>JASPKZ010008365.1:0-1200000 GCA_030220185.1 Diploptera punctata | reverse complement strand
AGACAGGTGAATGGAGAAGACTACATAACACTGAACTACTTGTACATGGTTTTTATAGCAAGCCAGATATAATAAGAACAATTAAGTCTCATAGACTGCGATGGCAGGACATGTGGCGCGAATGGGGAATGAGAGACGTGCATGGAAGCTTCTTGTAGGAAAACCAGAGGGAAAACGCCCAGTTGGTAGACCAAGAATGAGGTGGGAGAATAACTAACTATTATTTGAGGGAAACAGATTATATAGGGGATGATTGGAAAACATTAGCTAAGGATAGGGATTTATGGATAGCTTATGTCCGCACGGTCATGAACCTACGGATTCGATAGTGCCAGTGAGTTAGTTTTAGTTAGTTAGTTTATAGATAGTCGGTAGATAGTATTAGAGGTTATCATGCTCGTCTCTGGATTCATGGATCCTGGGGTGGGGGCCCATAATTATTTTTCAGAGTGTAAAAATCCTAAATTGGCGTTATTGAAAGGAAAAGCAAAGTCGTAGATTCTGTGTTGTGAATTTATGGCATGTAATAGTAATTCAACTCTGAAACAGAACTGTGTTCAAAATTTGTCGGCCCAATCCACGCCCAGATTTAAATTCGGACGCTGTTGATCCGAGATGTTAAAGAGCGTTGTTAATAATATACTTCACATTTACCTACACGTAGAATCCATTTTTCATATTTTAACTTATATTTTTTGAGCGTTAGTGCGTTTTGTCGTACTAACAGCAATGACGACCATTATTGAAACTTCAACTTCCTACATTTCGGGGTTGCCAACCCAAATAACTATTTTTTATAAGATTCTTCATGATGTGTTCCGTTGAGGTATTATTCAAAATTAAAATATAAAATTATGGAATATTCACCTGAAAGGTCCGATTCTTTTATCCTCAAAATTGTGTGATTTGTTGTTATGTTTTAGATTTGTGTTCTGTTGCATGACCTTTAATTTAGTTAACTTCTTGTTTATTGTTTTATATTTATTGTACATATTATTATTGATTTTTTCGTGAATTTGGTTTTCTACGATTGTCCAACATTTGCCGAATAGCATAGCGGCCTCTTGTGTATAGTAATAGAGCTGATTGTTGATGTTTTGCTTCTTTAAGTTGAGGAGACGGACCTTTCAGGTGAATATTCCATAATTTTATATTTTAATTTTAAATAACTATACTGTAATAGAATAACTATACTGTACTTCGTACAATGTATTACAAAAAATATCCAAAAAGGTAGTGTTAATATATGCCTACATTATATGAAACAAAACACTTCATCTTATATGAACTGAACTTTATTTGAAACAATATAAAACACTAAATACGTACATGCCGCCATTTTATGACTGATTGGTGTGCACGGCATCCTGTACTTTCACTATTAACGTTAGTCAGTTATTTATAATGAACGCAATATTTCCAACAAAGATGTCATTATTTTACTATTATTTATTATTCAGAGGAATTCACAGTGAATAAAGACCTTAAGCAGGCATGCAGTTTGTCACCAATTCTTTTTAACATTTATTTATTTAGACCAGGCTTATACTTATGGTATAAAAAATGTTCTGAAATGGGTATTCCTATAGGAGGAAAAGTACTGCATTCATTGTTGTTTGCAGATGATCAAATAATTTTTGCAGGGGATGAAGATGATATGTAATATATGATAAATAAATTAATAGAAGAATATAAAAAATGGGGACTGAATATAAATTTACAGAAAACAGAATATATGTGTTTGGGAAAGGATGTGGATGACCTCATACTCGAAACAGGGAAAATAAAAAAATGTGAATTTTTTTTAAATATCTTGGGTCAATAATTACAAGTTTAGATACCTGTGAGAGAGATGTACAGACTAAAATTGCAATTATAAAAAAATGTTACTAAGACATTACATGGAGTAATTTGGAACAAAAATACTACAAAGGAAACTAAAAAGAAAATGTATAAGAGCATAATACAGAATAGTTTGTCATATGGAAGTGAAACTTGGTCTTTGACTGAATTACAAAAGAATAAAATTAGAGCAGTTGAATTTGATTATTTTAGAAGAAGCCTTCAAAAACAAGACGAGATAAAATAAGAAATGAATTCCTTTGGAGAGAAATGAATGTCACCACATCTGTTGTTAAGAGGATTGAAAATCAAACGTTTAAATGGTATGGCCATGTACAACGAATGGAAAATGACAGATGGCCAAAAAAAGATATACCAATGGTCACCCCCTGGAAGAAATAAACGTGGCAGACCTAGATGGAAATGGAAAACCTACGTCAGAACCATAATGGAAGATAGGAATTTGGAAGAGGGAGATTGGAATGATAGAGATAAATGGAAACTGAAGACGGCAAACTTATAAGTGGGGAAAGCCGAAGAAGAGAGAGAGATTTATTATTTTGAAAACTCCATCGCGCAAAAAATAAGATATAACGCACGTTTGTGAGGTGTTCTACAGAATTTCTGAAATTAAAAACCTCGCTATCGCTCGGTTTTTAAACATTTCCCTCACTTCTGTAAAAACCACTTCCCAGCCTCACATCGTAATATACTATTGTTTAACTATCCTTTCATATTAATTCCTCGAGTGTAAGATAAACTTTAGAGCCCAAATAGTTCACTGACACCATTTGGCAGTCATAATCATATTATCATATTCACCTTGTTTAGTATCCATCCATAGTAATTCTGCCCGAAGGCAGGTCCTTCACTGTAATCATAGCATTTTCATGCTATGCTTGCAGCTTTACTAGGGAATTGTGGGTGTGGTAGCTTCTCGTTGCTTTCCACACTGGTGAAGGATGATGATGATGATAATGATAAGGATGATGGTGATGGCCATATGATTTCGGGGACCGTTTGGGCCTTAAAGTTTTCCTGACATTTGTCTTACAGGTGAGGAAAACCCCCGATAAAAACCTCACCCAGAAAAAACTGTCCCGACCGGGGATCGAACCCGGGCCCACTGCATGACAAGGCAGCACGCTACCTCGAGACCACAGCGGTGGACATTTGTTTAGTATGAATACTTCTAAAATTAATAGTAAATCACAGTTGAGTTTATGTAGTAAAATGTTAAAATGTTCAATAAATACCTGATATGTCAGTCGTCCTCAACTAAAATAGATTTCCGTTTATAAAACTTCGTCAAGTAGTTAAAACCGTGCAGGCCAAATAGTACCAAATGACATGAAGATTGAACATGTTCTGAAAATGCCTACACGGTTTTTAACTACGGTATGCCATTCATTATTTAATTTTGATTTGAAAGAGTAGAAGAAAAAGCATAAACTATACAAAATACTAGGGCATTCGATAAGAAATGGCAACAGTGTGTGAAATCAGCGATCCTAGTATTGGCCATGTAATCCTGTAATATGTTGATGAGCGGTCTTTCTTGTACAAATATGTAATATTGAAAGTCTCGAAAAAGCAATATTTTGTGAATACATTCACTGTTTCTCACATTTAGTAAGTAAAATCTCCCTGATAAAAATTGTTTAGAAGGTGGAATTGGGAAATACTCGAACATCGACCAAATTCACCAGACAGGAGCCCTTGTGACTATAACTAATTCACACAAAGATCAAAGTACCTCTACGAAGTATTCGATTTCAATCAAGAGTTGATATCCAGAAAGCTCTAGATCGATCAGATGAAAAAGATATCCAGAAATGGTGCTGCAGATTGAGTGCATCGTGTTCCAATGTATAGTTGATTTGGTAAGAGACTATAAATTAAGTTTGTAATGTCAAAAGTAACCTAAATATTTTTGTGATGTTATAGAAGTGTTGCCATTACTTATCGATTGTCCTAGTAAATAAATAATTTATAATAATTAATAAATATAATAAATTAATAAACAGTAATATTTTTTCTAGAGTTGAAAGCGAACGATTAAATTAATCTTCCAATCTGAGGAAAAAAAAACTGCAAATTTTAGAAAGTATGGAGGTTACTTCAGGGTATCCTTTTCTGTATGGCCATTAAACAAAAAGTCCTTGTGCAAATTGTTAAGACTTCCATAAACATGAGAGAAGAGTACATACATATATATTTTATTACATTGAAGTCTAGAAGTGTGAAGCAATGTACTTCAATAAACCATGACATGGCAATTTCTAAAAAGAAGTTTAATGATGTTTCAAGTTATGTTTATTCGTCTACTTGTATTTGGCTTGTTATAAAATGGTGGGTCTAAGGTTGCAAAGTTTGTGAATATTTTTCCTCTCAGAAGCTTGGATTTAGCATCATCATAGTAATTCTGCTCGAAGGCAGGTCCTTCACTGCAATCAGCATTTTCATGCTATGCTTGCAGCTTTACTAGGGAATTGTAGGTGTGGTAGCTTCTCGTTGCTTTCCACACCAGTGAAGGATGATGATGATGATGATGATGATGATAGTGATAAGGATGATAATGATGGCCATATGATTTCGTGGACCGTTTGGGCCTTAAAGTTTTCCTGACATTTGTCTTACAGGTGAGAAAAAACCCCGATAAAAACCTCACCCAGAAAAACTATCCCGACCGGGGATCGAACCCGGGCCCGCTGAGTGACAAGGCAGCACGCTACCTCGAGACCACAGCGGTGGACGGATTTAGCATACAATATGTATTCTAATCATGACGTGAATTAGTTATTTTTCTACAATATAACAGTACAGTGTCCACAGTTTTGTTCTCGGGATAGCGTCCTTGTCTCGTACGCAGCGGGCCTTGGTTCGATCCCCGGTCGGGACAAGTATCCTGGATGAGGTTATTTTCTGTTTTTTTTTTCACTTGTATGAAAAATGCTGGGAAACTTTAAGGCCGAAAATCACATCACCTGTCCGTCGTCACAATCCAGATCATATTCGCTTTGTTAAGTATGAATGAATGAGTGAATTGTGTATCTTGTCTTAAATTTTCATGTTGTCCCGGAGGTGACCTTTGCTTTGATTTTGCTGGTTAATTAGCTCAAACATACTTTTCTTAATTTATTCCTATATCCAGAGTTTGGTTGCGTAAAAACAACAATTGCACCCTCTAGAGCCTAAATATATGCTCACACATAAAAATACATTTAATAATGGAAATGGACAGCTAATGACACATGAGGGAAATTTTGAGGAAGTGGCTGAATTCAAATACCTAGGAACAATAATCACAAACAGGAATGAGATGCACAAGGAAATTAAACATAGGCTCAATTCTGGAAATGCATGTTATTATGCATTGCAGAGACTCTTGACTTCCCAACTCCTTTCAAAAAACATTAAACTGAAAATATATAAAACTATTATTCTACCAGTTATATTATATGGGTGCGAAACATGGGCTCTTACTTTAAGGGAGGAAAGGAGATTACGAGTATTTGAGAATAAAGTTCTTAGGAAAATTTTTGGACCAAAGAGAGATGAACAGACAGGTGAATGGAGAAGGCTGCATAACAGTGAATTACATGGTCTTTATAGGAAGCTAGATATAATGAGAACAGTTAAGTCTCATAGACTGCGATGGGCAGGACATGTGGCACGAATGGGGAATGAAAGACGTGCATGGAAGATTCTTGTAGGAAAACCAGAGGGAAAACTCCCAGTTGGTAGACCAAGAATGAGGTGGGAGAATAACATTAACTATGATTTGAGGGAAGTAGATTATACGGGGGATGATGGGAAAACATTGGCTCAGAATAGGGATATATGGAGAGCTTATGTCCGCGCGTCCATGAACCTACGGGTTCGATAGTGCCAGTGAGTTAGTTAGTTAGTTAGAGCGTTAACAGTATGTGGTGTGTGTAAATAATATCCTGGTCGTTTTCGGTGTCTACAAAATTGGTTCATAGAAGGTATGTTACAATAATCAATTCAGTTGGTGTTTACTTGATGAAAATCCATATTTATTAATTAAATAAAAATAAAACGTAGTTTTATTTGATTTTCATATTTATTATATAATTCAGTGACAGCTGTTTCGGTACACTGTACCTTCTTCAGACATGTTAACAAATTATGAATTGTGTTCCAACTGATCTAAGCAACAATACAACAATATTTATTTAAATTTTTTAATTTAACAAAGGGGGTTCATTCAAATCAAGTTGAGAATTTAACAGTTTTTTACTACTTTTAAATTTATTAATTTCTACAGCCTCCAAAAGATCTAACTTCTTACCCTTATCACAAATATGTAAAATTTCAAAATTTGGATCGAAACAATGATTAAATTGGAATAGGTGGTTAGCATATTTTGAATTTTCTAAATTTCTGTTATATGCTCTCATGTGTTCCTTTATCCGAGAGATAAAAGGTCTACCAGTTTGTCCTATATAGACATTGTCACATGTGCCACACTTCAATTTATATACACCTGATAATTTTTCTTTTTTTGTTTTGGTTTTATTGTTTTTTATTATATTTTGTAGAGTTTTATTAGTTTTAAATGCCACATTAATGTTCAACTTTTTAAAGTGTTTAGATATTTTATTTGAAAGTGGGCCTATGTATGACATTACGACATATTTCTTTATGTTTTCTTTGGGTAAAGGAAAAACTTTGTTAATTGCTTTTTTGTAATGAACCTTCTTAATTAAACATTCTATAATTTCAGGGTCGTAGCCATTATTAACAGCCAATTGTTTAATAATATTCAATTCATTATTATATTCCAAGGGTGAAAGAGGGATATTTAAAAGTCTATGAATGTAACTATTAAAGGCTGCCATCTTATGAGTATATGGGTGAAGAGAAGAACTATGGATAGTGGTATCAGTATGAGATGGTTTGTGAAAGATACCAAACTCAAACTTATTATCAATGTGTTTTATTGATAAATCCAAGAAATTTATACTATTATTTGTTTCTAATTCCATTGTGAAATTAATACTTCTGTGAATGTTATTAATAAAATTTAAAAAGGAATTCAATTGTCTTTTGGTTCCTGTGAAGCCTGCTATGACATCATCTACATAACGATACCAAAATAGAACATTTCTAGCTAATACATTCTTATGTATGGTTTGTTCTAAGTCATCCATAAAAATCTCTGCCAAAAGAGGGCTCAACGGATCACCCATAATCAAACCATCTTTAGCTATGTACAATTTGTTATTAAATTCAAAGTAATTTTGATGTAAGCATGTTTTAAGAGTGTGTAATATTTCTTCAACTACAAAACCATTCACTTTATTAGTTAGTAACATCCTATTAATAATCTCTATTACATCAATAGTAGGTATACTGGGAAAGAGATTCTTTACATCAAAAGAAACTAAAATTAAGTTATTAGGCAAATCAATGCTCTTTATATTGTCAATTAATTCAATAGAGTTTTTTATACTGTAAATTGGATTGAACTTGGTATTAGATGAAATTATATTTATTAGCTTTTTAGACATTTTGTATGATGGAGAACTTATAAAGGATACTACTGGTCTAATAGGATAATTTTCCTTATGTAATTTAACTAGGGAGTACAGTTTGGGTGGTTGGGGATTCATTTGTACTATGGAGTATTCAAAAAAGTTATTAAAAATTATATTATTTTTATAAATATTTATAATTTCTTTTTGATATTTCTCTGTTGGGTCTTTATCAATAATTTGAAAATTATCTGAATTTAGAAAATCTACAGTTTTAGAAATATAATCATCCTTATTTAAAGCTATTAAAGTTTGTCCTTTATCTGCTCGTGTAATAACAATATCATCATTTAAAGTTTTCTTTTTTATATCTTTAGCTATCTGATTATAGAATATATGCCTTGGTATTGTTTTCTGACCATCCTTGATCATTTTTGTGAGAGCATATTTTTCTGACTCACATTAACTGATTCAGATAATGTGTTATTATCTTTTAAATCAATTCACATTCCACACCTAAATTTTGTAGTAGAATATTTCTATTGTCAACATTAAAATTAAATTTAAAACCCTTATTTAACAAGTCAATTTCATTTTTAGTAAAATTAGTGTCAGAAAGATTAACAAACCGATCAAAAAAACTGTGTTTGGATAAACTAGTAACTTCACTGGATTCCTTAATTCCATGTAATTTTGAGAGTTTGTTTTTTTCAATTAAGTATTTCTTATGAATCAAAACACTTTTTTTGTTAAATACTAACATTTTCTCAAAGATCTAATCATAGATGTATCCCTGAGAGCCTAATCTACCTATTCTTGAACAATTGTTAAGAACTGTATTTACTTCTCACCCTTGTTTAATTTGTCGTTATTAAAGCACAAAATTGGTAAAATAACGCAAAATTTTAGAGATCTAACAAACACAAGGCTATGTGCCTAAGGAAACATGAACTATATAAATTTAATAGCGTTCATAGCTATGTTTTATTTAATGATAACTTTCACGTTTTGAAACTTAGTAATTTTCTTAAACCTGTCTACACCGCAATGTCAGATGAGTGTACAAATAAATAACATTTATCATAATTATTTTCCTCATGAGGTAAGTAAAGGAATACAGCATACTGCATTTTCTAGCAATATCACGAGGCCAGACGTTGTAACTATGGGTTATGTGCCGTGTCATTCAAGTTCATTACGTATTTAAGAACACATTTCCTTGAAGTACACACACTAGGGAAAAATTCGAGTATAAGTCGAATATGGGAATAAAGTGCAAACGCTGAAATTCCATTAGTTACTTACTTACTTACTTACTCACTGGAACTATCGAACCCGTAGGTTCATGGCAGAGCGGACATAAGCTCTCCATACATCCCTATCCTGAGTTAATGTTTTCCAATCATTCCCTTTGTAGTCTACTTCCCGTAATTCATAGTTAGTGTTATTCTCCCACCTCATTCTTGGTCTATAAACTGGGTGTTTTCCCTCTGGTTTTCCTACAAGAAGCTTCCAAGCACGTCTTTCATTCTCCATACGTGCCACATACTGGTATCAACTTTTACATTTATTCATAGCATTTTTTTACTCGCTATTCATAACGGTAATAAATTCATGATATTATGAATTGCAGAGCATCTTGTCATCTCAAATTCCCTCAAAATGTGTTAAATCAAAATATATATAAAATGGCGATTTTTTCCAGAAATTCTATATTGGGAGTTTTCAAACCATCATTGGTACATTTATTTTTATTTATTAAGAGCCGCACCACCATCCCCCTGGGTTTCCTCGAGCTTAATGCCCATATCCTCAGGTCTGCTCTTGTCCCTTATTACTCTCTGCTGTTTTTATTTTGTTCATTTTCTGGATACAAGTTTCGGGTGTTTGTTCTTAATACTACTTTTATACAGTTATGTTTACATATTAATCCTTAACCTAAGTCTTAAGTCTTAAATCTACTACCTAATCTAGTAATATTTACATGGTATCATTGGTACAGAAATAAACATACTGACAAGGCCTGTCCTCACTTATGGCAGCGAAGCAAGGACTATGCGAAAATATGACAAGAGAAGAATAGCAGCCAATGACATAGAATATTCATCGAACTGCCCAGCTTAATCAAATGGGATCGGAAAACTAATATATTATATTTTATCTCCTACATGTGATATCAGTCTTAAATTATATTCTTGATTACCAGAGAGTCCCGCGCCATAGCCTAGCGGTTAAGGTAGGAAGCCTTGGCGCAGAGCTACGGGACTTGCGCTGGTTCGAGTCTCCATGGGGGAAGAAATTTTCTCATGGTATTTCGGCCAGTATGGGACCGGTGCCCACCCAGCATCGTGAGGCAATTGGATAGCTACAATAAATAGCGGCTCCAGGTTGAGGAACCAGCTATAACGGCTGGGGGACTCGACATGCTAACCACATATCACCCCTACACTGACTGTTGATCATCTACCTCTGTGATTGACACATGTGGATGTGAAGGGCCAGCAGCCGGCTGGTAAAAGGGCAACCGCTGAAAAGTGGAAAGACCCTCAATCGGAAATCGGATTACCAGAGAAATTATCAGGAACATAAACTAAGATAATGACATAGAAAGAAGGAGAGACATCTTAACAGAATGCCTAGAACAAGAATCCCTAGAGGCATCACACGGTATCAACCACGTGACAAGAGATCATTGTAACGTTACGCCAGCATATCATTCAAACCGTAACAGTCATCATCTCTTTCTTCTTCTTCAAGATATAGGCCTAATGGCCCGTTCTGCTCCCCGCTGCACACTATATTACAGGTCATCCTTCCAATCGTGTCCGTCTTTCTACATTTCTTCAACCTTCAGGTCTATAATAAAATATGTTTTTATAAACAATTATTTGACATTCTTTATACATGTTCAAGCCATTTATATTTATTTTTGTGTATTCTCTCCTTTATATTATATACTTTTAATTCAACTCTGATGTCTTGACATTTTTTTTGATCTCTTAAAGATACACCTGCAATTGATCTCAGGGATCTCATTTCTATTGTATCAATTTTATGTTTATCAAAGATCGTTAAAGGCCAACTCTAACACCGTATGTTAGCGTTGGAACGGCTACTGTTTTGTAAAATTTTAATTGAGTTTCATCATAACAGCACTTCTAGAATTAAGACATGGAGGAATGATGATAATATATGGATGCGAAAAATGGACTATTATTTTAAGAGGTGAGAAAATAATACGTGTAATTTGACAATAAACTGCTTAGAAACATTGTTGGACCAAAGAGAGATGAACGCGCAGATGAATGGAGAAGAACCCAACAGTGAGCTATATTATTTATATAGGAAACCAGATATAATAAGATACGTCTCGTAGACAGGACATGTGGTGCGAATGGAGAATGAAAAAGGAGCAAGGAAAATTCTTGTCGGAAAACCAGAGGGAAAGCGCCTAGTACATAGATGAAGATTGACATGGAAGAATAAAATTGACCATGATTTGAGGAATATGAATTGTACAAGGACTTATTGAAAATATTAACTTAAATAGGGATGTGTGTAGAGCTTGCATCGGCGCGGTAATTAACCTCCGGGTTCGATAGTGTCCGTCAGTTAATACATTACGGTTGGCTCATAGTAGCATTTGAGACTAAAGGAATTTTGCATATTAAAATATTGTAACTTATAATTGAATATATGAAAGCCAAACAGGCAGAGAAAGAATGAGGTGGGATTATAACATTAACCATGATTTGATGGAAGTAAATTATACATGGGATGATTGGAAAACATCAAATCAGGGTAGGGATGCATGGAGAGCTTATGTCCGCGCTGGCAAGAACCTACGGGTTCGATATTGTTAATGAGTTAGTTAATTAATTAAATGAATATATAAATGATAGCATTGAGTTAAACTAAAAAAAATATTAAAAAATAATATCTTCATTACAAATATCGGTATCGAGCTTGAATAATGGCAGTCAGTTATGAAGGTAAGTAATTCAATAGAATTTATTAAGTTTGCACAAACAAATGGGTGTAACCAGTATGTAAATAACACAAGATAATGTCGTAGTTTATATTTTACAATTGTTAATAATGTATTGTTTATTCTATTATAAGTAATAAACTAACTCAAATAACAGTGTCTGTCAAAAGTGACAAAGTATAATTGACAATAAAAGAATTAAATAACGAAAAATAAGACACAAAAAATCAAATTTAGAATTTTTACTATAGATATGGAACAAGATAGTACTACAGTACAGATGAACGGGTAATTCTAAATGTAGAAAAAGAATTTGGAGACAGAATATAGATGATTTCTCAAGATCGAGATAGATAGTAATATTTGCAAGACGTGCTACTAGAAGTTTGCATGATAATTTTATTGTAAAACATTTTTACCATTATTAGTTTGAGCTTACCAATGAAAACTCATGTCGTGTAGAAAGCTTTTAAACTTAACCAAAAATATTATTCTTTTACAATAACATTATAGCCCAATGTCGCACCTTTACTTACTTCCTTCATCCTATCCTCCGCTTCGATTCGAGGCTTCGGTAGAGGCTTCTCAAAAATGTTTTCTTTTCTAGAAGTAGAATTGACATAGAACCCCCAATCTGGAGGACAGGCCCCATAATTATTATCCCTGTACAAGTATGGCCTAGTTATACTCCTCGATAAAGGGTCCCATATTACTCGCCTTTTACGACAAACACCAGTTACAATGGCATCATTCTTTATATGCGATCATCATAGGGTGACATAAACAAAATTATTATTTTATCACAAATTAAGCACAAATATCAACACTATTTTCAAAATTGGAAATATAGCTTCTTATTCAAACTTATAACCAATTAATTTACATCAAAATTTGTACAATGCACAATGCATACTTGTATGAAACTTGATGTATGACTGAAGAAAAAAATGCATTTATTGAAAACTGCAATTTAATAATCAGCAAACATACGCTTATAGGAGATAGTCCAAATATAGACAATTTTTATTTAACCTCATAATCTGAAAAATATTTTATACCTAAGAAATATCATTTTTTAAGAAGCAGCAAGAATATATATTTGGGGTAGTATGTAAGCACTATAATTGAATTTTCAGTTTTAAATTTAAGAAAATACGAGTATATATAAATGGATGCTAAAAGTACATTGTCTGAATTGATAAGGTACAAATTTAGCCTAATTGAAATAGGCTATTTTCTATTTAAGCATGAACATTCAGTATATTGAATACAATTGAGACAAATTAACTTATATAAATTGCAAATTTCACTTTTGCGCTAACATTATATGACCATAAGAGTATTTAAAATACCATATATATATATATATATATATATACACACGCACATTCAGGATGCCCCCACTTAAAACAATCCAGACTCTAGATCCATTTAGATTTATTTCGCTTGGTCTAAATATTAATTAGCCCATATTTCCACCCTTAGAAGTAGCCCATATTAAGTTCGAAGTAATTTTACGACTAGTAGCAATATGGTAAGTTGAATCATAGTTCATACACTAAATGGCAGTCCTATTCACATAAAATGCAAAAAAAAAAAACTTATATGTTATTCAGAGTCGTCATACTTTAAAAATGAAAAATTGTATAATTTGTAAATGTTTCAAATACTCGAAATCCAAAACCAACATTCTACACTGATACCGAAGTATCTAGAGATCTAACAAATCACCTGCTAGTTCATGCTATTTTCACGAGGCTATAGCACTTTATACTCTCAATTCAAGACTAGCTTTTTTTAGACCCTAAGCCCATATCTACATACGTGAATCACGATTGGCCCCAGCCGTCATAATAAACATGAAACATGATTGCAGCATATAAGGCAAGATATTTCAAAATAAAACTTTAACTCTGGTACTTTTTAAGCACTTGGTATATTGAATATTTAAAATGTATACAATAAGACCTATTGAGAGCTTATCTCGACTGAAATAAAATGCTATATTGTCAATTATCTACAGAAAATAACATTACTGCACTACCATACCGAACAACAAAAATGCCTAAGGGATCGCCCAGGTCATTATTAGTAGTAGTTGATGTTATTGTAGTAAAAGAAGAAGAGAATAAAAGATTATTGGCCTTATAGTTAAAAATCAGTCTCTGTGGACTAGACTTCGCCTCTGGTTATGAAGTTCACAGTTTTAAATCCTGCTGAGGTCAATGGAATTTTCATGGCTTAAAAACCCTTAGTACGGTTTTCTTCGAAAGGAAAATAATATCAAGAGATTCTTGTCATAGATTTCTGTATGTAAGAGAAACTCAAGCCTAAAATAATCACCTCTGAGGACGATCTGGGTTGTTAAATGGCGTCGTTAAATAAAGTACTACTGCTACTTTATGGTTTAGAGGACAAGTTTACATTAGAGCTATCATTATTTCAGATTTCCTAGATTTTCTCACTCCAATATAAATAAGGTACTTCCAGTTGTTTCTGATGATGGAATTCATTGAGTATTAAATATTTGATTTGTACTCTTCTTCTTCTTCTTCTTCTTAATTATTTTACTCCCCTCTTCTTTGCATTGCACTCTTCCGTAGAACTTGTAATTAATGACCGGGGCGGGTAACCACGATATTTTCATAGTTTAATTTGATGATCAGGAGGATGTTGTAAGATATGACTTTAAAGATGCTTTTACAAACTGACTGTACAATTATAGTTTATCAAATGTCTAAATTACTTAACTGTCCGAAGATGTGTATAATCAAAGTGAAAGTCTCCTTAACACGATCACTATTTACGTAAAAAATCCAAGGTAAACGGAATGTTCTCAGATATGACAAACTTACACAATAACTCTTCTAAAATATCATCGTCTACAACATATATATATATATATATATATAACAGTTTTAAAATGTTTCTTTTTACGAAATAATAAAAAGCGATTGTGTTTAAGGGAGCAACTCTGTCTTCCTGATATTTTTGAAAATGTTCATGAAAATTCTCCAGTCGATTGGTAAAATAATAATACTGAGATTACACCTAAAAACTGATTAAATTACACACATACATGCACAGATATATATATATATATATATATATATCTCGAAAGAAAAGCATGATATTTTTCTTTCTTTTTCTTAATTTAACCTCTCCATTTGTACGTACTTTTTACGAGCTTCTTGCCAACGAAACTGTCGGGGGAGTATTTTAAACACTGGATTACATACACACTTTCTTAACCACACAAAAACATGATGGGCCTACCCAGAAGAATGGACAGCTTAATTCCATGGGTACCTCCGAGATAACACGAACGTTTAAGAGATGATACGTGATTCATTAATTCATCCATCCATAATAAAGAATACTAATATGACATGTCTTTATAGGAAGCCAGATATAATAAGAACAGTCAAGTCTTGTAGACTGCGATGGGCAGGACATGTTGCACGTATGGGGAATGAAAGACTTGCATGGAGGCTTCTTGTAGGAAAGCCAGAGGGAAAACGCCTAGTTGGTAGACCAAGAATGAGGTGGGAGAATAACATTAACTATGATTTGAGGGACGTAGATTATACAGGGAATGATTGGAAAAGATTAGCTCAGGATAGGGATGTATGGAGAGCTTATGTCCTCGCGGCCATGAACCTACGGGTTCGATAGTGCCAGTGAGTAAGTAAGTAAGTAAGTAATATGACATGTATGGGGACTGTTCGGGCCTAAAAATTTCCTGACAGTTGCCTTACAGATGAAGAAAAAATGTGAACCAGGAAACTTGTCCCAACCGGGGATCAACTCGTGCTCACTGCGACTGAGGCAACAATATTAACCCTAGACCAGATCGGTGGACGAAAAACATACATAATCATTAAAATACTGTTATTAATGGATATGCTCGTGCTTTAAATTAATTATCAGACAGCAGTTTAAAACTTTAATTAATTTTAATTATGGAGTTAAATATTGTGGCAGTTCATATAAATGATAGCATTTATGTCGGCCGCGATGGTTTACCCGTTATGTTCCTTGGCTCCAGACAATCGCGGGTTCAAATCCGGCCGGGGTCGATGGATTTTGAGAATGGAAAAACCAAGGGACAAGTCCTCTGTGGGTCCAGTCTGAAGATTTTCAGGCTCATGAAATAATCTCAACCTGAATAAAAAGCCTCCGAGCAACATTTAATCGATCTTCCTCCATCCGATTAATACCTTTGTTTCCTAGACGTCCCCTCGAGGCGATGTACTAACCACTAGTCAATCGCTGACATCTATAGGCAAATAAGCGTAACTAAATTAGTCTGGTTTAGAAACTTCCCACCAGGGGAGCACCTAAGTCCACAGCGGGGCGAACGCGGATCAATCATCATATTATTTATAATGTAGGCTATAGCCTTAAGGGCTTCTGCCAACTAGCAGGGTAGCTGAGTATATTTGTGGTGAGAGAATCCTATAGAGTCAAATTATAATAAAATATAATTTTATCAACTTTATTTATAACTAGCTAATACCCGGGGTGCGCTGCTACACCTAAATAAGTGAAAATTAATGTGTTTTATGTTTAGTTGAATAAGTATGAGGAAAAATAATTATAAATTCGTATTTTTAGATAACCCGTGCTGATTATCCGGCGTTGCCCGGGAATCTACTTAGCCCGATCTTCTTGACATAAATGAGCTGAAATACGAAAATTAATATTTTATATTTAGTTAAATAAGTGAGAGGAAAAATTTGTATCGTAATTATTTTTAGATACCTCATGCTGTTTACCCGGCGTTGTCCGGGAATCTACTCATCCCGATCTTCTTGGCATGAATGTGCTGAAAGACAAAAATTAATGTACTACTTATGATTAGCTGAATTAGTAACATGAAAAATAATTATGAATATATATATATAGCAATTATGTTTAGATTCCCCATGCTGATTACCCGGTGTTGCCCGGGAATCTATTTATCTCGATCTTCTTGGAATAAATGAGCTGAGAGACAAAATTCGTTATTGTGAGTTATCCGTAAAAGAATGCCCGCCATGTGCTGCTATGCTTGCACAGGAATCTACGTACTTGTCTCGATCTTCTTGGCATCAATGAAAGACAAAAATTATTATTGTGAGTTATCCGTAAGAGATAAACATATGCTGCCCCGGACTTTTTTGCAGAGCTTCTTGAGATATTAATAATAATAATAATAATAATAATAATAATAATAATAATAATAATAATAGCTTTATTTTACCTGGCAGAGTTAAGGCCTTAAGGCCTTGTCTACCACTCAACCAGGTTTAAAAAAATACAAAAGAAAAGTCTTAAATCTAAATTACAATATATATATATATATATATATATATATACTATATATATAAACGATTACAAGTAAGTTATGAATACAATACAATTAATATTTATAATGTATTTTGATTTACTCTAAATTTAACGAATTAAATATATAATATGTACAAGATATATAAAAACGAGGAAAAGATTAATGACATAGTATAAAATTAAATAAATAGAGAAAAATTAATTATTAGACAACAGGTAACTGTATAAGCGTGACTTAAAGGTGCCAAGTGTGCGGCAACCCCTGATATCTTGAGGAAGGAGATTCCAGGAGCGGGCAGAGGCTACTGTGAAGGAAGTAGAATAGGAGGAAGTGCTATGAAGAGGAATTGTTAGCAGACTGCTATCTTGTGACCTAGTGTCAATATTGTGGTAGGAGGATAACTTCTCAAATCTGGACGCCAGGTAAGTAGGAATGTAGGAATTCAGAAGCTTGAAAAGTAGCGAAAGAGAGTGCAATTTACGTCTGTCAGTAAGACGGAGCCAAGAGAGGTTATTAAAGTGTTCGGAAATATGGTCATAACGGCGGATATTGAAAATGAATCGAACGCAAGCATTATGAACACTCTGCAGTCTCTGCGACAAGGCATAGTTTAGATCATTATATATGTCACAATAATCGAAGTGTGGTAACACAAGATTCTTGTGTACATTAGTTTTGTGTATTAGTTATGGTTTAGGCAGTGTAAGCCATTTAAGCGTCCAAAAAGCTACTTTTTTCACGTTTTCCACTACAAAGGGAGTTTTTTAAGGGTATAGGAGTTGAGTATCACAACTCTCTTATAGCCTATGTTCATCCCGGGATTCTCCTGAACATTTTGCAAAAAGCCCCATCACAATCGGATCAACGGTATGGCCGCGCATAAAGTACGAACAAATAAACAAACATTCATTTTTATATATTACAAGATAACTAGGCAGTGCATATTCGTTCCTGTACAAGTTAGAAAAGTTATCGATTAGCCTGGAGGTTTCAGGGTTCAAACTGGTCTCTGAATGTTACATCAGAATGCTACCAAAGCAAGTTCGGTACATAATAATGACAAATAACTTGGTGTTTTACATAAACAATGTTGACAATAGAGCATCTGTATTTACTGAGATTATAGCTCGTCTCTGCGTATCTATTTGCAGTTTGAAACTGCTTATACATCCACGTGACGTAATGAACACACAACAAGAAACTACTCGATCCCCTCTACATTCGGGGATCAAAATGTGCTGCCTGATAAAAAGTAAATAAGAACAAGAAATAATTTAAATGGAGAAATTAAAGTAATTATTTTTATAATGCCTCTGTCAAAGTATGACATTCAACACTTTCAAGTCATACTAGTATGTTATTTTCACAAGAAACTACTGTAGGCCTATATAATATTTTGCTCTTGATTCTTTCAGGGAAAAAATCATCATCATCATCATCTTCAAGGTATGGTGCAAAATTTTCGATTTTTTAAGCCATTTTTCGAAAAATTCGTGCATTTTTTCGGATTTTCGAGTGCACCAAAATATCCTCAGTACCAGACTTAAAATAATCTATTTTATTATATAAGTTCCGTAACCTATCAATTTCACCTAAAAAATAATTATAACTTTCGTAAAAATAGACCTTTTGTAATCTTCCGCTCCCCGATGCACTATATGCTGCAGGAGCAGGTTGTCTTTTCCAACGACGTTTTGGTCTTCCTACATTTATTCTGCCTAGAGGTCTATAATGAAGCAGCTGTTTTGATAAACGATTATTTGGCATTCTTTGTATATGTTCAAACCAATTACGTTTATTTCTGTGTATTCTCTCGTTTATATTATATGTTTGGAAAAAAGAAAATGATCATATATAGAAAAAAATAATTACTTATATTCTTGTCGTAAAGGCGAGTTTCACCCCAAACAAATGTTGATATCCAATCCATTTAACTTGAAATTTTCTTCTAATATTGTTCATAGTAAAGAAAGTTTTAAACGTAGTAACTAATTCCACGCTGCAAGAATTCTAAACTCGCTTTCAAACAACCGTCAGAGATACACTGTCGCTATCGTTCTCGTATCGTACATTACAGAAATAGACCATGTTTCAGTTAGTCTTTTTAAGGCCTAATTTTTTATGAGCAACACGGTATTTAAAAAAAAGTGGAGTTTATAAAACATTTTGATTAATTTTCTTACCGTTAACAATTACATACGAAAAGAATAATAGTTCATTATGCCCTAAGTTACAATTTTTCTAATTTCTTTTTATAGTTTATTTATTTCTATTTTTATCTTGAAGTTTTTTAATAGAGATGAATGATTACATAACCACATTACCATATCACTAAAATTTACAGTATTCAAAAAAATATAAAATAATATAATTACAAAGACATTTTATATAAAGCTCAAACTACTGGTATAGATAACATTTCGTCTTTGGTAAGGTCTTCGACCGTCGCATCGGAAAAGGGAATATACACTTGTACTACTATATTACAATGTAAATGCTATTGTATATATATATATATATATCCATTCATCCATAGTAATTATGCCCGAGGGCAGATCTTTCACTGCAATCAAAGCATTATTCATGCTATGCTTTGCAGCTTTACTAGGAAATTGTAGGTGTGGTAGCTTCCCGTTGCTTTTCACACCGGTGAAGGATAATGATGATGATAATGATAAGGGTGATGATGATGGCCATATGATTTCGGGGACGTTTTCCTAACATTTGTCTTACAGGTGAGAAGAAACCCCGATAAAAGCCTCACCCAGAAAAACTGTCCCGAGCGGGGATCGAACCCGGGCCCGCTGCGTGACAAGGCAGCACGCTACCTCAAGGCCACAGCGGTGGACTATATAGCCTATGTGTGTGTGTGTAATAGTTTTGCTAACATATTTATTTATTCACGAATGAGTGTTATTTTCCGCGTTTTCTCCAGAAATCTATCTAAGTTTATCCAATTTTCTGGATTTACCATTAATTCGTAGCATGCAATCTTTCGCGATTTGAATTTGTGTGTGTGTGTGTGTGTGTGTGTGTCTAGTGTACGGTTATCAAAGTACGTAGTAGATAATGTTACCTACACATAACATTCTCTACTACAAATCGAAAAACGCTCTCCCACAAAACATATTAACAGTATCAACCGAATATTTTAAATGACCCACTGCCACCAACTTTATAATATTACATTTCGTGGCTAGTGAATGCCTAGATTAACTAGCACCATGGTTACTTAACTCTTACGTTTTTATCATTAATTTTTCATTCAATGTTTTTCTTCGTTACTGTTTATTTTTACACGTTTACTTCTTTCTATTCACATTTTTGATATAAGAACAGGTTCACTGCTGTGGCCTCGGGATAATACCGTTGTCTTGTACACAACGGGCCCGAGTTAGATCCCCGATCGGGGCAAGTTTTCTGGGTGTAGTTTTCGTTTTTTTTTTCCCCCTTACCTGTAAGACAAATGTCGGGAAATTTTACGGACCAAATATTTCCCAAACATCATTTGGTCATCAAAATAATTCTAACATATTCGCCTTGAATGCGAGAGTAAACGGCGTGTCTTGTCTTAAGTGTTCCTGTATTCTTAGAGTTAGCTCCCCACTGAGCCGATTCCTCATTTGGGGAGGCTTTCCGTGTCCTTGTGTGATCATAAGAGTATTTATGTTAAACAAAGCTTTAAAAGTCGTCTTCCGACTGATCGAGTATTTCCAATCCAGTTGGAGTAGGACTGTGAAAGTGCCTAAAAGGGAGAAGTTAAACTGATAATACGAAAGAAAGATAGAAGAAAATGATACACTGGTCTTTTTTTTCTCTGCCAACTAAATCTATTTGGTATTTCCGATATCCAATTCCTTAAGATCTGTCCAAACTTTATCCTTCCCACATATGTCTAGGCAAACTATTTTGATATTTATATGCAGATAATGTAACCATTTTGTTAATATAAATAAGCTTATCCCTATCTATATTAAACTAAACTCAAAAATCAATTAATAATAAAAAAATTAAAGAAGAGTGTTAAATTGAATTCTTCTCCCGTAAAACTAATTTTTTATTAATTTATTAATTATTATTAATCCATATTGTAAGTTTTTATATGAGCCTTAAAAAATTACTTTTATCAAATAAATTACGATAAATTATCAGAAAAAATTCGGATTATTCTATGGCAGCGAAACATTTCACAATCACTGAGAAAAGAATACAGATTCAAAGCTTTCAAGAATAAGGTGCCAATTAATTATTGTTGATGGTCGTAAAATAATGTGACAACTTAGGTCATTGGCGCCATACTTCAAATCTGGGCGTGAAAAGGTCAAACATATTTGCTCTAACCCTATTTCTTAGCAGTAAATTAAACTTACGACATGGTACGCAAGTATTTATGCTCCTTCCGAAGGAATACATATTCATTATTTTATGCCCTTAAAAATTCATCGAACCTAGTTGGTTTTGAACCCGCGAAAATCGAAGTCAGAAGCGAGCATATAACCACCAGTGGTCAACAAAAAGTAGCTGTTAAAGGAAGCTGTTTAAGACAAAGAGGGGTGAAATTACCGGAGAATGTAAAACAGATTATGAAAAGTAAATTACGCCTAATACAATTTAAGTGTTAGATACGATAAATTAAAGCATTTACCAATATCTAAAAATTAAATAGAAGTGCTAGGTCAAGTATACAAAAAATTATACAAAATTATAAAATCTTGTACCTTGTATGTAGTCTCCTCAACTGTTAAAATTATTAAAACACTGTAGGCCTTTCGGGCCTGTCCCATCCTCAGCACAAGGTATGTCGTTACTCTCCAGCTACTGACTAGTAGGCCTACTGACTAGTTTGTGATAATCTTGTATATAGGATTGTGCGTACTGGTTACGTTCTTGTAGATTCATATAATCGTTGACAAAGGTTGTTTGTTAGTTTTTCCTCTATGTCTATTGTTTCCATTATCGGTATGATGGTATATAAATGTTTTATATCGAATGACGTCATTTTAGTGCTTTTGTTGATTCATAAGTGACTAGCTAATACCCGGCGTGCGCTGCTACACCTAAGTAAATAATAATGTGTTTTTTGCATTTAGTTGAATAAGTAAAAGGAAAAATAAATATAAACTTATATCGTTGTTATTTTTAGACATAAGAACAGAGTTAAATATAGACCCATTGGATGAGAAAATCAGAGAATATGGAGAGAAATGGTTTATACATGTGGAAAGAATGAATTTATCAAGATTACCAAGAGCAGCATTCAACTACAAGCCAAGAGGTTCAAGGAATGTAGGAAGGCCAGTGAAAAGATGGACAGAACAACTGTGAGGTGGAACAGGCAATTTGCCTAGCCCGTGAAGTGAAGAAGAAGAAGAAGATTATTTTTAGGTACCCCGTGCTGATTACCCGGCGTTGCCGGGGAATCTACTAATCCCGATGTACTTGGCATAAATGAGCTAAAAGACAAAATGCGTTATTTTGAGTTATCCTTAAAAGATAAACATATGCTGTCGAGGACTCTTCTGTAGAGTTTTTTTATATATTCAATTCTGTGTACAATAACTTTGTGTATTTGTTATGGTTTAGGCAGTGAAAGCCATTTAAGCTTACAAAAAGCGACATTTTTTCACGTTTTTTCACTACAGAAGGTGATTTTTAAGGGTGAAGGGCTTAACCATTAAAACTCCTTTATAACCTATAATCTTCCCGAGAAAATCCTTAACATTTTGCAAAAAAAACCTATGACAATCGGATGAATGGTATGGCAGCACATGCTTGCCCGAGAATCTACTTATCCCCACCTCCTTGGCATCAATGAAACATAAAAATGGCTATTATGTGTTATCTGTAAAAGATAAACATATGCTTTTCTGTAGAGTTTTTTGAGATATTCAATTCTGTGTAAATGAATTTTGTGTATTAGTTATTATTAAGGCAGCGTAAGCCATTTAAGCGTCAAAAAATTATTATTTTTCACGTTTTTCACTACAAACGGTGATTTTTAAGGGTGTAGGAGTTAAGTATCACAACTCTCTTATAGCCTATGTTCATCCCGGGAATCTCCTGAACATTTTGAAAAAAACGGTATGGCCGCGCATAAAGTACGAACAAACAAACAAACATTCATTTTTATATATTAGATATAGTTTTTTTTTTTCTGCTAGTTCATATGAATTCTTTATTGTATATGGATTTCATAATTTTCGTACTATATCTTATTTTAGTTTGTAGGCAATTAATTTCGAAATCTTATAATCGGGAGCATTTATACAATTGACTATCGGCCTCATAGGAATTTGATTTTTTGAATTTCCAGAAGAGTTTTTATTACTGGAGGTGTTAGGTTATTGTTCATTTATTTATTTATTACGTATTTGTTTTGTTGACTGTTTTCTTTACAAGTAACCAAAGGGCATGTTTTTACCAATTATTTTACAGTTATGTTGTATTTTACTGTATATGCATATGACCTAGGATATTTATTAAAAAGTGTGAAAAAATGAATTGGTTGATATGTAGGCCTATGTCCTATATAAATATTTAATTAAGATAGAACAGTAATTGTAAAACTGAGATTCTAGGAAGGAAGAATAACTGATGGTAAATTGTAATAACATAGATATAGGTGAAAAGTTGCATATTTTCTTTCAAATGTCATCATTTTTAGAAATTGTTATTAAACATTCTCGTTGGAAATAATTGTTTAAAAGGAAGTTTACGGTTGAAAAATTAGGTTGCCTCTCGGAAACTGAAGTCCTTGTGAGATATTATTACACAACACGAAGAAAAGCAAAGTGTGGAAATATGCATTATTCCATTAATTACGAGTACATGAACATGATTGCTCACGAGATACATTCGTAATGCTGTTTCCTTCCGTTTTTCGTGCTCATCCAGCAAACAACGCTAAATTATTATAAATTATACTTTTTTGCGCGATACGTAGTGCGTTTTGTCGTACTTGCAGCAATGGCGACCATGATTGATAGTTTAACTTCCTACATTTCGGGATTGCCAACCTAAATAACTATACTGTAATATTACATATTACAAACCTCGTGCGGGAAGTAAAACCACTGCCCTTTATGTATACTACGTACAATCTGTACACAAAATATATAATATCCAAAAAGTAGTGTTAATGTACATTATACGAAACAAATCACTCCAGTTAAATGAACTTAACTTTATTTGAAACAATATAAAACAATAAATACATAATTGCCGCCATTTTATCCCTGATTGGTGTCATGGCCTGCTGTAGTCTCAACTAATAAACATTGCCCACACTGTTAACGTTAGTCAGTTGTTTACACCTGGACACAAATATTTCCAACAAAGATTTTATTATTTTACTATTATTTATTATTTTGAAAATACCATCGCGCAAAAAATAATGTTTTTTTTTTCAAATGCCCCAGGTTGTCTTTCGACATTCCTGGTTTCTCTCCTCACATGGCATAATTGTAACCCACTTCTGAGGTTGGGGCGCCCCGATGATATGATGGGTGATGATAATGGTGCGCCAGGAGAGTCCCTAATCCTGAGCTTAATCTAAGATGAATATGAATGATAATGATTGCGATGGCCATATGATTTCGGAGACCGTTTGGGCCTTAAAGTTTTCCTGACATTTGTCTTACAGGTGAGGAAAAATCCCGATAAAAACCTCACCCAGAAAAACTGTCCCGACCGGGGATAATGTACAACGCATGTTTGTGAAGTATCTTACAAAATCTCGCTATCGCTCGGTTCTTAAACTTCCCAACCTTGCATCGTAATATACTATTACCTCACATATAACTTGTTCGATGTCATATTCCTCGTCTGTTTGTAGAAGCATGTACTTCTGATAACAATATTATGCTATTTATTTCATATGTTGAAACGTTTTCTATAACAATGGATATAAAGTTAATTGTGTGTCTACACCCGTACATCCTCAAGTATGGGAGAGGGGCTTCATTACGGGAATTACTTAACCAAACTAATTTAGTTACACTTATTTCTCTACAGATACCAGTATTGAATCAGGGGTCAACTGATAAGAACCCATATCCTGTTACTGGTATTTAATCAGAGGTCAACTGATAAGAACTCATATCCTGTTACTTCTGTTGATGATGGTACTAGTCCCGAAAGCGCTACAGATAATAAACAATTTTTAAGTTGAGGAGACGAACCTTTTAAATACCGTAACTATTTTATAATTTTTAATTTTATTACTGCCTCAACGGAATCTTATTATGAATTTTATTAATGTTGAGGTGAATGGAGGAAACTATATAGCAATGAGTTATCATATGCAATAAGAACAGTTAAGTTTCGTAGACTGCGATGGGAGTACATGTGGCACGAATGGGGAATGAAAGAGGGCCATTAAAATACCTTGTAAGAAAACCAGAGAGAAATCTCCCAGTATGCAGACCAAGAATGAGATGGGAGAATAAAAGTAACCATGATTTGAGGGAAGTAGATTATGTCCACGCGGTCATGAACCTACGGGTTCATTAGAGTCAATAAATTAGTTAACTATGATAGGTTTGTTTTATCTGTAGTACTATACGCTTAAATAAGTTGGCGTAAGAAATTGAGTTTATTATTTAACAAAAGAAATATACATTCCGTAAACCAACAAAATCGGACCATTTACTTCAACTTGCTAAGGAATTCGGTCATTTACGCAGTTCTTGCGTGACGGATTCTTTTTTCATAGATTAGATAGCAATCTGCATGTGTTGTAATTTTTTTCATTTCAACTCCCACTTGATCTCTCCCTTGATATCTTCTCCCTCCATATCTTTCTTAAAACGTGGATTAAAGTTACAATGGTATAAATCCCATTTTCTTTCTTTTCCGCAAAATTAACATAATGTAAAAATATAAAAATATTGTATTAATGCGGAAACAAAATTAGTATTTTATAATGTTATCTGAATCCAATTTTAATACAGAAGTTTGAATTTAATTGAATTTGTACAACGTATTGTAATGATTATCAACTTTTATAAAATTCATGATGTGTTCCGTTGAGGTATTATTCAAAATTAAAATATAAAATTATGGAATATTCACCTGAAAGGTCCGTCTCCTCAACTTAAAAATGAAAATCGTTATACAATTAAGAACCCATTTGAACTAGCAGACAAACTACATCATTTAGAAATCAATAGAAACACTAAAATGACGTCATTCGACATAAGAAACCTCTACACAAATATCCCGATAAATGAAACAGCAAACATAATAAGACAAAAACTAACAGACAGTAAACTTGAAGAAAACTATATCAATCAGTTAAATAAATTAATAACAACAACAATAAAACAAAATTACTTCCAATTTAACAATGAACTTTTTATTCAAGAAGACGGAATCCCGATGGGGAGTCCTACATCCGGAATAATGGCCGAAATCTTCCTACAAGAACTGGAAAATAAACATTTTGAGGAACTAATACGCAAATTTAACATAAAACTGATAGTGCAATACGTCGATGACGTACTAGTAATATACGACAATGAAAATAGAAAAGAAAAATAAATATTACAAGACTTATATAACATGCATGAAAAAATCACCTTCGCCGAGGAAATAGAAGTTAATAATAGTATAAACTACTCAGCAGTTAAATAACTAATTAAGTTGAGGAGACGGATCTTTCAGGTGAATATTCCATAATTTTATATTTTAATTTACAACTTATTGTTGATAAAAATTATTTGTACTACTGTAACTATAATCGTCCATATATATATATATATATATATATATATATGTCGGACGTCCTCGGAAGAGATGGCCTTAGATCTATTAGTGAAGACGGAACAGGCAACTAATGCCTAAACCAGGAAGTGAAGAAGAAAAAGAAGATATATATATATGGACGTGTATTTTTTATTTGCTAAACGTCAAGATTCCAAAATGGCATAATGAGAAGTAAGACTTCTGACGCTTTTCATTTTAGTTTCAATTACAAACTGCTGAATAATACATCCTTATTTGTATTTGAATCTATTTTTAGTAGACCACATAAAAATCCTGGGGCACATCATAGTGTAGTTGGTTAAGGCAATACGCTACAACCCAGAAGGTCGAGGATTCGAGTCGCGGTTGGATCAGGATTTTTATACTGACTCAAACCTGGTGGGGTCGACTCAGTCTTGTTCTGGGGAATAAAGGCGGCCGTCACGCAGGGCTAACAACCCGTTTGACATCAAGTTCCGATTTTATAGGAAAAATGGGAGTCTTAACCTCCTACAACCCTAAGGGTGTCCTATGGTCTGTAAAGTGGGATCACATTACTTTTTTACTATTACATAAAAATTCTACAAATATGTAACTATAAAATTGATGCCACTAAGCTGCGCTCGTCCTCATCTTGTTTAAAACTTTTTTTTTAATTCTTTGTGCCTTTCTGAATCCGGTTCCATCTGCTGCTGAACTTTACAGGTACAAATTTAATAATATTATATTGGTTTACAGTTAATCAAAAAAATTACTTCTAATAGTACAAAAGTTTCGAAATTGACAGGTGAAAAGATAAAGAGTTGTTTTTATATATTATCATTCTATATTATAATCAAAGGCCGAATTGAACATGCATGACGAGATCAGAGTTCATACAACATTTTGCTTATAAACTCTGTCACGATACGAGATAATTATGTCAGTCTTTTTACCAATCAGACACGCTCTGAAAATTCCATCTGGAATCTCCATAACACGTTCCATATAGGCGAACTGTAATTGAGATACTTAACAATAAGGGCTACTGGGACACAAGGGAAGAGTCAACTGTCTTACATCCTGGTCATTTTGAACTCTTGAATTTGCTTTCAGAGAATACTGATGGGTTATAGATGCTAGTATCTGTATAGTATTTTATGTAGCATTTCATATCACAGAACTGTAAAGTCTCATAATTCAACATCTCTCATTGGAGGCAATAAAATTGACAGATTAAGTAGGTCTCAAGCCACGTGTAATGATGAGAGAAAAATTAAGCCGTGGGTCATTTTTTGTAGATTAAAAGAACTAAAAGAGAATCGAACTTGAATACTCGTATAGATACAAAATATGCCCGCCGCCCTTTATCGTACAGATGGGATTAGTGCAGTTTTCTGAAAGTGTTCAAATATAATAAGGATTATTTAACTCATGCCCCAAATAGGAGTCAATGACCAATCACGTTTCGATGAATTTTGTTTTACAACCAATCACGGTCGTGTTTCTCCTCGATATTTATCTACTATCATATTAAAGAAAGCTCCTCCTTTTTCTTATATTCTGAACAGGTCAGATCATTATTTTGCAGCGACTGACTCTCGAACAAATACGTTGAATATAGAAAATAATGAATAGATTCCTTAGAACTACACATTTGATAATTGTGTATTCAATAATTGTGTTTTTAAATAATTTTATTTATTTTACTAATTTATTTATTTAATTTAGCCTGACGGAGTTAAGGCCATGTGGCCTTCTCTTCCACTCACCAGAACAAACATATATTAATCTACATCAGAATATAACAATCATACTTAACTCTAATATTAAATATTAAATGAAGATTTGACCAATAAGATAATATCTATTAAATTATGATCTGTAATACTACCAGTTAATGATAGTTAAGATTAAGACTAAAACTAATAATAAAATGTATTCTAGCAAAATAAATTAAATTGTTGGTAGACCGTCCCTGTCTAATGTTGGGGCCTATATAAAAAACAAAATAAAAATAATGAAATATAGAAAACTAATTTTACGGTTATACAATGTTTAAACAAATGAAAATATTTGTTAATTTTAATATTATCTTCATAAATAATTAAATTTATTAATTGTTAAAATAATTATATCAGTGAGGTGTATAAGTTAGTTTGTTATTAAATAACTCTTTAGTTTGTTTTTGAAGGATGTTATAGTTTGACAGTCTCTGACATAGGTCGGGAGGGGATTCCATGTTTCGGCAACTGAGACTGTAAAAGATAATGAATAATACACAGTGTGATGAGGAGGGATATAAAGGACAATGTGCTGATGGGATCGAGTGTCATGATTATGTGTGTCGGATAGTCTGATGAAGCGGCGTGATAAATAATTAGGCGATGATGTGTGAAGTATTTTATAGAGAAGGGATAGGGAATGGACAGTCCTACGATCTCTTAGACAAAGCCACGATAATTGTAGCAGGGACGGTTTAACATGGTCAAATTTGCGAATACCACAAATAAAACGTGCGCAAGAATTATGAACACGTTGAAGTCTTTGAGTGAAAATAATATTTAAGTCTGTGGAAAGAGTAACACAATAATCAAAATGGGGCATTGCAAGTGTTTCTACTAAAATTTTCCTGAGAGCGAATGTCAGGCAATTTCTTACGCGATGTAATGAATGTATTATTGAAAATACTGTTTTGCATGTATGGTTTATTTGTGTATTCCAATTTAAGTTGTTGTCATTAAATACTCCTAGAAATTTTACTATCTCACTATAAGAGATTTGAACCCCTTAGTGACGATTATTTTACTGAGTTGTTTCCTAAAAAAATAATTAATAACCTATGAAGTTGGTTATATGATACAGTTTGATGTCTTTCATTTTTTCTCCACTAGGGTGCATTACTTACAATATTGCGATCCTATTTGGCATTAAATAATATGATCTAGTTACAGTGGATGAACAAATGAAACTAATCAAACTGTGAAAGAAGGTGATATTTGGAGAACAAGAAGAAATTGTGAATTGTGTGAATTATATAAAGAACCCGATTTAGTGAAGTACTGTATATAAAAATTAATCGATTGGCCTGGGCTGGGCATTTGATACGTATGGACAATAACGAAACTGTTAAAAATATCTACATGGCACACCATTACAAACCAGAAAATTTGGATGACCAAAATTAAGATGGGAGGATGATATCTTGCAGGATATTAGAACTAGTAAAACTAGAAATTGGATTTTTATTTTTATTTTTATTTATTTGAATTTTATAAAGTACTGGCTGTGCCTGCAATATTGTATGGCTCAGAAATATGGAATCTAAATAAACAAACAATTAAAGGAATAGAAGCCGTAAAAATTAATTATTTACGATCTGTGGCAGGATATATAATTTAATGGATAAATAACGAAGTGAAGATTTTCAGATAAAATAGAAGAGTATAGGAGAAAATAGTATGAACATATTTGCAGAATGGACACCAATAGATTGCCTAGAAAAGTTTGAACTATCAACCGAGAGAAGGAAGGAGAGTTCGGAGACGTCCACGAAAGACATGGACACAGCAGCTATGATACTTGGAACCGGAATGAACCAATAAGGTTTAATCCATGTAAGAAGAAGAAGAAATTGGAAGAATTTAACAGCAAATAGAGAAGTCTGGGAGGACATTCTGAGGAAGGCCAGGGTAAAAAATGGGCTGTTATGCCATGTATGATGATGATGATGATGATTTATTTGAATTTATAAAAACAAATAATTATGATTTATTTGAATTTATAAAAACAAATAATTTACTTGTTGAACAATGGAATGGAAGTAACCAGGACGTTACGTATTACTGCCTTATCTGGTTCGGAAGATCACTCTCAGTTTCGAGGAACTTTCACTGTCACAGATCTGAATTTGTTGAGTATATGTGCATGCGGGTAACTCACTACATAGAGAAAGTATGTCAGAAAATTGTGGAAACAAAATGCAATCTAGTAGATATTACGTATAGCATTGTAATACATCATGTGAGGGGAACCTTTGTTTTCTTCCAGCACTTTGCGTATAATCACAAACAAACCGCATTCATGTATAGAAACTACATGAGCAAATAAACTGAAACCTGCCAGTGGCATTCCCAGGACAGCCAATTTATGAGTTATTACATCATCTCATCCCGCGGCTTCCACGTCCTACTCCTAAGCGGAATGGTACTGGACGTATATTAACAATGTTCAGTGTTTTTCACAATATGTCTATTGAAACTAAAGGTTCAAATTTACTTTATACTTCGATTATCAAGAAAACCTGCGTTGTTTCTTCGTCATTTAAATAATACTAGCACATCAACCGAGAATAAAATTGTAAGAAATACAAATAAGCAACAAAAAATACATTTATCAAAATATACTAAGCAATGGTTAATACAATTATTATTATTATTATTATTATTATTATTATTATTATTATTATTATAACACATTCTTTTATTAGAAAAATATTAAAACAATATTATCAATATTAACTTTCCTGGGTGAGATATTTTCGGGGTTCTTCCTCACCTGTAGGATAAATGTCGAGAAACTTCAATGCTCAATATTGCGAATGGGGGGACTATACTAATGGAGGCCATTGGGTAGCGTGGCAAGCCTATACTAAATTAGAAATAAAGGATGTTAATTTACATATATATATATATATATATATATATATATATATATATATATATATATACTTTATTTTACAACAACATCAATTTTAACAATGTTATTACTGTTTGCACAATACAATTTCTATCAAACCTTGGTTTTAGGAGTTATAAATATTTTTTAAATATTTTAAAGAAGAATCTGCATTCGAGAGAGACCAAGTGAATTCCTAGCTTAAAGTATTAAAATTAAATTATCTTTTGTACGAAACTTTACTCCTAAGTTTTCATAATATTATTTTCCAAGATTAAACTTCAACTTTTTAAAGGTATAATATTATGAGAGAAAAATCCACCAGACAATAATATATATATATATATATATATATATATATCAATTGATCTCTACTTACAAATAATGATCTGCAATACATGCCCAGGGCAGGAAGGTCCACTTGTCGCTGACTCTTTTGCAGAAAGAGTCCTAGGAAGTCTGTCTGAACAAATGGTTCATCATGTAGGCCTATACTACAATTTTACATATACCTTCTAGATTGGAAATCTTACTTGTTCCCTCATCACATGTTCAAACATTTATTCTGATAATTATTTTCCTTTCCAGAATATCATTATTAATATTTTGTTTGTTAAATAACCTGTGTATGAATTTGATACAATATTTTTCCAAGAATATTATATCAATCTTTGTTTGTTAATTAATCTCTTTTTAAGTTATACAGTGTATATTTTTGTTTCCTTTATAGTCATATGTGATATCATTATCTGTTTGATGATTATATAAAGTTTATTTACCGCTTTAATCCAAAATATTCTTTGTATAATTTTTTCCCAGTGTAATATATCTAAATATTAGCCCAATTTATTGCACTCAAATAGTCCTGAACACTATGTGATCATCGTAATCATCTTATTATACGCATCTTGTTTAATATGAATTGTATATCTTGTTCATATGTTCCTATTGTCTCGGAGGCGACTCTAGCATTGAACTGATCTCTCATCCAGGAGGTCCTCCGTGTCCTTATATGGTAAAAAATTATGTGTCAAAGTATTTCAGTGCGCCTATGTATCCTCTCCTATAGGTCGTGTTCCTATATATATATATATATATATGCCCACCGCAGTGGTCTCGAGATAGCGTGCTGCCTTGTCACGCAGCCCGGCCGGTTTCGATTTCCGGTCGGGACAGGCTCCTGGGTGAGGTTTTTTCGTTTTTTTTCGGGTTTTTTCCTTACTGTAAGACAAATGTCAGGATTTTAGGGTCCAACGGTCTCCGAAAATCATCCGGCCATCATCATCATCATCATCATCCTTCACCGGTGTGGAAAGCAACGGGAAGCTACCACACTTATAATTCCCTAAGTAAAGCTGTAAAGCATAGCATGAAAATCCAACGGAAGCCGTGAATGCAATCCCTCTTCTCTTGGGCAGAATTACTATGGATGGATATATATATATATATGTCCACTGCTGTGGTCTCGAGGTAGCGTGCTGTCTTGTCACGCAGCGGGCCCGGGTTCGATCCCCGGTCGGGGCAGTTTTTCTGAGTGAGGTTTTTATCGGGGTTTTTCCTCACCTGTAAGACAAATGTCAGGAAAACTTTAAGGCCCAAACGGTCCCCGAAATCATATGGCCATCATCATCCTTATCATTATCATCATCATCCTTCACCGGTGTGGAAAGCAACGGGAAGCTACCACACCTACAATTCCCTAGTAAAACTGCAAGCATAGCATGAAAATGCTATGATTGCAGTGAAGGACCTGCCTTCGGGCAGAATTACTATGGATGGATATATATAATCTTCGGGTTTTTTACAGCTGCTGCCGTCTTCGCTTGCCAAACTTCCAAAGCCTACGATCTTGAGCATCTTCAATGCTTAACCCTCTTGCTTGTATTACTATCACCATGCTTTCCTTCCATGTTAGCTTTGGTCTTCCTTTTTTCCTTCTTTCTGGTCAGTTGCCATTTATATAGTTGTTTCGGCCATCTCTCGTCTTCCATTTTTAAAATATGTCCTTACCATTTTAATTCCTTCTCTTCAATTATTTCAATTATGTTTTCTTCTGCTTTCATTATGTTTCTAATTTCTTTATTTCTAACATGTTCTAATTTTGACTTTCTGGCACTTCTGCGTAAATAATCCATTTATAGAACTATTAGTTTCTTGTAGTATTTATTGACTGATTTTAAACTAACTCTAGCTACTGCAATTTTCGTATTTTTCTCAACAAAACTCGGTATGTGCTATTAAAATAAAATGACTATTTAACTCATGCCCCAAATGGGAGTCAATGACCAATCACGTTTCAATGATTTCTGTTTTACAACCAATCAGAGTCGTGTTTCACGAAATATTTATCAGTGTTAGGATTATCATATATTAAACAAAGCTCCTCCTTTTTAATATTCTGAACAGGTCTGACCGTTATTTTGCAGTGACTGAGCCTATAACAAATACGGCTACCAGATTGTATATAATAGTGCTTACATGTCAACATTTGTAGCAATTGATTATACCACCAAAAAAAGAAACCACTGTTTGCACTTTCTTAAATGTATTTTTTCCCAGGTAATAATCGAGAAAAATATAATTGTCATATTTACATCATACGACATCAAAAATTAATTAATATACAGATTGATGTGTTTCATTTTTTCTCCACTAGAGAGCATTCTTACAATATTGCGTTCCTTTGGCAATAAATAGTATGATCTGGTTGCAGTGATAAACAAAAGAAGCAGTAGAAGCGTACCTATCGTTTCTCATTTGTTTTCAAACATCGCCGTTTACATTAAATATATAAATATTTTAAAATAACTATAGTTAAATAATGATTTGTGAGTAAACAGCTTAATTTTATTCGTTAAATAGTCCTAACAAATGCCACTCTTGATTTCCAAATTCTCTAGATAAATTCACTCCTCACTTCGTGAGTCGTGAATTTATCGATAATTTGGAAATCACTCGTGGCATTACTTATGATAAATGTATTCTCCGAAAATGAGACCGATAGGAGTGGGGGTTAATCTGAAAGTTTATTTTATTCGGAACATTTCCAACAATCTAGCCGCCGCAATGTTTCATTTACAGCAGTTTTCTAGATTTTTCGCAATAATATTAACTTAACCATTAAATGGATTTTTTTATTTAGGCCTACTGAAAGTTTAGCACTTGGAAAGAAAATGTAACATACATAGGGCCTATAATGTAATAATCCAAAAGATATATATTCTTTTTTGACAAATTTTATTTGTTTATGTATTTATAATCTGTATTTATAACCTCGGGGTACGCCGTAGCGTAATGGTTAAGGCACTGAGCTACAAGCCGGAGGGTCGAGGGTTCAAGTCCCGTTGGGGTCAGAATTTTTAAACTGATCCAAACCCTCTGGCGGCACTATGGCCCTGGGGGGTCGACTCAGCCTCTAACGGAAATGAGTACCAGACGCTTGTTCTGGGGGTAAAGGCGGCCGTCACGCTGGGCTGACATAAAGTGCTGATTGTCTAGAAAAAGTGGGAGCCTTAACCTCCTACTACCGCAAGGACCTCCGTGCCTGTTGTGGGATCACTTTACTTTACTTATTTATAATCTCACCTAAAGGGCAAATATATCATTATAAATGTTATATTGCAGAAATGCTTCACGTTGCATCTATCGTTAACGTATTTTATTTCTCCTCCCGCATTCATTTTATTGTCAGTATCCGAACGACCAAAAGTAGCTAAAGAAGAAGTAAAATAATAAATTGTCATAATGCATTTTAAAAGTTTTATAAAATATGTCCTTGTCTTGTAAATTTGAAACCTTTGCTTTAAATTAAACTTTATTCTGGGTAAATTTTAAATAAACAAATATATTTCTTTCATTTTTATTACTACAGATATACTTATCTAGATCTGAAAAAGTGAATGAATCCATATCTGAAAAGTAGTTTCTATAATTTCAACTAAAATGATAATATGAGATAATATAATTTAAAAGTTTTATCAAATACCTCCTTGTCTTGTGAATGTTATATATTTGCTTTAAATTAGACTGTATTCTGGATAAATTTTAAATGAACAAATCTATTTATTTCGTTTGGATTCAACTGTCCAAACAATAGAATAATCAAGAAAAGAAATGTGAATCATGGTAGGCCTATTATCCACCTTTATAATCAATATAGGTCCCATGCAATGCCAAGCGGTATAAGGTCCTGGTACAGAGCTATGGGACATGGGCTGATTTCAGTCCCCATAGGAGAATACATTTTACATGGAATTTCGACCAGTATGGAACCGGTACTCACCCAGCATCGTAAAGAATTTGAGTAGCCACAACAAATAGCGGCTCCAGGGTTACAGCACTAGCGATAACGGCTGCGAGAATAACGTGCCGACCATATGACACCTCTTTATTGGTTTGATAATCGCCTATCTCTGTAAATATCACTTGTGTATATGATGGCAGCACTCGGCTGGTAGGCCAAGAGCCGAATAAGCCGTTCACACCATGGAGTTTTTATAATTACGGTAGTCGATCATTACAATGGAGACTACGGCTAAACTAAAAGGTCCGTGAAGCCACAACAGAAAAAAGACTATTATAATCACCCAAATCCTTTCTTTCGTGGTGATCTCATTTTATGATGTAGCAGTTCTTGATCAATACTTTTATAAAGTACCTCAAATAAATATAATGTTAATATTACATTCATGCAAAGAAAATTTAGTAAGATATAACTTCCTAGGTTGCGAAATTTCATACACAGCGGAAACAGATATAAATAACAAACTAAATAAGTTTAATTATATAACAGGAACACTAAAAAGAAATTTGAAAAATAAAGCCAGGAAATACTCTACAATGAAATTATACAAGACAATGGCAGTGCCTATTATTACTTATGGATTCGAAACATGGACTGGGACAACACAACAATCTGCCGGAATACAAGCTGCTGAAATGAGATTCCTCAGACCAATAGCGGGATATCAAAGAACAGACAAAAAACAAACACAGAAATAAGACAACTACTAAAAGTAGAGGAATTAAACACAACAGTAGAGAAATACAGAACAAACTGAAAAGAACACTTGGCAAGGATGACTGAGAATAGAATACCAAAAGCAGCATACAACTATTCACCACGAGGAAGAAGAAGTTCGGGGAGACCATGGAAAAGATGGAAACAGCAGTAATTTGGAGCCGGAACAGGCTAGTAAATAAGCCTAAACCGTTAAGAAGAAGAAGAAGACAAAGAAAATTATAAAAAGGAACTAGATTACATAAAACATTTGGCATTCAAAAATGAATAAGACCAAGAAAAATTAATAAATCAGTTTTAAAAACTAACGGACGTTATAACAAATATAACTAAGATAGACAGGGAATTTAATGAAATTAAAAGTAACTGGTTAATTTTGACATAAACAGGAATTGAAACCATTGAACTCGCTAAATGCAATAAAAAACAATACAATTTAAAGAGCGTATAAAAAACTAATAGTAAATTAAACAATATAATTTCAAATTAAATAGAAAACACCATTATACACAAAAATAAAGATTTAAAATAAAAGTAATTGGTTAACTTTGACATAAACGGGAAGTAAAACTATTAAATTCGCAAAACCCATTACAACACAATAAAATTTAATCAGCACTTAAAAAACTAATAATAAATCAAACAGTTTAATTTCAAATAAAATATAATACACCAATACGTATGAAAATAAATGTGTGTATGGATTTAAATGTAACACTTGTGATAAATTTATATCGGTAGAACCACCATGAATTTTAATAATACCAATTCAATATATTCACTAAATTAAAAAAAATATATATATAAAAAAAATGTAAATCCTATAAAATTAATAAATAGTTTAATAATATAACTGTATATCTATTCCCATAGCAGTAATGAATGTGTTATGATTTTTTTATGAGATCCATAATTTTTTATAGTACGTATAAAGCTTTAAAGACTAATAAACACTTTAAATATTTTAAATGCAATGAGCGTAAATCACGTTATACAAAACATAAAACAGAAACAACGAATTATCGATAATATACTAAAATAATAACTGTAGAATAAACATCTTCCAAGATATCGAACTTTTAAAAGAAGGCAAGAACGAACACATACTGAACAAGAACACTTCCAATGCCTGAACCCTCTACAAAAGAATACTAACCGAAAACAAATATTCCCGTCCTAGTACTACCTTCGTTTCCTAGATGTCAATATGAGGCGGAACGCTGACCACGGACCACTCAAAGGACATCTTTACGAAAACAAGTGTAACTAAATTAGTATGGTTCAAATTCTTCCCTGTAGGGGGACAGCGCCTAAATCTCTGTTACGGGGAAACATGGTCTTACAAGAAGATTATTATATGTATAATTTAACCCTGGTGAAGTGAAAGGAAAGATCTTACGGTCTTAACTCCATCAGGTAAAATAAATAAATAAAATAATATAAGATTCCGGATTCCTGATTAATTTTCCCTGGTCATCTAAATTTCTGCAAAACATTAATATGTCTGTGCCCCAATACTATACAATGTCTTAACAATCCATTTTCCTAGGAATATGTATATATGTTTAATATTTGCAATGAATCCCCTGAAATACTCCTCGCCCGGAGATCCGAATGAAGGAATATTTTATTTAAAAACATAGATATATACTTGTAACCCACTTCTGAGTTGGAGCTCCTGAAAGGAGGAGTTACGCTGCCCCGATGATATGAGAGTTGATTATGATGGTAATGATGCGCCAGGAGAGGCCTTAAACTAAACTTAATCGAATTAGGCGAATATGATATTGATGATAATAATCGCCAGATGGTGTTAGGGGACCGTTTGGGCCTTAAAGTTTCCTGACATTTATCTTACAGGTGAGGAAAAACTCCGAAAAAACCTCACCCAGAAAACTTGTCCCGACCGGAGATCAATCCCGGGTCCGCTGCGTGACAAGGCAGCACGCTACCTCGAGACCACAGTAGTGGACTGATCGCGTTTTTTTGACTATTGTATATTTTCGGTAAAACATGATTACTCTTTCGACCCAAACCTTTTTTTTAGTCTGGCTTATCGTTTTTGGCCTGTCCGCCATCAATTTCCCTTTTGACAGTAAAGCTACTGCCTGCATAAGTCTTGGTGTCATTTGAGCATGCAACCCACTTCACCATGATAAGGTAAAGATATATTCGGAGGGATGGTATATATCAGACAATGTATTTCACTGCAAATTAGCGTTAAACAACATTAAGTACTTGGGTCCTAAGTACCCAGTGTAAGGTATATATATTAATTGGTGTTTCTCGTATAATTTATCATATTTATACTGTTATTATTATTACTATTATTATCATTATTATTATATTATCATTATTATTATTATTATCATTATTATTATATTATCATTATTATTATTATATTATTATTATTATTATTATTATTATTATTATTATTATTATTATTATTATTATTATCGTAAGTATTATTATTGTTATTATCGTATAAAATGTTGTTTGTACATGAAATGTACATTGCTACATTTAATGTATCTTTAACTGTTTATGATTAGTATAGTGTATATCTATATTTGTCAAATATTTATTGTATTTGTGTTAGTTGAGTGGAAAAGAAGGCCTTATGGCCTTAACTCTGCCAGAATAAATAAAACATTATTATTATTATTATTATTATTATTATTATTATTATTATTATTATTAGAACAAAAACTTACGTCGATGTAAATGGATTTCTTGAGGAGAGCAGCAAGATGTTCAAAATTAGACAAAATAAGAAATACTGTCATAAGAGAAATAAATAATAGTTTTAAAAAACTAAAAGAACACGCTTTATTAGAAAACTAAAAAAATGAAAAATAATTTTAATTTCCAATACGCTTGGGATAAAATAAAGTGGTCAACAAAAAAATCATCTCCAACACATATAGAATAAAATTAGAGTTATCAACAAAAAGAAAAGAATTTTACCATCAAAAGCGTGGGGTGCTTTTTATGATTTTTACATTTTCTTCTTAGAAAGCTTACTTTTACCAATATCTGTTTATTATCAAATATATTAATTGATATAGAGCACCCCACGCTTTTGATGGTAAAATTATTTTCTTTTTGTTGATAACTCTAATTTTATTCTATATGTGTTGGAGATGATTTTTTTGTTGACCACTTTATTTTATCCCAAGCGTATTGGAAATTAAAATTATTTTTCATTTTTTTAGTTTTCTAATAAAGCGTCGGGCACGTACGACGAATGCAAGAAGAAAGATTACCCAGGAAAATATTGGAATGGTGTCCACCTGGAAGGAGGAGGAGAGGAAGACCTCGAAACTCGTGGATGCAGGAAATAAGAACTGGAATGAGAGCAGAGGACTGGAGGACATGGATTGGATGGAGAGAGACGAGTGGAGAAGAAAAATAAAACTTTAGGCACAAAAAGATGTGTAAATATTAAAATTCTGTATATAAATAAAAATTATTATTATTATTATTATTATTATTATTATTATTATTAAGTTTTTAGGGCTGGTAAAGGAGCCTCAAGTTTGAGAAAAGGCTTCTGAACAAGATTTAACCGATCTTCATCCATCCAAGTAACATCTTAGTTCCCTCCTTGGTTTCTCCACTAGATGATGAACTAATCACATGTCACTGGTTGACATATGTAGAGAAATAAGTGTAATTAAATCAATCTGGTTAATAAACTTGCCACTAGGTGAATATTCAAGACCCGAGAGGGACGAACGAGGATCAACCATCTTATAGGATGCATTGCCAATTTAAACCTTAACATTCAAAGTTGTTTCAAATCCAACGACATAAAGCATACGAGATACAAATATGTAAGTGAAATATTAAGTTCATTGCGATGTAATGACCTCTATGTAAGCATATCATTTATGACAAGGATATGACGTGATTTTGAGAAGTTTTAAACAAAATACATAGAGTGAGCTGTAATTGGTTGTCTTAACTAACTGCTCGAGGTAATAAGGTAATTTAACATGACCTAACCCCATTTAATTATGTTAACCTTAAAAAGCAGGTACTCGTTTCTGTCAGATTATAAATTAGATAAGTGGTATCTGTGCCCTATTAATGGTGCCGGTATGGGGTAAGGACGGGCTGTTATTTTACCTTGTAGTAAATACTGACCTATATATGAACGGGTTAAAGTTTACAGCGCTGTAATTTCTGTCAAAAGTAAAATTGTAACCCTTGTAAGTCAACAAATTAAATTCAATTCAAGCATTTGTGTTAAATGTGTATTCAATTGATACCTCTACAATGACTATTTAACCCATGCCCCAATGCGAGTCAATGACCAATCATGTTTCAATGAATTTTGTTTTACAACCAATCACAGTCGTGTTTCACCTCGATAATTATCGAATTTTGATTAGCAAAATAAAGTTCCTCCTTTTTAATATTCTGAACAGGCCAGAGCATTATTTTGCAGTGACTGACTCTCCAACAAATACGCTGATTATAGCAAATAATGAATAGATTTTTTCATGTGTCATTTTTTCTCCACTAGGTTGGTTGCATTCTTACAATATTGCGATCCTATTTGGTAAAAAATAGTATTATCAAGTTGCAGTGATGAACAAATGAAACATAAACAAACATTTTTCATTTGTTTTCAAACATCACCGTTTATATTAAGTATATAAATATTTTAAAATAACTATATTTAAATAGGTTTTTCCTCACCTGTAAGACAAATGTCAGGAAAACTTTAAGGCCCAAACGGTCCCCGAAATCATATGGCCGTCATCTTCATCATCAACCTTATCATTATCATAAGTAATACCACGAGTGATTTCCAATTTATCTAGAGAATTTGGAAATCAAGAGTAGCATTTGTTAGGACTATTTAACGAATAAAATTAAGCTGTTTACTCACAAATCATTATTTAACTATAGTTATTTTAAAATATTTATATATTTAATGTAAACGGCTATGTTTGAAAACAAATGAGAAGCAATAGGTACGCTTCATCTGCTTCTTTTGTTTATCACTGCAACCAGATCATACTATTTATTGCCAAAGGAACGCAATATTGTAAGAATGCTCTCTAGTGGAGAAAAAATGAAACACATCAAACTGTATATTAATTCATTTCTGATGTCGTATGATGTAAATATGACAATTATATTTTTCTGGATTGTTACCTGGGAAAAAATACATTTAAGAAAGTGCAAACAGTGGTTTCTTTTTTTGGTGGTATAATCAATTGATACAATTGTTTTTATATTAACTCCCGCATGCGGCATGTGTTGACATTCATGCACTATATATACAATCTAGTAGCCGTATTTCTCACAGGCTCAGTCACTGCAAAATAATGGTCAGACCTGTTGAGAATATTAAAAATGAGGAGCCTTCTTTAATATGGTAATTATAACACTGATAAATATTTCGTGAAACACGACTCTGATTGGCTGTAAAACAGAAATAATTGAAACGTGATTGGCCATTGAGTCCCATTTGGGGCTTGAGTTAAATAGTCATCATCATCAACCTTCACCGGTGTGGAAAGCAACGGGAAGCTACCACACCTACACAATTCCCTAGTAAAGCTGCAAGCATAGCATGAAAATGCTCTGATTGCAGTGACGAGGACCTTGCCTTCGGGCAGACCGAATACTATGGATGGATATTTCAATAATGATTATTTGTGAGTAAACATCGTAAAGTCTGTTCGTGAAATAGTCCTAACATCTGCCACTCTTGATTTCAAAGTACTCTAGATAAATTGGAAATCACTCCTGGCATTAATTATTTAGCATTGACAATACAGTATTTTGTGCTCGAATTTAAATGTTAATTTCTAGAAAAAAACAAATAAATGTAACTTACATCGTTGTAACTTTAACTCCTGCAGATTGGCCACAGTAATTAGTGATAAATGTTTCGTTAAATAATGTGGCCACTTTTTCAATGCGATAATTAGCAGAAAAATCATATGAATTCAATGCAAATTTATGTTTTGTAAAAATTCGGCGGGGCGTTTAGCTGTAAAAATTTCATAAAGGTACGGGGATGTTTCACTTTTCAGCTATGAAGAAAAATTAATTTAGAAAAACAAAAAAAAACAATATATATATCACGTTATAGTACTCACAAAGATTAATAAATAAAGCCTTAACAGATACAATCGGTTCACAACTTTTTGTAAAAAAAAATAAAAACTATTTAAAAGTGTAATTTTTCACCATTGTATTGCTGGGCCGCAAATCTTTGTTGAGACATTTTTCGAAGAGCATAAAATATAGCCGTGAGAGAAACCCTTTAGTTCAAGAAAATTCAATGTCAAGATATAGATATATATATATATAAACTTTCTGCACAATTCGGTAAAATGTAAAAACAGTTGTTTCAATAATATTCTATCCATATAATCAATAATGATGCCACAACAAATCTTCAAAATAACTTTTGTTCCTCAAGAATGGTTTTACATCGTCCCTGTAATTAAAAGTATGTTTAGTTCAATTAAATTCCTTTGAAACGCCTCTGAACATTGTGCTATTTTAGTCGGACGCGCCACTGGAGAAAAAAAGTCGACGTAATGGAGAAAATCTCTCGGTGCATCGGTTGCTCAAGCGCTGAAAAGCGACCTCGCGCATTCCCTCAATATGCCGGTCCTTCCCCTACGGCGACACATCAGACTAAAATAACCCCATTTTTGGAAGAGTTTCTTAGGCGTTTAGTTGTTCTATGAGAACTTTTGATAATGTGGGAGTTATAAGCCAATCCTTCAAGAGCAAAAGCAACTTTGAACATTTGCTGTGGAAAGATTATTGGCCATATGAATGGCATATTACTGAAGCGCCTGTTTTTTTCTTACGTTTTAGTGAATTGTGCGGAAAGTTATATATATTTTTGCACAACATTTTCATGGTAGATAGGGGCAATTTAAATCCCGATAAAATGTCTACAACTATTACGGACCTAATAATCAATGGTTAAAAATTACACTTTTTACGGTTTTTATTTTTTTTAAGTTATGAACCGATTTTATCTGTCCAGGCCTTTTTTTTTTTGAGCGCTATTAACGTGTTTTTGCAGTCATGTTTCTCCATAAAATAAAATGCGAAAAAAGCACTATTTACCTGCCACGTTTGTTTTTTTTTGCACCAATTTTCCCACGCCGATGTTTCCAAAACATGTGCATTGAATTCCTAAGATTTTTCTGCTAATTACAGCGTTGAAAAAATGGCCAGGAAATTGAAAAGAAAATACCTAATTACTCTGACCTAATATAACATGCAAACCTTAATCCATACTGCAACTATTAGTAAGTTTGATAGTTGAAACCATTTATTTTAAACAACTGTTTTAATAGACTTCATACCACTCTTGCCATGATAATCATTTCCTCTTAGGAAACTACGAAGTGTGGAATCACTTTCGATATTTCTGATACTGATTTGCATTTATTATGCAACCGAACAATAATTTTGCGTTCTTCTTTTGCTTCCTTTCTTTCCGGAGCCACAATTTTTTTTGTGTATTCTCGGCTGTGTTTTCGGTCTTCACGGGTTCAAACCCGACCGAGATTGATAATTTTTCCTCTACAATGACATCGCAGAGAAAATTAGAACTTTAGCCTCATTTATCCTTTTCCTTCATCTTTCCCTGTCCAATACTACTCTTCTCTGAATGGATTTTAAAGTAAAGTAGTCCCACTACAGGCCTCGGGAGGCTCTTGGGGTAGTAGGATGTTAAGGCTCCCACTTTTTCTAGACAATCAGCACTTGATGTCAGCCGGGTTGTCAGCCCTGCGTGACGGCCGCCTTTACCCCCAGAACAAGGGCCTGGTACTCATTTCCGTTAGAGGCTGAGTCGAACCCAGGGCCATAGTGCCGCCAGAAGGTTTTGGTCAGTTTAAAAATCCTGACCCCACCGGGACTTGAACCCTCGACATTCCGACTTGTAGCCGCAGTGCCTTAACCACTACGCTACGGCGCGGCGTGTCCCTGAATGGATTTTAAGGGTATATTTATATTTAGTATGAAGTTCTTCGTGTTTGAGGATTTACTCCTGGCGCGACAAGCCTACAAGGCCCTTAGCCTACCAATCGGCTGCTGACCTCACATCCACATGTGTCGATCACAGAGGTAGGTGATAATCAGCCAGTGTAGGGGAGACATGTGGTCAGCATGTCGAGTCTCCCAGCCGTTATAGCTGGTTTTCTCAACCTGGAGCCGCTACTTATTGTCATCATCATCATCATCATCTACATTCATGGATTAGGTCTGTTGACCCGTTCCGACTTCAGCCCATCTCTTTCTAGGTCTGCTCACATCTCGGGTGCCTTTAGGTTTGTATTTTGTTATTTGTTTTGGATATCTATCTTCATTCATTCTGTCTATGTGTTGCTTCCATTTTTGTCTATATGTATCTATTTTATCAGTTATTGCAAATATTTCAAGTTCCTGTCTTATTTCTGTGTTCTTGATTCTGTCTTCCTTGGTGCTACTTATTGTAGCTACCCAAATACATCACGATGCTGGGTGGCACCGGTCCCATACTGGCCGAAATACCATGAGAAAATGTCTTCCCCCATGGAGACTCGAACCAGCGCAAGTCCCGTAGCTCTGCGCCAAGGCTTCATGCCTTAACCACTCTGCTACTGCGCGCGACGTTTGAGCCTGAAATAAGAGGCTTCTGAGCAAAATTTCCCTGCCCTTTCACGTCCATATTTGAATTGATCTGAGTTGCTAAAGCGTCGCTGAATAAAACGCTACCTACCTATTGCCAGGTTATATGTGATATTATTTAGTAATATTTCCAAGAATCTTAGTCATTATTGAAAGAATGCATTAAATAATATGTGAAAAAAATAAATAACTACAGTATTGTAGGTCAGTACAGTTCGCAGAAAATTGCCATGACATGCCTAAGTTTACTACTTCAGCATACTAACGAGGACCGGTTAAATTATCTATTTAAAATTTATGATAATCTCCATAATCGGTGTCGATAAATACTATTCAATGTCACATTCCTGTGTACTGTATATCAAATTACGTATGCAAAATTACTTCAATTCTTGGAATTGAACTTGAGAAAGCCGTGGTAAACAAAATTTATAATACTATTACAATTTAGGTCAAAAATAAAATTATACACATCAGTTTATTAAAATATGTTATAATGAAAATTACCCTAAATTAATATTGAAATCTTAATAATCATAGCTATTTTATAAATATTCCAACTAAAATAGTATGGTTAATTTTGACAATTCTTATTTTTAAAAATTGCTCTATTATACCTTAATAAAGTTTTAACTGCTGTGGACTCGAGGTAGAGTTGTTGCCTCGTGCGCAGCGGGTCCAGGTTCGATTCCTAGTCATAACAAGTTCTTGAGTGATGGTTTTTATCGGGATTTTTCCTTATCTGTACGAAAAATGTCAGGAAATGTTAAGGTCCAAACGTTCCCCGAACATCATCTGACCATCATATTCATCATCATCATCATAGTACATTCACGAATTTAGGCCATTTGTTGACCTGTTTCGGCCTCAAGAGAAACACCATCCAGAAGTCTTTTGAGTGGACGTCCTGGTCTTCTTCTTCCTGCAGGTTGATATCTTAACATTAGTTTGGGTAGTACTTGGATGGGTGACCATCATATTCGCCATGTTTAATAGGAATATGTAGATGAGTAGTGTGTTTCGTCTTAATGTTGTTTTGTTTCGGAGGAGGCCCCTGACATTGAGCTGAAAACTCATTCATGTCCTTGTATGGTCAAAAAAGTATGTATGTGAACCACAGTTTAAAATCCCTCTCCCGACAGATCGAACCACTGTAGGGCCCGGGTGGCGTGTGGCATGTATAAAAATACCTATAAGCTAAGAGGTTGAACTGAGATGAAGAAGAAGTCTGTTAGTGAAACTTCATACTGATTTAGCAAATTAGAATTAATCAAGTCAATATCATTAGAGAAACTAAAGATCAAACCATCACTTAATGCGCTAAGAGATCAATTACAAATTAAAGATATTTAAATGTCTTTAAAAAAACTAATGACGAGCAGGCTCTAATATTTTGAAATAAGAAGCTCAAGAGTCTAGTTGTGAATACAGTCTGAACTTATAAATAAACATAAAAAATATACAAATGAAACTCAAATGTAAATATCTGGTATCGTCGTTATAATTATTATTTGGGCAGGTTTTTCTCGGGGTTTCCTCCCGTTTTCCCCTGCCACAATTTCATTCCACAATTTCTCCATACTCATCTCATTCATTGATGATACGTTAGGCGTGGTCAGTCGGCAACCACTCTCGTCATCCATAGGCCTCTATAAATATAGGGACTTCATCTCATATCATCCCTCGACTCGATAATAATAAAGACTGGGGCGGTACATCTGTCAAAGAATAACGCAGGTGTCCTAAGGCCAGCTCAGCGAGGACAGAAACCTCGCGTGGAGCAAAAGGGCAAAAGCTGGCTTGATCCCGATGTTCAGTACGCATAGGGACTGCGAAAGCACGGCCTATCGATCCTTTTGGCTTGGAGAGTTTCCAGCAAGAGGTGTCAGTATTTTATTATTATTATTATTATTATTATTATTATTATTATTATCATTATTATTATTATTATTATTATTATTATTACTATTATTATTACTATTATTATTAATTATTATTATTATTATTATTATTATTATTATTATTATTATTATTATTATTATTATTATTATTATTATTATAATTATTATTATTGCAAGCTAGAGGGCTAAGCATCGAAGATGCCCAAGATCGTAGGCTTTGGAGGTTTGGCACGGGAAGACGTCAGCAGCTGTAAAAACCCGAAGATAGATAGGGAGATTATTATTATTATTATTATTATTATTATTATTATTATTATTATTATTAGATGAAACATAATACAAAATATTATAACAAATCGCGTTAATAAAAATATAATTATAATGTTAAAGAGCGTCATTACTCATTAATTAAATTCTAGATCCGACTTCTATCTACGAACTGACAATTAAACATTGTTTAAATTGGATGATATCCTACAGGTATTCCCTAAATCATTATTAAAACGAATTATCAGATTAAACTAAATTGGTTCTAGAAATAATTTAGTCGGTGTCCTAGTGAACTGGTGGTTACCATACTCGCAGGTTTGATCTGGCTAGGGTCCTTTAACCTTTTTGGAATGTAAAAAACCTGAGTAGGCCTATAGCTTCCTTGGTAAGGGAATCAAATCCATGTATCCCATATCATAGAATTATGGCACCTAAAAGTACCTCAAAGTTGAAACAAAGAGACATTCTGTATGGGGAAACTTCATCAGCCCTTTCACAGTCAAATATGAATTCGATGTTAATGACTTGAGATGTCAGAAATCGTCGTTAAATGCAATTACTATCTATCTCGGAATCGTTTCATGAGTTTATTATTTACATCACGATTTTTAAAGCATATATTAAATGATGCGGAATTACATCAAAACAGCCATTATGCATAATACATTCTTACTTTAATGTACATCAGTGCTATATCTTAATCGCTTTGTCTTGTTCTTTACAGCAAAGTCTTGTAAACACAGACTATTCTTTATGTTGAAACCCAGACAATGTGTTGCAAAACAGTTGAATAAATAGGATACTTCAACTATAAATCTTATAAAGAGTGTTTCAGAAATGCCTTTGTATAGGTTACACAGGCAACAAAAATGAAACTTTTATAATTGTTTTAAACGTGTATAGCTGATTCTTATATGGCCATATATATTTGGAATCATATCGGACTTCAGTTTTTCACAGTAGCGTTATAACCTGGTTTCATTAAAATTAGACAATTAGCCGTAGTGTAATTGGTTAAGGCAATAAGTTACAAGCCAGAAAATCGGGGAACCGAGTTCCGGTGCGGTAAGGAATTTTAAATTAGCTTAAACATCCTGCCGGGACCATATCCCTGGAGCCGACACAGCGTCTAACGAAAATGAATATGAGACGTTTGTTCTGGGAGTAAAGGTGGCCGTCATGTGGCCTATAGTGGGATCGCATTATTTTTTATTTACTTTTACCGTAGGAATGAAAACAAAATATATTAACAAAACTTTTATTCAAATACAAACTTGTTTTTATTACATAAGTTTTGTTGTGTTTATGGACTTATATTTCCTTTTTGCACGATAGAGTGTTCTATCGTACTTACAGCAATGGCGACCATAATTGAAAGTTCAATTTTATAAAATTTCGGGGTTGTCAACCTATAAATAACTAAATAACTACACTGCAATATTACAAATTACTCTAGTGCTGGAAGCCCTTTATGCAGGCTATACTACGTACAATGTATATACAAAATGTATCCAAAAGGTAATGTTAATATACATTATACGGAACAAATCACTGAATTTTAAATGAACTAAACTTTATTTGAAACAATATGAAACAATAAATACGTACTTGCCGCATTTTATGATTGATAGGTATCACAGCCTGCTGTAGTCTCAACTAATACACATTGCCCACATTAGTCAGTTGTCTATAATGAACGCAAATATTTTGAACAAAGATGTTATTATTTTACTATTATTTATTATTTTGAAAACACCATAGCGCAAAAAATAATGTACAACGCACGTTTGTGAAGTGTTTTACAGAATCTCGGGAATTAAAAACCTCGCTATCGCTCGGTTATTAAACATTTTCCTCGCTTCTGTAAAAACCTCGCATTGTAATACACTATTCCCTCATCTCCTTAAAGCTCCTGGTATAGATTTTTTCTTTAAAAATTGAGTATTAAAATATGAAAAAATGGTGGGTGATACGGCTTTTTATTATCATATTCGGATTAAATACACTAAAAACGACAAAATAAAGCAAATTCATTCAATTTTTTTTATTGCTGGGCTTTGTTTTAGAGGGGACTTAATAGATATTGTTTTGTGCCCGGTAAAATACTTTTTCAACCCTCACAGAATTGTGTATCAGTCCCCTTCTGCATATGCTGCCTGATTCGTTTTTTTTTTTTTTTTTTTTTTTGTGGAAATTTATGCTACCCTTAAAAATGTATCTTACGTTTTATAAACAGTCTTCTTAAAGTATGGCATCTCTCCGATCTCGAAAATGTTCTGAAAGATTTTATAGCATAATTATGAACACTTATGTCAAAAAAGATTTTGATACCAATCTTCTTCAGTCTTGACTCCTCAACAATTCAACTTAATATGTTCCAGGCTTTTAAGGCGAGATTGTTCCTCTTTCTCCCACAAATAACACAGCCACTACTGACACACTGCTAAACTTTAACATTCACAGAAATTACTGGCATAAAGGCCGCTTCATGCTCCCGGCATATCTACTTATGATATGGTTATCGTTAAATACTCAATTCATATTCCTAGCTTTACATTTCAGGACACTAAAGACGTTTATATGTTTCATCAACTTATCGAACATTCCACATTGAGCATTAAAATTGTTTAAAGCGTTTGCATTTAGTTTAGTCTCAGACGTATACATATAAACTATAGATGAAAATAAATAATAGTTAAAAAAATAAAACACCACGCTTTATTAGAAAACCGAACTAAATAATAAAAAATAATTTTAATTTCCAACACGCTTGGGATAAAATTAAAGTAGTCAACAAAATAATAATCTCCAACACATTTAGAATAAAACTAGACTTATCTACAAAAAAAATAATTTTACCATCAAATGCGTGGGGTGCTTTTTGTGGTTTTTACGGTTTTTCTTATAGACTTTACTTTTACCAATATATGTTTATTATAAAATATATTAATTGATATAGAGCACCACACGCTTTTGATGGTAAAATTATTTTTTTGTAGATAACTCTAGTTTTATTCTAGATGTGTTGGAGATGATTTTTTTTGTTGACCACTTTAATTTTATCCCAAGCGTGTTGGAAATTAAAATTATTTTTCATTTTTTAGTTCGGTTTTCTAATAAAGCGTGTTGTTTTAGTTTTTTAAAACTATTATTTATTTTTTATTTTTTAGTTTGGTTTTCTAAAAATGTAAATATATTTAAATTCGATACTATTGTAGTATGAGCTAAAAAGTAGTACTCTTCTAAAAAAATCCTCCAGGCTGGATTTGAACCAGCGACCTATGGATTACTGAAATTATATACCACTACAGTCCACCACTCTACCAACTGAGCTACCATAACGATAGACTAAAAAGTCGATACGTCCGCAACCTATTATACCGGTCTTTATTTTTTTATGTCCTGATGATCCTGGCCAGGATCTTAGAAAAAATTATGAAATTATTGTATTGTCATTGGTCCTTTACAAGTATACAAAGTTTCAAGTCGATCCAATGTTTTAAGTGGGTGAAAATCGTGTTGAAAGATTCCCTTACATAGATAGATACAGGTCAAATTAATATAAAGCGTGTAATAAGCTAAATTCATTTGTTTTAAAAATATCTTGATATACAATACAGAATCTTCAATCAATTGATAAAAAGTAGAGACGTTTAATGCTCTTATATATCAGCTAGGTTACAAACATACAGTTTAGATGGCCTCTTGCGCCCTGGTGAATAACTGAATACGAGAACTTACGTCAAAAAGAGACAAAGTTTATCAAAAATATTGACGACAAATCGTTTTATGATAATTGGTAACAATGTAAACAACTTAAAAACACAAGTACGCAAACTACACGCTATACCAAATTATGATAAGTACGCAATATAATTAGACCTGATATAAATGCGAGGGACGTCATGTCGAAATCTTCGTGCAATGGGACTCGGAGAGTTCAACTCCCAAACTGACTTGCCTATAGTTCACTAGATGATTTAAATGAAAAAAATACTTCAATACCATTGACACCTGCAGACAACACAACTAAAATAGATATTCTTTCTCATAGAATCGTTAGTAGAGTTAAGTAAACGTTCGTAAGAGTATATGATATATCAGATTATAAGCAGAAAATGCGTTATATCAAACGATTTCAGGCATTACTCTAAATCAATGCAGGTTGCCTATTGTGAGGGAGAATTAATTTTTTAATTCTTGTCATGATATTGTTGCACTACCGCAATAACAAGGCAATACATTTTAAATAAGCTAACACTATATAGGTATATATCCTGGTTCAGGCGTTTATTTTTCTTTTATGTCGTGCTTGTCCTTCATAGCTAAATGTCAAATTTTAATTATAACATCGAAATAAAAAAAATTACTGCTATAATGTAGATATTCTCTTTAAAATGCTTCCTTGTTATAGAAGCCGCTAGATGGCAGTGATACCGATGTTTCGTTGCCTCTCATGATTGAAAATCATATATAAGGAAGGAAAAATAAATTGTTGTGCTAGGAACCTGAGTGGCCTAGTTGTTATGTCCTTAACGTATAAAGTTAGAGGTATCGGGTACAAATTCCGGTTCAGCCATTTATTTTTTCATGCTGTATTTATAAATTAGGAAAAATGAAAAAAGCGATGCAGCCAGTGTAACAATCGTCACTACATTCTTGGAAAACGTCATTGATATTAGGATAACTATAGCATAAAATATGTTAAAAACTATTCGAATGTAATATTTTAAATACCCCTTTGTTAAATGCTGTTATAGATTTCACATTCTCCATGAGAAATGACACAAGTCTCATTTGTCCATCCTCGTGGCATGGTCAATGGATACTTCGCCTTCCCTCGAAGACATGGGGTAGGAGATTATAAATCTCCACCTTGGCTCTAGGCGTGTGTCCAACGCTTGTGTCAAAAGGGGGAAAAATAGCAAATATAACAAAACAAAAGGGGGAAAATAGCATTAAGCGAAGGGGAAAGAAACAAAAAGTATACATACAAAAACAATTTAAGTCGTGCTGAAAAATAAAGAAAGGCATGAAGAAAGTCCATTAAGTAAAATTTTAACGTGGCAGGTGAATAACGTCGATTATATAAGTTCTGTTTGTAACAATCATTTATTGAAATTCACGACACGTAAAAGAGCTTCAAGCATGATTTAAGAGCCCTCTGAGCAAAATCTGTCTGTCTTACCTGCCCAGATAAAAATTGCGACGCTAATGACTTCAGATATCAAACGATGGCGTTAAATAACAGTATTAACTAGAAGTCAGTGAGTCGTACTTTCGAATCATATCGCTCATTTAACTAGCATTTAGTAAACACAATAATTTCGCAAATCGATTCGTAAAATTTGAATAAAAAAATTGCAAGGTTATTATTACATTGGTATTGCTCATAAACCAATAGTATATTAAGATGCGAGGTTGGAAGTGGTTTTTATAGAATTGAGGAAAATGTTTAAAAACCGAGCGATAGCGAGGTTTTTAATTTCCGAGATTCTGTAAAACACTTCACAAACGTGCGTTGTGCATTATTTTTTTGCGCGATGGTGTTTTCAAAATAATAAATAATAGTAAAATAACAACATATTTGTTGGAAATATTTGCGTTCTTTATAAACAATTGATTAGCATTAACAGTGTGGGCAATATTTATGAGTTTAAACTACAGGAGGCCGTGAGACCAATTTGTGATAAAATGGCGGTAAGTACGTATTTATTGTTTTATATTATTTTAAATAAGTTCAGTTCATTTAAAATGCATTTGTTTCGTATAATGTGTATTAACACTACATTTTGGATTTTTTTGTATATACATTGTATGTAGTATACATAGAGGGCAATGGTTTTACTTCCTACACGCGTTTTGAAATAAGTAATATTACGGTATAATTATTTCATTACAGTATAGTTATTTAGGTTGGCAACTCCGAAATGTAGGAAGTTGAACTTTCAATCATGGTCGCCATTGCTGCAAGTACGACAAAACGCACTATCGCGCAAAAAATAAATTACATAGATTATTATTAATTAAATAAAAATAAAACGTAGTTTTATTTGATTTTCATATTTATTATATAATTCAGTGACAGCTGTTTCGGTACACTGCACCTTCTTCAGACATGTTAACAAATTATGTTACATTCTTCAGACATGTTAACAAATTATGTTACATTTGTTAACATGTCTGAAGAAGGTACAGTGTACTGAAACAGCTGTCACTGAATTATATAATAAATATGAAAATCAAATAAAACTACGTTTTATTTTTATTTAATGAATGAATATGGATTTTCATCAAGTAAACACCAACTCAATTGATTACATAGACGATTTAACTCATGCCCCAAATGGGAGTCAATGACCAATCACGTTTCAATGATTTCTGTTTTACAACCAATCAGAGTCGTATTTCACGAAATATTTATCAGTGTTAAATTTACCATATTAAAGAAAGCTTCTCCTTTTTAATAATCTGAACAGGTCTGACCATTATTTTGCAGTGACTGAGCCTATAAACAAATACGGCTACCAGATTGTATATATAGTGCATAGATGTCAACACATAGCACTTGCAGGAGTTAATATAAAACATTTGTAGCAATTTATTATACCACCAAAAAAAGAAACCACTGTTTGCACTTTCTTAAATGTATTTTTTCCCAGGTAATAATCCAGAAAAATATAATTGTCATATTTACATCATACGACATCAGAAATGAATTAATATACAGTTTGATGTGTTTCATTTTTTTCTCCACTAGAGAGCATTCTTACAATATTGCGTTCCTTTGGCAATAAATAGTATGATCTGGTTGCAGTGATAAAGAAAAGAAGCAGACGAAGCGTACCTATCGTTTCTCATTTGTTTTCAAACATCGCTGTTTACATTAATATATAAATATTTTAAAATAACTATAGTTAAATAATAATTTGTTAGTAAACAGCTTAATTTTATTCGTTAAATAGTCCTAACAAATGCCACTCTTGATTTCCAAATTCTCTAGATAAATTCACTCCTCACTTCGTGAGTCGTGAATTTATCGATAATTTGAAAATCACTCGTGGCATTACTTATGATTATTGTTTAAGACTTGTATACGAGGAGGCTTAGAATTTTATTTAAGTTCCATCAAGTTTCTCTGAACTAATATTCCCTCACATTAAACTAATATTCACAAGGTAAGTAATTAAAGTTATATTAATAGTATTTGTAATATAACAAAACATTTGCAAACTACAACAAATACTGTTTAACCTCTAAAAGTCTATTCTTTATCTTTATAAGTTCACACTTTTTCGAAGGCAGGCTTGTCAATGGAAGATAACAAACACGAGAAAGTTATTTATGTGAAATATTTCCCCCCTTTGTAAGCCGGACCTAAATGTCCTTAACCCAGGATAATGAAGATTTCCAAGGAGTTTTATTATGATAATAAATTCTAGTTAATTTATACATGACAAGAAATACACTGGCTTATTTCTAATTTTAAGTTTTTCTATATGTTATAATAGTAAAATTAACGTTTCTTTGGACTTTTGACAGCTTAAACTGGAGTCAAGAGGAGTGGTAAAATGTTACCGCTCATACATGGAATAACGGTAGTGGTTATGCTGGGATCACCAGATCGCCAGAATTTGTAATTAGGAATGCCATTATCTCTCAATGGATGGTTAAGATAGGCATAAACCACTCACAATTATAATACATACACTCAATTAACTGAGCACTAATACATGTATTTACAATAACAATGAAAACGAAACACAATTAACCAAATATCTTCTAAAACCATGTGGGTATATTTTGGAGAACTTACAACATTTCAAAATATTTTGCTGGAGAGATCGAATTTGTATCCAGGGAGGTTAGGGGTGGTCATGCAGCTACTGCATGTTCTCAATTTGAATACGTTGCTATGACAACTCAGACTCACAATTCTTGAATTCTGAACTGTCAAAAGTACAAAGATCCGTTAATTCCATTAAAAATAATTGTCGCTTCGCTTTTAAAAAATACCAATATTTATTAAATTACTCTTGAACCCTATATCGAAGAAAACGTCAATGAAAAATTGTTGAAATATAAATGAACGACTGTCATTCTGATTTAAAATAATTATTTCAGATTTTAGTAACATGATAATTATTATCAGAGAATCTGTAATGGCAATGGTACACATAATTTACGTTATAGGGCCTATATTTTTATTTATATATATATATATATATATATATATATAGTGTGAGTATGTGTGTGTGTGTGTGTGTGTGTGTGTGTGTGCGCCCCATACGTTCTTAGATACATAGGTGCACCCATAGCGCGAATTTCTTGACTAACTTAGTTACGCTTATTTCCCTACATATGTCATAGAGTGATATGTGGTCAGCACATAGCTTTAATGAGACATCTAATAGGCAACTAAGTTATTACTTGGATGAGGAATTGAAATTTGCTCAGAGGCACTAGATTTAGGCTTGGGGTTTTTCTATGAGCCCGAAAATCTTCAAACTCGAGACCCAAGGCTTAAAGTCTCTACCGGAGGGTTGAAACGACCCGGCCGGGTTTGAACCAACGGACCTCGTGACTAGAGGCAAGTAACATAACCACTAAACTACCAAGACCGACATTATATAGATATTATAATAATTAGACATTACTTACTACCGGTATTTTATAAATATTAAAATTAAAAATTAAAACCTGATATATCAGTCGTTCTCAACTAAAATAAAGTCCTGTTGGAAAACTTCATCAATTGTTGAAATATGAAGGCCTTTCAAAACAATGTTTCATCTTCTGCATTTCAACAGGTACTCGTGTGGATGTGAGACCAGCAACCGGCTGGTAGGCCAAAGGCCTTATAGGCCTGTTGCGCCGTGGTGTTTTGGAGAGTAGTACTGACCACTATCAAAATATAAATTATCTAATGTCCATATGATAAAGAAATTAGGTTTAGTGTAGAAAAAAAAATGTGTGTGTGTGTGTGTGCGTGTATATATATATAATGTACATCTTAACTTTTTCATGTTTTATAACTTAATATAAGTGCCTATTGTGTTTATGTATATTTTAATATATATTTTGTATACGTGTGCTGACTGAGCGAAGAGAAGGCCTTGTGGTCTTAAGCTGTCAGAATAAATAAATAATAATAATAATAATAGTAATAATAATAATAATAATTATTATTATTATTATTTAATAAATTGAGTTGGTGTTTATTTGATGAAAATCCATATTCATTAATTAAATAAAAATAAAACTTAGTTTTATTTTTATTTAATTTATTATTATTATTATTATTATTATCATTATCATTATTATTATTATTACAATTATTATTACATTTTATAATATTAATGTAAAAATTGTAATGGAATCAAAATTTAAGGCTACAGAAATCATATATAATACAATGTCCACCTGTTTTAAAATCCAAGAACGTGTAAAAATGTATTATTATTAGTAGTATTGTTTTAATAGACGAATGTAAAAAAATAACCCTGAGGATGACATCAGAATGTAAGGCTTTCAGCAAGCGTAGATAATAAAAGTCTGTCTAATTTGAATCAAAGAACGTATAAAAATAACGTTTTAAAAGAATGATGTAAAACAGAGTAATTAAATGAATGGGTTTGTTAGTCACTGACCTCAGACGATGATGGCTGGCGTTATTTGGTCACTCTTCCTGGTGACCTGGAGACTATGTTTCATGTCGCACTACGGACCGCTGTCTAGCCCTACTCAGGTGTACGTAGCCGTATATCAACACTCTCACTTCAAGGACTGACAAAACACTATCTCTACACAACTTACATTTTCTTCTAATGAGAGCGAAAAGAACTGGAAATTCGTATCACGTGGTCCTCGCGTACTTATTGTACAAGATTCACATAAAGATCCTATTCACGAACGAAAAAAGAACCTATATATTTATTCACCTACTATCTGAAAAATATATGAATGAAAATAAAATTCATTTTTTGAGAATTTTCCTCATCATTAAGGGTTTTTTTATCCAACCAATCTTAATAATTAACATTAGTTTTTAAAAAATGCATAAATGACTACGTACTTACAGACTATCAGTTTGTAACAAACATTCACAAATTTCCCCTAATTAAAGTTCTCCATCGTTCTCTGTCCTCTGTGTCTTCATCCCTTACACCAAATTTTCTCATTGAATTCTGAATGTTATTCTTCTAGGTTGATCTTGGTCTCCCTTTTCTGCTCCTTCTTCCAATTGTCCATGCATAGACGGCCTCGCCGAAGCCTGTCCAAAGCCAGGTTGAAAAAGGGTGAGGGGGAGGAGTAACATCCTCGTTAAAAAAAACCAGGATTCAGTACTCTCGGCTGATAATACCCTGTGAGAGCCCCTGCCTAGGGTTACAGGTACTGCTGCCTTGCAGTTTGATATTTGTTCATCAAAGGCTAGAGGAAGAACACCTTGATCAAAAATCACCTGATCCTTCAGGTTAGAGGTTGATGTGTGGACCAGCTCCTCACTCGTAAAAATATATAAAATGGTAAAAAATTGAATGAAAATAAATAATAAACCTGATATTTTTAGTAGAAGTGACACGAGTAGGGAATGCGAATCAACCCTTACCAAGATCCTCAGCCATAATTAAATGTATATTATTTTTTAGCGAATTTCGAAGGAATTAGACACTTTAAGTTATTCACAAGAAAAAAATTATTTAAATGTTTACATATTTTTATCGATCCAATATATCAGACTCTAGTAGAAACACGAAAATGGCCATGACAAAAATATAAAGTGTGTGTGTGTGTGTGTGTGTGTGTGTGTGTGTGTGTATCTTATAAACGCTCTAGCAGTCGCAATTTTTTTAAACCAAACTCGACATCCGTCCATCCATAGTAATTCTGCCCGAAGGCAGGTCCTTCACTGCAATCATAGCATTGTCATGCTTTGCTTGCAGCTTTACTAGGGAATTGTAGATGTGGTAGCATCCCGTTGCCTTCCACACCGGTGAAGAATGATGATGATGATGGTAATGATAAGGATGATGATGATGATGATGGCCATATGATTTCGGGGACCGTTTGGGCCTTAAAGTTTTCCTGACATTTGTCTTAGAGGTGAGGAAAAACCCCGACAAAAACCTCACCCAGAAAAACTGTCCCGACCGGGGATCAAACCCGGGCCCGTTGCGTGACAAGGCAGCACGCTACCTCGAGACCACAGCGGTGGTCACTCGACATATAGCAATCAATTAAGAAAAGTAAAGTCAGACCATTAGAAGTGGGGGGGGGTTAACCTGAAGCAAAATTTTGAAATCGCTCTAGCCCCCGCAATTTTCGAATTTTCGTAACGGAACTCAGTATAGGCAATGCAATTGAAAATAAAACGAAAAAGGTATTCCCCAAATATAATTAAGAGTTAGAAATAAGAGTTTAGCTAAATCTGAAATTTATACTATTGCTCAATCGGCAACCATGTTTGTTTTCTTTCTGTGTTTTTATCAATGTCACAGATTGTCATTACGATATTTCTGGTAAACTCTCCTGGCATTGCGTATTTGTAATCCACTTCCGAGATTGGGGCGCCAGGAAGTCGGGGTTACGGTTGCCCTGATGGTATGAAAGGTGATGATGATGGTAATGATGGGCGAGGATAGGCTTTAATCTAAATTTAATCTAATGAGTCGAATATGATATTGATGATAATGATGACCAGATGGAGTTCGGGAACAACTGTATACAAACAATTTAATTAACAAACTAACTTAACTAACTCACTGGCTCTATAGAACCCGTAGGTTCATGGCCGCGCCTCTCCATATATTCCTATCCTGAGCTAATATTTTCCAATCATTCCCTGTATAATTACTTCCCTCAAATCATGGATAACGTTATTCTGCCACAGCATTCTTGGTCTACCATCTGGGCGTTTTCCTTCTGGTTTTCCTACAAGAAGCTTCCATGCACCTCTTTCATTTCCCATTCGTGCCACATGTCCTGCTCGTCGCAGTCTACGAGACTAAATTGTTCTTATTATATCTAGCTTCCTATACATATAATGTAGCTCACTATTATGTAGTTTTCTCCATTCACCTGTCTGTTCGTCTCTTTTTGGTCCAAACATTTTTCTCCGATTGAGGGTCTTTCCACTTTTCAGCGGTTGCCCTTTTAGGCCAGCCGGCTGCTGGCCCTTCACATCCACATGTGTCAATCACAGAGGTAGATGATCAACAGCCAGTGTAGGGGTGACATGTGGTTAGCATGTCGAGTCCCCCAGCCGTTATAACTGGTTCCTCAACCTGGAGCCGCTACTTATTGTAGCTACCCAATTGCCTCACGATGCTGGGTGGGCACCGGTCCCATAACTGGCCGAAATACCATGAGAAAATTTCTTCCCTCATGGAGACTCGAACCAGCGCAAGTCCCGTAGCTCTGCGCCAAGGCTTCCTACCTTAACCGCTCGGCTAAGAGCTTTATTCTCACATACTCGTAATCTTCCTTCCTCCCTTAAAGTAAAAGTCCATGTTTCGCATCCATACAATATAACTGGGAGAATAACAGTTTTATATATTTTCAGTTTAACGTTTTTCTAAAGGAGTTGGGAACGTCAAGAGTCCTTGTAATGCATAATAGCACGCATTTCCAGAATTGAGTCTATGTCTAATTTCTTGTGCATCTCATTCCTATTTGTAATTATTGTCTCTAGATATTTGAATTCAGCCACTTCTTCAAAATTTCTCTCATTTGTCATTAATTGTCCATTTCCATTACATAATGCACTTCTGTGTGTGAACATATATTTAGTATCATTGATGTTTACTTCCAGTGTTTACTCCTTAGTGTTATTCTATAGAGTGTGCATGTTAGCCTTTAGTATCTCCTTGCTATAGCTCAAAAATACTAAGGAAGATATATTCCTTAAATCAGCAAAATCAAATCATAAATTCGACTTGAAGAATTTCCTTAGTTTATGCAGTTCCTGTGTGGCAGATTTATTATAAAAATAATTTGAATGTGTATAAAGACAGTGCTACCAAATATTCGGCGTACTCGGCAAGCGATCGTCAATGTTCAGGAAGTAGCAGTTTGCCGAGACACAAAGGATTTTACGAAAGGAAATAGATCAAAACATCATGAGGGAAGACATTTCATCATGGAATTTCAATCATTATGTGGCCGGTACCTACCCAACATTGTGAGGAAATTGGATAGCTTCAATAAGTAGCGGCTCCAGGATAAGAAAACCAGCTATAACGGTTGGATATCCGACATACTGATCATATGTCACATTAAATTGCCTCGATGATTGAACAAGTCTGTAAATGGCATATGTGGATGTGATGTAAGCAGCCAGTTTGGTAAGTCGAGGGTTTTCTAGCTATCGCGCCATGGAATTTAGTTTTAATTTCAAAGTAAAGCGTTAAAATAATATAAACATTTTGGCTGATGTGTTAAAAAATATTTAAAATTAGTAACTGTAGGCCTTTCGGAAATCGATTTCCATCATCAGCAGAAGAAATACGTGCTACTAACTGTTGTGCAACTACTGAGTTGCTTAAGACCATCAACATCTAAAGCGTCGTACAACAATAACTACAGTTAGTAGCACGTATTTCTTCTGCTGACGATGAAAATCGGCTTCCAAAAGGCCTACAGTTACTAATTTTAAATTATTTTTAACACAGTTGAGGACGACGGCATCTGCCAAAAGTATATATTTTAACATTTTACTTTCCGACTAACGGCCGCGGTGGACTAGTGGTTATGATCCTTGCCTCTGGTCCCGAGGGTCGATGGATTTTTTAGGATGGAAAAACCCAAGGAGCAAGCCCTCCGGGAGGGACTTTAAGCCGTGGGTCCCGAATCTGAAAATTTTCAGCCTCGTACAAGATCCTTAAGCCTGAATGAAAGGCCTCTAAGCAAAATTTACCGAATTTTCCCGTCCTAGTACTAGATGTCAGTATGAGACGGAACGCTGACCACGGACCACTCAAGTGACATCTATACGAAAACAAGTAACTAAATTAGTATGTTTCAAATTCTTCCCTGTAGGGGGAGAGCGCCTAAATCTCTGTTAAGGGAAACATGGGCTTACAATATTACAAGATTACTTTGTGACTACACCTCAATGGAATTTAGTATGTTTTTTTAGTTTAATTTATTATAGTTAATAAAACACATTATGGGTTGGTCCCGATGGAGTAGTGGTTACCATGATCGCGTCTGTTATGAACTTCACGGTTCAAACTCGAACAGGCAACATGGTCTCTTATTTTAAGAGAGGAAAAAATATTAATAGTGTTTAATAATAACTGCTTAGAAAAATATTGGACCAAAGAGAGTGGAGCGGACAGGCGGATGGAAGAAACGCAAAATTCATGCTACAGCTTTCTTCGGATGGGAAGTAAATCTGTGGGTCCCGTATCGTAGATTTACGGACCGTAAAAGAGCCTAAAGACTAATATAAGAACTTTCCGATCAAAATATGTGTCTGCTCTTTCACGTCCAGATTTGAATTGCGATTGTTATGGACTGAGTTCTTTAAGAGGGTCGTAATAGTATATCACAATGCCAGGTTGGGAAGTGGTTTTTACAGAAGTGAGGATATGATTAAAAACCGAGCGACAGCGAGGGTTTTAATTTTTGAGACTCTGTAAAACACTTCACAAACGTGCGTTGTACATTATTTTTTGTGCGATGGTGTTTTCAAAATAATAAATAGTAAAATAATAACATCTGTGTAGGAAACATTTGCGTTCATTATACACAAATGACTAACGTTAACAGTGTAGCCATTGAGTATACGGTAAATGCCGAAAATAATTTAGGTGATACTACAGCAGGCCGTGACACCAATCAGTCATAAAATGGCGGCAAGTGCGAATGTATTGTTTTATATTGTTTCAAAATAAAGTTCAATTCATTTAAAATGCAGTGATTTGTTTCGTATAATGTATATTAACACTACCTTTTGGATAGGCCTATATTTTTGTATAGGCCTATAGCCTACATTGTAGGCCTACGTGTTATACTTAAAGGGCAGTGGGTTTACTTCCCGCACGAGGTAGGTAATATGTAATATTAAAGTATAGTTATTTAGGTTGGCAACCCCGAAATTTGGAAAATCGAACTTTCAATCATGGTCGCCATTGCTGTACTACAGAACGCACTATCGCGCAAAAAATAAAATACTGCCTACCTAAATACATAGGCCTATGGTAGAGTACATATATGTCTGTATTCTGTCTGTGCAAGATTGGGACAGGAATAATAACAATAATAATAATAATAATAATAATAAGTATTATTATTGTCATTATAATTATTATTATTGTTATTATTTTTTATTATTGTTATATTATTATTATTATTATTATTATTATTACAATATTATTACATTATTATTATTAATATGAATATTATTATTATTATTATTATTATTATTATTATTACTATTATTCAAGGTTGATTTATTAAGTCAAGATCATTAGAAAACATATTTTAAGTTTGGCCTCAAACTAAAATAAAACATATGTTGGTGGTTTATGATTGAAGTATGGTGAAATGCCATGAAATTAGCTATTTTAGATTAACTGCATAATCTACTCTCTAATTTTCTGCCTGTTCATAATGAACACATGCATAGGCTACATTCTAGTTACCCATAATTTACCGGTAATTCGAGACAGACTTTCGTTAAACCAAGCGAGGTAATTCTGTGGTATAACTCGAGGCTCACATTCAGGAATTAACTTCAATCCCGGCAATTTAACTTTTTTTCGGGATTTTCCATTGTTCAAAATGCGAATACCGTATATCTCCATCACCAAAAATGAGTCACATCTTCATGTTGATTTCAGAATTTTTCAATATAGGCCTACGTCTACTCACAGTATTCCCTTCGGCTCTTTTGTTTCCTATATAGGCCTAATACATGAGGGTTCTAATTGTTTTTTACTGTGTTGAACAACTATAGATAGATAGATAGATAAATGGATGGATATAGATAGAGAGATAGATAGATATATGGATGGATTGTTTGACTGATATAGATAGGTAGATTGATAGGTTGGTAGGAGGTGGTAGGTAGGTGGGTGGATGGGTAGGTAGTTAGGTATTGTATATCTGGCTTAACTTGGCAAAGAGATATAAGGGTAGATCTTTGAGCCCTTTCGCCCAGTTACAAAAGAAAGAACACACCTGGTTGTCAGTTTTCGTCTTCCCCCTTGCCCCTATTAAAGTCTGGTGAAGAAACACCGACAACATTGGTACGAGTGAGAGAGGTGAACACAGCTGTCTCTTTTCTACCGGGCTTCCCAATATAAACCCGGACCGGCCTCACGGGGTTTCACCCGTCAGGCAGCGCTCTCTCCTCGTCCACATTTCACTCTGCCAGCCGCTCGTCCTTGAACTAGTCAGTTTACTATCGTTCGACAAGATGAGACGTCAGCTGACATTTGAGCAGCGCATTTATGTGTGTAAATGTTATTATAAATACGAATCAGCTCGTCGCGTTCGCGAGGAATTTATTCGGAACTTCCCTGGACAATTACCTCCTTCCAGATCGACAATCCACGATCTTGTGACTAAATTTGAGATCACTGGTTCAGTACAAAATAAGAAACACACGCGAAGGCGTACGGTTCTCACCGAAGAAAAATTAGACGAAATTGGCGAAAATTTGGAATTTTTTAATTTCATTTTAACTTATAGACGCTTTAACTTCATTTTTATCTTGGATAGATATGAACATAAGGATAACATTCCATAGGAAGAACATTTATCTTTAACTCATCATTTTCAATCATTCAAACATAAAAAATGAAATCAGAAACTTGACAGTGCCCGAACTACAGCGTGTCAATCTAAATGTGTTTACTCGGTATAATGCCTGTTTAACTGCGGGAGGACAACATTTCCAGCATTTTCTATAAGGTAAGAAACAGTTCAAGGACGGGTGGCAGGCAGGGTGAATTGCGGGAGGAAGAGACAGCACTGCGTGCCGGGTGAAACTCCGTAAGGCCGGTCCGGTTTTATATTGGAAGCCATTTACAAATTTCTTGCAAAGTTAAGCCAGACGAACTATAGGTAGGTAGGTAGGTAGGTAGGTAGGTAGGTAGGTAAGTAGGTAGATAGTTATGGGTTTCTATGGCTGTTGCAGCTTTCCCACTCCAAGACTCCACTTCTATTCAATGGATCCTACAAATTCAGTCCTCTGGTTTTCATCCCTTTAAGTATATTTTCTTTCCACTTAGTTCTTGGTATTCCTCTCTTTGTTCTGTCATGATGTTGCCAATTGATGATCATCTTCGGCCCATCTATCATCCCTCATTCCCATCAGATAGGCTATCTCAACCATTTTAAAGATATTTATTTAGTTCGTTCGATGATTGTTTCCTCTGAATACGTCCTATTTCTTATTCCTGACATGGAGTTTTGTCCACTTCCGATAATCCCAAACTTCTTCTCAAATAGCTCATTTCCATCATTTCCACTCCAGCATTTTCTTCTTCAATGATCCCTTAATATTTGCTTTATCATGTTATTGAATAGCGATGTTTCGTGCTCATATTTTCATTATATTTCTAACTGATAAGATTAGTAAATATCAATAAAACTAAATATATGGTCACACATAAAAATACATTATATAATGGAAATGGACAGCTAATGACAAATGAGGGAAATTTTGAGGAAGTGGCTGAATTCAAATACCTAGGAACAATAATCACAAACAGGAATGAGATGCACAAGGAAATTAAACATAGACTCAATTCTGGAAATGCATGTTATTATGCATTACAGAGACTTTTGATGTCCCAACTCCTTTCAAAAAACGTTAAACTGAAAATATATAAAACTATTATTCGACCAGTTATATTATATGGATGCGAAACATGGACTATTACTTTAAGGGAGGAAAGAAGATTACGAGTATTTGAGAACAAAGTTCTTAGGAAAATTTTTGAACCAAAGAGAGATGAACAGACAAATGAATGGAGAAGACTGCATAACAGTGAATTACATGGTCTTTATAGGAAGCCAGATATAATGAGAACAGTTAAGTCTCGTAGACTACGATGTGCAGGACATGTGGCACGAATGGGGTATGAAAGACGTGCAAGGAAGCTTCTTGTAGGAAAGCCAGAGGGAAAACGCCCAGTTGTTAGATCAAGAATGAGGTGGGAGAATAACATTATCTATGATTTGAGGGAAGTAGATTATACAGGGGATGATTGGAAAACATTGGCTCAGGATAGGGATATATGGAGAGCTTATGTCCGCACGGCCATGGCCCTACGGGTTCGATAGTGCCAGTGAGTTAGTTAGATAAGGTTAGGTGGCAGCACTGTATAAATATTTAAAAAGCCTATCTAAAAAATATTATATGAGGCGGTTAGAAGCAAAGGGGTGTTAGTGCAAGTTTTGCATTATTGATGAAAACTGGTTTATAATTGAAGTAACATAAGAAAATCATAGGTAAATGAAAATTATAACAATCATTCTTTATCATAAGTAATGCCACTAGTGATTTCCAAATTCGTGAGGAGTGAATTTGTGTAGAGAATTTGGAAATCAAGAGTGGCTTTTGTTAGGACTGTTTAACGAATAAAATTAAGCTGTTTACTTACTCGCAAATCATTATTTAAATATAGTTATTTTAAAATATTTATATATTTAATGTAAACGGCGATGTTTGAAAACAAATGAGAAACGGTTGGTACGCTTCATTTGCTTCTTTTGTTCATCACTGCATATTATTTCATATTATTTATTGCCAAAAGAACGCAATATTGTAAGAATGCACTCTAGTGTAGAAAAAATGAAACACATCAAACTGTATATTAATTCCTTTCTGTTGTTCTATGATGTAAATATGACAATTATATTTTTCTGGAATGTTATTACCTGGGAAAAAATACATTTACGATAGTGCAAACAATGGTTTCTTTTTTTGGTGGTATAATGAATTGCTACAAATGTTTTTATATTAACTCCCGCATGCGCTCTGTGTTGACATTCATGCACTATGTAGGCTATACAATCTGGTAGCAGTATTTCTTACAGTCAGTCACTGCAAAATAATGCTATGACCTATTCAGAATGTTAAAAAGGAGGTGCTTTCTTTATTATGATAAACTTTAATTGGTAAATTCTAGGCGAAACATGACTGTGATTGGTTGTAAATAAAAAATCATTGAAATGTGATTGGTCATTGACTCACATTTGCGGCATGAGTTGAATAGCGTAATCCTAATGCATACACTTAAATCCATTTGCCACTAAATATATTTGAAGAACGTAATTATATATCGGACTTCTTTTTTGCGAAAAAAAAATCACACCTCTTTCCTTTCTAACCGCATCATATAACATAAATGGCAATCAAACAACGTCTATCAATTTTCAACCTCAATTTGTTTTATAAAAGCAGTATTTTGCTACTTCTAACTCGTGCAAAAAAAAAATTCAACTCTCTCAGATCACATTTGGGCTCGCATACAAATTCCCAAAATTAGAAATCGATAACATTTTTTAATAAAATTAATATTGTATTGACTTAGGCTTTCACGGCCGGAGTAGTTGTGATGATCTTGAAGAAGATTTCCGGGCTGTAGGTCGTGGTCTCGAGGCTTGAAGTTCCCCTACGTTTCGCCAGAGACAACCCTTGAGGATGCCAGACGCAGTCTCTGGCGAAACGTCGGGGAACTTCAAGCCTCGAGACCACGGCCTACAGCCCGGAAATCTTCTTCAAGATTATCATAAAATTAATATTATTTTGTACTTGTGATAAAACAAACATTAAGAAATGCATTAAACAGAAAAATTAACTTTTAATTAAAACTTTTCACTTCAGCGCTGAAGAGAATATATTACACAACTCCGTCTATAGTTTAGCCTATTCCCCACATGGGAACAAGGGTATTCCCTAGCGGAAGTCTATTAACCAAGTTAATTTAGTCACGCGTATTTCCCTACAGTTGTCAGCGAGTGGATAATACACTGCATCAAAGAGATATCTAGTATGCAACTAATATATTACTTGGATGGGTAAGGTCGATTAAATTTTGCTCAGAGGCTCTAATTTAGGCTTGATGTTATTTTACGAGCCTCAAAATCTTCAGACTCGAGACCCACGACTTAAAGTCCCTCCAGAAGATTTGCTCCTTGGATTTTTCCATCCTAAAAATATTCATCGACTCCGGTCGGGTTTGAACTCGCGATTCTCGGGATTAGAGGCGAGGAACATAACCTCTAGTCCACCGCGGCCGACTGAGATTATTTTACGAGCTTGAAAACCTTCGGACTCGGGACCCACGCTTTAAAGTCCCTCCCGGAGGACGTGTACTTTGGATTTTTCCATTCTAAAAAGCTCAACGATCTCCCCCCGGGTTTGAACCCGGACCCAAAGTGCAGAGTCAAGGAACTCAATTCCTAGAACACCGAGACCGATATATACGCCCTTAAAAATCCATCGACCCAGGCCAGATTTGAACCCGCGAACTTTGAAATAGTGGCGAACTTAGTAACCACCGGGACTGAGAGATTTAATACATGAAGTGTACATATTTGTACATATTATGTGTACATACAAAGTATTTGAGAATTGTGATACATCATATTAAAAACGTTTAGTCATTTTTAAGTAAAAATCTAACCGCATACTGAAGGAAGCTGTTATTATAAACTGAGAACACAAATGAAAATATACAGTGGCGGCTTGAAGTAAGTTAAGTGACACTTGACATATTTTTATATGAATGGGTTTATACCATCTCTCATTAATTATTCCATGCATCTACACACTCCGTACTTCTCCACGTGGGGATTAAGGTGATCCCTAATGGAGATGTTTTGACCAGCTAATTTAGTTACGTGTATATTGACTTAGGCTTTCACGGCCGGAGTTATTATGATGATCTGTAGAAGATTTCCAGGCTGTTGGCCGTGGTCTTGAGGCTTGGAGACTGTCTCAAGACAACCCTTGAGGATGCCGGACGCAGTCTCTGGCGAAACGTCGGGGAACCTCAAGACCACGGCCAACAGCCTGGAAATCTTCTATAAGATCATTAGTTACGTGTATTTACCCATATATATGTCAGAGAGTGGTATGGGTCACATACCGCCTCAGTGAGACACCTAGTGGGTAACTAAGGTATTTCTTGGATGGATAACGATCAGTAAATGTTGTACGGAGGCCTCTTTATTCAAACTTGTGGTTCTTTTACGAGCTTCAAAATCTTCAGACTCGGGACATACGGCTTAATGTCCCTTCCGGAGGACTTGTTTCTTGGATTTTTCCATTCTAAAAATCCATCGACCATTAATTTTAATAACAATTATTCGTGAAATTAAATAAAATATCCGCACCCATTTATCGATATGAATTATATTCAATATATGATACATAAGTTGCATTGGTAAGCCTATTATGTCTCTTGAAATTGTTTTGGTAGTAGGCCTATATAGGGCCTATACATTTTTTATGTCCCTGATTTTGTCCTTTTGGACATTTCTGGTGTTCTCTCATGACATTGGAGTAATTGTAACCTCACTTCTGAGGTTGGGGCGCCTGGAAGGCGGGAAAGTTTCCTGACATTTGTCTTACAGCTGAGAAAAAAAACGATATAAACCTTACCCAGGCAGGACGCTACCTCTGGAGGTCAAAGGGATCCAATATCAATAGTGGGGGATAATCTTCTATGGAAGAAGGCTCAATACTTCTGAGATAATAAATAGAATTATTCCTCATCGAAACCCTTGAGACCACAGCGGTGGATATATATATATATATATATATATATGGTATGATAAGAAAAATAAATGCCTGGACGGGATTCGAACCCGGATCTCTGAGTCTGTACCTCAGCGTGATATCCATTACACTACCAGGCGAATCCAATTCAAACACTTATTTTCTTATATATGTATTATACTCTCCATTATTACTAGATGTCGCGAGAACACTGTCTTCACTGCCATCTAGTAGCTGACTATATCAAGTAAGCAAATTAAAGAGAATATTTATTTTACTTTATAGCAGTGACGCTTTATCGATGTTATAATTAAATCTTTAACACTGAGCAATGCAAGCTTAATATGGTATGATAAGAAAATAAATGCCTGGACGGGATTCGAACCCGGATCTCTGAGTCTGTACCTCAGCGTGATATCCATTACACTACCAGGCGAATCCAATTCAAACACTTATTTTTCTTGTATTATATATAATATTATATTTTATATATATATTATATATATATATATATATATATATATATATATATATATATATTGATTTAAGTGTTTGGTTTGTTTGTTCGTACTTTATGCGCGGCCATACCGTTTATCCGATTGTGATGGGGGTTTCGCAAAATGTTCAGGAGATTCCCGGGATGAACATAGTTTATATGAGAGTTGTGGTACTCAACTCCTACACCCTTAAAAATCGCCCTTTGTAGTGTAAAACGTGAAAAAGTAGCTCTTTGGGCGGTTAAATGGCTTACGCTGCCTAAACCATAACAAATACACAAAATTAATGTACATAGAATTCAATATCTCACAAGGCTCTACAAAAAAGTCCCCGACAGCATATGTTTATCTCTTACGGATAACTCACAATGACCGTTTTTGTCTTTCAGTGATGCCAAGAAGATCGAGACAAGTACGTAGATTCCTGTGCAAGATTAGCAGAACATGGCGGGTACTCTTTTACGGATAACTCACAATAACGAATTTTGTCTTTTAGCTCATTTATGCCAAGAACATCGAGATAAAGTAGATTATCGGCAATACCGGGTAATCAGCACGGGAATCTTAAAATAATTACGATATACATTTATAATTATTTTTTATTTGACTTATTCAACTAATCATAAGAAGTACATTAATTTTTGTCTTTGAACTCATTTATGTCTATAAGATCGGAACGAATAGATTCCTGGACAACGCCTGGTAAACAGCACAGGGTATCTAAAAATAATTACGATATAAATGTTTCCTGTATACTTATTTAACTAAACATAAAACACATAATTTTTCGTATTTCAGCTCATTTATGTCAAGAATATCGGGATAAGTAGATTCCCGGGCAACGCCGGGTAATCAGCACGGGGTATCTAAAATATATAAATTTATAATTATTTTTCCTTTTACGTATTTATTCAACTGAAGATAAAAGCACATTAATATTAATTTATTTATGAGTAGCAGTGCACGCTGGGTAATAGCTAGTAAGTTATATATATTTCGATGCATTGTTGGACGTGCTTTTGAATGTCGCTGGCTACAACGAGACTCCTCTTATAAAGTATAGGGATTCGTGAGTCGTGAATCATGAATCGACGTTGATCTGCAGCGAGCCTTCCACGTGCGTCTATCTAACGCTTTCTAGAGGAATCTCCTCTCGATGATTCGATTCCCGAAGGCTCGAGGTTTCTGGCAAAACCAGATTTTCTGGATATTTTGATGCGGGTCGGTCGATAATGAGTAGTGGTCTGGAAGTCTGTCAGTAAGTGAATTAGAAGCAATGTGTGTTGAACAAGAACTCAGTGCAATTGCGGGTGTGAAGAGTAGAGCTATTAGTGACGCTGTTAAAGCCAAGGACTTAAACAGAGAGTGATTGTTAAAAGGGCGGGAAAATGTTCATTATTCCTTAGGTTGAGCATCAATGGATTGTACTGTTTACATTGGTTCGCTTAGAGAGATATAATCAATTTAAATATCTTGGATATTATCTCTCTATCTGGGATGAAAAGGATATCCCTGAAAAAATTACTATTTATAATAAAAGTTTAGGAATTATTAATCAAGTTATGAAACCATCCCTTGTAAAAAAAAACACCAGATTACGTTTATATAACACTTTGGCTAGACCAGTGTTGACCTATGATAGTGAAGCATTGGACTCTAAAAAGACAACATGAAAGCAGAATAACGGCTTGTGAAATGAGATTCATGAGCAGAACAGCGGGTTCGGAAAAGGAACACCGATATCTTAAAAGAATTGAAGACTATGCCAATTTTGGAATATATTAAACAGTACCAACTAAATTGGAAACACCATCTTGAAAGAATGAGTTCAAATCAGATCCCCAAAGCTGTTTATAATTATATACCAAGAGGACGAAGATCTCTGGGCCGTCCTATGAAACGCTGGAGGAAAATTTTTCTATATGATCGTAACAGGCCTTGGCCTAATACTTGGAAGAAAGAAGAAGACATTGGTTTACGTAAACAGCGGCACGAGAGTACAGTCTAATAACGAGAATAGCATCACTACATTCAATCTTAGAACTCATATCTATAAAAATACTGGAATTAAATTGCAATTTAGTTATGAATCATTGAATTCTTTACAAATTGTAGATTCATGTGGAATATGTTGCGTCGTATATTTCTCCAGAAAACCTCTAAAATGTAGATTTTCAAGTAGGGTATTTTTGTTATGTCATATATATATATATATATATATATATATATAGTGCGATATTCTCTGGACAATTTAAGATATAGCTAGATCTAGGATGAACACTAACTCTATGTGATTTTTAAAACCGTATAGGCTTATCATATATTAACAGCAACATTTATTTATTCATTCATATATTTTAAGCACATCCGTCTCTGTTCGTAGATACAGCTTCCTACAGTGAAGTTAAAATACGTCGTTTATGTGTCTCAAAGATGCATGTAAAAGAACATTCGATATTCTCCATGGATAAAATCTCCAGATATAGGAATTCATTTTTGTCAAGTAGCTAATGAAATGAACAAATAAAATAATGTTATATACGGTCAAAGTACAGTAGTACAACTTACATTTCTTCGGCACGTCACACTGCATTTTGCAATGTCGAGTATTCTCCAGTTTAAATATTCATAAATACTTTTATTTTTCATATAGGCACGTTGAAAAATGAAATTCGGGAATACACACACTAATTTAACTTTTTAGCATGAAATTTAGAATAGAGAAATAAACATCGCTTACATTAATCACAAGCAAAAAAACTATCACTGCCTATTAGATAATGAAACATCCTTTCATGTAATATAAACCCAATATTCAATTCAAAACAAAAATGGGCAGTTTGGTAAACTATAAAAATATAATTTTCCCCATCCAACTTCCTTCTCTTTATATTCATAATTAGCTTAGGCCTATATCGAAGTAGTATTTATTTACTAGAAACAATATTTTGAAACGAAAAGAAAGAACCTTAATGAAAATAATACCTATAATATTAATGATATTTTTAAACATGAGTAATTGCTTCTTTTGCCCTATTTTTTTCTCTTCGTACTTTTAGTTTTGAATATTGAGAGACTTTTGAATTATTTTCCTATTTGAATATGCTGGAATTATATTTATAAAAGTGTTATTTTTGTATATTTCTATAATTTTTAATGCGTCCACTACTGTGGTTTCGAGGTAGCGTGCTGCCTTATCACGCAGCGGATCCGGGTTTGATCCCGGTCGGGACATGTTTCTGGGTGAGGTTTCTTCGCGGTTTTTCCTCATCTGTAAGATAAATGTCAGGAAACTTTAATGCCCAAACGGTCCCCTAACACCATCTGGCCATCATTAACATCAATATCATATTCACCTAATTAGCCTAAGTTTAGTTTAAGGCCTCTCCTGGTGCATCATTACCATCATCAACTCTCATATCATCGGGGCAGCGTAACCCCGCCTCTCAGGTGCCCCAACCTCAGAAGTGGGTTACAAGTACGCCATGCCAGGAGAGAACACCAGAAATGTCGAAATGACAACCTGGGGCATTTGGGAAAAAAATTAATGCAAAGTTTGAGGTTTAAAACGCATCTCATTGTAAAGGCAATGTCAACTATTTATACAATAACAGAAAATCCAGATATGAAATATGATATTAAGGCTGAGGGATTACATCATGCTAACCAATTTGACTCCCTTACAGTCATATGTTAATCAGTAAAAAAAAATTAAGTCAGCTTTGGTTATATCACACACACAATATTTGAATATTTCTGTATCCTCTCTGCAATCTAGGACATTACTAATCTTCAGTTCCTTATAGGTAAGGAATGTCTCCATTACTAAAAGTAGGCCTATAGATTCTAGAAACATTTAACATGTAGATAAAATCATTGGCAATCAATTACAAACTCTACTGAATTTATAATAAATTATGTATAGTAATTAGGCACCTAGGAACAATAATCACAAATAGGAATGAGATGCACAAAGAAATTAAACATAGGCTCAATTCTGGAAATGCATGCTATTATGCATTACAGAGACTTTTGATGTCCCAACTCCTTTCAAAAAACGTTAAGCTGAAAATATATAAAACTATTATTATACCAGTTATATTATATGGGTGCGAAACATGGACTCTTACTTTAAGGGAGGAAAGGAGATTACGAGTATTTGAGAATAAAGTTCTTAGGAAAATTTTTGGACCAAAGAGAGATGAACAGACAAGTGAATGGAGAAGACTACATAACAATGAACTACATGGTCTTTATAGGAAGCCAGATATAATAAGAACAGTTAAGTCCCGTAGACTGCGATGGGCAGGACATGTTGCGCGTATGGGGAATGAAAGACGTGCATGGAAACTTCTTGTAGGAAAGCCAGAAGGAAAACGCCCAGTTGGTAGACCAAGAATGAGGTGGGAGAACAACATTAACTATGGTTTGAGGGAAGTAGATTATACAGGGAATGATTGGAAAGCATTAGCTCAGGATAGGAATGTATGGAGAGCTTATGTCCGTGCGGCCATGAACCTACGGGTTCGATAGTGCCAGTGAGTAAGTAAGTAAGTAAGTATAGTAATTAGGCAAATATTGATTTATTCACCTTACTAATCTTCAACCTTTCATAGGTAAAAATTGGCTCCATTACTAAAAGTAAGGATTCTAGAAATATTTTATATAAAATGTATCACAAGTGATATAGGAATCAGAAGTAAAAAGGTACCAATAAATATGGTCCAGAAATTAACTGTTTATGATATAATACTATTTTTTTTTTCTGCTGGGATTAATTAAATATTAAAAACAAAGTCCAACAAAAGGAAAAGGAAAGTCACTGCACATTTCTAAACAAACTAGAAGTCAGTCCCAATAGTTTACAGTTTTACTACCTATGCTTTGTAGAGTGAACAGATAATTTAAGCACTAATGTTTATTGAAGCTTCTGTGGTTATTTCTGTTTGCACTTGAATGCTGTACATTTCTCATGACTGATAATGTTAATTGAAGTATTCAGTAAAAAAAGATATATTATCTTATAGCAGATCAATTTCTAAACCCATTTTTATTAGAATTTTTGTTTCTCTTAATTTTTACTTCTCATCCCTATATTTTGGATCACCACTTTTGAAACAATGGCAATCAGTAAAACTCTATTGAATTTATAACAAATTCTTAATGTTTTAGTGATTAGGCATATATTCATTTAACAATAAATAAAAGATTTTATAATTATTTTGTATTTCTAATTTATTTATTTTAAAAGAAATTTAAAAATAATAATGTTATATTATGATATTCTAATAAATTTGTTGATAAATGTTTTTAAATTGAGTTTCATTCAAATATTTGCTCTCATTTATTTGAGGCAAGTAAATGAAACAACTTAATTGAACACATAATCTACATAAATTTACTGACAAAATTGTTCAACATTTTTAACAGTATTATCCTGATATCCAAAATTAACTTTTAAGGTAATTTTTCACTAAAAGAATAATCAAATAACCAGTAAAACAATCAATCTTATTCAAAATTGAAAATAAAAATATGCATTTAAAAAAATATTGGCAAATGCTCAGCCATTTTCTTTTTTTTTTTTTTGTATAATTATATTTAAACATTTGAAAATTAACAATTTTAAAAATTGTAGTATAGTTTGCAAATACTGTAAAATCAATAATTTTGCAAAAGTGAACAGAATAATGTTATAATTTTATAAAAATTAATATTGGTTGTAAAAATTGGACAAATTGAGTTACTGATATGATTTACTTGCATCACAACTTGCTTTTAGAATTCAAATATATCAATTCCAATATTTAGTAACTATTTCAATTCCAAAGAAATAACTGTAATTCACAAACTTAAGAGTGCTGGGTGGTAATTTCCATGTATTCTTGGTGAAAAAAAAAATGTAAAATTCAAATTTAATTTTCTCTGCTTCCAGATAAGATAACTCAATAAAAATTATGTCACTAATTAAACAATCCTTCCTTAATATAATAACTATTATGGTTAAACCAGCTGATACATTTCTCTATGATTAATATAAGTAAACATTATGCAAAAAAAAAATAAAAAAATAATTCAACATTTCTTGGTACATTATGAAAATACAATAGGAAGTAACTTTATGAGGTTCTACTTAATAAATATGTTTAATCAGCCTTCATCTTGCCTCATATGAGTCTGTACAACTAAAGATGCAGCAAAGATGCTTTGAAACATATGTCTTGCAAGAAACAATGTATATGAGGTAAGATGAAGACAGACAAAACCTATTTATTTCTTGGTACACTTTTTCTCAGAAACTACTTGTCAAATTCTTTCCATAAAATATAGTCCATGCTTAATTTAAAATAATAAGGTTTAATATTTGTTATTATTTGGATTGAATTTAATTTTATGAATGTTCAAACATGACTTTATTTTGTAAATAAATTGCTTATTTATATATATATATATAACTCGAGAATTATGCATGTCACAGAGATAAATATCTCTATGAAATGTATATAGTGCTAGTCTAGTCTCTCTATACACATACATCCCCACATTGGGACAAGAGAGCATCTTAACAGGAGTTTCTTAACCAAGATGTATATATAGGAAAAACAAAAAGGAACTTAGACACTCGTTGCAAAAAAAAAAAAATAACACTTTAGGAACATAAAAAATTGTGAAATTGAAAAATCAGCTATAGCAGCACATAGTTTATTAGAGAATCATAGAATTGAAAAAGAAGCAAAACTTTTGAAACATCTACCTAAATCTTTGGAATTAACAGTTTGGGAAACCACACTAGAACCATGAACTTCGAGGTTCCAGACGAACCAAGTTTGATTACAAAGTTCTTCAAAATTACACCAGATGGCAGTTTAGAAAATTACTTCTTCCAAAGTACACCAGATGGCAGTTTAGAACATTACTGGCAAAAGAAAAAATTGACAATTGTGAAAACAGCTGAAGATGGAAAAGATGTTTTTTTTTTTTCCAATACTGCAGTTCTGTGTTAAAAAATATAGATGTATGAGGTAAGAAGAATTCACAATTCATTTGATTCTTATTAAGAAAACCTCATAATGTAAAAATTCCCAAATTTATTATATTAATAATTTAGTTTGCCTATTTCCTTTCAGATGTCAGCAAATGATATGCAATTAGCACATTGCCTCAAAGAGACATCTGGTAATCAACAAAGGTATTACTCGGATGGGAAAGGTGGATTAAATTTCACTCAGAGGCTCTTAATTTAGGCTTGATTCTTTTACAATCCCAAAAATCTTCAGACTCGGGACCACAGCTTAAAGTCCCTCCCAGAGGAGTTTATTCTTTAGATTTTTCCATCCTAAAAAAATCCATTGAACCTGGTCAGGTTTAAACCTGCAGGCTCAGGATCAGAGGCAAGGAAATATATCAGTGCCAAAAATTATGTTTTTATCTTTTATAGTTTCAAAGATAAGTACACCAAAAGATAAAAAATGAAATAATTGTTTGCATAACATTTACATATATATAAATTTCCAGTAATTATAAAGAATTATATCTACAGGTCCAACCATAGTGACATTATGTTAAGGACGGATTGATTAATTACTGATATTATTTTCATTGATCTATTTCAGTTAAAAGCAGATACAATTAAATTTAAATGTGGATATGTGTGTTCCAATGCTATTCACTACACATTTTGTGCTTCGGGCTCCACGCTAGGCAGAGAGAGGGTATTAATATGGTCTATTATCAATTTACCCGACACTTTGGCAGACCATTTTACATTGATGATGTATTCTTGTATTGTTATACAGAGAGAAGTATAGGATGAGTGTATGTTTTGTGTGTTTGTGTAGTGTAAAATCTGCTATATGAAGGATGATAAGAGAGAAGGTGAAACTCTGCAGTATCCAGCGTAGCTCTTGTTGAAAAGCATCCGACGGACAAATCTCTATCACATGCCTTCTCAACCTATGTATTGCAGAGGGATTTGTAATTTAATACAGGAATCTGATGCTGAATCTAGTGATTAAAAATTATACACACTATCCCTCCTGGCCCCCTAGACTGAAAATTTTACAATTAAAATTTTCAATCCTGTCGTGTATCAAACCTGGGCTTTGCTAGTTAGGAAACAGGCATGTTATACCTGAGCAGCAAGGCAGATTAATTTAATTTAAATGTTACATACATTTTCACCAAGAATATAAGGGAATTACTACTCAGTTCCCTTAAAAAAATATTTATAGTCAATATATTATACACTTATGAGCAAAATGTTTTGAGAAAATTGTAAATAGCATCAATTACTTCTGTAATGAGCTATTAATCATATAATATCTACACATTTTTGTAAACAATTTAAATATCTACATAAAATTGCCTTTTGCAAAGACTGAACATAATTTAATTGTAATCATCATTATTGATAAACACAATGTAGATTGCAATAATAAATTTATAACTCCTTTGAGAACTGTTTTCAATGGATTTCACAAATATTTACAGTTTATCATTAAAACTTACTCTCGGCAATCTACTGATATAACAATTACACTTACTTCATGTATTTTATGTCTTTCGGGCTAAATGGCCATGGTCTGGTTTTATTAACACTCAACATTTCAGCTGCAGACTGCAGCTGACATTTGAAAAGTTAGGAGGTCAAAGAGCACGCAGAATCTCCTGAGGATGTCTACCTCAGTAGTAGACGAAACGTTGAGTGTTAATAAAACCAGACCATGGCCATTTAGCCCGAAAGACATAAAATACATGAATCAAGACACCTGCCGTGAAAGTCTACAATTTTACATAATTACACTTACACCAAATGTACACAAAATAGTGCAACAGTTTTCTCTGTCTTATACACAATATTCCGCAAATTGACACAATCATTTGCATTGTTATATTAACTTTTCATTTGAGTGTATTACTCTTATTTAAAAATATACCGGAGAATAATTGGCACCACATTTTAACAACCCTGCACTTAATGCAGTTAACATTTTTTTAACATACTTTCCACATTCTGATTACAAGTTGTCATCATTCAGCAACATTTAATTTCAGCTTCTGTATTAATTACAATCAACTGCATACATTTTGAACAATTTCTGATTTTGTAAAGAGAATTGTTGAAAGAATAACAGAGAATTAATAGAGAGTTAGAATTTTCACGACTCACCTCATATTTGTAGATTTCTCGAAGACCAGTTTTGATATGTTATATATCATTATCATTTAAACTGACCCAAATCCTCTGGCGGCACTATGGCCCTGGGGTCGACTCAGCCTCTAACGGAAATGAGTACCGGACGCTTGATCTGGGGGTAAAGGCGGCCGTCACGCAGGGCTGACAACCCGGCTGACATAGAGTGCCGATTGTCTAGAAAAAGTGGGAGCCTCAACCTCCCACTACCCCAAGGGCCTCCAGGCCTGTTGTGGGATCACTTTACTTTTTTTTTTATATATCATTATCAATATCTCATTGTAGCCCCTACCCAGAGATCCAAATGAGGGGTTATTTTATCTCCGGAATATTTTACATTGACATTATCCATCATATTTTGTTATTGAAAAATAGTGGGGCTGCATTGGATATTTTTACAGTTTATGTGCTTAAGTTATTAAACTTAAACCACCTCATCTTGTTTGTATGAGTACCTACGAGGGATTGTTCAATGTATAAATAGAAATTTATATATTAAATTTGGGAATTTTTAACATTATGAGGTTCAATTCATAAGAATTGAATGAATCGTGATTTCTTCTTACCTCATACTTCTATGTTTTTTTAAACACAGCACCACAGTATCAGCAATCCATTGTCACCATCACAGTCGTGAAAACAGCTGAGGATGGTGACAATGGCTCGCTGATACTTCAGTGCTGTGTTTAAAAAAACATAGAAGTATGAGGTAAGAAGATATCACGATTCATTTAATTCTTATGAATAGAAAGTTTAGATAGATGAGGATAAAGTATAAGAAGGAAAAGATCTCCTAGGCCTCGAATGCTCTAATACCATCGGAGTCGAAAAAAACAAGAGTTAGTCAAGGGAGACTATATACAGAACAGATAAAAGTAGGAGCAAAACACAAGAAAGTGGAAGCAATGTTTTGCTCAGCTTGGGCACCTTGTAGTCGCCATACCACATAGATCAGGACCCCTGAGGATTAAGCCAAATAATTTACCAAATGTACAAAACCATCCCCAGAATTATACAAACTTTCTTAACAACAGCAAGGACAGGCCACATAGTCACCCAGAAATACCTATTTCGTTTTAATCTCATTGATTCTAGTACCTACTGTTGGTGTAACAGTCATGAAGAAGATCTTGAACACATTCTCATAAATTGCTCTTTTCAAAACCTTCAAAGAACTAAACTCAAATCTTTAATACCTGGAACTTTGGAAAAAAAAACACAACAATATATCCTGACTACTCCTCATCTTTGGACTCTAGCAGCTGGAATATACTACAAACATCCGGTGCTATATCCATCTTTTGTAAAATGAAGAACAATGAAGTGAACTTTGTGTTGTCAGTAAATAGCTGGACACACTAAGAAGATAGAAGGTATCATTATCAATTCTTTCTAACTGTTGAATCAGCAGTTGGTGATCCTGTAAGTTGATTTCTGCTCCCTCTGTTGTCTGACTGATGAACTTCCAAATCAAATCTATTTCTTCGGGAATTGCAAAACTCATATTATTTTTATGTTTTGTGGATGTAAATTTTCTCTGAAGATATTAATATTAAATTAAATAGATTTTACAGAATGTGTGGCACTATAAGACGGACACTGAAAAATAAAACTTTGAGGAGCACACAACTAAAAGTTTACAAAATTATGGCAGTGCCTGACTTAACACATGTAAGTGAAAAATGGACTCTTAACTGTTCAGACAGAAGGAAAATAGAAACTTCAGAAATGAAGTTCCTACGTTCAGTAGCGGGTGTGACAATTTTGGACAAGAAAAGAAGTGAGGATATTAGGAAGGACTTAAATATTTTTAATTTAACAAATAGAATTGACAACATGAGAAAGAACTGGTATGAACATGTCAAGAGAATGCCTACAGATAGAATCCCTCAGCTGTTAGTAAAGTACAAACCAATAGGACATAGAAATGTTGGACGCCCATTTGCTAGATGGGAGGATTCATTAAATCCCACTTGAAGTGAAAACAGGTCAAAAGGCCTAATTTCATGAAGCAGAAGAAGAATTTTCTCCCGAAATGTGAGTTCCTTAAATTTATCTAATTGTTTCAGTAATTTTGCCTTTGTTTTCATTCTGTGTTTTTCTAACCATGCATGTGCAGCTATTTCAGATTTTTCTATTTCCCCATTTTTAACATGTCTAAGATTCTGAAAAAAAATACATTGGAACACAAGTTTGAAAGAACACCTTAGAAATGTTAAAAATGGGGAAATAGAAAAATCTGCACATGCATGGTCAAAAAATGCACAGAATCAAAACAAAGGTCAAATTATTGAAACAATTAGATAAATCTAAGGAACTCACAATTTGGGAGAAAATTTACATCCACAAAAATAAAAAGAAAATCACGAATTTTGAAATTCCCTGGGAATGAAATTTGGTTTGTTAAGTTCATCGGTCAGCCAAAAGAGGGAGCAGGATCACCAATTGCCTATTCAACAGTTGGAAAGAATTAATAATGATATGTAACGTATTGAAACCAGTCTTCAAGAAATATACAAATATGAGGTGAGTCAATAGTGAAAATTCTAATTATTAATTAAAATAAACCTCATAGCATCACTTCCCTTAAATATTAAATAAAAGAGAAAATTTACAAAAAATCATTACTATACAAAATTGCCAGTTCTGTAACTGTATCCATGTTAAATCTGTGCCTTAAAGCATATAAACGTGAGCACCATTCAGTGGCGGTTACTGGTATTCATATAATCACATGTGCACATTAAAAATAAATAGATATATAAAATACCAATAGATTAAATTTTTTTTTACAATAATAATGTTTTGTTTTTCTACTACTTTGATTATCATAAAGTGTAGTTTTCTGGAACTCTCTTCACTTTTCAAACACTGTAACCACCCTTGCATGTGTGTGTGAATCCATAAAATCTGAATATTGATTAACGATTTTAATTTAGTCTATACCCAAACATCCCCAAACAGGGACAAGATTACTCCCTATTGGGAGTTTAATCCAACTAATTTAGTTATTTATATATTAAATTTGGGAATTTTTAACATTATGAGGTTCAATTCATAAGAATTAAATAAATCATGATTATTTCTTACCTCATACTTCTACGTTCCTTTAAACACAGCACTGCAATATCGGTGACTCCTTGTCACCATCGTCAGCTGTTTTTACGATTGTCAATTTTTTCTTTTGTTGATAATTATCCAAACTGCCATCTGATGTTCTTTTTAAGGAATTATTTCCTAAAGTGCCATCTGGAGTTCTTTTTAATGAATCATTTTCTAAACTGCCAATTGGCAGTGAATTGACAATCGTGAAAACAGCTGATGATGGTGACAAGGAGTCGCCGATACTGCAGTGCTGTGTTTAAAGGAACATAGAAGTATGAGGTAAGAAATAATCACGATTTATTTAATTCTTATTAATTTAATTATGTTTATTTCTCTACAGATATCAGTGAGTTACATGTGGTTAGCACATCACCTCAAAGAGATATATAGAAGGCAAACAAGGTGTTATTACTTGGATGGAAAAGGCTGACTAAATTTTTCTCAGAGATTCTAATTTAGGCTTGATGTTCTTTTATGAGCCTTAAAACTTCAGACTCGGGACCCACAGCTTAAACTCACTCCCAAAAGACTTATCGCTTGAAATTTTTCCATCCTAAAAAATCCATCAACCCTGGCTAGGTTTGAACTCAGGTCCAGAGGCAAGGAACTTAACCCCTAGACCATAGAGGCCGATGACTGATGCTTTTGGAGATGTGTATTTTGGGTAGGAAGTGCAGCAAGCAACATCTTAGAATTGCTCATCAAATACTGTGTGATGGATGAATTCAATGAGCCAGTTTAACATCATCGTTTATAACAAGTTTCCAAACAAAATTAGTTATTTATAAGTGGTAAAATATATGTGTATAACTTTTTTGTTATTTCAGATCTAACAAATTTTGAAAATGATTATGCACACCCAAAGGAAGCAGAAACTGCCACTACACGAAACAAGACTCTTTCAAGTTAATAGTTTTTTTTTTCAATGTGAATTTGATTACAATTGCCGCCAAAGAAATAAAATATAAAATAGAGAAAAAAATGTAAAATATTAATATTTAAATTAAAATTATTCATACCTCACCTCATATCCAGTCTTCCAATTATACCAGTTTAAAAATCTAGTGTTTTCATCTTCAGTAATATCTCGACTGATGTTATGCTACTTACTCATCAGAAATCAGCTGTTACAAATATTTAATACAATAAATATTTATGAAAATCATACAAAACTGTGATAGTTTTATTTATTATATTCATCATGAATTTTAATCAAGTAAACACCAAATCAATTAAGGTAGAATTTTTATCACTCACCTCATATTGTTCTTCTTTATTTGACTATAAACTACTTTCGGAACATAGTTTCTGTTCCATCCTCAGTATCGTCACGACCGTTGTTCTGTCATCTTGAAGAGCTGTCCTTCGCTCCTTCCATTGGCTGACTGAAAAACCTTGAAACCAGGTCATTCTCACCGGGAATTTCAAAGTTCATCAATTTCTTCTTTTCGCGTGATAAAAATTCTACCTTAATGAATATACCTCATAGTGAGAATTCTTAAAATAAGTACCAAATCAATTGTTTAATAGGGGCACGCCGTAGCGTAGTGGTTAAGGCACTGAGCTACAAGCCGGAGGGTCGAGGGTTCAAGTCCCGTTGGGGTCAGGATTTTTAAACTGACCCAAACCCTCTGGCGGCACTATGGCCCTGGGGTCGACTCAGCCTCTAACTGAAATGAGTACCAGACGCTTGTTCTGGGGTAAAGGCGGCCGTCACGCAGGGCTGACAACCCGGCTGACATAAAGTGCCGATTGTCTAGAAAAAGTGGGAGCCTTAACCTCCTACTACCCCAAGGGCCTCCTGAGGCCTGTTGTGGGATCACTTTACTTAAATCAATTGTTTAATTAATTATTAAAAACTCTTAGTGAAACTATTAGCCCTCTTTAATCTCCTTTTGATTCCTATACACAGCTAAATCCAGAACATTATAATCTCATGACTTCTATTAAAGGAGTGTTTATCAGAAAATTCTAATAGCAAGGCACATGATTAACAACTTTACAGCCGGGTTTCATGTCACATCATTGCCTAGATCAGAAATCATCATCCTGCTGTAACCTCTTGAAAACAAAACCTAGTCTCTACACTTCAAGATAGAAATTTTAATAATTTGATAAAATGTTCCATGAAACTACATTACACTGAAATACTATGTCATTTAAAGGATTTTTATGCACTAAAGTTAAATGTGCAACACAGATTAATGTAATGTTTACATAAATACAATGTAGAACATAATTTTGTTTCCAAATAGAAAGGTAACATATCGTCGCTTAAGAAACAATACCGCGTAACTAACAAAATGAACATTTTACACGAGAAACAAAAAACTGTTTACTTTTCCCCTTAGAACCTATGCAGTGAAACCATTTTATCTGTATGTTTTGCAAGGTCATGGCCCAAAAATGCATCCCAATCTATGTGAGAACTGAGCGCACTTCTTCCATGTTGCTAACAGTATAAAAATGTCAATTTCACCAAAAGTGTCAGTTATGCGGTATTCTTTCTTAAGCGACGATATGTAAATCTAGGTAATACTTTGATATTATATTTAAATTTTAATACTTTTCAACAAAATACTTCATAAATAGAAGCTGGCTGTTGGCTTCAGACAATTAGAGAATTGTAAATGAGGAAAGAAAAGTTGATGTTTGTATTGTGTCTTGAATGGTGTAATAGACTACATACTGATGCGTAGAACCATAGGCTCAGGATTTTAGTCCTGGTTCAAGTGTTAATTTTTCTTTTAAAAATAATATTGTCTAGGTAATACAGTTAGAACATACAGAAAACATTTAAGATTTTTTAAGTTGTATTTACAAATCTATAAACAATTAATTTTCAACTCATTGAAGAAACAAGTAATTACTAATTATACGAAGAATACTACTAAAAGTTTACCTTTCACATCCATAAAAAGAATAATTAAAAACAAATATAAAATCAAACAAAACCAAGACCTATGTAATAAAGTCAAAGACAAAAAATGGAATATTTTAGTAAAGAAGCCACATATTATTCCAGAAATTCCACATAAAACTACAGTAGCAAAATTTGGACTGCTTACAGAACATGACTTTTGGCCAAACATTTATATAAAATAGGAATCTACACGAATCTAAATTGTACTCTATGCAACAAAGACAAAGAAATGAATGAAGAACATCTACAAACCTGTGAAGTATTACCTGTTGGATCCACCATAGAGAAATATTGGAGAGCAAGAACGCTAATGGCTTCGTTGCCAACGCCCAGCATTTGAAAACAACTAATTATACGATGTTGCAATCTTAACTTTTAGTGCATAAAAATCCTATTCCTTTCATTAATTAATCCTCCAGGAGTCAATTTGAGAACAATATTGTGTTCCACATGAGAGAAAAATTATGCTGATGATTATCTGATCTAGACTATAAAACACATTTAGATAATATTAATACTGACATTTTAATACCAAAATATAATCAATAGCAGAAGTTATGTTATGGCCTGATATATAAAATAATTCTTAAGAAAACTTAAGTATTACAACACTATGGTTTTAAGGATCTAAAAAATAAACAAAACTATAAATTTATAAAAATTGAAAGTTTGCATTGTTTACATTCACCTAAAAATCGAGGAAAATAAACAAAAAAACATAAAATGCACAACTCCTTACACGTCTTAAAAATAAAAAAAGTCATGCTTGTAACCTATGATTTTATTTCCAGTTATATTTACTGATAATATTTTATTTACAGGAGTTATAGGGAACATTATTTGGTATAAATCAAATCAAATTTAAGAAACTTCTTATCGTCGTCTTCCAAAAAAATAGCTTGATCTTAAAATCATCATATGTTATTTTAAAACCTAAATTGGAAATTTGTCTGGATGAGAAAGTAAAATATAAAAATGCACTATAAATCAAAAGAAGAAAATCAGAGAATAATTAACTATTAGTTTTTTAATAAATAGATAATAAATCATCAATTTTCAAATAAAAATTTTAGTTATTTTTATTAAATAGCAGAGAATATATATTTCAGACTTACATCCTGCCACTGTAAATTTCATTCTTAAAAATACAGTACTGTGATTTTAAAAATAATCAATTTAAAAAAGAACTGTTCATATGAGTATTATGTTTATAGTGAAAATTATTTGTTTCTTCCTTTTCTTATTTAATTTCTTCCCTTGTAGGTATTTTTACACGTCCCATGACAGGGTCTTACAGGGACACAACCTGTCAGGAGAGAATTTTAAACTCTCGAACAAACACATACTTTTTTTGACCTCACAAGAGCATAGAGAGTCTCCCTGGATAAGTGATCAGCTCAATGCTAGGAATTTTTTATAATTACTTAAACACAATTTTTAAACTTGTTTATGAACATTAAGAATTTTGCAGGAAATAGTAAAAAACCAAAATGTAAGTTTCTTCCCTTCTATTTAAAGTTGTAAAAAATTTGAAGCATGAAAATAGTTTCTTTTTAGGCAATTGAGGTGTATAATTTTTTTTACAAACAAATCCCATGCCATCTATTGAGCAAATATGAAATTACATACAAGCTTCCACACATTGATATAACTAAAAATCAAAGTTAGCTGGCTCCTTTATTCTACTGAGCCTCTTATCTTTAATCAGTATCTTAATCATTAGATAATTTTATTTTGAACACATTATATTTACATCCATTGTTAATAAGTTCAATAATATTTTATATGACATTGAAAAATATGCAAATCATTACCCCCAATAAAAATGTTTGCAATATGCTACAGCCCATTTGTAATAGAATTTCACTACAACTTCAGTTGATAATGTTCTGAACAATATAGAGACAACTCCATTTCATCCTGCACCCACTGATTTATCTTCAAAGCAAGTACCAATATATATGTAGTAATAGAATACAAATATAAATCTTCATACCTCACCTTACAAAATATGGTTCTTTCACCTAACATGTTTCAAAGACCAATCTTCATCCTCATGTAAATTCCAACTTTTGAGTTGAGTCAGAATTTAGCTGAGGATGAAAATAACAGGCCTTTGAAACATAAACTGCCACAAATTCGCTCATGAACTATCATAGACTCTCTACAAGTCTTAACACTATATTCCAAACAAGGACTAAATTGTACATCAAACTATCTGATGAGGTTAAAAGGCACCAACTCAAGATATTTAAAAATATAGTTAAACATATCTTAATTAATTACTTCCCCTATGCTATTGATGAATAGTTAGATTTTTACCTATGAATTAAAATGCCTCTCCTTGTATACCGCTCCTTCTATTTGTTTTGTTTCATGTGCCTGGAAGCTGTCTTGAACGACATTTGAAATCAAGACAATAAACTGAAAATCCTTTTGTGCCAGTGTGAATACAATATACAATATATCAAGTACTATCAATACTAATAAAATTCATACCAAATTCCGTTGAGGTGAATAGTCATAAGATAAAAACTTAAAAATGTACCTTTTGGCAGGTGCCGTCGTCCACAACTATGTTAAAATATTATATTTAAAATATTTTATGGAGGTCTTTCGGAAGTTAATTTCCATCATCAGCAGGATGGGCATCTGCTACTAGTTGTTGTTTTTGACGATGTCGACTCCAAGTGTCTGTAGCAGTAGAGTTGCTTCTACAGACACTTGGAGTCTACATTGTCATAAACAATAACAACAACTAGTAGCAGAAGCTCATCCTGCTGATGATGGAAGTTAACTTCCAAAAGGCCTCCAGATAATATTTTAACATAGTTGAGGACGACGGCACCTGCCAAAAAGGTACATATTTTAAGTTTTTATCTTATGATCAAGTACTATGTTCACTATTACTATTAATTGTATTAACATTAGTTTATATTAGTTCATTTCATTATTTTTATTAATAGCATTGTTAGGAATAGTAATTTAATTCCTAATATTATATATGTTATTTTAATTTGTATTTTTATTATCCTATGTACAATGATAATGCAATGAATTCAATTTACTTTTTAGGAATTAACACTATGAGGTATAATTATTTTTAAAAAAATATTGTAACACCTCACCTCATATCCTTCTTATTAGACTGGTTTCAGGACCTTATTGTGTTCTATTCTCAGTATTTTCAAGACCATTGTTATGCTGTCTTGAAGAACTGCCTCCTGCTCCCATTGTTTGTAGACGATTATCTCCAAACCAAATCAGTTTCCCCAGGAATTTCAAAATTCATTAATTTTTCCTTCTTTTTTTTTATGCACATTTTTTCCCAAACTGTAAGCTCTTTTGGTTTTCTATTTGTTTTATTAATTTAGCCTTCCTTTCAATTTTATGTTTTTCTGACCATGTGTGGGCAGCTACTGCAGAGTTTTCTACTTCCTCATTTTACATTCCTGAGATTTATTTCACTCAGGTTTTTAAATTTCTCTTTGTTTGTCCTATGTAGACTTTATCACATTCCCCGCATTTTAATCTGTTAAATCCCTGATTTGTTTTTTTCTTCTTCTATTTTCTTGTTTTTGTTGGATCCAATTAATCTAATGACACTGAAGTTGTTTTTTGGTGCCAATCTTATGTTGAAATTTTTAATTTTTTTTTAAACTTATGGTACTTCAATGGTTGATAAGTGAATTTCTTGAATTTTATGTTTTCTTCTTCATCTTTTATGAATTCGATGTAATTCTTTTTACTAATAAATTTCTATTCTAATCATGTCAGGTGATAAAAGTTTGTTTTATGAGGTGAGGTGTGAAGTTTCCCATTCATATTTGTATTCTATTGATAATCACCTCATAATGCTATTTTCCTGAATTTTGATAAATAAGACAGGCAGCATTTGATTTTATGGCACTCTTTAATATCTCATGATGGTGACTGTGCGTGGACAAAAGAAAATTTCGAAATGAGACACGTCATCACTAGGTTGGCAGTCCATGGATTCCACCACCTGATATGCAACAACACAAAATTTCATGAAGCAAATATAGACTGTCAATGTACGCTATGCGAAAAATCGTGTGACCGATATCACATTGAGCTATGCACAAAAAGAACAAAAACAGTGTGTGAATATGCAAATATGTAAATTTAAAATGTATTCTATTTTAATCCTGGCTATTTGGCTGCAATAAAATTATTATTTAATAACTCATGCCATTACTATATAATTTATACCTAGCCTTAAGAGAACCAACAAATTTTCATCAGAGGACAGGCTTCAGATTTAATTATTTTTATTTTTTTTACTTACTGTAAATCTATGGCACAGGATCAACATCTTTACTTCCTTTTCAAAAGAAACTATACCTATGAAAATACAATGAATGTTCTTGACTAGGTTTGAACCTGCAAACCTTGAAACCAGAGGTGAACATGTTAACTACTAATCCATCAGAACCAACTATTGTTGATACTAAGTGTTGACAGATAACAGAATAGGTAATGAATGGAAGCTGAAGAAAATACATGAAAACTATAAATTTGTAAAGTGTGCTCTTAAGTGGTGTATTAAACAAGTTTTACTAATTGTCAACATTATCAAACTCAGAGGCTCATGGCCACAAGACATCTCTATCCTGAGCTAATATTATCCAGTATTTCCTGTATTCTGGCATAGGAATCTGACAAACCCATCACCCAGCAATCTGAGTATTGGTGGGAAAAATATAGCTTTTGAGATGGCAGGAAATGTCCAACTCTACCACAAGAACTGAGGTTTGCAGATCCAGATGTCTGGAGGACAGCCCCATCACAAGAATCAGAAGCTGTGGCCTGTTAACTCACACTTCTTAAATACATATATCAAATAAACCAAAATAAGAACTTATTGGATTAATGATATTAGAAGATTTCGGGCTATAAGGCCGTGATCCATAACTGGTGTTTTTCCCAGATGGATAGCATCTTCAGGAGCGAGTTCTTCGCAGCCACGGGAGAAATGTCTGGGAAAAATATCAGTTATGGACCATGGCTTATAGCCTTCTAATATCTTGATTTCCGGCCGTGAAAGCCTGCATTCTACACTGGACTAATGTTAAGTTGATGACTTTTGGCTTGAAACAAAGAGATGAAAGGAAATCAAGGCATTGGCAAACAACAGAATACACTGCATGCATTCATTAACACATTCAGTACCATAAACCAGTTAAGGCGTTTAAAGAGACTATCGTGTATGCGGCCATCAGTCAGTTAACTCTTTTAGAGTGGGCGCGAACAAACCGCGTTTATATTCGGCGCCTAAATATTGTGTTGGCTTAGTATGTCTTGGAGATCATAGATGGCATGTAAATGTACATTTTCTATTCCCGTTTGACACGTTTAACCTTGGTGAATCCCTTTTTATTTTTAAAACAAACACATGGAATTCGTTCACCCAAACTTGACTCCAGGCTCCAATGCAGTCGTATATGTTTCTCGTTATCACGCTGTTGTTTGTGCATGAGTGAAACCATGGCGAAAGAAAAATATCTCACTGAAGAAGAACTAGTGAATATTTTGTATAGTGATGATTCAGATGATGAACTGATTCCTAAATTAGAAGATTCACAAAGTGAAAGTGAAGATGAACTTCCACTTCCTGAAATTTATACGCCGATACCATGTGATGTCAATCATCCAAGTTATTTCACCATCTAATCCTACTAGGATATCTCCTTTAGGTCTGTACAAAATTTGAATTTTCTGGGACTAATAGTTTGTGAATAATGGTCCATTTTCTGAAGTGCCACGAAAAGGGTAGCTGGGGTATTTAAATGGCTGGCCTGTGGGTTTAAATGCCCTGCTCAGTGCCTGGTACTGAATATGTTAAGATACTATACTATTACCACTATATTCCCCGTATAATTTACCTGCCTCAAATCATGGTTAATGTTACTCTCCCACCTGATTCTCAGACACAAGCTATACTGCACTTCACAATTTGATAGACATGAAAAAAAATAGAACAATATAATAAATGATGAGGAGAGAGGACTTAGGATTTGAAAATAAATTAAGTTAATAATTCACTAATCATAAACAAATATAACAGAAAAATACATATTTTAATAAAAAATCTGTAGCATTAGACAATCAAACCACAATCAAACAATAAGATAACTAAATCAAAATAACTTAAATATCAATTACACTTCACACCCAATTTTTCTTATCATTCGATAATTCCACTACAAAAGTAGTGATAAATATTAAATTTTGCGATAAAAATATGGTTCATGAATCTATATCCATAAAGAGTACTATTACCTATAAAAGCCATGAAAATAATGTAAATATTTAACAAAATATGCCTATGTAACTTAACAATAATATTATTAACACATTGAGCCACAAACTAGATTTCATTAATAAAAAATAAGAAGACAACAAAATACTTCCTTTCCAAAAGATAGCATGTCATAGCATAAACATTATTATATTATTATATGATCTATCTCACACTTAAAATACATTACATAATTAATTGGCATTTCCAATCATTTTTCTATTTTATATGAGTTTCAACAGATAATGAAAATACTAATAATTTATTAACTCAAAAGATAACCCAGTAAGACCAATGACAAAGATGTATTGAATAATATTATTATATTTTAATTTCTTAAAATAAAATTTTTAATTAAACTATAATTACATTGGACTCCTGATTTCATTAAAGAGTAGTATATTATAATTCAGGGTAAATGGGTATTCTTAACACTAATTTTAGAATTTCCACTCTTTTTTTCTATCCTTATGTAACTTATATATATGACATAATATAAATTTATTCTCATGTGACTAAATGTTTCTTCCTCCTATATATTATTCAACAAGTTACAAAGTTACCGGACACTAGATTACTGTTCAAGAGGAAAGAGACGAAGAGACTGGCCAAGTTAAAGATGGAACAAGTTAGGAAGGATATTGAAAGAAGAAAAGGAATAAATAGGGAAGAAAATATGGGAGAGAATTATGAAATAATTTAAAGAGAGGAAAATCTGTGTCTGTTCCTGGATTTCCTGGAGAATCTGTGCAAAAACTGTGGATCTTGAGTTCAAATCCCAGTTCAGGCAGAAATTTTTCTCTTTAGTTGTGTTGACTATTACTTCTTGTGAATGGCTTGCCTGAATATATTAATTTCAATATTATGTTCTCTCACTATATAGTAAAAGCTCCTTATTCACGGTTCCGTTAGTCGCATTTTCATTATTTGCAGGTTAAAAAATTATGACACAGTTCCTGTATTTGCGGCTAAAATGTCTTTATTCGTGGATCCAGTCGGTATATTAAAAGGATTGGGTATCCTTTATTAACATATCGGCAACTTTTCTTATTGCAGGCATATGCCAAGACGACTTTTACAAAGAGTGATTCAAACCAATGGACAAATAAATATCAAAGTAAAACAAATCTTATTGTCACTAAGTCTAAAGTTCATTGTTAAAATCTGGCACCGCCATATTTCACATGCCACCATGTCTGTTGATGAATGTCGCCCTCGCCATGATCAATGTTTTATTGTTTCAACTTGTCACTCATTGCAATCATTTTGATTGAATAACATGTGTCTCTTCTACTTTGTTCCTAATTTATAATGTAGAGAAAAAGGAAAGAAAAATTAGTTCTGAAGCGGAAAAAAGTAGTGTTTCCGCTTAAGTAAAAATAGAAATGCTTGACTATTTACATGTTGGCGAGTCGTTTGCATCCATATCATGCTGTTTCAATGTTAATGATTCGACTGTAAAATTCATCAAGAAATCCGAAGACAAAATAAGGAATTATATTGTTGAATTCACAGCTGAATATCAATCTGAATTGAAAGACCTTTTAAAAGCGACAAAACAGTAAAAAATTACTAAGTTCTTTAAGCCCTTGCCTAAGCCTGACAATAATAATATTAAAGAAAAAAATTGTTCAAAATCCCTACATTAAATGGATTTCATTTTGATGCATTTTTTTAATTGAATTTGGAAAACCTTGGAACATATCCCCTATATACCCATACAAATTATCATTCCATATTCACGGTTTCTGTATTCACTGCATATTTACAGAATGTATCCTCCGTGAGTAAGGAGCATTTACTATACTTTTGCAGAGACCATTCTTTACTGACATAAGCGAGGAAAGGTATGGCCAGTGTGTTGTATAATTTTAATTGGTATGTTATTGTAAATTTTTATATTGTTGGATACTTCAAAATTTTCTAAGTGTTTCTCCTATTTCACCTTATTGTCAATATTTAGCCCATTGTTTAATTTTGAAGTTTTATTAGTTAAAAATATTTTTTTTATCCATGATATAGATAATTTTTTTTTCCCTAGTAGTATTTGTGGTAATGGGAGAAGGGGGCAAAAGGTTGCATCCAATATAAAAAACACATAATCCAAATAAATATAAAATTATATATTATAGATATAACATAGCAAATATAGAACACATATAAAATAATTTTACAGTATTGTGCTCAAAGAAATTTTTATTTAGTTCTTTATTGTTGTTAATAGATTTGTTTAAGGAATTATCAGATGATGTTTTATCCAAGGCATTTTCTATAAATGTAAATATTACAATCGTTAACACAACTAGAGAGAAAACTTTCTGCATATGCCTGGATTGAACTCAAGACCTTCAACTTTGGAGCGCTACTATTGAGATATTCAGGCAACTCCATGAGCAAGCACACATTTCTCTGTCTTTAATCACTATGTCCTCATAGTAGGGAAACATTCACAATACAATATGGATACTTCTAAATCAAGAAGACATTATGAGGGAATTTACACAGTGCCATAAGCTAATTGTGAGAGAAATTTTTTTTTTTTAGTTGTGTTAACTATTGCTTACAGATGACTTGTATATGTATATTAATTTTTATATTATTTTCAATACAATTATTTTTAATGAAGAAACCATAAGAGAAAATATTAAATAAAAAAATATAATTTAATATATTCTGGTTTGACAGCAGACTATGTTTGCTGTTTCATCACAAACATCATAGATATATAATGGATTTTTAAAAATACATCAGAAAATAAACATAAACTATGTATCCAGATTAACAATTCTGGATGTTTTAATTCATTATTACAATGTCTGATCTATACACATACTTCCTCACATTAGACAAGGTTGCACCTTTGCAGAAGATACTAAATAGTCTATGTTATTGAACAAGGATAGAAGAAAAATGTATTTATTATTTTCTGTAACTTTTTTAAAATCAATATAATTTCATTTTGATGAATGAGTTGGAGAAAATGCTTTAACATCTCACCTCATAATTTCATAACATCTCACCACTGTAATTTTAATTAAAATCAATCCATCTGTAGCAAAATAACAAGAATAATTATGTAAACCTATTGTATGTTAAATATTGTATTGTCAACTTTTTGGATTTTGCAGGAACCCTGATAAAGGGGTAGACAATTTATTAGTCTTTAATGAATTTAAATATAAATAATAATTCCTCTTTGAGACCGTAACAGACCACACAACCTAATACTTGCATGGATGATGATGATGATGATGATGAAATATAAATAATATATTACAGGAATTGAAATGATTTATATTACAGTATCCAACATAGCATAATTGATTAAGGGATTACACTACAAAGCCAGAAGGGTTGCACAATTGATTTTTTATGGAATCAGGATTTTTTAACTGGCCTAAACTTTCTGGTAGCACTATTGTACAGGGTTCGACTCAGTCTCTAATGGAAATGAATACCAGATATATATTGTTGGGGTAAAAGCAGTCATGCAGGGTCGACAACACGACTAACATCTTATGCCAAGTGTCTGCAAAGATGAGAGCTTTAGCATTGTTCAATCCTAAGGGCTTCCTAAAATCTATAGTGGGATCACCTTACCTTTTATATTAATCTTGAACAAAGTAAAAAGAATTTAAGCTAAATTGGACAGTGTTATGCATTAACCAGCTATGCATCATTATGTAAGTTTCGAGAAAAAATTATGTTTAAAGTTTAAGTAAATCTACACTATTTATTGCAGCGCCAAACTAACAATACTGGATACAGCAAGTTTTTTTTTCCTTGTTTGACAGTTATGCATCAACAATCTAAGAGTGGGAACAATAGGTACTTAGCTGCATGATGCAAAAATTATATTACTATTTATGAAGATCTGTTCTCATAAACTTTTTTTGCAAAACATAAAATCTCTGATAGGACAGATGGCATTTACATTTTTCTTTAATAATAAGGCTATATTTAAAGATTTGGTGCTAAAAGTGTGCATACACTTACTTCATGAATCAGTGCAACAGATGTCATCAAAATCTCATTATTTTTAAAAAATGGTCCTTAGCCAGTTAATGCATAACATCGTCCAATTGAGATTTAAAGTATAAGGGTTAACATGAAGAAAAGAGCATGTAACATGTTTATTTTTAACCATTTAGGGATTATGATTTTAAAAAATATAAAAAATAAAAATGACTACACCTATACACTAAAATAATACTTACAGTGTCAAACCGTATTGTGTCAAATAATGTATTGCAATTTTAAATGTGAGATATCTACAGCATCTTTATAATTAAAATTTCTATTAATCTATATTTGATATTTCTTTTAAAAATTTAAGGGACAGCAAAATAGCTTTCCTTTAATCACTAGGTTTATTTGAAATGTGATGATCATATAATTAGTGTTTTCTATATAGCCACACAAACTTATGTTCATACTTACATACACAAACACACCCCCACACAACCTGAAATGATCTGTGATACTTCTAATAAAAATTATTAAATGAAAAAAATCTTGTCTTTAATGATATTAACTTCAGATAATATGAAATGTGTTTTATTAATCGCAATAACTCCATATGTTTGTTCATGTATGCAGTCCATAAAATTAACAAAAAATATTTGGAAATATTATGGAATCTTTCATTCAAAATATTACAGGCAGAACAATGGCAAATTCTAGGGCAGATTTTTATACATAATGAGTATTTGCAGTTAAAATTTTACTTTATTATTTTTATAGAAGATGAAAAAAACTGTACCTTAATGTATGTATGCAATGGTCTAATTTCAGTTATGTTTTATGATATACTATTTTAAAACATTTTGCATGAAATATCATGCCAATGATTTTTAATAATTATTATCAAACCGAATTATAATAAAGGTACCGATATATGCAAAAAAAAAAATCATGATATAGAAAAATTACATATATATCATTAATTTGTTTACTGGTAATCTTAAATTCTGACAGTCAAGATAGTCTTTTATTTTTTTTTTAGATTATAGTTTTGTCTCAATCATATTAGATGGTAAATCAATATAGAATTTAAATTAATTAATAAATTAAACATTTTAGCTGCAGTTCAGAAATATGAAGATTTAAATTCAACAATTTTAAAAATCATTTTGGAGCACTATTGAGGTCACAACATCAAATTTAAAATTAAACAAACATAACTGAGAAACTCAGTCTTTCTCAATTTAAAAAAAAAAAATTAGGAAGAAGTATGTTTGTATCAGCTTAACTTTAAGAAATCAATAATTTAATTTTAAACAAAAATCACATATTACTCTTTTGTTACTATTGATTCAATTTTTGTAGTATTTAAAAATGGCTACGCAGTCATGTTTGTTGAAAAATGGGTTTTATTTAAATCCAACCATATCTGGTAGTTTCAAAAGAGATTAATTAAATCCCATGAACACATAAACACTTTCTGTAAACTTGTAAAAACATTAATTTTTTTAATTTTATGGATTTGTATGAACAAACTCAAACTTAAAAGCTGTAGTTTATCTATAGTAAGCATTACAAAATAATAACCAGTAAAATTTCAATAATAAGATTTCTCATTATATTCAATGTCAGCATGACCTCTGCCATTGACTATGTTAATTCATACTATAAGAGCGGGTAATGTTATCTTCATACACAATAAAATGATTTAATAGCTTTATCAAAAGCCATGCATCACTACTGTTCACACGGAAAGAGATCTTTGGCCCGACTGAAAAAGAGATAGATTAAAAATCCAGCCTTGAGATCATATCAGGCCGTCAGACCATGTACATGTATGAAAGATGATGGTTAAAAGTAATGGGAAGTGGCACTATGAAATAAAGTAAACATAAATATGGGGAAATAGAAAATGGTAGGATACCATGAAAAGCACTGGAATTTAGATTAGGAAGGAAGAGACCAAGAGGTCAGCAGAGATGTAGATAGGAAGAAGAATGTTGAGAAAAGAGAAGTTGAATGGATGAAAATGATAGAAGATGAGACATGGAATAATTGAGATAGATGGAGGCTTTTATCCAAAAATCGATCCCCAGAACAGGGGCATGAGACTGAAACAGAAGAAGAAAAATCTGCAGTAATAACTCATTTTTGTATTCATTATTATAAAATGAAGAAGCAACAAAATTATTAGAACATTAGAAAGACCAATAGAATTCACAATATGGAGGGAGAAGAAAGTACATTCAGAAGAAGAAAAATAGAATTTTGAAATTTCTAGTTAGCAAGTTTTGATCTCCTCTATTTTCGATGTTTTTGTTTAAATTAACATTTTCCAATCCGGGATAGAATCTAATTTAAGAAAGAAAAATTATCATTTGAACCCTGGACTTCTCGTTCTCCATATGAGTGTGCTGTCCATTACACCATTCAAATGACGATTCAAATGTTAATATTTCTTTAAATTTATACAATTCTCATTCATCCAAAGGCTAATAGCTGTTGCTACCATCATGCCAACTGACGTCTTCTATTCAGAAGAATTTTTATTGAGAATTTATAAATTTCTTAAATTAGATTCTATCCAGGATTGGAAAATGTTACTTCAAATAAAAACATTGAAAATATGAAGCTTTACCACTAAAAAGTAATGTATAAATTCTTAATAAAAACACTTCTTAATAGAAGACGTCAGTTAGCATGATGGTATAAGTTGAAATAAATGTTAACATTTGTATCGTCATTTGAATGGTAATGGACAGCACACTCGTATGGAGAAGGAGAGGTCCAGGGTTCAAATGTTAATTTTTCTTTCTTAAATTTGATCCCTATGTTCATTTATCCATGCATAAAGAGCAGTTGATGTTAATGGTTTCATTGATAATTAATTGCTTGTTGAGATTACAAGTTATGTGTCTCTATTACGTTTAGAAGATTACACTTGATATACCAGTACCACATTTCAGCTGTTCTCAGAGGCTTGGATAAACCTCATTAAAAACCAATTTACATTATATCTATAGTGGTACTGAGAAATGTATTATAAATAGAAAATTTTAAAATAAAGAATGTTTAATTTATATGTAGAAATATTTTAAACCAAACAAGTAGAAACCTATAATTAGATGAAGAATCTTATTTAATGTATGAGGAATAACAAGAAATGAGGATATCCGTGAAGAACTGCAGATCTAATCCATAAAAGAAAAGATATTTAACAACAAGATACAGTGGAAAGAACATGTAGAAAGAATGGAAGAAAGTAGATTACCAAATAAAATCTTCCATTATTTTCCAAGAGGAAGAAGAGATGTCGGACATCCTCGGAAGAGATGGTCTTAGATCTATTAGTGAAGACGGAACAGGCAACTCTTGCCTAAACCAGGAAGTGAAGAAGGAATAACATTTTTCATTAAATGATTGTAAATGTAATCAGTCACATGATATATATCTAAAAGGATGTTATGAAAACTTTAGAGCCTCAAAATTGAATATATTCATGATATTTTTATAGTCTTTTTTACAGAATATAAACAGATTATTAAATCAAGTAAACACAATATTTTAAGTAGAAAACAATCATCACCGCAGTAATATTTTAAGATATTTATCCATAATTAATTTACCATAGAAAAACTATAGCTTTCACCACAGACAATTCACAATGAAGCTAACATATCTGTCTATGCTTTTTAGAAAATAAGTGAATATATACTAGAAAATCATTTTACAATGAAATGTAACAAATGCTTAGCACCTATAAAGTTAAAATATTCAGTCTTAGTATTGAATTGAATGTAATTGCCAACAAATGATACTTATAACTAGTGCAAAATTATAAATATGAAGGAAGGATTATTTTCTACTTAGGAAGCCACAGCAATGGGAATGTGTTGTGCATGCATGTTATCAGTCTACTAGCAGTGAGACAAGTACATTAGTCTACATATGTACTCAATTACTGCATTTACTCGATCCATTGTGTATTGCTTTATTAAGAATTACCTTTTCTCCTTTAAAAAATATCTAAATGAATATAGCATTCCAGTTTGATAAAACCTACTCAAAAAATGCATTTGACAGAACTATTACAGCACCATGACAATTCAGTCTTACCACACTTAACGCAATGAGAAATAGGCATTAAAGATATGATAAAATATCAAAATCTTAAAATTTTCAAATCCACAATTTTCAGGACAAAAAATTTTACAGGATGAGCCAATGCATGAGTCACTGTCTATGAGCTAAAATGGAAGTTCTTCATTACATACCACATTTAATAAAATTAAAATTATATGATAAATGTGATTAGAAAGAAATTTAAAACCATACGTATCACGGAACACTATAGTGAGTTTCACTTGATCTGCAGCCGATAGTCGGAAAAGTGACTGCAAGCATTGAGTTATCAACTCATGCTGCCCACGACATGTCCATGCAAGTCGAGTGAAACTCACTGTATATTTAACAAATACTAACTTGTATGATATATGTATAATGAAATCAGAGCCATGTAACAATACAACAGAATTTGATTTTAAAACGTAATGAATAACTGAAAACAAAATTAAATGAGAATTTTCCTCAAAAAATGCTCAAACAGATTAAGTTTTTTTTTTAATTTGAAAGAATGCCACCTCAAGAAATTTTGCCATAGATTCAGACTATTAACATAATTTGGACATAACTGCAGCAAGGATAATCAACTTTTCATTGTCAATTATTGTGAAGGGCATATTAAAGATGATACAAAAATAAAGTTTCTGTCACATCATCATGGATTATTTATATGGACAATAACTTTCTCTTAAGTTAGCTGCATTCTGGAAACTAAAAAATCATTCTCCTATAGGAATCTGGAGACTGGCAATTTTTTAATTAAAGCAAATAAAAAATATGTCATAGCCTACATTGAGGGTGAAGTTATATTGAAAATGGGTTATACAGAGTGAAAATTATTTAAACCGACAAACTCTGGGAGGTTGTAGAGGACACCAAAACAAATATTTTTCCCTAATGTTATTTTTTCCTATGAGATTATTTAAACCAATAGAGGAAGATTTCTCTAGCAGCAAATTAATTAAACCAACAAACACTTTTGCAGTTTTTATTACCAAGAGACAACAAATTAACACAACGTAATTACTTAAATTACAGTAGAGGTTCAAAAATGCCTCCATTGACATGTAAACAAAGGTTACACCGGCGGATCATGTTCTGTCTAACACTGGCAAAACTCCAGGAGTATCGTTAATTGCTCCTGCTGCTGCTACTATCCGGGCAACCAGATCCTTTTCTGATGCAACAGGAGTTGTGTAAACAAGGTTGCGCATCTCTCCCCACACAAAAAAATCCAAAGGGGTCATATCTGGGGATCGAGCAGGCCATGGTACAGGACCACCTCTGCCAATCAACTTTTCTGAAAATCGTTGGTTCAAGAATCGACGCACATGATGACTGAAATGTGCCGATGCCCCGTCATGTTGGAACCACATGCGTTGTCTTGTAGGGAGCGGGACGTCTTCCAGCAATTCTGGCGAGAAAATTGTAATAGTGCCTGCCATTTAATGGCCTAGATAGGAGATATGTCCCAATTAAACAGTCCCCAACAACACTGGCCCACACATATCAGTGTACTCACTCCAGGTGTATCGCTCCATTAGTAAACAGATACAATTCACTACTACACTGGTGGACAAAACAATTCCTACCATCAACAGCAGTTGCAGTCATGACAACTGAAGAGTGTAATATGCCCTCTACCAGTTTAAATAATCCTCATAGGAAAAAATGGCATTAGGGAAAAACATTTGTTTTGGTGTCCCCTATAACCTCCCAGAGTTTGTCGGTTTAAATAATTTTCACCCTGTATAAATATATGAATATTATGGTAGCTTGTTTAGTAAAGAGAATGGAAGGGCTCTTCCCCTAAAAATAAAAACTAAAAGAAGTAATTTTTAGTTCCAAAGGTTAGTCAACTTGATCTCAAATTCAATTGTAATTTCTTTTTTCTGCAAACCTTAAATAATGAAAGATTGACTAAATGTACAATAAATGTTGTAGGTGAAGTAGTTGAATTTTTTATATAAAAGTATGGTACCAATTGTATTACTAACTCATTTATCTCTTCACTTATTTTTTAAGGCACAAGATGCCACTGCGTGAGTACACAATAGTTAAATTAGTCACTGCTCCATATGCCTGCAGATCACTTCACAATACAGCCAATGCACAAAAAAAAGCTCCATGGCGCAACAGGGCCTAGAAAGTCCTATACCAACCAGCTGGTTGCTGGTCTCATATTAACAAAGGTGGATTATCATCCAGCCAATACAGACATGATACGTGATCACCATGTTGGATCTCCCAGCTGTCATAACTGGTTTTCACGACCTGAATCTCTAATTATTGTAGCTACCCAAATTCTTCACAATGTTGAATGTGCACCAATTCCTTAGATTAGTCACAATTTCATGATAAAATTTCTTCTCCTTGGAGACTCGAACCTATGTACATCCTATAGCTGTGGGCCTAGGCATTATTCCTTAGATCGGGGCCTGCCATGGTGCAGGATCCAATGCAAAAATGCAAATTATTAAAATCGTCAATGCAAATAAATGAAACAGAAGAATAAGCAATTTTTTTTAACTTACAAACTTTTGAAACATACAACAAAAAAAATCCTAATGCATGAGCTAGCATTATTTTTAGTTCCCCTTTATTCTAATTCTTCTATTTAGATTTTTATGTGTTCTTATTATCATAATAATTTTTATTTGTAATACTCTTTGTTCTTGCAGCAACCTGCTTTCTAGTCAGGATAAAAATTAAAGCAAATATATGATTAATGTTGTGCAGGTTATACTGTACTATTATTGAAAACATTTTTAAATGCTAGCCTCTAACTTTTTAATGTCAATAACATTTGAAATAACATTTTTTTATTGTATGCAACATTTATATTATTTTATACATAAGTATTTGTACAATTTTATTGCTCATAAATTTTAAAAATTTAAATTGTATAAATATTTTTTTAGAAACTCCAGACTTTATAATGTTATCTTAACATTACCTAGAAGATTGAAATGGGCTGGTCATTTAGATTGAATGAATGACAGTAGAAATGTTTTCTAAATTTTTATTGGGAAATCCTTGGGGGGGGGGAAACATTAATAAAGTCTAATTGTAGGTGGGAGAATAATATATGGACGGATTTTAGGAAACCGAACATTAGAGATGTGAACTGAATTCAATTAGCTAGGATAGGGATCAGTGGAGGCCTTAGTGAATATGATTTTGAATCTTCAAGTTCCATAGGTTAGTTATATAAATACCTTATTCTCATGAGAATAATGTTGACAAAATTAAAAAAAAAAAACTTAATATGCACAAGCATATTTTAAAATATCTCATTTAATAAACTGGAATTATGCATTAATTTATTTTGAAATATCTCATGGTTATTTCAGCTGGCAGTATCCCATTATGAATAAAATTAGAGTACATTATTTATTTTATTGGAGTGACAAAATCGAGTATATACAGCAGTTGTCAGTAATGTTATTTTATCAGTGATGTGACTTACAATTTGTTATAGGAGAAAACATCCCCTAGTTTACCTTCTTCAATAGGTCAGTCAGCAAACATTTTATTTTAAAGCTTTATGTTTCTCTTTGTGCTAAATTTTTCTCATTTCATCTATGTGCAAGCATACTCTTCTATCTTCCATCTCACCACACACACGCACAAACACACTAGCTATCCATTATAATGGAAGTATGTTAAGTTAGTTGGCTCATAATTTGTAATTCTTAAAGAAATTAAGGAAAATCTAGAGACTGGGCTGGTACCTGATACAGCAAATGCTGGTGCCGATGAACAAATGTGTCTTCCATGTTCTTCACGAGCAGATAAATTTTAAGGCAACAACCCAAAATGTCTCAATAACTTACAGACTACTTGTTGGCTACTGACTATATTGTAATGTTCATTGCTCTTTTGATATCACTCCATTACTAGCTGAACGACTTTTCTCGATGCGGGCAACACGTCGAGGTGGTAACAATATAGGTAGCAGCCAAAGTGCCAGAATACCCAGCACATGTAAAAACAGGTACAGATGCCTAAAAAATACAAATGTAAAACATAAAAGTAAATTTAATGAAAAGTGACTGACAAACAATAAAGCATTGTGTGTGACCATAGACCTAACATTCTTAGAAAAATTATAAAATAATTCTTATAAATTTTCTTGAAATTGGTCTGAAGAAAGCCATCAGTTAATTTCATAACAAGTTACAATTAAATACATGTCAACCAGTTCTTTGGACTTATCTAATGCAAGTAAACCTTTTTCCACTCCCATTATAGTATTATAGCCTCACTATGAGGTTGTCCAGTGACTCGCTTTGTTTCTCCACAGCTGTTATATATAATTAAATACAAAGATGCCGACTACTGCCACTCTAATAATTCCCATTCATTGTCAAGCATAGTCACATAGGATCTGCCTTATATAAATGGACAACCATCATAGGTGATAATAAATGTACTTTATTATTGACTTTTAGGAATTAACACTATGAGGTATTATTTAAGAAAAATTGCATCACCTCACCTCATATCCATCCTCTTATTAGACTGGTTTTGGGATCTAATTAGATTCCATCCTCAGAACTTTCATGACCGTTGTTATGTCTTCAGGCGGCTCTTCAAGATGACATAATAATGGCCGTGAACATACTGAGGATGGAAACCAGTCTAATAAGAAGAAGGATATGAGGTGAGGTGAATCAAAGGAAGAAAACTTGGATAGACGGGGTACAAGCGGCTATGAATATCAGAGGATTGGAGGAAGATTAATGGATGGACAGAGAGGAATGGCATTTGGTTTCTGGAAGACAGCGGCAGCTGCCATGATATCGGATGATGATGACTGTTATTAGTTATTACAATGATTATAGAGAAGGAAATCTAATTTATTGATACTTTTTGGTTTCCAATCTTGGGATCTTACCCAAGAACTTTGCACATCACTGGCATAGTACCAATTGAATAAAAAGTCTCATCGCTGCAACTCTTTGATCAAAACTTTATGATTCATGAGGAAGTTCACATCTTATTGATATGATTGTTATTACTAGAGACCGGATGTTAGGGAAAATGCCTGTAGTTATTTATTATAGATATTGTAAAAGTGACTTCATATAATTTCATACCAACTCCTAGAATTGTTTTCAATGAAGTTAATTTTGCCTATAAATGCCTATTTCTGCTTATAATGCCTATAAATGCTTATTTGCAATTTTTCTCAAAATTAACTCAGTATTTCAATGAAATCAATTGAAATGGACAAACTTCATGTCACAAATCATTTCATAGAAGTTTTCAAGTGTTATTTTTATAAATTCACTTAGAATATTTTAGGATAAGAGTGGCAATAACCCAATAACCTAGCAGGTAGATGGTTTCCCCCTCAATGCACTCGCATTAGGTAAGTATTGCATTCCCATTAAGTGAAATAGCCCTATGCTATGTCCAATTGTATTATGCTCAAACTCTAATGCTTGGAGGAAAGTTCTTAGCTTCTTTTCAATACAAACATTACTGAGTGACAAAGAGGGTAGATGGCTTAAGCTTTCTTTCTCTGTATCACACCTTGTGCTGAAATCTTTAGGTGACTGGAAATATTATTTTTGATCTTGGTAACACTGAATTCAGTCTGCAGTCCTCATTCACAGAGAGGTGCTTCAAAGACAAAATGGTGCGGCAAGTGTATGTGACTTTTTTTATCTTTAGAACAGTTTTTTAAGATACCTTAAGAGCGGACAACAGTAAAAGACAAACTGACCAATTTCGTGAAAGAATTTGGTGTGGAAATATTCCCAAGTGATGGTTCTGCTCTTTGTAAAAAGGCAAAACAGATTCCAAAAGCAGCTCTGATATCTTCGCATGCTATTGATAGCATATGTTTATATTCTTAACATAAGACTGTAAAAAAGTTATGTTGTTGTCCATTTTTTGTAAGAACCTATTTTGAATTTTTAGTGCCTATATTAATGATTTTTAATGTCTTTTTGCCTCCCTATTTGAATTTTTTAAGTGCCTAACATCCGGACTCTAGTTATTACACCCAACAATTCTGCTTTCATCATTGATCTTACAATACATTTTTAATTCAGCCTTAATCTATCCGATAAAGTGAACTTAGAAAAGAATGCTATTTACAAGCTATTATTCCTTATTATAAGGATAAATCTAGAGGCAATGTGTTGAAAAAGCAAACATTAAGCCTAGTTTATAAGAAGGAACAAATTTCAAGCCAAATACTTACAAATATACTTGGACACTGGGCCAAAATTCTAGCAGCAAAAAGCTGAAAGTTATATAGCCCATAACAATGCGAGTAGTTATCATGGTGGCTACATCATACATAACCTTCAATGGCTTTGAGTGCACAAAGTAGTCTCGAATACTGCGTCGCACCTGATTAAAAATAAGTAAATATCAGTACATTCCCTCAATGTTATGATGTCAGTCTTCATTCCACACCAAAGTTCTATTCATTGTAAACATGGAAGTTGTGTTCACATGAAACACTGTATGATTGATAATAATAATTTGTTATAACTAATTTCTCTTCCAAAATCTAACCATGCAATCTTTTACACTCATGTTTCCATATAACAGAGGACATTCCCTGCAATGCATAATATTTGTGAACCTTTTTTTTTTATTGTGTCCATTTCCATCTACTGATTTTTTTTTGTGCTTTGAGTTTTGCACTGGACGGATAGATGCCAAATGTGATCTATTTTCAATTTTTATGCAACACTTAAGCAAACTACTTTACACATCTGATGTGTAATTGTATTGTGCTCAGAGAGAATAGTAGGATGAATGTTTAAGTGTTTGTGTTGTATGAAGGATGGTAATGAAGAGAAGAGTGAAAGATAAAACACTGTAAAAAGCATCAAGGAATTCACAAGGCCTGAATCAATCATTAACTGTCAATATGATAGAAAAGAACAAACAATAGCAAGATTGAAATCTGGACACAAAAAGCAGATGAAAATAACAGGTAATTGAAAGATATTTCCAATATGCAAAAAGTGCAAAGTAGAACCATCCTTACCAGCTCACATCCTTCTTCTTCTTCTTCCTTCCAAGTATTAGGCCAAGGCCTGTTACGATCCTATAGAAAATTTTCCCTCCAGCATTTGAGGTAAATTCTCGTATAAGACTTGAAAGCATAATAATAGTCCCTTCGATTGGTTGCTGGCCAAAGGAAGGCAAGACCAGTGATGGGGCTGCCATCTTATAGCCTCTGGTCAGGCTTTTCTGGAGAAGAAAAGAAAACAAAGGAAAGAAGAAATGGAAGAAAGGAAAGACTCCCTAGCCCTCGGATGCCCTAATAGCATTGGCATCGAAAAAACAAGAGTTAACCAAGAGAGGTTAGATAGTAAAGTTAAAAGAGTGCAAAACACAAGTAAGTGGAAGAAATGTTTTGCACAGCTTGGGCACCTTGTGGTCGCCATCCACATATCCCCTAGATGAGGACGGAGCTCACATCCTATCATGGATAAATCTTAATAAATAAGTTTGGTCTGCATTCTTCTTACCTCATATAGTTGTTACTTTTAGACATATGTTTCAAATCATGTTTGCTCCATCTTCAGTTGGTACAGACTCAAAAATGCTTTGAAATATGTTTGAGTTTGTACCAACTGAAGATGGAGCAAACATGATTTGAAACATATGTCTAAAAGAAACAATTATATGAGGTAAGAATAATACAGATCAAGTTATTTATTAAGTGAAACCTCATAATGTTACTTCCCATTGCATTATCAAATAAAATGGATAAATTTAATTCAAAATTCTAAAGACAACAGTTCTTTGAAGCAATATGATCTCATTGCCTTGGTCTAAGAACCTTAGAACAAGCAGAAAAAGAAGTATAATTACTGTATATGAAATTTATTGTGGAAATTTGTAGTCTTTCGCATGAAGAGTGGCCTGAATTCAATTCATACCATTTTTTACAATGAATAGAAATCTGAATGGAATGAAGTATATCAGTGTTGTTTTTATTTTTCATTTCATACATTTCAATGATGGATAAATCATATTTGAAGAGAAAAATTATATGCTCAGATGGCTCAGTCAGTAGAGCATTAACCTAGAAAGCCAAAGGTCCAGGGTTCGAGTCCCAGTCTGAGCATATCATTTTTCTCTTCAAATATGATATATCAGTCATTTTTAAATTATTTCAAAGCAGATATTTTAATATATTAATTAAAATAATTACATCTTGATGTATTCATAATTAACTTACTGATCTTGAAGCAAATGTAAATAATGCACCACTCATGAATGTGAGGTAGTATCCAGGATAGAAACCATGCCATAATGCAGATAGGGCATATGTGAGGACTGTGCGGAATCGAGGAGCACGTTCGTACACTATCATCCGCAACCAGCGTGTTGTACCCTTATTCCACTGTTCAATACTGTCACGCAGGCTCAGACCAAACTGTAAATATGTTATAACTCAGTTCATAGTAATTTCCTCATCGATAATTATTTTTAAAATCAATTATTTATTTGTTAGCGATTTAAGTAAAAAATCTATAACATGTTTACATATGACATCTGGTACAACAGATTATTACATTATATATATATATACTACATATTATACAGCCATGTGAAAATGATCAATTGTGTAAATTACTCCAGCTCCATTTCAAAACCTACTACAGACTTGTGTTTTTTTTTAATTTTCAAACTTTCAGTCCAAATTACCATATTTTCTTGAATACCCCTCATCATCAAATAAGCTGCAAACTCCAAAATGTATCACACAAAATTTAAAAAATATAAAAGTACTTCTAGCAAGAACTGCTGCGTAAACTAACTGAAGTTCTCAGTAAGTCAAATTTATGCTCCAATTTTGCTGATTTAATGAATATATAGGCCTATTTCTTTTATTAAATCAGAGAAATTCAATTTCTGATGTCAGAGTGAAAGCAAAGAGTGATTTTTTATTTCGGCTTCAGGTAAAATGGTAATGGTCAAATTTGGTTGATTTTTTGAGATCATCTTCCTCATTTTATTTTAATAGAATGTACTGAATTTCATTCTGAATCATCGAAAAGTGCAACCACTAGACCATTTTTTAAATTTTCGTTTCAGGTGAACACCTACACCTAATGGTCCAATTTAGCTGATTAATGAACTCAACCTTATTGTGGGTGCTAGTGTTAAAGGACACATACATATATATATTTATAAATTTTGGTCATGGTAATTTTTTATATCTACTACATAGGATCAGAGAATATCTGTAAAAATTGTTCAAAAATATTTTCATGAGAACATCTTCAATAGATTCATTCCCTTGGAATTCACTAAAATATAAAATAAATTAAATCTACATACAAATAACATCAAACAACCACTAATAATAATAATAATAATAATAATAACAGCACCTTCAACAATACGAGTACTAACAATGATAAATAACAGTAATACAATAATAATAATCATCATCATCCAGGGATTAAGCCTGTTGGCTCGTTCCGGTTTCATGAAAGCTAGAATTGTTAAAATTATTTAGACCATCTTCTGTGTGGGCATCCAACATTTCTCCTTCCGTGCAGTTTATAATTTAGCAATAATTTTGGAAATCTTCCTTCTGGCATTCTATCAATATGTTCATAATAATGGTTAATGGTCTCTTCTATTTATTTAATCATTTTTAACTTTTCACGCATATGAAAGAACATTACCTCAATCCTTTTGTAGATATGAGTATTCAAGATACCCAGTGTACACTATAGAAGGAAAGAATATAATGTCTATAAAAATTCGCAGGCATTAATGAAAGATAAGAGACAGAACCAATTATCAGAAATACATTCCAATAAATTCCAATACTTCAGAAAGTTTACAAAAAAAAATTATAAACACTCAATGTCAGTATACCTGCTTAAAAGTTTGAAATACAAATGCAACTTCATGGACAATAATATTTTATAAAATAATCCTTGCGTTATAAATGAATTGTAATAAAAAATTCTTTACGCAAGGGATCAACATTTTAAATTATAATATACTAGCTGGCCCGGCGAGCATCGTATCGCCTTTAAATATTTTTACGTTAATTTTTCCGATGTTTTAATAGTTATCTGCTATTCGGGGCAGAAACAAATCCAACAAATCAAAGATCTTAAAAATCGGTCCAGCCGTTCTTGAGTTATAGTGTAACTAATCCGACTTTGTTTTATATACATGGGGTATGCCGTAGCGTAGTGGTTAAGGCACTGAGCTACAAGCCGAAAGGTCGAGGGTTCAAGTCCCGGTGGGTCAGGATTTTTAAACTGACCCAAACCTTCTGGCGGCACTATGGCCCTGGGGTCGACTCAGCCTCTAACGGAAATGAGTACCAGACGCTTGTTCTGGGGGTAAAGGCGGCCGTCGCGCAGGGCTGACAACCCGGCTGACATCAAGTGCTGATTGTCCAGAAATAGTGGGAGCCTTAACCTCCTACTACCCCAAGGGCCTCCTGAGGCCAATAATGGGATCACTTTACTTACTTTTATATATATAGAAGTCCCGGCCACGCGTTGCTGTGGCTAAGGTATACGTTAAATTATGTTGTAGTAAACTAAGTGAGAAATCTAAATCAGAAAGTTTTTGTTTTACACAATTTTTTAGTTCTGGTATGTTAACTACACCCGGTATAAATATGGGTGGTGGTTTATGTGGAAGTGGTTTTGTTGATTGAGATGAATTTATGTTGTCTGCATTCTCAGTATCATCCATAAGTGTATCATAAGGATTATATACATTTATTGATGGAATATTTTGAGGAGGCTTGCTGATTTCATTATACTTTCTTTTTTTCTAAGAACTTGTTGGCAGTTTGGATTCTCATCATCATCAGGAAGTTTCTGTATAGTAATATCATCTTGTGATATATTATAGTCATCTTGTTTTTTCATTTAATTGAGGCATGGAGATTGTTTCTCTAATATTAGGCATATTATTATAACTAACAGACTTACTTACAGTTCTTGTTATTCCATTCCTTAGGACCTTCATATGTTTTTAAATTGACATTCTTCTTAAATGTAAGATTTATGTCACATAGGCCTATACCAATTTGCGGAAATTCACTTGATATCTTATCATTCATGGTCTCTAGAACTGATTTGCCTTATTGTTCAATGTCTCTTCTCGGTCCAGTTAAATTTAAATTAAGTTGTTGTCTTTCAGCCAGATTACTTAAAACTAATACTTACACAAGAAATTAATATAATTAATAAAATATATAGAAAATAAAATAAACACAAACACACTTAAATTATGAAATAATCAATATTTGTAATTCAATTGAAATTCACGGTTGCAACAAAAAGCACAGCCACCTGGTTAAATAATAAACCAATTACCTTACACGGCCATCTGTTAGAATCATATGGAACTCACAGATAATTAAAACTCTCTGTTAAATAATAAACAAATAATTTGCAATAAAAATAATGTGACTATAAATTTAGTTATAAACTTCCCTAAGTCTCAAGTTGGAACAAACTGCACATTGTGTGCAAAATTTTATTAAAATCGGTTCAATAGTTTAGGATTCCATCGCGGACAAACAACATGACACGTAATTTTTATATATTAAGATTGTACTTGTGCACCATTGTGGTGCACTGTTACATATATAGTGGGTCCTGGTTATATTCCCAGTCAGAACAAATTTTCTGGATGAGATATTTTTTTGGGCATTTTTCCTCACCTGTAAGGTAAACGTCAGGAAACTTTAAGACCAAATACTCCCCAAACATCATCTGACTATCATATTCCTCGTTTAATATGAATGTATTACTCAATGATGTGATATGACTTAAATGCTGGTGTTGTCTTGGAGGTGGCCCCAGCATTGAGTTGATCACTTATCCAAAGATGCACTCCATGTACTAGTGTGGGCAAAAAAGTATGTATGTAAAAATCCTCTAATGACAGGTCATTTCCCTTTAAAACCTAAAAGGTATGGGCACATAAAAGTACCTATGAAGGAAGATATTTAACTAAGGAAGAGAGAGAGAGAAATGCATTATACTTACTTCAAATTTCAATATATCAACATTTGAAATGAGGTCCCAGCGAGCATTTCCTTTGGCATCATATCCATTAAAACCAAGGCCAGAGGCATTACAAATTGCATCTGCCAGAAGCCATGCATGATAATACTTAAAGCGACAAACTGTAGTTGCTATGATTAGGTACAACATCTTGCTAGTTAGCGACATTTCCTCTAAGAATTCTGATTCTACAAAAAGAAGAAATATGCAAGTTATACAAAATTTTAATTTGTATACAAATTTCATATAATTTATACATTACACACAAACACATAATATCTGTAAATAAAGTAATCCATGGTGTGACAAGCTTAGAAGGGCTTTGGCTTTACCAGCCAGCTTCTGGCTTTCCACATGTGTCAATCATAGAGGTGGGCAATCATTCAGCCAGCATAGGGGTGACATGTGGTTTCCCAGTCATTATAAACTAACTAACTCACTGGCACTATCGAACCCATAAGTTCATGGCCGTGCGGACATAAGCTCTCCATATATCCCTATTCTGAGTCAATGTTTTCCAATAAAATTTTACCCCAGTTGAACCCATTCTGCATTTCTTGACGGTTGTATTTTTACGGTGAAAGATCGTTACTCTTTTACTCTTTCGACCAAGGTACTTTTTTCGTCTGGCTTATCACCTTCGACCAGTCCGGCATGGGTAACCCTATCGGCAGCAATGCTAATGCCGGCATAGCTCTCGGGATCATTTAAGCATGCAAGCCACTCCACCACGACAAGGTAAAGATACCATGGAGGGTTCCCAGTCATTATAGCTTTTTTTTTTAATCTAGAGCCAGTATTTATTATAGCTAGCCAAAGTCTCCATGATACCAGCTGGGTACCTATTCCTTACCATGATCAATATTCCAATAGAGAATTTCTTCCTCACAGGGATTTCATTTACATTGAAAGTTTTATTGTGCAATTCAATATAACTTGATCTAGTTTCTATTAATTTTAGGGAACTAGAACCTGCATGCTCCCATAGTTCTGTGCTAAAGCAGGATGCCTTAAAATGTTCTGCAATGGTGCAAATATTTGGAAATACATTCTTTAATGTTCTTCACAAATGTGTTTAAAATATCTAATTCTCCAGGTATGCAATATTAGACAAAATCTTAAATAGTTGATTTACCAACAAAATATAATTTTTGTAAAGATGTTAAATTTTAATATAGTTTTATTTTTCCCATATATTATCTTTTATGCTAATACACTATACATTATGTTACTCTTAATACTTTTTTTTTGCCATATCTGTAATTTTTACTACACATTTGTAACACTTGTATTTTATTACAATGAAATTTAGAAATTGTATTTTGTAACCTGAAATACTAACATCAAAAATCATCTACTATTACAAATGGTAGCAATAAAAAGTATACAATAAAATCTAAACAAAATAACACTGGTCAACATGATTTTTGTCTCATGAGTACCAATAGTTGTACTTAATGCAGTTTTTTATCGTGTTTTCAAATATGTATTCGGAATTTCTCCATTACCTACAGTTTTTTTATTTCAATTTCAATTAATGGATTTAAATAATTATTTCTTTTAATAAACATTTTTTTGTCCATTTGTCCATTGAGCGATGAGCACGGGGAACACTTTCATCAGGAGATTTCAGCTATGGAAAAGAGATATCAAGGCAAATGGAATCCTAATATGCTGGCCGATTATTGTTGGACCATCAAGAGGGATGGTCCACAGGCAAAATATAGCAGAAAATCATCATTTCTTACTTTCTAGGTGAGTCCGAATGTTCAAATATTGTGTAGTTACAAATGTAGAAAATATTAAAGTGTTTGAAATTATAAAAACCTGTCTCTCGGAAACCTTGCATAATGGAGAAAAACCGATATCATATTTGAATTCAGGAGAAAAAAGTACTATCAGAATCACATATTTTTCTTTCTGAGACAAAAAAAAAAGTTTATTTTTTGTTGTTCAGTGTTATTTGATCAAGAACTTGAATCAAAAATATACATCCAAACTCATTTCGTTTTCTCACCTGGATATTTTTTGGCAAAGCATTAATGCCATCTTCAACTAGAATCTAACTCAAAGTTTTATTTTCTATCAGTTTTGATAATAAAATTATTGAGTTTCCATTTTTTATGTTATGTGCTTTCTAGGATAAAAATTTAATTAAAGAATTATGAAAAAAGTATGTGTTTTGTATACTTTCTATACAAATTAAATGATAGCCTATTATAATAGAATTTTATGGCTATAAAACTCATTTAAGAGTTCCAATGACAATAAAATGATGATAATGTAACAACAATAAAAAACTTTGTAAATTAATTAGTCATTTTTAACATCTTACCTCATATTTTGTTTCTTTAAACATGGGAACTAGTTTTCAAGAGAAGGATCTCTCTCATTTTCAACTGACATTATGACTACAGGATTTTCGTTGGAATCTCCATCAATAACGTTGCCATCTGGTGTTGAGTTGATGAACTTTGAGATGAGGTCATGTTCATCAGGAATCTCAAAATTCATGGATTTAAATTTGTTCTTCTAAATATATATCTTCTCCCAAATTGTCAATTCTAAAGGTTTTTCCAAATGTTTTAAAGAAACATAAAATATGAGGTAAGATGTTAAAAATGATTCATTAATTTATGAATTAAGAACCTCATAATGCTATTTCCCATATTTAACTATGAATAAAAAACTTGTTAATATTACAATGGAAAAATTAAGAATATATACCATAATAATCTTAAAAATAAAAACTTGATATAATTTCAAATACCTTTTACTCTCTCAACAGGGAATGATGGAATCAAATAAAGAAAAGAAACTGCACACAGTATCGAAACTATAACTTTCTTAAATACCACAAGATGTGGTGATGGTTCCAAAACTACTTTACGGCTGTTCGAATTATTATCCACACGACCCTGCAAAAAACAAGCAACCAAATTAAAAATTTTGTGAGAGCATTGGAGAGACAAACATAACAATTCACATGAAACTAATAACACTACTTTTTCATTCACATATAAAATAATTAATTTTCAAGGATGATAGAGAAGGTAAAAACCACAAACATATAGAGAGACAGAATGCCAATGGGTCATGCAGCACTATAGCAATAAGTTGCAGCCACCACTACATTATGGGTTTTATAATATGGTTCCAATCCATTTTTATTCAGTTCTATTATTTATTATCCAAGTTTTTTTTAAATATCTCCTCTCTATCATTACATTATGAGATTATTATTTATTTAGTACATTTATATAATTATATCCAAACAAGGGAGATTAGCTCCGAATATAATGAATTTCATCTCACTGGCTGTGATTTGATGGATGTCTTTATTTCTCATTGACCATGCCTCACTTCTGTAACAAAGTACTAGCCTTACTAATGTTTTATACAGAGCATGACTTTTTACTATTGTAGGTTTCATAATATTGTCAATTATTTCCACTATAACAATTATTCCATTATTCCAATTTTATTATACTTCTGGATTTTATTGGTGATATCTAATTCAACGAAAAATTACAATTTGTACCCAAGGTAAGAAAAATCATTTACTCTTTCACACAATTTATATTTTATACAAATTCTACTTAAGACAAAGCATTTCTCATGAAAGGCATCACTTTTATTTTCTCTATATTGATCTCTATATCATTTTTTTTTTTTTTGCTGACAATGTTTAAATTGTGTTCTGAATATTGAAGATCATCTTCATTATTGTCTGTCCAGCCTAAAAAACATACTTTGACATTTAACTTCCGAATGTATTACTCCGTGCAGCATGTGTAAATGTACATGGGATCTCCATCAGCTGTTCGTTACGAGCCGATAAATTAATGCACAACAAAATTTAAGTTTTAATTTTCAATGTTACAGGTTGTATTAACACACACAATAGTATGTCAAAAACAAATTAAATTGTAATTAAGGTAGAATTTTTTATCACTCGCCTCATATTGTTCTTCTTATTTGACTATAAACTAGTTTCGGAACATAGTTTCTGTTCCATCCTCAGTGTCGTCACGACCGTTGCTCTGTCGTCTTGAAGAGCTGTCCTTCGCTCCTTCCATTGGCTGACTGAAAAACTTTGAAACCAGCCAATGGAAGGAGCGAAGGACAGCTCTTCAAGACGACAGAACAACGGTCGTGACGATACTGAGGATGGAACAGAAACTATGTTCCGAAACTAGTTTATAGTCAAATAAGAAGAACAATATGAGGTGAGTAATAAAAAATTCTACCTTAATGAATATACCTCATAGTGAGAATTCCTAAAATAAGTAAGTAAATTATAATTGTTAATATTAAACAAATTAATTCAAATCAAACATTTGAATTAAAATAACTTTACTTACAGTAAAACCTATGCACCTTATAATGAACTGCACATTTCAAAATTGTCTACAACTCCTAAAACAGGTTTAGGCCTTTACCTCTTCTTGTTGGGTGTTTTGACATTACCAGTTTCTTTTAATTCCTTGCAAATATGTAAAACACAGTCAACCGTTGTGGTCTCGAGGTAGCATGCTGCCTTGTCACGCAGCGGGCTCGGATTCAATTCCCGGTCGGGACAGGCTCCTGAGTGAGGTTTTTTTCGGGGTTTTTCCTCACCTGTAAGACAAATGTCAGGAAGTTTAGGGCCCAACGGTCCCCGAAAATCATCTGGCCATCATCATCATCCTTATCATTATCATCATCATCCTTCACCGGTGTGGAAAGCAACGGGAAGCTACTACATCTACAATTCCCTATTAAAGCTGCAAAGCATAGCATCAAAATGCATTGACGCCGTGAAAGACCTGTCTTTGGGCAGAATTACTATGGATGGATGGATGGATGGATGGAAGGATGTAAAACACTACTTTCCAACACATCAGTATATTCTGCAGTTAATTTAACTATAACATTCACTACAGTGTCAGGATTATGTTACATAAATTTACAAAATATATTTAACACCATCTGTTTTTCAACACTCTTTAACAATTTCTTTTAGAGGTGCTTTTTTATAATTTTAATCACACATTTTATCACAGAGTTAAACTATACGACAGCCACCACATTTGCGACTGACAATCAACTTCCTCTCAAGAATCAATCAATTTCAAACAAATGCAAATTTTTAGTTCCTCTCCGACCTTCAAAGAAACATTTAGGTGTATACTGTATTCTGATCAATATAGTTAACATAAACAGCTTCAAATATGTAATTACATTAATCGAATACGTGATCTATTTTTTTGCTACCACTGAACTGTGCTTCAGGGATTTCCCATCCATTTGTTTTCCTCAAGTGTGTTTCTTAGAGTAGACAGACTACAGTTGCTACAAGAACTAAGTCATCTGCAAAAAGTAATGTGTCAATTTGTAAATTTTTATTGATTGGGATAGGTCCATGACATAACTGTCTCCATCCCTGATAATTCTGTTCATGTATAAAATAAAAGGACACAACCTTGTCTTGTTTCTTAAATCAGAAACAAATGTAATGTGTCTATTTAACTTTTATAGGAATTAATCACTAAGAGGTTTAATTTATGGTGAAATTAAATGTTTCTTACCTCTCCTCATATAAATTTTCTAAGTAGATCGCGATTTCGAGACCACAAAGGTCTCATCTTCAGCACTTTCTTGGCAACTGATGTTATGTCAATCGGAAGAAACTCTTCTTCTTCCCTCTGTTGGTGGACCGACGAACCTCTGGATCAGGTCAAAATTTGCAGGAATTTCGAAGTTCATAAGTTTTCCTTTGTTTTTCTGAATGTGGATCTTTTCCCAAACCGTGAGTTCCTTTTGTTTGTCTATTTGTTTAATTAGACTGGCTTTTGAATCGGTTAAATGTTTTTTGGACCAATTTAATTGAATCAAAAGCCAGTCTAATTAAACAAATAGACAAACAAAAGGAACTCATGGTTTGGGAAAAGATCCACATTCAGAAAAACAAAGGAAAACTTATGAACTTCGAAATTCCTGCAAATTTTGACCTGATCCAGAGGTTCATCGGTCCACCAACAGAAGAAAGAAGAAGAGTTTCTTCCGATTGACATAACATCAGTCGCCAAGAAAGTGCTGAAGATGAGACCTTTGTGGTCTCGAAATCGCGATCTACTTAAAAAATTTATATGAGGAGAGGTAAGAAACATTTAATTTCACCTTAATGTGTCTATGCTTCCTTAGATGTACAACCTTTCGCAAGTGCCTATGTTTAAAATTTTCACATCATTTTTTTCCAATAAAATAATTCTAGTTGCATATAGACATATTTAGTAAAGCAGATTATGATAGTATCAGAAAATTTATAAATTTATCTATCCTATTGAAATGTTTGCTTGTAGATTCAGGACTATTTTGAAATCATTCTATTGAATTTTTAAATATACAGTTATGGATTTATTAATGTATTATATATTTTTAGGATAGACCAAGATCACACTAAGGACTTTTTATACAAAAAATACTGTAAGAAAACTGCCCCAAGGACTCTGTTTAATTATTGCTTCATGGATTTGCATTATAATGCACAAAATGCAAGACATCAAGTTTAGAGCATGCATTGTATTCAAATCACATTTTATAATAATTAAATTCCAGACAATAAGTAATTAAAGTTTATTGCCAGGAATTAAGGCTTTAAAAGGAAATGCAATTATGTCGTTACTTTTTATTGCATGAACAATCCATGCAAAGAAGAACTAAGTCATGATTAATAAAACTTTATAGTAAAGTAAAGTGATCCCACAACAGGCCTCGAGAGGCCCTTGGGGTAGTGGGAGATTAAAGCTCCCACTTTTTCTGGACAATTGGCACTTGATGTCAGCCGGGTTGTCAGCCATGCATGACCCCCAGAACAAGCATCTGGCACTAATTTCTGTTAGAGGCTGAGTCGATCCCAGGGCCATGGTGCCGCCAGAAGGTTTGGATCAGTTTTAAAAAATCCTGACCCCACCGGGACTCGAACCCTCGACCTTCCGGCTTGTAGCACAGTGCCTTAACCACTATGCTAAGTAGGGCAACAATATTTTTGTAATATTATACACCTATTTTCAGGTTTTTTATCAATATTAAAATTTATATTTGCCTAATATTGTTAACCCAGGGATACATATAGCATTGGGATGCTAAGGATGCAAAAAACTTTAATCCTAGCATGTTTAGAATGACCATTAGACATGATTTTGATCACCTGAAGTTACTCAATAGAATGTGCGTGTTGACCTTTAGTATATCCACGCTATTCCCTAATAATACATCATCAGCATATACTAAGAGCTTAGGATGGGCTGAAAAAATGTAACATTTTTTTTAAAGTGTAATACCACGGCAACGTTGTTAATTATGGAGTCAAAAAAGGGAGAAAAATAAACAAAATCTATTCATATCTTCCAGTCGCACTTCAGCTCTAAATTTTGACAAAATTTGGAAAAATTCACATTTTAGGATAATTTTCAATATTTTTAAATTTGCCTATTCCCGAATGTAATCGCTAAAATTGTCATGTAATAGAATCACAACAAAAAATACTGTTTAAATTGGTCAATATCTTCTGGTTACTCATTGCCATCAAAGTTAATAAAAAATGAAGAAAAAAAAACTTAAATAAAGGTAGATCACAGTTCAAGGAAAAAAAATTCAACAATTACAGTAATTTTTTATTTAAAAAAATGAGTTTTAGTGTAAAGAATTTTTTTTTGTCCAACGCCATCAGGTTGTCTTTTTTATGACATTTCTTCCCTGGCATTGTAATCCATTTCTTAGGTTGGGGCACCTGGAAGGTGGACTTACGTTACCCCGATGATTTAAAACCTGGTTGAGTGTTAGACAAGACCTTAAGGCCTTAACTCTGCCAGGTAAAATAAAGCTATTATTATTATTATTATTATTATTATTATTATTATATGATGGGTGATAAATGATAATGAAGCACTAGGAGAGTTCTTAATCTAAACTTAATCTAAATTCCAGACCATGGGCAACCACAGGAATCATTCTCTTTAAGGAAAAATTCCCATGATTTGTCCGGGAATCGAACCCAGGACCTCATGAACTCTAGTCAGAAATGCTTCCACTAGCCCATGAGGCTGGTCATGTAAAGAATCATAAGTTCAACAATTATACGTTGATTGTCTTACAGGCCACATAGCAAATATGATATCTTGTACCTTGTATCTTGTAAGCCCATGTTTCCCTTAACAGAGATTTAGGCGCTCTCCCCCTACAGGGAAGAATTTGAACCATACTAATTTAGTTTCACTTGTTTTCGTATAGATGTCATTTGAGTGGTCCGTGGTCAGCATTCTGCCTCATACTGACATCTAGGAAACCAAGGTAGTACTAGGATGGGAAAATTCGGTAAATTTTGCTTAGAGGCCTTTTCATTCAGGCTTAAGGATATTTTACGAGCCTGAAAATCTTCAGACTCGGGACCCACGGCTTAAAGTCCCTCCCGGAGGACTTGCTCCTTGGATTTTTCCATCCTAAAAAAATCCATCGACCTCAGCCAGGTTTGAATCCACGACCCTCGGGACCAGAGGCAAGGAGCATAACCACTACTCCACCGTGACCGATTTCAAATATGATATATTAATGCAAAAAATTTGACTTTTATCATACAATTGGAAGTGGTGAAATCTCAAATTTTGGGAAAATAAAAAAAAACATATTTGTCACTCTCTTTACCTGGACACTTCAAATGCCTCTAGTTGAAAACAAACAATATACCACACTGTTATTATAGGACATTAACTCCAGTTTTCTATTAAGGTATTTCATTTGTTTATACAGCTGTTGCTTTGAATAAATATTTATATTTCCATTACCATATATCTCTCAATAAAATAACTAAAAACAGTTCTATTAAAGGATATATCTTAATTAAAGTAAACCAATCCTCATATAATATAAAACAGTCATAAAACTCTAAACTTAAGAACAAAATTTAAAATCTTAATAACTTTGTCCACTAATAAGGTCTTAAAATTTAAAGCTTTATGGAATATTAATTTCTGTTTAATGGCAAATTTTAATTGGGTTTCCTTAATAAATCATTTCAAGTGCTTTTCTTTGTTCTAATTTTATATCAAATAATTTTCAACACAAATTTAATGATTTTTTAAATTTTGTTCTACATTTTTATTGTTATAATACAGTTCCCACTTTCTCCTATATTTTAATTTATTTTACTGGTAAAAACAACTCTATGAATTTAAAACATAGTTGTGAGATAGAACCATACTGTTTTATCTGATTTTTTTAATTTTCAGGAGAGCAAATTAAATCATATTTGAAGAGAAAAATTATACACTCAGACTGGGGCTTGAACCCAGGACCTTTGCCTAGAAAGCCAAAGGTCCTGGGTTCAAGCCCCAGTCTGAGTGTATAATTTTTCTCTTCAAATATGATTTATGCATCATTGAGATGTATGAAATGAATAATAAAAACATTGAGCAACTTAAAGTTTATAACTAAATATACGATAAGGCATGTTTAGTATCGATTGGCCTGCACAATACTCAGAGATCATAAAATTATGAACAAAACATCAATGTTAGTTATAGAAATGACTCTTAACCAACCATTTAATATAAGAAAACAAGAAAAATAAAAAATTGTAGATAAAACCCTCTGGTTCTAATCTCGCGATATACTAACATACATTTAAATTATATAAAACAAAACAAAAAATATGAATTCTCTTGTATCTTTTGAAAGAAATATATATCAAAGAATTTTTTATCCACTGACTAATGAAGGAATTGGCAAAAGAAAATATAACTTTGAGCTTTATCAATTGTACAAAAATCACAATACTGCATGGAACCACAAAATCCACAAGAATATGTCTGGGACATCTTGTGTGAATGGAAAAAAATTAAAATGTCCAAATCAATTCCATGAAGAAGACTACATAACAGTGAATTTCATGGTCTTTATAGGAAGTCAGATATAATAAGAATAGTTAAGTCTCGTAGACTGCAATGGGCAGGACATGTGGCACAAATGGGGAATGAAAGATGTGCATGGAAGCTTCTTGTAGGAAAACCAGAGGGAAAACGCCCAGTTGGTAGACCAAGAATGAGGTGGGAGAATAACATTAACTATGATTTGAAGGAAATAGATTATACAGGGAATGATTGGAAAACATTAGCTCAGGTTAGGGATGTATGGAGAGCTTATGTCCTTGCAGCCATGAACCTAAAGGTTCGATAGTGCCAGTGAGTTAGTTAAATCAATTCCATTCAATGAAGCTTGGGGGACAGAGAAATCCTGAAAGACCAAAACAAAGGTGATTGCATAGAGTGACTGATAACTTAGCTAGTAAGAAAAATGCAAAAAATAGAGACATGAAGGAAAATAGTTGAAAATATGAAGACCTACTATGGGGGGGGGGTATAGTTCACATGATGAATGATCATTTAAATAATACTTTTTAATCATATAAATATTTAATCATTTCCCTTTTATATGTTTATTACTGTGTACTTCCAATAGTTCAATATCTCCATTACAAAAATCTTCTTCTTGTATCTTGTAAGCCCATGTTTCCCTTAACAGAGATTAAGGTGCTATCGCCCTACAGGGAAGATTTTGAACCATTTATATATTAAATTTGGGAATTTTTAACATTATGAGGTCCCATTCATAAGAATTAAATGAATCGTGATTTCTTCTTACCTCATACTTCTATGTTTTTTTTATTTTGTTTTTTTAACACAGCACTGCAGTATCAGCGACCATTGTCACCATCCTCGGCTGTTTTCACGACTGTAAATTTTTTCTTTTGCCGGTAATTATCCAAACTGCCATCTGGTGTTCTTTTGAAGGAATTATTTTCTAAACTGCCATCTGGTGTTCTTTTGAATGAATCAATTTTTCTTCAAAAATACAACAGATGGCAGTTTAGAAAATAACTTCTTCAAAAGAACACCAGATGGCAGTTTGGATAATTACCGGCAAAAGAAAAAATTGACAGTCGTGAAAACAGCTGAGATGGTGACAATGGTTGCTGATACTGCAGTGCTGTGTTTAAAAAAAAATGGAAGTATGAGGTAAGAAGAAATTACGATTAATTTAATTCTTATATAATTTGAACCATACTAATTTAGTTACACTTGTTTTCATACAGATGTCATTTGAGTGGTCCGTGGTTAGCGTTCCGCCTCATACTGACATCTAGGAAACCAAGGTAGTACTAGGACGGGAAAATTCGGTACATTTTCCTTAGGTCTTTCCATTCAGGCTTAAGGATCTTTTACGAGCCTGAAAATCTTCAGACCCGGGACCCACAGCTTAAAGTTCCTCCCGGAGAAAGTATAAAAATTTTAATCTACTTACTGATGGTGTAGATGCATGTTTGAGGAACGTATGTCCATGTATAAAATCTATATAGTCTCTGTAGAAAAGAATAGGCCCACACATAAGAGCCTGGAAGTGAAACATATAGCTGAAATATTCCAATGCGGTTGGCATCTTCCTGTAACAACATAAATTTATGTTTTTCTTTTTAATAATATCACCTACAATTGAAAAGCTGTCCAGAACAAGACTGTAATCCTCATTTTTCCCCAAGTTAAGTTTTAGGTGGGAAATTGTTAATGGCACATGAGACTTTTTCCATGTAAAAATCAAATTAAAAAAACAAATAGTGATATAACTTTGTTCTGGACAGCTTTCCGATTATCCACATAACCCTTCCATTGCATACCTAACCTACTATATTTTCACCTTATCCATCTACACGATACTAATAAAATTTTAAGGTAATTATGACAATGTATTTATTTTCTCTTAGCACTGATCAAATAATCACAACAAATAATATCCATCCATCCATAGTAATTCTGCCCGAAGGCAAGTCCTTCACTGTAATCATAGCATTTCCATGCTATGCTTGCAGCTTTACTAGGGAATTGTAGGTGTGGTAGCTTCCCGTTGCTTTCCACACCAGTGAAGGATGATGATGATGATGATGATAAGGATGATGATGATGGCCATATGATTTCGGGGACCATTTGGGCCTTAAAGTTTTCCTGACATTTGTCTTACAGGTGAGGAAAAACCCCGATAAAAACCTCACCCAGAAAAACTGCCCGACCAGGGATCGAACCTGGGCCTGCTAAGTGACAAGACAGCATGCTACCTCGATACCACAGCAGTGGACACAAATAATATAATAGACTAAATATAAAATGATTACCAACATGAAAATTAATGGTGGTGGACATAATATGGTTTGCACCAATCATGAATGTAGACAAAATACAATCTCCAAGAACTGCTACTTTTCAAAGCTCAGTTAACCAGAACAAAATGCAGTATGACATAAACAGAGTTCACAGCATGAAAGAGTGCATCAGAAACTATCAGAATTGATGTTCAAACTCAATTTTATCTGGTGATGGAAATAATACGGTTTGCAACAAAGCCCCTCATTTGGAGTAGATAAGATGCCAATTTTATATAAGTAGATGTTTATTCAAACAGTCATGATTAGTAAGCAGACAGAACATAGCTGTAGCAGATTTATGTGGTAGATTAGGAATTAAAATAGAATGTTTAGTAGATTTTTCCAATAAGAATTTTCTCAATGATTTAGTATATGGACATGATAATTATTTAAAATTTTATTTTTAATACCTTGTTTTATTTTGTGAAATCTACGGGTCGCATGTTTGGACGCATTAGACAGTAAAATGCCTTCTCTGCTGAGCAAGTTGTATGCTAATACGATTTTGCTTACTCAGAAATCTGTTCATGCGATAATAATTGGTTAAATTTGTAAGCTACCTGCGGAGGTAGCTTAAATGAGCAACTCAAATTAAAATCCCGAAGGGAACCGACGGGAACCAATGGTAATCGATGTACTTTGCTGCTTTATCCAACATTTATCCAAGATGTCGGACCTTGAAGACTTCGATCATGTTTTCGGTATACACGGAGAAGAGGAATTTGATAGAGTCTACCAAAGAATTCAACTGGAAGAACAGGAGAATCGGCGTAATATTGCGTGTCGCAGACGTGTTTGTATACGGTATTATTTGCGGGATGCAAGCATAAATGCATTCCTCTATAGCAGACGAAAATAACGGAAGTGGTTTTATCGCTGAGAATTCTGGGTAATTCGTTGCCAATATTACGAAAACGTCGACTCTCATGCATGACCGATAAGTCAGCCGTTAATTCGTTCTCAGCAATTGCTCACGGTGAATCAGCTCACTAGTGATTGGAAGTAATTTGAGTAGAGAGTAATGTTCTAACATACGACCCTACGAGTAGTTGCTTCCTTTGCTACAATGTCAGCTCTCTCTCATTTCTACATATGCCATATTGTTCAGGGATTCAATAGAAATCTATGTTTCTATTTAAATTCTGGATTTGTTTAATAATCCAAAAATGAAAAAATTGGATTTCATTATTAATTTTTTATAAGTTATTGTAGGACTTCAATTCTAAGTTTTATATTGTATTCCTTACCTCACAACATGGTACTTCTGATCTGCAGTAAGCTCTTCATCTCGACGAGTGAGTCCATCATGAAGACTAAATGCTAAACTTGTTACTTTTTGTGTGATTACCATCAGTGGACCTGAAATTCAATTTTTTTTATCCAAGTTAGATCAAATTGAAGTAAAAATTGAACATTAAAAAAAAGTAAACATATGCATAATATTTGTTTAAAAAGTAAAGTTTTATTTTGTGAATACATAGAAAACTACCAAATTTACAAATTCATTCATTCATCATATTTGAAGAGAAAAATTATAAGCTCAGACCAGGACTTGAACCCGGGAGCCTTGGTTCTCTAGACCAAGTGCTCTACCACTTGAGCTATCTCAGCAAGTACCAATCTAAACGCAAAATTTTCTCTATATACAAAGCCATACTGGCATTTATAATGTAATGCATAATTCCCAAATATGTCTTCTTAATAAAGGAGCCGCTATTTGCAAAGATAGAAGCAAAGGCTTCATAGCATTTGGTGGGCGGGAATTACAATGTATATAGAGAAAAATTTGCATTTAGATCGGTACTTGCTCAGATATCTCAAGTGGTAGAGCACTTGGTCTAGAGAACCAAGGGTCCCGGGTTCAAGTCCCGGTCTGAGCGTATAATTTTTCTCTTCAAATATGATTTATCCATCATTGAAATGTATGAAATTAGTAATAAAAAAACAATTCATTCATATTTTACATCTAATGATAAGTTCTTCACTGAAAATTCTGGTTTCTCCACTTTCATCATGCCATGTTTGCAGTTTTTTAGCAATAGGTCTAAATGCAGTACTTTTTCATTGTTTTCCACATATCATTCTATCTTTCTCATTTTAATGATCCCAGAAAACCCCATCTAGAAGTTGGAAGAGTGGCTGTGGCAATATGGAGCTCTCTGAATAGCACCAACTCTCACCACAAGAATTAAGAATCAATTCCATTAGAATATTTTACTCATCAAATAACAAGAAATCCCCACTAGTCTTTACCATCCTAATTTACTAATGAAAATCTCAATGGAAAGTACTCCTCTCTATATATTTTATGTGTATTAATCTTGTCTTATAAAAAAATAGTCAAGTTTAATAAATGTTTAACTTTTACAGTAATTAATCACTATGAGGTTTAATTTATGATAAAATCAAATGTTTCCTACCTCTCCTCACATAAATCTTCTAAGTAGATCGCGATTTCGAGACCATAACGGTCTCATCTTCAGTACAATCTTGGCGACTGATGTTATGTTGATCGGAAGAAACACTTCTTCTTCCCTCTGTTGGTGGACCGATGAACCTCTGGATCAGGTCAGGATTTGCAGGAATTTCAAAGTTTATAAGTTTTCCTTTGTTTTTCTGAATATGGATTTTTTCCCAAACCGTGAATTCCTTTTGTTTATCTATTTGTTTAATTAGACTGGCTTTTGATTCAATTAAATGTTTTTTGGACCAAGCATGAGCAGCTACTGCTGACTTTTCCACTTCTCCATTTTTGACATTTCTGAGATGTTCTTTCACCCTTGTTTTCAAATTTCTTTTTGTTTTTCCAATATAAATTTTGTCAAAATCCCTGCATTTGATCTGATAAATTCCTGATTTGTTTTCTTCAATTCTTTCATTTTTATTGGTTTCGATTATCCTATTAAGGCTGTATACAAAATTGATATTGGAAAAACAAAAAATAAACTTGAAAACAAGGGTGAAAGAACATCTTAGAAAAATCAAAAATGGAGAAGTGGAAAAGTCAGCAGTAGCTGCTCATGCTTGGTCTGAAAAAAATTTAATTGAATCAAAAGCTAGTCTAATTAAACAATTAGATAAACAAAAGGAACTGACAGTTTGGGAAAAAATCCACATTCAGAAAAACAAAGGAAAACTTATGAACTTTGAAATTCCCGCAAATCCTGACCTGGATCCAGAGGTTCATCTGTCCACCAACAGAGGGAAGAAAAAAGTGTTTTTTCTGATCAACATAACATCAGTCGCCAAGATTGTACTGAAGATGAGACAGTTATGGTCTCTAAATTGCAATCTACTTAGAAGATTTATATGAGGAGAGGTAGGAAACATTTGATTTTATCATTTAATAAATGTATCACAACAAAGAGTGTTTCAGAAAAAAATACCATATTTCGTAAATATAAAAATCCTAGCAGAATCAGTATGACATATTGCTTGCATTCAGAATTTTTGACTCTAGTATATTTTTATTTATTTCATTCTTATTTGCAAACCTGTAACATCTAAGATCACATTGTCTACTTTTTTTTTAATGACAACATAAAATGTGAATACGAGGATATGAATCCTGGTAATGAAATTCCATCTTAGCATTTGCCTTGGTGACAGAAAAAAACCAGGATAAAACCTCAGTCAGCATCGGAGTTAGAACCCTGGACCTACTGAATATGAGTCTTAAATGTTACCACTTGAGCCAGCTTGCTCAATAATTTAAGTAATGTATTTTATAAGATTTTTTGTATTTGAATTCACATAGGTTTGAGACAGTATTAAATTTTAATTTTAAAATAATTAATTTGCTTACCTGTAATGTCTAATGTATAGGAACCATAATCATATATCTGTCTATGTAAATGAATACATGACAAATATGTCAGAGCAACACCCAACACCATCCTGCAATTAACATAACAAAATATTCTAACTCTATGTAAATCCATTACAAAGAACAATTGAGAACATTAACTATAGACTATATAAAAATATGGTTATCCTTTGAGTCAGCACCCAGTATCATTACAAGTTATACCTTAAGCTTAATTTATCTATGTTTGGATTAAATAATTTCATTTAATTTCCTCCACTATATCTAATCCTATTTCTGATTTACATTCAGGGGTATCTTATATTTGAAGTGATTGTTTTTAACTTCTGCCATATTTCTTTTATATCCATCAAAGTAATTCCTATTGTATTTTACAATAAATTCAGATCTTTTTCATGTGTAGTATCATGTAATGGTATTTCCTACAAACCTTATATACAGGGCTATTCATTAAAAAAGGAACAGACTTCAAACATTTATTTCTTCCGAACTACAAAACATACAAACACAATTCCAATGTTCTTGGAAAGAGAAAAGTTCAAATTTCACTATTTCATGCATTCAATATGAGCACCATGTGTTACACAACAAATATCAAAATGAGCTCATTTCTTACCACACACGAATTAGCTAGTCTCTAGTTATCAAATTCAGAGCGTCATCAATTCGATGTTGTAGATTTTCAAGAGTGTCAGGCATAGGGGGGATAAAAACACGGTCTTTTACACAACCCCACAGATAAAAATCACACGGTGTTAAGTTGGGTGATCTAGGAAGCCACCGGTAATGAAGTTGATCTTCTGCTCCTCCTCTTCCAATGCTAAGTCCTGTTGTGTCGCCATTTTAATACAAACAATCAACATGACAAGGAACAGCATCAAAGCGGCCGTGATCAGAACTTCAAAATTTTCTCTTTCCAGGAACGTTGGAATTGTGTTTGTCCAATACGATTAGATAAAGCAGTTAGCATTCCAGCTTTATAAGATTTTACATTTTGATAATAAATCACTAAACAATATGAAACTAAGCCCAATCCATCCCAACCAATTAAAATTCTAATTATATTAGGGCTAATAATCAAAAATATTATTGATATAACAAATTGTAGTTTAGAAGAAATAAATATTTGAAGTCTGTTCCTTCTTTCTGAAGAACCCTATATATATATATATATACCAGAAGAAAATGTGGCAACCAAAGATGAAATTGATATAAATAAAGAATGGGAGATTATAAAGAGTTAGGTTATATTAAATTGTCAATTTATTTTTTTGTATTGTGACAACATAAAATCACATAAATTACCTCTGCATGATATGGGGGTTCTGTGTTCTCATAACTATGTAACATAGGGCTGGGAGGCCACCCAAATGTACTGCCTGCCTGTAAAGAACAAAACTCAATTTCAAATAATGTAACAAGCAGCAAACACCCTATGTCCAGAATAAAAATTAATCATTTAACACATTAATATATTAGAATAGACCAATATTAAAATCTTGACTAATTAATCCAGTAGCAATGGCAAGCAAAATATGTCAAAGAATATACACTTAGAATGAAAATGTTTGTTACACACATGTGAATGCACAAACATATAATTCACAGACAAAGTGTATGAAAGCAGTAGGTATTTCATACATCATCATCATCAACAATCATGGATTAAGCCCATGTGGCTTGTTCCGGTCTCACAGATTCTCATTCCATTATCTATGAGACTTTTAGTAATAAAGTATTTCCTCTGGGTACGTTACTGGCGTTCTGCAGAGTGAGATGTACGATAGGATTGTCATCTTAAGGCTAGACATCATAGCCCCCAGTTGTATGAACCCCAAATGGAGGGCTGCCTCTTCCGCTCCTAAGGACCGTTGAGGACTTCTTCCTTGTTACCCCAGGAATATGGGTCTCCACATTTTTTCCCTGGAAAATGGGTGCCTCCTCCACACATTTATTTCTGTCCTTTGAGGTCTTCACACGTTACCCTGTGCAAGGGACCCTTTGATCAGGTACTACTCACCGAGCCATTGTGACCTGAAGCTCGCGAGGGAAGGGATGCTAGACCCTTTGATGAGACTGCCTCATAGAGGTTCTCATCCGCTACCCTGGTATTTCATACTCAGCACATTATATCATGAAGGATTGTACTATAGCTTACCTTCATTTAGACGCTGAGTGGGCATGTTAATTCTGAATCTGATGGACACACTTCAAAATTTTAATCATCACCCTTACCTTACAGTGAACAGCGAAACATTAAAATATAAAGTAACTAAACTGAATAAGAAGAGCAAATTTATTTGCCGTAAAACACAAAATATAAAACATAAAATTGAATACGCCTGAAATAAACTACAGAAGTGAGTGACATCATGACTGTTCCTATATTCTCAGGTGGTAAGCCATTCGTCCCTTGCTTTCATTCTTCATGTCTGTGGATTATACGCACAAAGATAGAGCAATCCCAATATGGTCTTAGGAGACCACATGGGATAGTGGGGGGTTAAAGTAATTCAAAATGTTCTGACTATAAAGTGATGCAATAATTAATTGAATTGATTTAAATTATTCTTTATTATTAAAATTAATAAACAATTGTGTCCACTGCTGTGGTCTCAGGATAACGTCATTTGCCTCTTATGCAGCAGACACAGGTTTGATCCCTGATCAGAGCAAGTTTCTTGGGTGAGGTTACTTTAGGGATTTTTCCTCTTCTATAAGACAAATTTCATGTAACTATAAGGTCCAAATAGTCCTCAAACATCATCTGGCCATCACAATCATCCACATCATATTTACCTTGTTTAGTATGAATATGCAAGTGAATGGTGTGTCTTGTCTTAAATATTTTTGTTGTCTCAGAGACACTCATCCAGGGAGATCCTGAATGACTACCATGCACTAACTGCGTAAACAAGTGAATTCCTCAGAAAGTCAAATTAATCGTCCAATTTTGCTGGTGTATAAAATATATATTTCTTTTATTAAATTGAAGAAATTCAATTTCTGATGCACCTTATTTAGAAGTAATGGACTGCAGTGTAAACAAATTATGCATAACCGTAACTTATTACATATTTGCATAATGTTGATAATGTTGTATAATCTTACACCAATTTAAATAATATCTATTGATTCATTTTTCCATTGCTTTATTTAAAATATTAAATAAATTAAACTAATGTATCTTATAGGACCCATTGCCAATTTTAGGGTTAATTAAATTGCATATAAATTGCACTGTGGTGAACCAAACATGGAGGTTGTTGGGTTGTTGGAATTTATTTTTAATTAAAAATGTAATTTCATGAGAACAACCTCATTAGCTTCATTCCTTTGGAATTTGCTAAAAGTATGAATCAAAATCTCTCCTGAAAGTCATATCCACGCCCTTGTGGCGTGGAGCATATAAAAGTACCTACAAAAAAGAGATTAAACTAAAGTAAAGAGAAAGAAAGAGAGAGAAAATAATTGTGTATTTGTTTATTACCACTTTTTAAATGAGTATACTTTTGCAGAGAATGAGCAAGAGATGTCAGCCATGTTGTCAGCCCTATATGATAACTGGCTTTAACTTCTGTACATTCATCCAGTATTCATTTCTCTTAGAGATTGAACTGACTCCAGCCCCATGGTGACAATACAATGTTTAAGGATAGTTTAAAAGTTCCTTCTCATTGAAACTCAATGTAATGTAGCATATTGCCTTAACCAGTTACGCCAATGCATAAAATATAAAGATTGAAATGGATAGGGTATGTTATAAGAATGGAACAAAGTTAAATACCTATTAAGATTATGGAATTAAATCTGCAGGAAGAAGTACAGGATGGCACAGGATAAGATGAATAACTGAAGATAAAATAAGAATGGAGTAAAAATTATTGAGGATTGTCAAGGACAGGGTATCCTGGAAGAAAAATACTGAAGACTCAATCAGGAATGTGTTCTATTTATCATATTCAGTAAAAAGAGAAATATCAATAAAAATTGTGTGCACTGCATTTAATTTTCCTATAAATAAATGTATGGTTTACAAGGACTCAATAGTAATTTCAAACAGGAAGTGTCTTCAGGAATATAATGGACTATGCAGTGATACATAAGCAGGACTGAATTTGGAAGCAAATAAGAAAAATGATCCAGATCAAATTGTGCACTATAAACTAAACTCTAAAATCCATTATGTGTCAGCCCTAGAAAACCCTTGGCTACCAGCAGGTTGCTGGCCTCACATCCACATGACACATAAAGAACTGAATTACCATTCAGTCAGTATAGGGGTGACATATAGTCAGCATGTCAAGTCTACCAGCCATTATATATGCCATTACTTATTGGAGCAACCCAAATTCCTCAAGGTGACCCCATACTGGCTGAAATTCCATGAGAAAATTTCTTCCCCATGGATACTCGATACAGCACATGTCCCATAACTCTGCAGTAAGACATGATGCAAGGATAATTTATGCATGATGTGTAGACCACTGAGCTATGGCATGGAACTTGCATCAGTTCCTGCTGAACTAATGGTTACCATACTCATATCTCATTCTGAGATACACAGGTTCAAATCCACCTGGAGTTAATGCATTTTTAATGCATAAAATTCTGAAATAGCTTCTTTTGAAGGGAAGAAAAAGCCACAGGCCCGATCATAGATTTACAGTAAGTTAAAGAACCTCAAGCCTGAGCAAAAATATATTGGCCTTTTCATGCCTAGATTTAAATTGTGACACTAATGACATGAACTGTTAAAGAGCATTCTATTCTATAGTAATTGTGCCTGAGGACAGGTCTTTCACTGCAATCATAGCATTTTCATGCTATGCTTTGAGCTTTACTAAGGAATTATAGGTGTGGTAGCTTCCAGTTGCTTTCCACACCAGTGAAGGATGATGATGATAATGATGGCTGGATGATTTTTGGGGACCATTGGGCCCTAAGCTTCCTGACATTTGTCTTGCAGGTGAGGAAAAACCCTGAAAAAAACCTCACCCAGAAGCCTATCCCAACCGGGAATCAAACCCAGGCCCACTGCATGACAAGGTAGCATGCTACCTCGAGACCACAGCAGTAGAAAAAGAGCATTATTGAATTAAAAATGAATTTAAAAAAAATACTGGTACTAATACTCTTGCATCTGTTGACAATGTATAATTTGGTCAACATGCAGCTAAAATAATTCAGGAATGTACCTGAAGCAGTAAGGTGAATAAAAACTTTTCTAGACTACATGTTACTGTAATGAAAGCAAGAACAAACCAAAAATGAAATTTAAAAACTTTATCATTTTACTTGATGCCAAAATATTTCTTATAACTATTTTATTTAAAATTAAATTTAAATCTGAAAAGAAAATAAAGTTGTGCATTATTTAGAAAAACTTCATTTTTTTAAGGTAAAATACAGAAACTCTGTGCTAAGTGCTAGATGTATGCTTGCAAATAAAAATTCTGGAATAAAATCTTACATGCCAAAGCAGAAGTACCCAAAGGTGAGTCCCAAAACCAGACCAAAAGCATGTCGAGTAGCTGGGCTGGTAGTGGAAGGGTGAAGTGTGTTTCTGAAGAGAGGTGCACATGCCAAGGCCAATACCTGACTTATGACGAAGTTCACCTGTAAAGCAAAAATACACATTAGTGTATTAAGCGTGATTTGTTTTTAAAAATTTACAAAAACATACAAGTTCGTTACTCTTTATTACTATGTGTATTAAAATGTAAACATTATAATGAAGGTCACAATTCATAACCTTCAAACTACGAGATTACTTATCTACAGTGAATTCATTCAGCCTATCAAATATACAGTCCCATAGTTCTCTGCTTTTCTGAATCAAATGAATATATCAACAAAATAAAACTTTAAGAACAAAAAAAAATATATCTCAATGAACTTCTATAGAAAGCAAACTACACACCACACATACACACACACATACATACATACACACATAATAATTTTAATTGATTGACTTACACCAAAGTTGACTATACAAGTTACAAAGCATTTCAATGTTATCTTATTGGATTACAGCTAATTATCCTAGATGTAATATGACTAAGATGATGTTAAAGAATTAAATAAAAAATCTTAATTAATAGAAATTTGACATTTTTTAATAAATTTACTTTAAACAAGTAATAACCAATTTTTCTTACTTTCTTTCTTTCATTGTAATTTACAGATGCTTGAAGTTATCAATTCATGTATCTAGGATCTTTAATTGTCTAGTGGGACATTTAATTTGATTTCATATAGTAATCTGTTTTAATTAAAATTCACTAATTTCGATTTTGTGAAATATGAAATGAAAATTAATGATGAAAACAGTCTTCATAATTAAAATCCAATAACCCAGAAATTTTACGAAAAAATCTCCAATGAGCCAACTCACTCAATTTTCTTTCCTTCATGAGTTAAATGTGTCTTGTTTTGAACTCAGTCAACATTTAAAAACAAATAAAGGTTAATATTTATTTCAAGTTAAAAAATATGCTTTTTTTTAATTTGAAGTTATATATATATATATATATATATATCCATCCACAGTAATTCTGCCCGAGTTTCATGCTATGCTTTGCAGCTTTACTAGGAATTATAGGTGTGGTAGCTTTTCATTGCTTTCCACACCGGTGAAGGATGATGATGATGGCTGGATGATTTTCAGGGACCATTGAGCCCTAAGCTTCCTGTCATTTGTCTTACAGGTGAGGAAAAACGCCGAAAAACCTCACCCAGGAGCCTGTCCCAACCGGGAATCGAATCTGGGCCCGCTGCATGACAAGGCAGCACGCTACCTCGAGACCACAGCTTGTTATACTGATAATGGTTATATTAAGATTTTTAACCATGAAAAATCATCTTTGGTACCCCCAGATTTTTCAAAGTTAAAAACCAATTTTCTTAATATTTAAAGGAAGTGAAACTATAAGGTTTATTTTAATAAAAACTAACTACTTTTTTATTTTAAAAAACCATTATCTTATCCATATTTCAAATTGTAAATTTACAATCTCTTAACAAGTATGATACCAATGTGTTAATAAATAATTGGTAGGATGTAACACTAGAACTAAACTCCATGACATGACAAGCCTAGAAGGCTCTTGGCCTTCCAGACAACTGCTGACTTCACATCTACTTGTGTTAATCACACAGGTGAATAATCATCTAGCCAGGATAGGGGTGTCATGTAGTCAACATGTTAGGTCTCTTAGCCATTACAGCTTATTTTCTCAACCTGAAGCCACTACTTATTGTAACTACACAAATTCATCATGGTGCTGGGTGGCACTAAGTCCGATACTGGCAGAAATTCCATGAGAAAATATCTTCCTCCTGGGGACTTGAACGAATGCAAATCCCTGTGCCAAAGCATCATGTCTTAATCTAATATTTAATTTTAAGAAGTTATATTTTGAGGTTATTTTAATTATATTATTTTTGGTCTGGACATCTTACCTCAATATTAATGTTGATTTGTTCTTGGACATGTTTCAAAACAATTCTGTTTTAGATGTCCAGACCAAAAATAATATAATGTCTTAATCTGTTCTGTTACGATGAGTATAAAAACTATTCTTTTATTAAAAATATCCCAATTGTGATGTATTCCAATTTGAATTTTACCTCCACAATTTTATCAAGAGACTGAACAGAGATATACATCTCGCCTCATATTATATTTTCTACCCTGAACATGTTTCAGAGACCATCACCCCCATTCTCAATTTGAAAATGGAGATGGTGGTCTCTAAAACATGTCCAGGTGTGGAAATATAATATGAAATGATGTGTATGTTTCCAGTTCAATATCTTCATAATCAAATTTCTTTTTAAGTAGCTAATAACTGAATTAATTTATGTTGCTTCTTGTGGAGTATAGTGCATTAGTAAAGTCTTCCATTGCCTCATATTCCTAGCCAACCTTTTTACTTCTCTCCGTGTTTTTCATACTCTAGTGCTTCATCTTCTATAGTTTTCCTCCATGTTCTCATAGGTTCACATATTTTCCTTACTTCCTGTGGATTTCAATTTCACTCACCGGTTTTCTCAATGTATGCCCAATCCACCTACAGTTTCTTTCTTTTATTTTCATTCTTATTTGAGCTGATTAGTTCCTTTTTATAGATCTTCATTTGTTATTACCTCTGACCACCTGATATTCAAAATTCTTCTCAGAGATTTATTTATAAAAATTTATAACTTCTTAGTTATTATTTTTGTCCATTTTTTGGACCTACAGAGTAAGGCGGACTTAACATTTATAGTAACCAATAAGCTAGAGACTAATACAATTTTAAGGGAGAACATCAATGTTCATAAATTGAAAAAAAAATTGAAGTTGAAGAAACTCTCATTTAATATTAAAAATAATCACTTAGTGTTACATCTAATTAAGTTTAAACTCTATTTTTTCAGCAGTGAAATTCTTTTTGTTAATAGAAAATAAATATATCATAGAGTTAAGGAAATGTTATTAATGCATATAACTTCTACAATGATAACGTTTTGATATGATATTGGATAACTCACTTATCACACTGAAACAAATAATCCAGCATATAATCATACTTATAAATCCCAGTTTATACAAGGTTTCAATCAGTAAAGATGTAGAATGTTGGTATGTATGGGACCAATGCCCACCCAGCATTGTGAGGAATTTGAGTAAATACATCTCCAGGATGAGAAACCCAACTACAGTATAATGGTTGGGAGACCTTATACGCTAGCCACATGTTTACCCTATACTGATTGGATGATCATCCACCTTTGTAAATTGCAGGTGTGGATTTAAGGGTAGCACCCGCCTGGTAGTCGAAGAGTTGGCCTATTACACAATAATGGCCATTATAGTTAAAGTGTCCACCGCTGTGGTCTCGAGGTAGCATGTTGCCTTGTCATGCAGCGGGTCAGGGTTCGATCCCCGCTCGGGAACGTTTTTCTGGGTGAGGTTTTTATCAGGGTTTTTCCTCACCTGTAAGACAAATGTCAGGAAAAGTTTAAGGCCCAAACGGTCCCCAAAATCATATGGTCATCGCAATCATCATAATTCCTATTCATCTTATCATCACCATCATCCTTCATCGGTGTGGAAAGCAATGGGAAGCTACCACACCTATAATTCCCTAGTAAAGCTGCAAAGCGTAGTATGAAAATGCTATAATTGCAGTGAAAGACCTGCCTTTGGGCAGAATTACTATGGATGGATGGATGGATAGTTAAAGTGACTCTAAATAACAAATAAAAGAAGAATAACATTCTACAAATCCAATAAAATTAATTCTTGAGAAATTATAATTTAGTGGTTAAAGCTGTTGGATAAGTTTTAGTTTTTGAAATATGGAATAAAATGTATTCATTTTTTTTAACATTCATATAAAATAACTATGCAGAGGAAATGGAAAATGCCAGTAATGCATTTCTTTATAAGAGGAAAACTTTAGAGAATTTAATAGACTTTAACTAATTATTTATGTTAATTATTACACTGGCCTAAATACTGTTTATTGTATTTTTCAACATGTCCTAGTAATATGTAGCAACACAGTAATTTTATTTCTTGGCCACATTTTAACAAGCTTACTGTTTCAAAACAAATTTGGAAATTTTACATCTCACCTCTTTATCTTCTCCCCTGGATACTGCCTCCATTCTCAAACTATATTCTGAAAAACATCTAGGTGAGAAAATTTGTCTTATGAGGTGACATTCATCCCCATTTTGGAATCAAGTTGAGAATGGGAACAATGAACTACAAAATATGTCCAGATGAGAAGGAAGTGGGTGTAAAATTTCAGATATAATTATATTTGAAAGGGAAAATATATGCTTTTGGGGTTTGAACCCAGGACCTTTGACTTTGTACACCAATGCTCTACCCTCTGAACTATCCTAAGCACTCCAATCTAGTGCAAATTTTTCTCTTACATATTTTTAATTCCCGAGAGTGCCAAATGCTATGAACCGTTGCTCATTCACGAAAATGACAGCTTCATAACTTTTTATTGGGAATTTTAACATTATTCATAGTTAAATATGGGAAATAACATTATGTGGTTCTTAATTCGTAAATTAATGAGTCATTTTTTAACATCTTACCTCATATTTTATGTTTCTTCAAACATGGGAACTAGTTTTCGAGAGAAGGATCTCTCTCATTTTCAATCGACATTATGACTACCGGATTTTCGTTGGAATCTCCATCAATAACGTTGTCATCTGGTGTTGATTTGATGAACTTTGAGATGAGGTCACGTTCATCCGGAATCTCGAAATTCATGGATCTAAATTTGTTCTTCTGAATATATATCTTCTCCCAAATTGTCAATTCTAAAGGTTTTTCCAAATGTTTTAAAAGTAGGGCTTTTTTTCAATTTTATGATTCTCCAATAAACTATGTGCTGCAATAGCTGATTTTCAATTCATCTCAAAGTTCATCAAATCAACACCAGATGGCAACGTTATTGATGGAGATTCCAACGAAAATCCGGTAGTCATAATGTCAGTTGAAAATGAGAGAGATCCTTCTCTCGAAAACTAGTTCCCGTGTTTGAGAAACATAAAATATGAGGTAAGATGTTAAAAAATGACTCATTAATTTACGATTTTAACATTAGTTTATAAAGCTAACAGAGCTTCTTTCAATGTTTTTATTACAAATTTAACACTTCCCACTGAAGGACAAATTATATTTGAAGAAAAAAAAATTTTTATTTATTTATTTATTTATTTATTGACTAAAAACAAGCTAAGCATATTTTAGAAATTTGATCCTGAAGCAAATATTCAGTCCCATATTAGATGAGAATGGAGAAAGTTTCACTATAACATTCTCGTCAATCCTGGCAGACTACTGGTTACCATGCTCATCCCTGGTATCAAGGTTTACAGGTTAAAACTCAAACAGTGTTGATGGATTTTTAAGTGTGTAAAAAGCCTCAGTGTGGGTTTTTTTTAGAAGGGAACTAAAGTTGTGGGTCCTATGTAATAATTTATAGCATATAAAAATCTCAAGCCTGAGTAAAATTTGTTATTCCCTTCATACCTAGATTTGAATTGCAACACTAATGACCTTAGCTGTCAAAAGGATGTCATTAAATAATTGGATAATGCTATAAAGAACTGCATAATATTATATTGTTGTCATTATTGTCCTAATATTGTTAGAATTATGAAAGTCAAATATTGAGATGGGCAAGTCACATGGCTCAAATGTGGGGCAGTAAAAATGTTTTCACAATTTTTGTTGAGAAACTTGGGGGTAAAAAACAATAGGAAAGCCTAGGTCTACATGGAAGGATAATATTCAGTGGAATCTTAGGGAAATGGATATCAGAGATACAAACTATACTCAATTAACTGATGATTGGGGCTAGAGAAGAACCTTAGTAAATGCAGCATTGAACCTAGGGTTTCATAAGCCAAAAAGTCACTTTTCATATTTCATAGTATCACTTTTAATTGACTATTTAACTTATGCCCCAAATTGGAGTCAATGACCAATCACGTTTCAATGAATTTTCTTTTACAACCAATCACAGTCGTGTTTCACCTTGATATTTATCAACTTCTGTTTATCATATTAAAGAAAGCTGCTGAACAGGTCAGAGCATTATTTTGCAGTGACTGACTCTCTAACAAAAATGTTGAATATAGCAATTTATATATTATATTCACATAGAACCAATGTAAGAATCCTAGAATACATGTGGCTCCCAGATTGTATATACAGTGCACGAATGTAACCAGCTACTGCTTGTGGGATATAATAGAAAAAAAATTGTAGAATTCATTACACCACAAAAAAAAGAAACCACTGTTTGCACATTCTTAAATGTATTATGTCCCAGGTATTTACATTCCAAAAAAATATAATTGACATATTTACATCATGTATCAATAAGCTGTTAGTTTATGCTGATGATATAGTACTACTGGCCGATAGCAAGGAGATACTAAAGGCCAACACGCACACACTATTGAGTAACACTAAGAAATTAGGACTGGAAGTGAATATCAGTAAAACTAAATATATGGTCACACGTAGAAATTCAGTATATAATGGAAATGGACAGCTAATGACAAATGAGGGAAATTTTGAGGAAGTGGCTGAATTCAAATACCTAGGAACAATAATCACAAATAGGAATGAGACGCACAAAGAAATTAAACATAGGCTCAATTCTGGAAATGCATGCTATTATGCATTGCAGAGACTTTTGATGTCCCAATTCCTTTCAAAAAACGTTAAGCTGAAAATATATAAAACTATTATTCTACCAGTTATATTATATGGGTGCGAAACATGGACTCTTACTTTAAGGAGAAAGGAGATTACGAGTATTTGAGAATAAAGTACTTAGAAAAATTTTTGGACCAAAGAGAGATGAACAGACAGGTGAATGGAGAAGACTACATAACAACGAACTATATGGTCTGTATAGGAAGCCAGATATAATAAGAACAGTTAAGTCTTGTAGACTGCGATGGGCAGGACATGTTGCGCGTATGGGGAATGAAAGAATTGCATGGAAGCTTCTTGTAGGAAAGCCAGAGGGAAAACGCCCAGTTGGTAGACCAAGAATGAGGTGGGAGAACAACATTAACTATGATTTGAGGGAAGTAAATTATACAGGGAATGATTGGAAAGCATTAGCTCAGGATAGGGATTTATGGAGAGCTTATGTCCGCGCGGCCATGAACCTACGGGTTCGATAGTGCCAGTGAGTAAGTAAGTAAGTAAGTATTTACATCATAGTTCATCAGAAATTAATTAATAACCTACAATGTTGGTTATAATAATAATAATAATAAATAATAATAATAATAATAATAATAATAATATAATTGCACAAAATTGTGCAAAATGAATTATTTGGCATATTGCACTAATGACATTGTCACTTTGGAACACAATTCCAGATGATATCTTGTACACTTTAGTCCGCACAGTTTACATCTGCAACTGTCTTCGATTTGATGGTAAGTGACATTCACACACTTTGTGATGGAAGCCATGGACTGAATGTTGGTTATAATATACAGTTTTTCTCCACTAGGGTGCAATTCTTACAATATTGTGATCCTATTTGGCAATATATAATATTAATTAAATAAAAATAAAACTTAGTTTTATTTGATTTACATATTTATTAAGATATAACTCAGTGACAGCTGTTTCGGTACACTATACCTTCTTCAGATATGTTAACAAATTAACAATTCATATTTTCATAATTTGTTAACATGTCTGAAGAAGGTACAGTGTACCAAAACAGCTGTCACTGAATTATATCTTAATAAATATAAAAATCAAATAAAACTAACTTTTATTTTTATTTAATTAATAAATACGGATTTTCATCAAGTAAACACCAACTCAATTGATTAATAAATAATATGATCTAGCTGCAGTGATGAAGAAATGAAACATAACAAACGTTTCTCATTTGTTTTCAAACATTGCCATTTACATTAAATATATAAATATTTTAAAATAACTGTATTTAAATAATGATTTGTGAGTAAACAGCTTAATTTTATTCGTTAAATAGTCCTAACAAATGCCACTCTTGATTTCCATTCTCTAGATAAATTGCAAATCTCTCATGGCATTACTTATTATCATTAAATTTATAAGCTTACTAATATGAATCAGTACTTGCTATGCTTATTGCAATACAATTTGATAATTTTAACTACTGGTATAAAACATTATAACTTGTATATTGTGCATTAAAGAACAAATAGATGTAATATAAGTCATATTATCCCATTAAACTTTCATTAGCAGTGCACATTTAAGTCTTAATTAAGTGTTAATTTCTAATAATTTCACAAGGAGTTGAGAGCTGATAATTTATAATTACAGTACTAAATGAATCATCAACTACTGAATCATTCCTTCAAATATCATATACTCCACAATACATGGTCTAGTTGTTCTAGATCTAAACACAGCACTCACAATTATTTATATATATATATATATATATATACATATATACAGTATAAAGCTAATCTCCGTGGCAGGATAGACCTAGATGGACCTTGATTAACCAGCAGATGCTGGCCCCACCTCCATATGTGTCAATTATAGAGCTGGACAATCATCCAGCCAGCATACATGTGGTCAGTATGTTGCATCCCCAATCTGTTATAGCTGGTTTTCTCAACCTGAATCTGCTACTTATTGTAAAGGTAAAGATATTCCACTTATTGTAGTCATCAAAATTCTTCATGATGCTGGCTTGGCACCAGTCCCATAAAGGCTGAATTCCAGGATAAAGTTTCTTCTGCTATAGGACTTAAAGCATCATGTGTCTCATAGCTGTAAGCCAAGGCATGAACCTTTAACTGCTCAGCTATGGCACTAATATATAAAATAATTCACTCAATAAATGATATGAATAGAACTCTCAATATATATATATATATATATATAACATGAAAAGAAAAATCAATGCCTGAGCTGGGATTTGAACCTAAGACCTCTAACTCTATGACATAACCATTAGTCCACCCAGGCTCCTAGCACAAACATTTATTTTTCATTCCTTATATATGCATGTCCACCGCTGTGGTCTCGAGGTAGCATGCTGCCTTGTCACACAGCGGGCCCGGGTTCGATCCCCGATCGGGACAGTTTATCTAGGTGAGGTTTTTATCGGGGTTTTTCCTCATCTGTAAGACAAAATGTCAGGAAAACTTTAAGGCCCAAATGGTCCCTGAAATCATATGGCCATCATCATCATTATTATCCTTATCATTACCATCATCATCATCATCCTTCATCGGTATGGAAAGCAACGGGAAGCTACCACATTTACAATTCCCTAGTAAAGCTGCAAAGCACAGAATGAAAATGCTATGATTGCAGTGAAAGACCTGCCCTCGGGCAAAATTACTTATGGATGGATGGATATATGCATTCACAAGAGGCAATGGTACAATGGACTCAATGCCATCTAGTGGCTTCTATAACAATGTCTTTATTTCAATGTTATAATTAATTTTGACATTTAGCAACGAAGGTCAATTATATATCTCAAGGAATTGAATTAAATAGTGCTTTGTTTTGAACTCATCATAAATTATCAATTACAAATTAAACAATAGAGTATTTGCAATCAATAGATGAGAGAATGCCATACCTATTTTAATTATGGTACTCAGACTTGGACAAGTCCATCGCTGTAGTCTCGAGGTAGCGTGCTGCCTTGTCACGCAGTGGGCCCAGGTTCGATTCCCAGTCGCGACAGGCTCCTGGGTGAGGTTTTTTTCGGGGTTTTTCCTCACCTGTAAGACAAATGTCAGGAAGCTTAGGGCCCAACGGTCCCCGAAAATCAACCAGCCATCATCATCATCCTTATCATTATCATCATCATCCTTCACCAGTGTGGAAACACCTATAATTCCCTAGTAAAGCTGCAAAGCATAGCATGGAAATGCTATGATTGCAGTGAAAGACTTTCCCTCGGGCAGAATTACTATGGATGGATAGACTTGGACAATAAAAAGAAACAAAAGCAGCATTCAAAGAGTAAAATTCATTTTAAGAAGCATTTTACAGAAAACAAGGAGAAATTAAATAAATGAACAAAATCATAAGAAATACACTGAATATAGACAGTCTAAAAAATATAATAAATAATAGCATAATTGAATAAAATTTACACATTAGAAGAATGCTTCAGACATGAAAATTAAGCTTAAAATATCTATGATATTTACATGTATGGGCCAAGTTTGGGGATTATCCAACATAGATTATAATTCAAACTAAACTGAAGAGATGGATATGTGGGAAGGACAAGAGAGACTATTGTCTAGAACTCAGCCCTTAGTAACAAGGCAACATGAGAAATGATGACAATGACTAAAAGTAAACATGAAGAAAATAAACAAACTGTTTTTGACTGCTAATCGTTATCAATGCTGAAGTCAATAAAAGCTGCAAACTCACAACATGAACTTCTCACCCATTCCCTTATCTAATTTAATAATCCTGATGAAATATGTGTGTTATTCTGATGTTTATGAAAACATTACTATGGTAGGATAGTTCTCATGTATTAAACTATACAATGAAGCTATTGTAAATAATCTATTTCCTGATGCATATAAATTTGGCCTTCTCAAAACCTTGACCTCAAATCAAGTGAAAGACCCTTGTCAGTACACGTAAATACTCATGTCATAGGATAAGCATCATGTTTACATCATTTAAAAACTGACTAACTGTATGGCTTATGGAACCTCTAGATTTAATGCTACATCCACTAAGGCCCTCAACTGGTCACTATCCTCAGTTAACTGAGTCCAGTTTATATCTCCAATAACCATTTCCTAAGTTTCATCCAAATTTTATCCTCCCACCTATCCCTAGACCTTCCTACTGGTTTATTCCCCAAGAATTTCCTAATAAAAATGTTGAAGTCATATCTCCTTATCACCCAAGCTCCCAGACTTAATTTAAAATGTAAAAAAGTATAAGTAATTCTCAAAAGTTTGAAATGATTTGCAATTAAGAATTATGCCTACTTATTATTAAAAGAACAAAGATTGGAAGCAGCTGAGATGAGATTTTTAAGAAATATAGCAAGCTATACTCTGCTGGATAAGAAAAGGAATGAAGATATAAGAAAGGAACTAAATATTTTCAAACTTACAAACCGAATAATTAAATATAGGAACAACTGGAAATAACATATTGATAGAATGCCAGAAGAAAGATTTCCAAAATTATTGCTAAATTATAAACCGCACGGAAGGAGAAATGTTGGATGCCCACACAGAAGATGGTCTGAACAATTTTAACAATTTTCTAGCTTTCATGAAACCGGAACAAGCCAACAGGCTTAATCCCTGGATGATGATGATGATATTATTAAATGCGTCCTACACCGTAGCCAAGTGGTTAAGGCAAAATGCCTTGGCGCAGAGCTATGGGATTTGTGCTTGTTCGAGTCTCCATGGGGGGAAGAAATTTTCTTATGGAATTTCATCCAGTATAGGACCGGTGCCCACCCAGCATTGTGAGGCATTTGGGAAGCTACAATAAGTAGCTGCTCCAGCTATAACGGCTGAGAAACCCGATGTTCTGACCACATGTCACCCTTACACTGGCTGGATGATTGTCTACATCTATGATGAACATATGTGGATGTGAGGCCAGCAGCTGGATGATATTCTAAGGGTCTTCTAGACGTGTCGTGCCATGGAGTTTTTTTTATTAAATGCTGTCCTTCCCTTCATCTGTGCTAGTGATTTGCATCAGAGGGTTGAGTTTTTATATATATTTTGTATATCCAATGCCTGATATAACTTCACAGAACCCTATAAGTTCATGTTAGTCCCAGTGAAATAGTGGTTAGCTTGGTCACTTCTGGTAAGTGTCATAGGAATTTTTCAGGGTGTAGAAATCCTGAGATTCCTTTCCTTAATAAGGACAAGTAATGCCATGAGCTTAATTTCATTCATTTAAGGCATGTAAAAGGACATCAACCATGAAAAAAAGGTATCTGAGTAAAATGTATTGGCATTCTCATGCCTAGATTTAAATTGCTAATGATTGGAGATATTAAAGAGGATTGTTAAATAAAATACTCCTTCTCCTCTTTAGCTTCATGGCCCTTTGAGTCAAGCCTTTAGCTGTCCATTGGGATTTCTTGGCCTGTCTCATTTAAAAACACTTATTATCTGCTCCCAATAGTTCACTTATCAAATTTTTCTGTTGAGCCTTCTTAACTATTTTGAAGGCATCTGAGCTCTTTACTTCATGCTAATGAGCAATGCTGTACTCTGGCTACCCACTTCTAATGACAAGGGTGCGGAGTTAGTAACAAACATTTTCCACAAGCAATATTAAATTCTGAGAACATTTAAATGTATTAGATAAAATGTTATCAATTCATTAGTTTTTGCATACCTAATATATTATTTTTACTTCTCATTGATTAAAACCTTTAATATCTAAGGTCATTTAATGCCTCAAGGATATTTCATTCCATTCAAGTAGGTCACGTATAAATTCTGTTGTATCATTCACTTTCCATAGAAGTCGACTGATTTAATTTTAATTACACATACATGAAAAAATGAGTTTTCAAAAAATGAAGCATGGTAATTATACTCCAATCCAAATTATGATTGAAGAAACAACTGAAAAATATTTGAATGTGAAAACCTGGGATTTCCAAATACAAGTCTCAAATACCACTATCTTTTTTTTTTATTTAAAATGCAAAAGATTAAGAAGTTTGTTTAATAATTAAAACATTTTGTCTGTTCATTTTTACCTCTTACAGACTGTAATCACTGACGATGGGGCTAAGAAGCCTTGAAACATATGTTCGACAAAAACAACTATAAGAGGTAAGAAAGAACAGACAAAATGTTTTAATTATTTAATTACCACTATCCTTGCTAAAAATTATGTAAAAAAGTATTTATATTGTTGCCAAGTGAAGCATTATGCAGAAGTTGATTGATTTTAACTTTTAATGAATCAACTAACTCACTGCCACTATCGAACCCATAGGTTCATGGCCGCGCGGACGTAAGCTCTCCATACATCCCTATCCTGAGCTAATGTTTTCTAATCATTCCCTGTAAAATCTACTTTCCTCAAATCATGGTTAATGTTATTCTCCCACCTCATTCTGGGTCTACCAACTGGGTGTTTTCCCTCTGGTTTTCCTACAAGAAGCTTCCATACACGTCTTTCATTCCCCATTCATGTCACATGTCCTGCCTATCGCAGTCTACGAGACTTAACTGTTCTGGCTTCCTATAAAGACCATGTAGTTCACTGTTATGTAGTCTTCTCCATTCACCTGTCTGTTCATCTCTCTTTGGTCCAAAAATTTTCCAAAGAACTTTTTCTCAAATACTCAACATCAAATTCAATTATGATTAAAGAAAAAGAATCACAACTTTCATTTGTCTCTACAACTGAGAGAAACTATGAGAAAAACAATGTTAAAGTAGGTCAGTCCTGGATTTGAACTCAGCACCTATTTGTTTAATATAGTTGAACTTATTAATATGTTATGTTTTTTTTGTTTTCTGGACTCTAAAGTCAATGGAATTGTTTACAACAATTACAGCTGCAGCTTAGTAGCTGTAGTTCATAAAATATGATTCCCTCTCTTTTGATTTTTTTTTCATATCAGCTGATATATTGAGGAAGTGACCCTGGCATTCAAATTGCTGTCCAATAACTTCCCATTTATTATAGTACCATATGTAACTGAACCTTATCAACTTTATCTTTATGAAAACAAGGTATCTGCTATTTTTACAAATAGCATTGAGCAATCAAATTATTATTTACAATTTTGTGAATATTAATAGTAATTAATAATAACAAAAGAATTATTCTGGGTAATTATCAGAAACCATATTGGATCTTAATTTTATAATTAATAGAACTTGTAGATAAGATTTTATTACATTTATGTTAAGATTATTGTATCGGTAGTGTAAATACAGAAAATTTTTAATTGGACCTGCTTGGCAATAGACTCATGGGATTACAAGTTAAAACACAGTTCTGATTGATAATTTTTAATTTCTAAATTGAGGATTTCCTCCAAAAGAAAATGTTCGTTTCTAATGCTTAAAATATCCTAATATAGTAGCAATTACAGCAGCTGAAATAATAAAATTACTAGCAAAGAGTAGAAAAATTTGTAGTGTTATATGTAGAGACCGGATGTTAGGGAAAATGCCTGCAGTTATTTATTATAAATATTGTAAAAATGACTTCATATAAGTTCATACCGATGACCCTAAAGTAGTTTTTCATGAAGTTAATCTTGCCTATAAATGCCTATTATACCTATAAATGCATATTTTATCTTACAATGCCTATAAATGCCTATCTGCCATTTTTTCTCCAAATTAACTGTATCGATAAATAATATGATCTGCTAAAGGGGTGAATAAATTGGAAACAGACCACAGTAATGGCATTTGTCCATCTGGTGTGGAAACAAAGCAAAAAAATTGCAGTGGGTGCCATTGGAACACATACTCAAAAAAAAACTCCAAATGTGACAGGCTTAAAAGGCCCTTGGCCTACCACACATACACATATTTCAATTTAGTCCTAAAAGATTATTGCATTATGTTTGATGGAGGAATTACAAATGAATGTTGATGATGATGATGATGATGATAATAATAATAATAATAATAATAATAATAATAATAATAATAATAATAATAATAAAAATGCTTTATTTAAGCTGGCAGAGTTAAGCCCATAAGGTCTTCTCTTCCACTCAACCAGCAAATAATAAAAATTTTATACACTTATTATAATTTTAAGAAATTATTAAAGTATACAAAACAATGCACAATGTGAATATAAAAAGGTAAAAGGTAAAGCAGTCCCGCTACAGGCCTCGGGAGGCCCTTGGGGTGGTAGGAGGTTAAGGCTCCCACTTTTTCTAGACAATCGGCACTTGATGTCAGCCGGGTTGTCAGCCCTGCGTTACGGCCGCCTTTACCCCCAGAACAAGAGCCTGGTACTCATTTCCGTTAGAGGCTGAGTCGACCCCAGGGCCATAGTGCCGCCGGAAGGTTTGGGTCAGTTTAAAATCCTGACCCCACCGGGACTTGAACCCTCGACCTTCCGGCTTGTAGCGCAGTACCTTAACCACTACGCTAGGGCGTAGTCTAACATTAACACTAACAAAAACACAGAATAAAAAAAAAAGAAAAGCTTCCTAGATGAATATTTATAGGTACATATAAAATTATGAAATATAGTGGTTATGCAGGTAGTATTTTAATTATGTGAAACTTGAAATATCTATTAACATAGATTTAAATAATGATAGTGATCAACAGTCCCTGACATGACTGGAAAGTGAGTTCCATGTTCTAGTCATAGATATTATGAAAGATTCAGAGTATAAACATGTACTGTGTGTAATTGGTGATGAGCTGATAAATTTTGAAAACCCATTGATAAATAACTTGGTAAATGTGTGTGCAGAATTTGGAATAGCAAAACATGTGAATGTAGAGTTCTTTGGTCATTTAGACATAGCCATGATAAGGGCTGAAATGAAGAAGACACGTAGTCATAATGTCAGTGAATGAATATAAATTGGATGCAAGCATTATGGGCGCCCTGTAGTTTATCAGTTAGTTGTAGTTGTTATATTAGCCAGTAATGTATCACAGTAATCGAGGTGAGGCATTACAATAGTCTGTATAAGTATTTGCTTTAATTTTTTGGGAAGGAAATTTCTAAATCTATTTATGGAATGAACAAATGACAACATTTTCTTACAGGTATTCTCTGCCTACATCTAAAATGGCGTAAGAGCCCAATTTTGGGCCTTAGCCTCTTCTTTGTTAGGAGTCTCTAAACCAAAATTAATTTAGTTATGCTTATTTCCCAAAGATGTCATGAATAGTATGCAGTCGACATACCAATCCAATGAGACATCTAGTAAGCAACTAAGGTATTACTAAGATGAGAAAGGTCAGTAAATTTTGCTTAGAGGCTTCTTTATTCAGGCTTAAGGATCTTTTACAAGCCTGAAAATCTTTAGACTCGGGGCTCATGGCTTAAAGTCTCTCCTGGAGGACTTGCTCCTTGGATTTTTTCACCCTAAAAAAATCCATCGACCCCGCTGGGTTTGAACCTGCGACCCTAAGAACCAGAGGTAAAAAACATAAACAGTAGTCCAGCGCGGCCGATTCTTAGAGGTATTATCCACCTGGAATTTCCAGTCCAAGTGCTCATCCATATAGATACCTACACTTTTTTACTACATAGCTGTAAGGGATGTTTTTGTCATGTAGGATAATGGTAAAGATATTTTCATAATTTTTAATGTTTTGTTTTCGTCTGTGGCCTATAATTATGCAATGTGTCTTGTCAGCCATAGCTAAATTACCACAATCATACTAATATAGTCCACCGCTGTGGTCTCGAGGCAGCGTGCTGCCTTGTCACGCAGCAGGTCTGGGTTCGATCCCCGGTCGGGGAATATTTTCTGGGTGAGGTTTTTATCGGGGTTTTTCCTCACCTGTAAGACAAATGTCAGGAAAACTTTAAGGCTGAAACAGTCCCCGAAATCAAATCATATGGCCATCATCATCATCCTTATCATTATCATCATCATTATCCTTCACCAATGTGGAAAGCAACTGGAAGCTATCACACCTACAATTCTCTAGTAAAACTGCAAGCATAGCATGAAAATTCTATGATTGCAGTGAAGGACCTGCCTTCAGGCAGAATTACTATGGATGGATACTAATATAATCATGACTATTATGAGGGATTACAATTTTTTATCATTATTTTTCTGCTCTTAAAATATACATAAACTTATAATATTCAGCTTAACAGACAGAATCAAGGAATACAAACAAAACTGGTTCGACCACATTCAGAGGATGGATCAAGAATGTATAACAAAGCCAGAGGGGCATAGATATTTGGGATGGCACAATGGAGAGATCAGTTTTCTGCATGAGACCAGAACAAACCTTTCACAGTTCAATCTGTGAAGAAGATGATGATAAAGTTATTTCATGAATTATTTATAAAGACTTTATTTTTCAAATCCCTTTTAAATATAATGTATAACAAAATATTGTATTGAGGATGCATCTAATTTTTATAATGGCTTTGTTAATTATTTTCTACACACATGTATACTACACTGAACTGTCAGTAGGCAAGATTCCAATGGCATAGATCCACCTTCAAAAGTTATGCCTGAAAGGTCGCATGTTTGAATACATCCTGTTTCAGCTTTGGATATTTCTATGTTTTGTTTGGCACAGACTCTATGATATGTTTAGATGTTCTCTGAGCATCATGTAACAATGGTTAAAGAATAAATTAGCATAAAAAATTGAATACAAAATGGAAAAATGAATATTGCAAATTAAAAAAAAATGACAACTTTTCAAATGGCCCAACTCTTCTAAGTTGTTAACAAAAATATAACTAAACTAAATTTTATCACATGATAGGCCTAGCACAGTTGTTGGCATCTCATCCACGTGTGTCAATTATATGAATGATCATCCAGCCATTATAACCTGGAGTTGATATATATCATAGCTATCCAAATTCTTCATAATGGATCAATCACATACATTGACCAAAATTCCAAGAGAAAATTCCTTCTTCCATTGGGACTGTGTATCCAATAAAGTTAAAAAATATTCTAACTGATCAGAAATCAAATTCAGACCCATCTTGTAAAAGGCAATAGTATTACCTTCTTGCCATAGTAGTAATAGGTTTTTTTTTAGATTCTACAAAAAGACAAGTCCTTTCCTCCTCTTTATTGTGATCTGTATCAATTTTGTTATTCAGGCGAATACCATCAACTGTAAAAGTTTTATCATTTGAGATTTTATGTAATTCAAAGACAATATTACATTATTTTAATAAATATAATAAATTAGAAAATATTACTATAATATATTATTATAACTACTTCAGATCCCATTATTAGTTCTCTATCTTGAACCAAGGTAATCGTAAGCATCAACATGATCATTATTTTTTTAAATTAATAGTACCTTCTGAAAGCAGTTTATACCCTATTCCTCCCTTCAACGTTCTATCTCATTTTGAATATGATTGCAACTTCAGAAATAGAATAAAGAAAAAAGAAAAGTAATGCCCCCATAATACATAATTAACTTCAAATGATCAGAAATGCTTATCATTATCTTGTTCTAAGGCACAGAATTATTAAAAAAATTATTACTAGTTCATAAAAAGGAAAACATCTCAAGATAATCTATATGCATATTGTAATGTTAGGTGAGATGAATTCAAAAACCCTGCAATTGGCTTATATCTAAGTGGTAATGTACAGTATTGTAGACCAAATTGTAAAAGGTAAAATGATCCCAATACAGGCCTCAGGAGGCCCTTAGAGTGTATATACCCCATACATCCCACATGGGGACATGGGTGCTCCCTAGCGGGAGTTTCGGCCCTTAGGGTAGTAGGAGGTTAAATCTCCCACCTTCCTACACAATCAACATGAGATGTCAATCAGATATTCAGCTGTGGGTGATGGCTGCCTTTACCCTCAGAACATACATCTGGTACTCATTCTTGTTAAAGGCCAAATCAATCATCCATCCAATGTAATTCTACCCAAAGGCAGGTCCTTCACTGCAATCATAGCATTTTCATGCTATGCTTGCAGCTTTACTAGGAAATTGTAGGTGTGGTAGTTTCCCCGTTGCTTTCCACACCAGTGAAGGATGATGATGATAATGATAAGGATGATGATGATGGCCATATGATTTTGGGGACCGTTTGGGCCTTAAAGTTTTCCTAACATTTGTCTTACAGGTGAGGAAAAACCCCGATAAAAACCTCACCCAGAAAAACTACCCCAACCGGGGATCGAACCCGGGCCCGCTGCATGACAAGGCAGCATGCTACCTCGAGACCACAGCAGTGGACGAATCAATCATAGGAACTTGATGTTGACAGAAGGTTTAAGTCAAATTAAAAATCCAGACCCTATCAGGACTTGAACCTCTGACCTTCCAGCATTATAACATATTGCCTTAATCAACTACGCTATGGCATACTCCAGACCAAATTGTACTGAATCAAACATGAAAATGAACATCATATCTCCGAATATTAATAGCAGCACAAGAAACAGAATTCAGATAAAATATCCAGACACAGAACAGCTGCCAAATAGCACTTCTCAAGAAGTTATAAATGTTACAAACACATTCTCAAGTTCAAGAACATTTTGTCAAGTTCAAATGTATCAATACTTTTAAACTCAGCATACAGATCATTTATCTCAGCAACTTACTAACTCACTGGCTCTATCGAACCCACAGGTTCATGGGCGCACAGACATAAGCTCCCCATACATTCCTATTCTGAGCTAATGTTTTCCAATCATCTGTATAATGCACTTCCCTCAGATTTCCATAATTTACAACTTACTTTATGTATGAGCTTCACTCAAATAGTTTATGAATATCAGACATTGGATTTTATTCTTTATGCCTATTTTTCCCCAAAGGAATAAATAAAAACAAATGAAGAGTTATACCACCTGAAAAGTTTAACTGTACCTACAGGTGCTTGTTTCATCCATTGGTAATAATTTTATGTTCTTAAGCCTAAAATTATTTTTTTTTTAAATTGTGTATTCTAATACCACCCACTGCACTTTTTCGTGCTTCACATTCTGCACTGGGCAGATATATGGAATTGACTTGGTCTATTTTCAATGTATGCACAACTTTGGCAGACCACTTTATATAGATAATGTAATCTTGAATTGAGAAAAGTATAGGATCATTGTATGTCTATGTGTTTGTGAAGTGGAAGTTGAATGAGGGATGATGATGGAGAAAGGGAGAGAGTAAAACCACATGCCAGCATGTAACCCACTAAAAAGCACCAAGGGGTTCTGCTAGTCTTAACATCCCCATTCAATGAACAAATAGCTATCAACAGTACCTCATGTCTTTTCAACATATAGTACATACGCACTGCAGAGGGATTTGCAATTTAACGCCAGAATATGGTGCACAATCTAGCGATTAAAAATTGTACACTCACCATCCCTCATGACTCCAAGATTGAAAATTTCACTATTAAATTAATTTAGTTTTATTAATTTTACAAAATAAAATTTTCAATCCTGCTGGGTATCGAACCCAGGCCTGCTAGTCAGGAAGCAGGCATGCTACCACCTGAACCAGCATGGCAGATACCTTTTTTTAAATTTAATTTACATAATTTGCCCCAAAGAAAACCATCACCCAGGAAACTTGTCCCGACCTGGGATCGAACCCGGACCCACTGCGTGACAAGGCAGCATGCTACCTCGAGATCACAGCAATGGACTATATTATTATTATTAGTAGTAGTAGTAGTAATAGTAGTAGAAGTAGTAGTAAACTATAAACCAATAGGTAAAACATGATAAGGACTACTCATAAAGTAAAAATTTGACATAAACCTCCAGTGAAACCAGAACAGTACCTAAGTGGCCTAAATTAATGACAGCTATATTATTATTATTATTATTATTATTATTATTATTATTATTATTATTATTATTGTTGTTGTTGTTGTTGTTAAACGATAAACCAATAGGAAAAAGATCATGAGGAAGTCCCATGAAGAGACTATTTGGCATGAACCTCCTAAATCCATGACAGCTAGAATACAATTATTATTAATTATTATATATTATTGTTGTTGTTACTGCTGTTGTTACTATTGTTACAGGTACTATTATTAAATTGTTCATTTCTAGAATGAAGTAAGTTGGATCAGACTAAAGAGAATTGGAAAATCAGTTACATTTCACTCAACAAATGCTGAAAAATAAAAAAAAAATGAATAAAAACTAATATCCATCAAAGCATGAATAAATATACAGGTTAAATGACTCGATACTATTTAATCATGCCTCAATGGACTTGAACATTTTTATTTGGTTCTATTTTCTCAGCTGTAGTAATTGAGAGAAAAGTGTGTGATCATATTTCTATTCGTACATTACTACAGAATAAAGCTACTTGAAACATTAGCCTTTTTGCATAATATATTTTACTATCATGTAGTAAACCTGTTTTATTTTTGTGGTTCGTATATATGGTGGTAAGTAGAAATGAAAAACAGTTGTAATTTAACATCGCATTTTCATGATTTAGAAATTACAACTAAGTTCATGCCAGTCATTCATATTTCCTAATGGACGATGTTATGCATCAACAGGCTAAGTGCCATTTAAAAAAAATTATATTTTGATTTCATCTGTTACACTGGCTCATGAAGTAAGCGTATGCACACTTTTAGCACCAAATCTTTAAATATAACATTATTATTAAAGAAAAATGTAAAAGCCATCAGTCCTATCAGTGATTCTATGTTTTGCAACAAACAACTATGAAACCAGATCATCATAAATGATAATCTAAATTTTGCATCATGCAGCTAAGTGCCAAATGTTCCTGCTCTTAGATTGTTGTTGCATAACTGTCAAACAAGAAAAATAACTTGCAATATACAGTATTGTTATTTTGGCACTACAATAAATAGTGAACATATTTTTTTCGAAACTTACATAATGGCACATAGCCAATTGATGCATAAGTCATCCAACTACTTAAATTAAAATTTTTATTTAAAAGTTTTCCATGATAGGGTGCATATAGTTAACTTAAAATTAATATGTTACTCAGGATAGGAATGTGTGGAGAGCTTATGTCTGCACAGCCATGAACCTATGGGTGCGATAGAGCCAGTTAGTTAGTTAGTTATTAATATATCAGACCCATTACAATAAATAAAGCAAGAAAGCTCTGAAGAGCCAAACCTAATGCAGCGGTCGCTTGCTCTCACTGACTAATAGACTACAGTACAATGAATCATCAAGATCATCATAGTACAATGAATCATTCTTCGGTTTTCTTAATTGGATTTTCCTACTTCTTGGTTTAATTGTCCTCACTAGACCATGTGGTCCCCATTTCCAATCCAATACTCGAATAAAAATGTCTATGATACAGCTGGAAATCAAAATCAAGACCACCGGAATGCTTGTCATTTGTGCTGTTACACTATGGAGGCAGCCGTTATAGTCATTAATAACATAAAAATCTGAGTAGAAGAGAAGTAAAGCCATATAACCCATGTCATAGATCTACTGAACATAGAAGAACCTCATCCATGAATAAAGAGGGCTGTAAGCAAAATTTGTTGCCCATCTCATATCTAGATTTGACTTGTGATGCCAATGACATGAGATGTTAAATAAAATGAAAGTAAACAACTGTCATCCAGATGTAAATAGCAAGGGTCTGAATTCTAAAAGTATCCCAAGTCTCTCTATTTTATCATTTCACTAAACAAAACCATATTAAACAAGATAAAATCATAATTTTCTTGTTGTTTGCCAATTAATATAACATAATGAGATAATAGATGACCTTCATATTCGAGGTCATAAAAGATCTACTTAAGCATGAAGTAATCAATGGATCATAGGTCAAAAATTGGCTCAGCATACTTTAATGGGTGTTTGGTGATATCAGAATGGGCCTACAACAAGATTCAACAACTATAAAGAATAATCAATTGAGTTGGTGTTTACTTGATGAAAATCCATTACTTATTTAATTAAATAAAAATAAAAACTCACAGTTTTATTTGATTTTCATATTTATTAAGATATAATTTAATTACAGCTGTTTCTGTACACTGTACCTTCTTCAGACATGTTAACAAATAACAAAGTTCATTAATTTGTTAACATGTCTGAAGAAGGTACAGTGTACCGAAACAGCTGTAACTAAATTATATCTTAATAATATGAAAATCAAATAAAACTGTAAGTTTTATTTTTATTTAATTAAATAACCATAAAGAATTTTTTTTTGCATTCTAATGACCAATGTTTAATGAAATATTCAATAATAAGTTACATTTAGAAATTTCAAGATAATGGACTGAACTAATAAAATGTCCTTTTTTAAGTTCTCAGAAAAACACACATGAGTCATTAAGAATCACTGAGATAATCTTAATATATAAAAATTTTGTGTCACATTGTTTGTCCGCGATGGAATCCTAAACTACTGAATCGATTTTAATAAAATTTTGCACACTGTGTGCAGTTTGATCCAACTTGAGACATAGGGTAGTTTATAACTAAATTTTAGTCACATTATTTTTTTATTGCAAATTATTTGTTTATTATTTAACAAAGAGTTATAATTATCTGTGAGTTCCATACGATTCTAATAGATGGTGGTGTTTTGTAAGGTAATTTGGTAAGGTAATTGGTTTATTATTTAACAAAGAGAGATCCAGGTGGCTGTGCTTTTTGTTGCAACTGCGAATTTCTATTGAATTACAAATTGATTATTTCATAATTTAGGTGTGTTCAGTGTTTATTTTATTTTCAATATATTGATAGTAATATTAATTTCGTGTGTAAGTATTAGTTTTAAGTAATCTGGCTGAAAGACAGCAACTTAATTTAAATTTAACTGGACCGAGAAGGGACATTGAACAATATGGCGAATCAGTTCTAGAGACCATGAATGATAAGATATCAAGTGAATTTCTGCAAATTGGTATAGGCCTATGTGACATAAATCTTACATTTAAGAAGAATGTCAATTTAAAAACATATGATTGATGCCAAAAAGATTGGGATAAGTAGATTCCCGTGCAAGCAGAGCAGCAACACGGATAACTCGAAATAACGAATTTTGTCTTTCAGCTCATTTATGTCAAATGCATCGGGATATATAGATTACAGGCCAATGCTGGGTAATCAGCAAGGGGTATTTAAAAATAATAACAATATAAATTTATAATTATTTTTCCTTTTACTTATTCAACTAAATGTAAAACCACATTATCATTTATTTAGGCGTAGCAGCACACGCCGGGTATAGCTAGTATACTATAAAAGAACAGTCATTGTGGTGTAATGGTAGCATGCCTAACTATTATCCCAAAGAATACAAGTTAAATTAGTTTCGTGCAATAACGCAAATTTAAGTAAATTATATATCACTGCAACAGCTATAACAATTAGATGTAGTGTATAAAAATTCACATCTCTTCGTCAAATAGTTTATTTTTAATTGAATTTTGAAAATCCAAAAAAATACAATTACCAATCACGGACCGAGCGCAACCAAAGAGCATCTCCACAATGTCACTACTCACAAGAAAGCTATAATACTTATATGTGATTTATGAGAGATGCAACGTTTGTCTGTTTGCCTAGTTTTTATTTTGAAGTATATATTTAATTAATGCAAAGATATTGTTCTATAAAGAATTTCTTTAAAATATAGCATAATGCAGGTAAATAAAAACATGTAAGAGCATTCTTTCAAAGAGCATATGTTGTGTCTTAATATATTATTTTCTATTTTGAATTTTTCTGCTACTTTCAAATATTTAGAATCTACTATGTTGAATGAAGGGTTTATGGAGGGAAGATCCAATAATCTATCAAAAATAGATGCCTTCATGTTGATGCAATTTGCTTCGAATTTGCTTGCAATTTCTGCAGATATGTAACATCAAGTCAGATGTGTTACTTAATAAAAAATGCTAAACTCCAGTACAGGACAGTAAATGTTTGATATATGCCCTTTTTTTTTATTTTAAGTAGACTACCATACACGATTAAGTTTTTAGAATTGTGACGTCAGATTATTATTTAAGAATGGAAGAAAGAGACAATTTTTTGTTGAATGGAATTTAGTATTGGATACACATGGAGAAATGTTTTTAGGCATACCACACAAAACTGAATTATGAAGGTAAGTCTCAATTCCAAGTTATTTTGCAGTAAGAAAATGGCTATTCTTGTTACAAAAATTGTCAAGTTATTTTAGAAATTGCAGTTCAATCGAGAAGCTAAAATTAAAAATAATGTAGGGACTAAACTTCTCTCAAAAATGTTCCTATGATATATGCGTAATTATTATAATATTCATAAGGGTTCCGGTTGGCCTTAAGATTCTGGATTTGCATTAATTTTTTTGGCGGAATACGCGAGAATTTTATTTATGAGAATGCTTTTTTGTGGATTTATTCTGGTATTTATTCTTGTTCTTTAGGCTATACTCGTGAATATGTCTTATTATTTATAAAAAATAAATAAATAAAAAAAAAGTTCAAATTTCTGAAGTGCTATCAATATTAATAACTGTTTAGAATCCAAGTTGGTCGTTCTTCAATGAGATTCACCCACACGTAGGCCTCTTCTAATATTATTTTAGATCTGAATTACATCCTATATTACCAATATATCCTAAATGACTATATATGTGTGTGTGAGTGTGAGATGTTATTTTGGATGTTAAGTAATCTATAAATAAGTGAAATTAAAAAAATACAAATAAATACATAAAATAGACTTAGCCTCACAGTCTACTAATATATCACGAATTTCCTAGATGTTCCATTATGGCCAAAGATGTTAAAACATCTCAAAATAAAATTGAAGTAGAAATAAATGACAATAAACCAGATTCTGAGAAGTGTCATCAAATATTTGCTACTTTAAAGTTATCATAACTGTTACAGATTTATTTTAATGGACAATAAAGAAATTACCTAATTCTCATAGAACCTTTCAAACTATTTGTTTTTGGTGACTATGTTTATCACATGCATCCTCTTCTGTCAGAATCAAATATCCACAAATGTTCACAAAAAAATCTAAATCATAGGAAATATAAGTAAGCTATAAGGAAGATTGTGAGGTAACTTATCTTCTCAAAGCATTTTCATCATTGGAATTGTGAAACCAGTTATCTCGGAATTTCTTATGCCATTCTAGTATACAAGAATGAGTCATACAAATGTATGATATATAAGAATTTTTCGTCCTCCAATTCCCTCTATCTGCTCTATACTAGCTCTCATTCTGATGGGATGAACACATATCTTACTTGGATAATTTATGAAGAAACAAATGAATGATATAAGAATCTATATTTGAAGAGAAAAATTATACAGACTGGGGTTTGAACCCAGGGACTTTGGCTTTCTAGGCCAATGCTCTACTACTGAGCTATCTGGGCACTCCAATCTACACGCATATTTTTTTCTTATAATTTTTCTCTTTATAAAGCCCTGTTGGCTTTATAAAGTAATGTTTAAATTCCCAATAAAAGTCTTCTTAAATAGAAGCCGTCATTTGCATAATCAAAGCAAAGGCTTGTAGCTTTTGGCGATCAGGAATTAACAATGTATAATAGAAAAATTTGCATTTAGATTGGAGTGCCCAGATAGCTCAGCGATAGAGCCTAGAAAGCCAAAGATCCTGGGTTCAAACCCAAGTCTGAACGTATAATTGGTCCTTCAGTGAGAAGTGTTAAATTAATAATAAAAACATTGATATAAGAATCTGTTCATTTGAACTATTTTGTAAACAATGTTTAATATTCCTGGTAAGATACTATTATTCTGGTTTTGATAGTTTTTCATTTTCATTATGGCAACAATCTAGTTTAGTATATTTCAGATTTATTTAATATCTACAGAATTTTTTTGTGGTATATTAAGCAGGTTTTTCAAACATGAAACTATCCTAATTTTGAACCATGTGTAGATATTAGTTAGCATAAATTGTCCCAATTTTGTTGTGTAAGAAATAATAGTTGAATTTTATACCACATTTAAAACACATTGATCATGAATTTAGAAAAGCTAACAAAAATAATTCACATTAACCTTAATCCTTTTTGTCTAGCATTGGTTATAAGGAAGATCACATTTCAGTTAGGTTTTAAACTTTCACAAATCATTCAAAGAATAGGCCTATTTGAGTTTTTCTTCACATTTACACAGATCATCATAAATTAAAAAAAAATACCTAAAATAACTCACACTAACCACACTATGTTAATCCTTTCTACTATTATCAATTATTAGGTCACATTTCAGTTATACTTTTATATTGCTTAAATTAGAAAATAAATTAAATTCCTAGGCTATTTTTACAAATACAACATATGAATGTCCAGAACAAATAATAGGAATGATATTACAGTATGTCACAAAAGTTATTTTTCACTAAGGTCTATATTTCTAAATTTTCTTTGCCAGAAACAAGTAATTTCATTATTTTTCAATGTAATAAATAATTTACATGTAAAAAATTTTGAAATTCACTTTTATTTTTCCAAAAATGAATCATAACATATAAAGCTAATTAAAATCTTAATTTCCCAATGTGGCTAGTTAGCAAAGAGTGTTAAACCATATTGATATAAATCAAAATATCCATAGTTTGAATCTCGCTAAAACCCATGGTGAGTGAGTGTTGCATTTATAACATGTAACAATATAGTATGAATACAAAGAATTGTATGGTAGAAGTAGAATTGAGATAGAAGCAAAATATAAAATAGAATAAAGGGGGGAAAAAAAGGAGAAAGAGACATTTAGTCATAAAAAGTGGAATAATTTTTGTTTCTAAAAGAAGTACAAATGAACGAGAAGGATATCAATGGTGGGCAATGAAAACCTCGTAACTCCATTTTGGTCAATTTTACAGGTGAAACAAATAACTGTTTTAAATAATTATTAAAATTGATAAGCAATAGTTCCCACATATTTTACTACAGAATACAAGTCAAGGGAAAAACTGCACTTACACTATCTCAAAACTGCAAAGAACTGCGAATACACGGTAGCAGTTAGAAGTAGCAGCGATAACGTTATCATTGAATGATAACCCACAAACATCATAGTGAGTTACCAAAGTTTATTAAAAATGGGTGTACACTTACTTATCACTCCCTAACGCTGATCCAACCAGCGATAACCCAAAACAGCAATAGAAAAATCATAGACTAAGTAATATACTCTGTGGAGAAAATAGCAGTTAGCGTCAACAGTCTAACAGTCTCATAATATTGTGAATTGCATATTTAAATAAATACTTTAAAATTGTCTAATAATGTTATAAAAATTGTTTTAAAACGTTTTAAAATATTAGAAAATGATGGTAAGTACAGAACAAAAGCTATAGTTTACAACAATATAACAGAAAAATTATGTGCTAGTAGAAGTGCAGTTGAGCCCAAGTCAAGTTATTAATAAATTTGAAGTCTGTGTTCTCAACAGGTTATGCATCACATATTTCTGTGCTGGCTACTGGAGTTATGTGGTTTTCAATGATTGATGGAGTTACAAGATTTTCATTGCCTACCGTCGATATAATAATCCAGTTATTGTTCCTTTATTATTTCATTATTCATACAATGTTTCTTCATAATTACCCTTACTTGTAGTGCAGTATCTAAATAAGTACTAATTTATCATATATAAAAATTGTCAATGCTAGTATCAGTTTAAATCTTTAATTCAATGTATGTTGACCTCACATATTCAACTCCTCACAGGATGACTGCCAGTAAAATTTTATTGCATGTCACAGTGGTCATATTAAAAGTCATTGAAAAATATATTAGCTGTGGCATAGTACAGACAGCATCATTACTCCCTTCTGAAAAAAGCTCATTCACTTTCTATTGAGTAGTGTTTTAATAGGATTAATTTTATTATATGTTATTATAAGATTATTTTATTATATGCCTATTATTTCCTTTAACACTTCATCTATCCTCATCTTAGCAGCAGTTCTTGCAAATCATTACATAAAATAAATAAGTTATGAACTTGATAATATAATTATCAGCTTTTTCATCTTAAAATTAGCGCCAAATTATAAACTTCCCTTAATTTGACAATAAGGTATCAAATAGCAAAGCGAATTTAAATGACCTTGGTGAATCGATTAATTTACTGCCGAATCACACTGCACTTCACTTCTCATACAGTATTAAAATTATAAAATCGCTGAACAATTTTTTTTTAACTGGTCAATTTCGTTACAACATTTGTGTTACAAATCTATTTCATTATGCTTCACGCCTATAATGTACATATAAGAAGCACGCTATTATTATGACAACAAGCAGAAGTTACAGTGTTGAAATTGGTTACTAAATACTTTTTCCGGATTAAATACTTACTTGGTCCAGAGGAAGACCAGATAAATCTGACACCCAACTGAAAATTCGACTACCATCGTAATATACGTCAGAGTCAGAAGCCATGTCGAGAGCCGCTGCTCCGTTTCGTTTACAGTTTGCCCGGTTGCCGCGCCGTGATCGTATGATGCGCGAAAGTTGCCTAAAGGCAGGCGGGGCACTCGAGAAAGATGGGTGGGGACGAAACAATCACATGAGGTGATCAGCAGATGTATTAAAAAATCACGCGGATTTTGAGTTCTTGGATGAGATATTGAAACTTAAAATTATGCAATCTTGGAGTATCGCAATTACACAATTTTTCGGTTTATCGAGAACACTGCATTAAAATATGAATTAATGTTACATTGTTTTAATTCAATCACACAAATTAAAACATCACGGAAATGTATCAATTTAAGGATTAAAAATCTACTCGTACTTTATTTGACTTTTTCAAAAGAAAAATTGGTTAAGAATGTAAACAGCAATTAACCTAGTCCACTTTTATATTACGGTATCTTAAAAACACTTAAGATACGGGTAACAAGATAGCAAAAGACTGCAGTATGCTATTATGAATTCCTCCTTTACTATCACTAGAGCTCGAACCTACAAAAGGCATAGCATGCTGTTGAGGTCAGCAACTAAAGTTACTATTAGAAGTCATGATTGGTGGGAGAACATTTCCATCCTTTTCACATTTTCTCCAGTGCTTGATTATGCTTCCTCTTGTTCTTTTAATAAAAAAAATACATTTCATGTTTTATTTAAAATAGCATACTTTTGAATCTTCGATTCATGAATAGCATTGATAAAGCTGAAATGCAACCTATCCCGACAATTTTCATCAATATCGTTACACTGTACCGTAAGAAAAGACTAAGAATTGACCTATTTAATTCATTAAATTCCATTTCCGTAGTAATAAAAAAAAGTAAGAAATGCTTAAAATATTAGCACCTAAAACGAAGTCAGATACGTTAAGCTGTTGAAAAGTCATTAATTGGAAACGGTTGTATTAGGAATCAGAAATACAAATCAAGTATGAATTATTTATTTATTTATTTAGAAAATAAATCCAATTGTTAATATTCAGTATACTTTCAATGGTTTTCTTACATTCTTGTAAGTTCTGAACTAAGTTGGAGATTCTTAGAAAAATCGTCCAAGAAAATGATGTTAGATAAACGATTCAATAAAAATTTACACGTATCGATGAAACTAATAATATACTTTATTATATGTAAGCATAATATATTAATTTTATAGAAAGACTTAATGAAAGTTATAAAAACTGCCAATATTTATAAATGTAGGTTGAGGGTTCGAGTCCCGGTGGGGTCAGGATTTTTAAACTGACCCAAACATTCTGGTGGCACCGTGGTCCTGGGGTCGACTCAGCCTCTAACGGAAATGAGTACCAGATGCTTGTTCTGGGGGTAAAGGGGGCCATCACACAGGGCTGACAACCCGGCTGACATCAAGTGCAGATTGTCTAGAAAAAGTGGGAGCCTTAACCTCCTACTACCCCAAAGGTCTCCTATGGCCTGTAGTGGGATCACTTTACCTTTACCTTTGAATGATTGGAAAATATTAGCTCACGATAGAGATGTATGGAGAACTTATGTCTGTGCGGCCATGAACCTATGGGTTCGATAGCGCCAGTGAGTTAGTTAGTTAGGTTCTAATATTATCGAATGATGGATTAGAATTTGTGACTTCTTCCCTCATAAAAATGTTCATACTGTGAAGCACTGGAAGAAAATTAGGATATTATGGTACGATAATAAGTTGAGAAAGTATAAGTACAACGTAAAACTATAATGACTTTATTTTTTTCAATCGTTTTATTATAACTACTCTGTATCCAACAAATAAAAAAAGTTAGGCTTAATTAATTCAAAGGTTCATAAATAATAAAAACGTAATGAATTATTTATATAGGTGTAAAATACCTGGAATGAGTTAAAGATATAAATACAGAATTTGAGTGGACATGGCATAGTCCGCATTATCACAAATGTATTCAAGTTATATTATTGTACTCTGGAAACCTCAAAAATAAACAAATGTATTTTTAATGTCTCGGAGGAGTCCGTCGTTGTGGCGTAGTCGGTAGAGTCCCTACCTTCCACTCCGGCGACCCGGGTTCGATTCCCGGCGGGGTATGGGATTTTTAAAAAATCTCAACCTTGGGAGTAGGTGTGTGTAGTGTCCAAGTTGTACCCATTGGGTTTAACTCCTTAAAAAATGTATCGGAGGACATGGTTTATTGGTTTGTTCGTTGAAGAGAGAAAGAAATAGAGGAATTCATATTACTATAGTGTAAAAGTTGTAAGTTGGCAGGATTTCTGCTATCCTTGTCTAGAGAATTGTTCTTCCACCCTTCGCTAGACATCTGAGTGATATGTGTACTATAATGGGCTACCCTTGTAAAATTACTTAGGAATGCTAGAAAAACTCCACCCCCACTTTCGCCCAGTCACTTTTGTTCACGTAATTTTTGTCAGTGGCGACTGTTTCAGAGTTCGTTTGTAGTTTGTGAGATATTATATTAGTGTAAAATTAGTCTTTAGAAGAAGGGAATGCCACCACTGATCTATGTTCACTGCAGGGAGTGTCTGCCCGCTGTCACCGTGAAGGGATATGTGTATGAGTGAGAAAGAAGATGGTGAGTACTCTCTTTCTCTTTCTAAAATATTCTAGACACTTTAGCCCTAATGGACTATATTTCTCTGTGTCCACGGAAATAACACTCCAAGTTTTTTTTATTTATTTTTTTTTATTTTATGCTTTGGAAACCAAATCTAGATCCACTAGAAGAGCCACTAGAAACGTTAATACAATGTACAACAAACATTTTAAAGATTCCAAATATGCGAAAGAAAATCAAGCTTTGGGACGCACATCATAGAATGGGATCATCAAATAGGTACAATTAACATCCAACAATAAAATTAATATTTTGGAGGAAAACATTTTTAAATAAGCTGGAAACGTAAGATTGTTAAACGAAAATATACCTATCGACCACAACTTCTACAAAATCCTCATAAGAAGTAGTACTGAGTAAATGCTGATGATAGACAACAATCCAAAAGGCCTACGCAAATTAAAACAATAGTTGAAGTTGACTGGATAACTCAAGTACGTTTGTACGAGGATCACTCAGAAAGTTTCCGGACCTGACTGTACCGTTTATGATAGAAAGATAACAGTGTCAGCAGCGTATTGGAAGGTACTTTATTAGTCAGCTGAAATTGTTTCCGCCCATCCGCACCCCTCAACCCTTAGCAGCTGTGGGTCAAATGGTAGGGGGTGACAGTTAATATCAGACTGCAACATGGAACCACAACGAGAATATTTTCGAACAATGATTTTCTATTATTTTAAAAGCAGCTTAAACCAGGCGCAATAGCTTGAAAGGCTTACATAGGCTTTTGGGGACCTTCCCCTTCCAGTGCCACAGTTTTCAATTGGTTTGCGGAGTTTAAGATGGATAGAACCTCTCTTGAAGATGAAGAGAGGAGTGGGAGGCCCGTCGATTACAGTGGCTGTGGAAAACATCGATGCTGTGGAGAAAATGGTGCGAGAAGACGCCCATATGACTTATAAAGATATTGAGGCATCCCTCAGGATTGGATCGGGGAATGTTGCAAAAATTCTGCACATCTATCTTAGGGTCAGCAATGTGTCATCTCGTTGGGTGTTACATAGACTCACTGAAGGTCAAAAGATCATTCTTTCTTTTCATTTTTGTTGGTTTTTATAAATCTATTCAGGCTACAATCATTTTTCAGTGCTAATTTAATGTTAAATTTGCTGAAAATTTTAAAAACTTATTATATGCAAAAGTAAATGCCATAGTAAATTTGTAATAAAATCATCTAAAGAAGCTCTACTGGCTTTATAAAATAATGTTAAAATTTCCATTAAAAAGTCTTCTTAAATAAAAAGCTGTAATTTTTCTGTGTTGAGCAACAGTACGTATTTGGCACTCTTGGGAATTGCATTGTGTGAGAGAAAAAATTGTGTTTAACTTGGAGGGTTTAGAATAGTTCAGATAGTAGAACATTAGCATATAAAGATAAATGTCCTGGGTTCAAACCCCAGTCTAGGCAAATATTTTTGCATTTGCATAACCAAAAGATCACTCGAGTGGAATGGTGCCGTGAAATGCTTCGGAGATTCAATAATGGGAACTCTCGCCGCATTTCTGAGATCATTACAGGTGACGAGACCTGGATTTACCAATATGATCCAGATGAAAAGCGTCAGTCGTCGGTATGGGTCTTTCCTGATGGTGATCGACAAGTCAAAGGCCTCCGAGCAAAATTTGTCGACCCTTTCAGCCCAGCCGACGCTAATGACCTGAGTTGTCAAAAAGCGTCGTTAAACAAATTAATACTAGTCTACTGCTGATACTAGTACTGATATTATTATTATTATGATTATTATTATTATTATTATTATTATTATTATTATTATTATTATTATTATTATTATTATTATTATTATTATTATTATTATTATAGGGGGCACGCCGTGGCGTAGTTGTTAAGCCACTGAGCTACAAACCGGAGGGTCGAGGGTTCAAGTCCCGTTGGGGTCAGGATTTTTAAACTGACCCAAACCCTCTAGCGGCACTATGGCCTTGGGGTCGACTCAGCCTCTAACGGAAATGAGTACCAGACGCTTGTTCTGGGGGTAAAGGCGGCCGTCACGCAGGGCTGACAACCCGGCTGACATAAAGTGCCGATTGTCTAGAAAAAGTGGGAGCCTTAACTTCCTACTACCCCAAGGGCCTCCGGGCCTGTTGTGGATCACTTTATTATTATTATTATTATTATTATTATTATTATTATTATTATTATTATTATTATTATTATTATTATTATTATTATTATTATTATTATTATTATTACTAATAATATTAATTCTTCCGCTTAAACTTCTAACAATAAGTTCATATTGGTCTAGAATCCTTGGGTGTAGAGTACACTAAAACTCCGTGTACTTAGAAAGTTGTTCTTCATTTTGTAGATGACATATTACTTGCGAAAGAAACCTTTCAACCAATAATTTCTTTGTTCCTTAAAGAATAACTGGAAGGGAGAGAGTTAAATTAATTTTCTTTCTAAAACTAATCCATTAGAAAGAAACAGCAGTAGAAGGAGTTGTAATTTACTAGTTGATATTTTAATCCATGTACCAAATTAAATTTCAAACTACATTTTTCTTTACTTAAATAATATCTGTTCTTTTCTCTTGTTGATAAATCCTCGTTTTATCCAGAGACTGTTATCTCGTTTGCAACTTTACAATCTAAGTCACGTGAGATTCAGACAATAGGCCTACCTGTATTTTCCTAGAAATCTGATTTAAATCTCGGAACTATGTAAAAATATGTTTTAACGTTATAACGTTATATATTTTATTCCATGGTCTCGAGGTAGCGTGCTGCCTTGTCACGCAGCGGACCCGGGTTCGATCGCCGATCGGGGCAGTTTTTCTGGGTGAGGTTTTTATCGGGGTTTTTCCTCACCTGTAAGACAAATGTCAGGAAAACTTTAAGGGTCAAACGGTCCCCGAAATCATATGGCCATCATCATCATCATCCTTCACCGCTGTGGAAAGCAACGGGAAGCTACCACACCTACAATTCGCTAGTAAAGCTGCAAGCATAGCATGAAAATGCTATGATTGCAGTGAAGGACCTGCATTCGGGCAGAGTTACTATGGATGGATGGATCCATTTGGCTATGTACTGTTTTAAATATAAAATGTATTTAAAAGCAAAACACGAAATATTGACTAAATTAGTAAAGTTATATTAATGTTTCCACCGCTGTGGTCTCGAGGTAGCGTGCTGCCTTGTCATGCAGCGGGCCCGAGTTCGATCCTGGGTCGGGGCAGTTTTTCTGGGTGAGGTTTTTATCGGGGTTTTTCCTCACCTGTAAGACAAATGGTTCCCGAAATCATGTGGCCATCATCTTCATTCTTATTATCATCAACATCAGCCTTCACCGGTGTGGAAAGCAACGGGAAGCTACCACACCTACAATTCCCTAGTAAAGCTGCAAGCATAGTATGAAAATACTATGATTGCAGTGAAAGACCTGCCTTCGGGCAGAATTACGATGGATATTAACGTTTAACTTTATTTTGCACAGATGACTTTTCGTAAAAACAATATTAGTAATAAATATTTTTGTTTATTTGAATGCACTATCTGTAGACCACTAAGTAGCTCCGCACTGAATTCTTTACGAACAAGCAAACTAAGTAACTGACACTATTGAGTCTCGAGATTCATGGACACGCGGACGTAAGTTACCCATACATCCTTATCCTGAACTAATGTTTTCCTGTATAATTCAGCTCCCTTGTATCTTGATTAATATTATTCTTCCTTCTCATTCTTGGCCTACCTATTGGGCGCTTTTCTTCTAGTTTTCCTACAATAAGTTCCCATGCCCCTCTTTCATTCTCCATTCGTGTCACATGTCTTGAACATAGCAATCTATGAGACTTAACTGTTGTTATTATATCTAGTTTTTCATAATTAGAGCTAGGAATTTTAGGTGCTGCACCTTAATTTTATTTTGTTACTACAATGCTCAAATTAGCTTGTCTTGCAAAGAAAACATTAAATAAATGCCCCTAAATGTGTTTTAGTTGCACCTTTTTCCAATGCTAGCACTTTTTTGCACCTTTTTATCAATGCAAGCACATTTTGCACTCTTTTAAACCTTTTTTTGTCTCTTAGCAGCATTGTATTCCCAAAATAATATATATATATATATATATATATATATATATATATATATATATATTTTTTTTTTTTTTTTCTTCAAATACGCTTTCAAGGGTTGGTAACGATGTGTGGTATCAGTCCACATCACATTACTTCCACTTTAGAGTGCAGTCCCGTTAGGCTATTCCTTTTAAATTAGTTCGCACCTTCTTGTACCACAGTTATGCGAAAGCTATTGTTTAAGCAAGGGAGATTGTTGAGTGCATAAACAAATGTTTCAGTTCAAAATAATATTTGACTTGTGCGGTCTGCTATTTTCCTGAGTGACCAGTATACAGTATGCCAAAACCGAATGTGAACTCCTATAAACTACATGATTTTGTAAAACAGTTTAGAGCAGATGGAATTCAGAGTGACAGATCTGTTATGAGGTGCATTATTTGCCATATTTCAATAACAATTGATGAAAAACACCAACACAATCATGTACGCAGCATATAGGTATTGTGTATCTGGCTTAACTTGGCAAAGAGAGAGATGGAGATATAAGGGTTAGATCCTTGACCGCTTTCCCTCAGTCACAAAGGAAAGAACCCACCGTGTTGTCAGTTTTCGTCTTCCCTCTTACTCTGTTAACATCTGGTGAAGAAATAACGACAACATTGGTGCGAGTGAGAGAGGTGAGCACAGCTGTCTCTTTCTACAAATTTCTTGTAAAGTTAAACCAGACGGACAATAGTGCAAAACACGAACAATAAGGAACTACAAAGCAGTAAATGTTGTATTGTGACAACAGTTTATTGGCGAGGCAATGCATTCTTCAAGTTTAATACATAGAAAATATATTTTTTTAATGATACAGCAAAGATATCTATGGCATGTGGTATTCCTCTTTCCAAACTTAACATCCCTATTATGAAAGTATATTTGGAGAAATATACTGGGAAATCTGTTCGAGATGAAAATCATACCTTCAACCTCTGTATGAAGAAAAATTAAAACAAATAAGTCAAGTAGAAGGTGAAAACCAGTATATTTTACATTAGACGAAACCACTGATAGACAGCTGAGATATTTAACTTTTTTAGATATGTTCTAAACATTAGAGTTGAATAATATCCCTCTTTAGCAGTTTTATGGACTTGTGAATTCAATAACATGATGTTCTGGGACTTGTCTTACTCAGACTTTTTAATATATGACAACATGACTAAATTTTGTGTCGTGAGCTACTTGATGTAACTGGTTTTGGTACTCTTTAATGATAATTCAACTGAGAAATTTGCACCTTCTATTTTTAAAAAAATTCACCTTTTTGCACATTTTTCTGCTAAATTAAAGCACCTTTTTTGCACATTTTTCACCAAAATTCACATAAAATTCCTAGCTCTAGTTATAATATTCTCCATCCACCTGTCTGTTCGTCTCTCTCTCTCTCTCTTGTCCAGAAACTGAGTTCTTTTATAAATAAACAATTTTTCAATTTTTAAAGTGTTTTAAATTAGACAAAATACATCATCATCCATGCAAGTATTAGGTAATGTGGCCTGTTACGGTCTCAAAGAGGAATTTTCCATCCAGCGCTTTTTTGGACGCCCCAGCGATCTTTTGCCTTGGGGGCAGTAGCGAAGTATGGTTTTTGGAATTCTATGAGACGGCATTCGTTGAAGATGGGCTTTCCAGTTGTCCTGGTAGTTTTGTATATGGTGAAGAATGGGTTCTACATCCAACTCTTCCATAATTTCCTCATTTCTTTTATGGTCCCACTTTGTGTAGCCTGCTGTACGGCGCATAAATCGCATCTCATTTGCTGTTATTCGGCTTTCATCTCTTCTTGGTATTGTCCATGCTTCGCTACCATATCTTAATACTGGTCTTGCGAGAACCTTATAAAGCCGTAATCTTGTGTTCTTCTGTACTAATTATGGTTTCATTATACTGTTAATTATCCCCGTTGTTTTTGTAAAATTTGTGATTTTCTTTGATATATCCGCTTCATCTTGAAATGTTAAATTATAAACAAAAATACATTTGTTTTCAAGTCTCAAACAAAATACATGTAGATGGATTATTCTTTCCATATATGAATATAAATTCAAATAAGTAACAGGACTGTCCCTAAACAAAATAAAAGTATAAATACAAACAAACTTCAAAGAATTGCATTAAAAATATATCAGTTGTTGTATATATGCTCTGACATTTAATGTAATATCGTGTCTAGAATATTTGGTTACATACAGTAGACTTTTTTTTGTAGAAGTTCTCTGATTTAAAATTTAAATTATAATTATGGCGAATTTCGGTTTCCTGTGAAATTCTAACCCAGGATTTCCCTTGAAAAGTAAATGAGAGAAAAACTTCTGAACAAATTTACCTTTCGCGGAACCTCCCTCTCAAACACTACTGCCTTAACCAATTCGCTCGATGCAAGTACTATGCACATGTACGTTGTTTTAACCTAGAAAAAAGTTACATAGAAAATGTGAATTTGTCTTTTCAGTGGCAGTTTTGAAATACTATACAATTGACATTATTGTCACGGCTATCTCAATTTAATCAAATCAACTCCAAATGAGACCGGAAGGCATGCATTTGAATATAATTATAGTCAGTGCAGTAAACAATATTACATCATTCTATAAAAATGCAACTCATGTTTCCTGATTCCATTGTAAGCTTCATATTATAAAACACGATATTACATTTTCACTCTAAAACAGTCTCAAATACATAGCTTAACCAATAATAATTTGGCACAGATGATTATGCTGGGACTTTATTCGGAAGGTCACGTGTTTAAATCCCGGAGTCGAACTTGAGTTTTATCCGGTTTTTTTTTTTCAGTTTTCAAGACATATGGTCTATTTAATCCTTAATCATCTTGTCATAGTTTATTAAAATTTATATTCAATGAATTTGCATAAAAGACGTAATTCCATTAATAACTATATCTATAAAGCCGTCATATGAATTATTAGATTCAAGGAACATTTCAGAGATTTCGTTTACAATGGAGGAAAATCAAGTTACGCAAAACATGTAATTCAAGCTGGACACCATATGCATAACATCGATAACACCCTCACAATAGTACATAGAGAAAACAGTCCAATGAGAATAAATATACTGGAGGAAATCGCAATCCTAAGAGAAATCAACAGCAACCTGATTCTCAATGAATACACACCTAATCCACACAATCCTCTGTACAAAATTCTCACAACCAAGTCAGTGCTTCAACAAGGGTCAACAAGAACGGACATAATGCATTCTGCTGATGATGGGACTAGTCCCGAAAGGCCTACAGAGTTTTAAAAGAACTTAAGTTGAGGAGACGGACCTACAAGGTAACTATATTATAGTTTTTAACCGTACATTATATTACTGTGAATTATTCTTTGCTTCTGGTCCCGACGATAGGTTGGAAACAAGTCCTCCGGGAGGTAGGCCTTACTTCATTTTAAGTCGTGGGTCCAGAGTGTGAAGATTTTCGCATTCGTAAAATAATTTCAAGCTAAGAGCCTCAGAGCAAACATTAATGGGACTTTTTCTAACTAACTCACTAACTCACTGGCACGGACATAAATTATCCATACATCCTTATCCTGAGATAATGTTTTCCAATCATTCCCTATATAAACTACTTCCCTCAAATTATAGTTAATGATATTCTCCCACCTCATTCATGGTCTACCAACTGGGCGTTTACCCTCTGGTTTTCGTACAAGAAGCTTCCATGCACGTCTTTCATTCCCCATTCGTGCCACATGTCCTGCCCACCGCAGTCTACGAGACTTAACTGTTCTTGTTATATCTGGTTTCCTATAAAGGCCATGTAGTTCACTGTTATGAAGTCTTCTCCGTTTACCTGTCTGTTCATCTCTCTTTGGTCCAAAAAAATTCCTAAGATCTAATCGGCCTTTTTCATTCAAGTAATTGCTTAGTTGCCTACCAGGCCTGTCTTTAAGGCGATGAACAAACCATTTGTCACATGTGACACATGTAGGGAAATAAGCGTAACTAATTTAGCCTTGATAATACGCTTAACTAAATTACTTGATTGAGTAATTCCCGCAAAGGACACATATATATACCGCACCGGTATATAATTATTTATATACAGATTTTTAACGTTTACACATCTTTCTGTTCCTAAAGTTTTATTTTCTTTCTCCACTCGCCTCTGTCCATCCACTCCATGCCCTCTAGATACCTCTTGTTCTCATTCCAGATCTTATTTCTTGCATCCATGAGTTTCGAGGTCTTCCTTTCGTTCTTCTTCCAAGTGGACACCATTCCAATGCTTTTCTGGGTAAACCTTTCTTCTTGCATTCGTCGTACATGCCCATACCAATTTAATTGCTTATATCTTATATAATCTATTATTCAATATCTAATATTTTTTTTCTCTTATGGCAGTAAAAATGAATGCTTGAGTCGGGATTTGAACCCGAGTCTCTAAACTCTGTACGTTTAGCGCTCTAACCAACTGAGCTACCCAAGAATTCCAACACAAACATACATTTTTCTTATACATGTAGTATTCTCAATTCACACAAGAGGTAGCGGAAATTTGTTCCAACTGACATCTAGTGCTAACATAACAGTTAAGCAAATTGCCTTCATTGCCAAATGTCAAAAAAATATTTATAACATATATATATATATATATATATGATATGATATGATATGATATGATATGAAAAGAAAAATGAATGCTTGAGTCGGGATTTGAACCCGAGTATCTAAACTCTGTACGTTTAGCGCTCTAACCAATTGAGCTACCCAAGCATTCCAACACAAACATACATTCTTCTTATACATGTAGTATTCTCAATTATATAGGGCCTATAGACGTAGAAATACATACACAATATATATACACGTCTGCTGATACTAATCCAAAGATCCTAGACTCGATATAACTAAAGAAATTGAAGAGTCTCTAGTAAAACTGAAGTAAAGATTACACTAAATTAGGAAATGAGTGTTTGAAGATTCACACGCAATTAGAAAACAAAAGAGACAGATTTCAAGCAAATTATTTATTGTTTCTACTGGTCTAGTGACTACCATGCTCGTTTTCATATCTGAGGATTCACTGATTTTTTTCCCCTTAAGGAATGTAAGAAGTTCTTGAGAAAATGTATGGAATCTTTCATGTCCAGTTTTGAATCCTAACCTTAGATTTTCAATAGCGTCGTTAAATAAAATAGGTATATTTCTTCTTATATATTTTTTTTCTTTATTATATCCCCTAGCTCTTTTTTGACCAACTTCATGTCTTGTGCCACAAAACTTGGGGTCAGAGTTTCTGACTACAGTTCATGAGGTCCCTGGTTTGATTCCCGCTCAAACCACAGAAAATTTTCATTAAAGATAAATTATTCCTGTGATTGCTCATAGTCTGGAATTCATATTAAGTTTAAGTTTAAGGACTCTGCTGCTGCATCATTATCATTTACTACCCATCATCCGGGTAACGTAACCCCTGCGTCCCACGTCAGTACTGGGATGCAATTTTCCCAATAGCAGAGTAGAATGCCAGAAATCTCGTAAGATAATATGGTGGCATTAGAAAAAAGAAAATTCCCCTCTTTGCATGTACTTTTATGTGCCCCATTTCACCAGGGACTTGTACGTCTTTTCAGGAGAGGATTTTAAAACTATGGATCGTACTCATAATTTTTTGACCACACAAGGGCACGGTGGCGCTCTTCAGGTGAGAAACAGCTCAGTACCAATACAAGTCAACATGAACATTTATTTAAGACATATCTTTCACTCATACATTCATACACTACAGCCGCCGAATCTCCAGCTCTGAAGTGTAGGTTATACCAGAGATTTGGAAAGGCTGGAGAATGTGAAAACAAGATACCTAAAGAGGGCAATAGGATCCAGCAAAAATAGGCCTACACCAAGTAGGATGATCTACATGCTGACCAGAGAAACCTTCTTCGTAGAAGACTTGAGACACAAGATGCTGCTACCTGCCACAGACCCATACAACGAAGTAATAGAAAGAAGAAGACAGAAGGAAAGAGAAATCGACAGCAGCTTCTTTGCAACGGACGCCATGGTAAATAGAGAATGGACCGGATACAACCAAACTCAAAGACGCAATAGTAGGACTGACGATTCATGGATTCCATCACAAGATGTGCAAAAACGTGAAATGTCATCAGCCAGATGAACAGTGTGTGTGCAAACTATGTGAAAAAAAGTGTGAAATCTACCATTTTAACAAATGTGAAAAAAAGGAAGTGACGTTAAATTAACTCATAAAAGAAAAACATAAACTACACTTATGCTCATTCGAGTGCACCTTTACTTATTATTATAATAAGTCAAGTTAAGGGAGAAACTCACCCTCTAATGCCAATAAGGAAATAGTTGATTGGGAGTAGATGTCTGCCACAACCAATCACAGCTTTTGACGCAGCTATAGCGCGCTAGTAAGATTTGTAATTGCTCACATGTTGTCAGCTGTATGTCTGCTAACCGCATACATAATTCGGTCCCTCCCACTGAATATCCATATCGGCATCACTGTCGTGAAAACGTCAGGACCGGAGAATCAGTGGCTGGGGTAGTAACCAAGACGAATAAATATAATAAGGTGATCCATCCGTATTAATTCTGCCCGAGGGCAAGTCTTTCACAGCAATCATGGCATTTTCATGCTATGTTTTGCAGCTTTACTAGGGAATTATAGGTGTGGTAGCTTCTCGGTGCTTTCCACACTGGTGAAGGATGATGATGGCCGGATGATTTTTCGGGGACCATTGGACCCTAAGCTTCCTGACATTTGTTTTACAGGTGAGGAAAAATCCCGCGGAAAAAAAATCACTCAGGAGCATGTCCCAACCGGGAATCGAACCCGGGTCCGCTGCGTGACAATGCAACACGCTACCTCGAGACCACAGCGGTGGATTTGATGGCCAAATGGAGTACAAGAGGCTATTTGGACCTCAAAAAAAAAATCTGAATGCGGGCGCGCTAAGTTGTAGGAAACGATGTTAAAATAGTTGATTTCAGTTCAAATAATAATAAACTACTTATTTCTTTGTTACTTTTTTTTTACAGTGGACCTAATGATATATTTGTATTATGTAGGCGATATGCGGAATTAGATAATACCACTAATTTGAAGAGCACGATGGTTCTCGTCCTCGATGGTCTAGGTCTAGGAATTACGTTCCTTACTTTTGGTCCCGAGTGGCGTAGTTCAAACCTGGCCGGAGTCGATGGATTTTTAGATTGAAAAGATCCATTGGACAAGTCCTGCAGGAGGGACTTTAAGTCGTGTGTCCCGAATCTGAAGATTTTCGGGCTCAGAAAGAACCTCAACCTAAATTAACGGCTTTTAGCAAAATTTAATTTCCCTTCACCATCCTTAGTTCACTAGTAGATGTCTCTTCGAGGCGATGTGCTGACCACACGTCACTCGCTGACATCTGTAGGAAAATAAAAACTCTATGGCGTGACAGGCCTAGAAACCCTTTGCCCCACCCTTGCCGACGACTTCATGTCCATGTGCATTAATCACAGAGGTAGATGATCATCCTGCCAATGTATGAGTGTAATGTGGTCAGCATATCGGGTCCCCAGCCGTTACAGCTTGTTTTATCAACCTGTAGGAAAATAAGCGCAACTACTTAGCTTAGTTAAGGATACCGGTAGAGTTCGCTTGCAAATTGTTATGCCTAGTCAACATTTTAAACAAATTGTATTTTCTACAGAACTACACTACCTAGGACAATAAAAATTTTACATCCAATTAAGGCCGGTTTTCTGATGGTACTACTGACATTGCTTTTTATCTAGCATCAATTGCTTTCATTTTACCTGTGTTTTCAAATCATACAATCATTTACAAAAAGTATACATATCTCCCCATTTGGGTACACTTTTCTCTGAAACTAATCATCAGAACTGCACTATTCTTTTCACTGATAGTTTGTGAGTGGCTTGAGATAACCAGTGAACAATTTACTCACTTGAGAGCCTAACATATTTTATAAAAATTATTTACTTTAAGATTTTTTTTTGCAATAATTTTTGTTTCTTGAGAATAGTATATTTTAACAACAAAATATTTGACCGACTGGATACAGCTAGACACTCTAAACATCCACAAAAATATTCAAGCTTCTACGTTACATAGTTTCTGAGAAATGTGCACCTGAAACTTAAAAAAATATATTTTGTTTGTAAATTATTATATGATTTGAAAACCCTGGTAAAATGAAAGCAATTAATGCTAAATAAAAATCAATGACAGTAGTACCATCAGAACACCTGCCTTAATTGGCTGTAAATTTTTTATTGTCCTGGGTAGTGTAGTTCCATAGAAAATATAGTTTGTTTAAAATGTTGACTAGGCATAAAAATTTGTAAGAGAACTCTACCAGGTGTCCTTAAGAAATTTGTGCTAGGAACAAAAAATGTCTCCACGCAGGAGGTATAGAGATCTATTAATCAAGGTGGATCTTAAAATTCGTAGTGTATATTCCATAAATTACAAGTTTGGTGGTTGAAATATAATTCAACAGCAAATTTCGTAAAATAAAGAATATTCAGAATAGCCTACAATACATTGATTGATTTTCTATTAATTTTATTTTTATCATTTTTGCAGGATTCTCACTGCCATGAGACAAAGCCTACAAGCCGATATCATGAGCCGGTTTGCTTGTAGACAGAGACCAGGAAGTCTGAATGCTACTTGCTGTTTTCTAACTTTCATAGTTTTTATATAATCATCATCATAGTCCATTTACGAATTTAGGTCATTTGTTGACCTGTTTCGGCCTCAATAGAAACACCATCCAAAGGTCTTTTGAGTGGACGTCCTGGTCTTCTTTTTCCTGTAGGTTTGAGTAAATGCGGTATCCCAATGTCTTCCAGAGACTAAAAGGTAGCAGCCCTACCACTGAAATACCTAGCGTCGGGCCGTCCCAAGAAATCTCAACTTTACTTGCAAGTCTCAACATGAAGTTTTATATTATATATTTATTTTGTGATAGACTGTACCAATGAAACGCGAACACATCCAACATTGCTCAGTTTATTTCATATCTTCACAATAACATTATTTTACGATGTCTAAATATAGGTAGCGCAGTTTGCAGTAAGTTCTCAGATATTTACGCTCATTTAGCGAAAGCTTAAGCATACGCAGCAACTTTAATTAATGGGTTTATCATCTCTCGAATGTTTATCATAAGTAATGCCACGAGTGATTTCCAAATTATTGATAAATTCACGACTCACGAAGTGAGGTGTGAATTTATCTAGATAATTTGGAAATCAAGAGTGGCATTTGTTAGGACTATTTAACGAATAAAATTAAGCTGTTTACTCACAAATCATTATTTAAATATAGTATTTTAAAATATTTATATATTTAATGTAAACGGCGATGTTTGAAAACAAATGAGAAACGATTGGTACGCTTCATTTTCTTCTTTTGTTCGTCACTGCAACCAGATCATATTATTTATTGCCAAAGGATCACAATATTGTAAGAATTCACTCTAATGGAGAAAAAATGAAACACATCAAACTGTATATTAATTCATTTCTGATGTTCTATGATGTAAATATGGCAATTATATGTTTCTGGAATGTTATTATTGGGAAAAAATACATTTAAGAAAGTGCAAACAGTTGTTTGTTTTTTTGGTGGTATAATCAAATGTTACAAATGTTTTATATTAACTCCCGCATGCGCTATGTGTTGACATTCAGGTGCTTTCTTTATTATGGTAGACTTTGGTTGGTAAATTCTAGGCGAAATACGACTGTGATTGGTTGTAAATAAAAAATCATTGAAATGCGATTGATCATTGACTCCCATTTGGGACATGAGTTAAATAGTCGTGGATACAGTGCTAGCTCAGGTAATTAGGATGCCTGCCTCTGACTAGCAGGCCCGGGTTCGATACGTGGCGGGGTTTGAAATTTTAATTGTCAGGGATGGGTAGATCATGTTGTACAATTTGTAATCGCTGGATTGTGTACCAGACGCATGCATTAAATTATTATAAATTCCTTCGCAGTGCATTTGTAGAGAAGGCACGTGATACTGTCGATAGCGATTCGCCCGTCAGATGGGGATGTAAAGTCCGGCAGATCCATAATGCTTTTCGTCGGAGTAAACTACGTGCCGGCACCGGGTTTCACCTTCTTCCTTCTCTTTATCGTTATCCCTCATACAACACACCTTACACAACACAAATATATAAATATACACTCATCCTACATTCCTCTCTGTATACAATATAAGAATACATAATCTATGTAGAGTTCTACCAAAGTGGCATGCAAATTGACATTAGATTACGATAACTCCATCTACCAACGAATTGCAGAACCCGAAGCACGAAAAGAGCAGTATGGGTGGCACTGAAACACGCACACATTTAGTGATTATTTTAATTTTTGCTGCCTATTTTATATGGCCTTAGAAATCCGAATCTAAATATGAGGGTGGCCCAAGAATGTCTCAAGTTGGTGCCTATAGATGGCTTTCATTACTTCTGTATATTTTATTAATGCAATACATAAAACCATATGGATGTCTTATGATATGGGTGTGTGCGATAAGAATATACTGCCCTTCAGTTGTCACTAATTAGTAGATGTCGAATTATTAGGCACTAAATGATGTAGATTTAGGCGCCTATAACTTCTAATTCTTCTCCATTGCAGTTATCTCTCACCTTATAGGTACTTTATATGCTATTTAACATTTTCCAATACTGTTATTTTAACACAGTTCCAATAATGGATCATATTATAATATTATAATGATATTGTGAAAAGAAAAATTAATGTCTGAACCAGGAATCGAATCATAGACATCTAGTTCTCCAGACTAGTGTGCATATATGAAAAGAATTGTTAATGTTTGTGCCAAGTCTAGAATGGTGTAGTGGGCTGCACACTAATACGGAGAACTAGAGGTCCACGGTTCGATTCCTGGTTCAGACATTAATTTTTCTTTTCACAATATCATTATAATACTTTATATGCTGCCATGTCACCCGATTTTACAGTGGCAGAACCTGACTTTAAATTCTGGACCACACATACTTTTTTTGACCAACAAGAACGTCGAGGGCTTTCCTAAATGAGTGATCAGCTCAATTCAGGAACTCCTCCGAGACAACGCAATATTAAGATGAAACACACATTCCTACTGAACATGGTGAATATGATAATGATGAGTATGATGGCTAGATGATGTTCGGGGACCGTTTGGACCTTAAAGTTCAATGACATGTCTTACGGGTGAGCAAGAATCGCTAAAAACCATAAACCAGGAAACCTGCTCCGACTGGCGCGGCGATTGAATCTGGGCCCTTTCCCAGGTTATGAGGCAGCGACGTTATTAAAAAAATATCTCGAGACCACAGCGGTTGTCAGGCAATTATAACCGGGTTTATATATGTAAAATAGGTTATAAAAATACTTTAGTGTTTTTGTTGTATAATTGAATATTTAACAGTAAAATTAATGTAAGAATAATTAAATTCGTCATAGTAACAACCCATTTTATGGCTTGGCCTCTGTCAAGATCTTCCTCCAATCATCCCATTGAGACATCTGGATTCAATCTTCAAAAATCTGCAGTTTCTCAACAATGGATTTTTACAGAATTGGATCGTAAATCTCAAGCTAAATTCCCGACCTGGAGGATCAGAACTCCAATTTATATACCTGGAGTCAGGGTCCCCCGGCTGTGTTTTTTGAAAACATAAATGTATGATTAATTGATCCAATTATTTTGATTGTAAGACATGTGTTCATTCTAGTTGTCTTTTACGACACGTATAAACTACGTTAAGGCAATACTTCTACCCGGCCAGTAGGCCTAAACCAGGATTTTTAAATTAATAAAAGAAATCAAGCTAGTTAACTGTAATAAATAGACTACACTTATTGACCTCAAAGTAACAGTATATTACGATGCGAAGTTGGGAAGTGGTTTTTACAGAAGCTAGGAAAATCGCTCGAGATTCTGTAAAACACTTCACAAACGTGCGATGTACATTTTTTTTTTTTTGCGCGAAGGTGAATAATGAATAATAGTAAAATAATAACATCTTTGTTGGAAATATTTGCGTTCATTAGCGCCTAAATCTCTGTAAAGGGAAAACATAGGTTTACAAAAAAAATAAAGACTAACGTTAATAGTGTGGGCAATGTTTATTACTAAATATAAACTACAGCAGGCCGTTTCACCAATCAGTGATAAAATAGCGGCAATTACGGATTTATTGTTTTATATTGTTTGAAATAAAGTTCAGTTCATTTATAATGACGTGATTTGTTTTGAATAATGTATTTATTAACACTACCTTTTGGATATATTTTTGTATATACATTGTACGTAGTATACATAGAGGGCAGTTGTTTTACTCCCCACCAACATCCCCCTGGGTTTCCTCGGGCTTAATGCCCATATCCCCAGGTCTGTTCTTGTTCCTATCTATTATCTTGTGCTTTATTTTGGTTTTACTCTCCACACGTGGGTTTGTAATATGTAATATTACAGTATAGTTATTTAGGTTGGTAACCCCGAAATGTAGGAAGGTGAACTTTCAATCATGGTCGCCATCGCTGTAAGTACTACAGAACGCACTATCGCGCAACAAATTATTGTATTCTTTTGTTTGGATTTTTTTCCGCGGTGGACTAGTGGTTATGCTCCTTGCCTCTGGTCCCGAGGGTCGCGGGTTCAAACCCGGCCGGGGTCGATGGATTTTTTAGAACGCAAAAATACGTCCCGAGTCTGAAGATTTTCAGGCTCGTAAAAAAATCCTTAAGCCTGAATGAAAAGGCCTCTAAGCAAAATTTACCGAATTTTCCCGTCCTAGTACTACCTTTGTTTCCTAGATGTCAGTATGAGGCGGAACGCTGACCACGGACCACTCAAATGACATCTATACGAAAACAAGTGTAACTAAATTCGTATGTTTCAAATTCTTCCCTGTAGGGGGTGAGCGCCTAAATCTCTGTAAAGGGAAAACATGGGCTTACAAAAAAAAAATGAAAATCAAAAGATTTCCGAAGTTCAATGTTATACTGTTATACGAATTATGTAAATTTAATTTAAAAATTGCAATTTTAGTTTAAAAACACATATAGATACCAATGACTAATACACTTTTTGACAGTGTAAAATTTAAGAAAATGTAAATTTAGGTTCAAACAATACAAAATAGATAGACATACCAAAGGGTGAAATAGGCATTTTACGTTCAATTCAAAACTCTGCAGATGACATAACTTTTTTTAAAACTTGTATATAGATATACATAATTTGTTTTCATTTATTTTTTTACCGAAAAAAATAAGCATAAAATCTAAAAAATGACGTTTGTTAATAAATAGTTTCTACGAACAGTTCGCAGATCGGTTGTTTATTAATCAACTTTTATAAGATTCATGATGTGTTCCGTTGAGGTTTATTCAAAATTAATATAAAATTATAGAATATTCACCTGAAAGGTCCGTCTCCTCAACTTAATTATCATTTAACTGTAGCGCTTTCGGGACTTGTCCCATCATCGGCAGGATTCAAAACTGGTGTTTCACTGAAGATCTGGTAGAGGGGGTTGCATGTATTTGGTTCGTTTTCGTTTATCAGGCTGTCGTTGTGAGCTGCTTTCATGATTTCCATCTCTTCGAGTACGTTTATCTTCGCTGGATTATTTTCTCTGTGCATTACTGTTAGGGTGTTTTCAATATTTAACATGCGATGTCCTTCATGGATGACGTGTTTTGCATAGCTTGATTTACCTTCTGCATGAATGAAGTCTCGAAAATGTTCTTTGAATCTGATGTTAAAACTCCTGTTTGTCCTTCCTATATAAAATTTGTTGCAGTCCTTACATGTCAGTTTATAAACTCCTTTGCTGTTGAAAATGTTATTTTCTTCAATGTTATTGTTTATTATGTTGTTTAATTTGTTATTGGTTCTGTATGCTATTTTTACGTTTTTATCGGCTTTCTTTAGTGCATTGGCTAATTTGTCGTTTCTTTTCCTGTGTATGTAAGTGTTATCCATGTTTTCTTTTGTTGTTGTCAGATTCTTTTTCTAGTTTAGTTATGTTGGTTATGTTGTTCTTCCTTTTTTGTTTTTTTAACGAGTTTATCTATGAATACTTCATTATAGCCATTGGTTTTTGCCATATACTTAATGTAGTTGAGAACTCAACTACATTAAGTATATGGCAAAAACCAATGGCTATAATGAAGTATTCATAGATAAACTCGTAAAAAAACAAAAAAGGAAGAACAACATAACCAACATAACTAAACTAGAAAAAGAATCTGACAACAACAAGAAAACATGGATAACACTTACATACACAGGAAAAGAAACGACAAAATTAGCCAATGCACTAAAGAAAGCCGATAAAAACGTAAAAATAGCATACAGAACCAATAACAAATTAAACAACATAATAAACAATAACATTGAAGAAAATAACATTTTCAACAGCAAAGGAGTTTATAAACTGACATGTAAGGACTGCAACAAATTTTATATAGGAAGGACAAACAGGAGTTTTAACATCAGATTCAAAGAACATTTTCGAGACTTCATTCATGCAGAAGGTAAATCAAGCTATGCAAAACACGTCATCCATGAAGGACATCGCATGTTAAATATTGAAAACACCCTAACAGTAATGCACAGAGAAAATAATCCAGCGAAGATAAACGTACTCGAAGAGATGGAAATCATGAAAGCAGCTCACAACGACAGCCTGATAAACGAAAACGAACCAAATACATGCAACCCCCTCTACCAGATCTTCAGTGAAACACCAGTTTTGAATCCTGCCGATGATGGGACAAGTCCCGAAAGCGCTACAGTTAAATGATAATTAAGTTGAGGAGACGGACCTTTCAGGTGAATATTCTATAATTTTATATTAATTTTGTTTATTAATACTGTAGTATACTGCCATTGATCAGCCACTGATTGAGTCATTTATAGGCCTCCTTTCATACTCGCGCTTTACTCCTAATTCAGAGAGAATAAAAAAATCGTCATGCTGGAACTGCGTAAACTAAGCGAATTACTCAACAATTCGAATTTAAAGTCCGATTTTATTGGATTGTGGAACGGAATATTTATAGAAAGCCTGTGGCTATAAAAAATGTTGAACCATAAACTGAGTCTGCAATTGTAAATGGGGCCTCAAGGTATTCAAAAGCTTGAAGAGCTGTAAAGTATAGACCTAAAATAACTGTAAGGAAGAGACCTTGTAGATATTGATTATAATTATTTTATATCCATCCATAGGAATTCTGCTCGAGGGCGGGTCTTTTTCTGCAATCATAGCATTTTCATGCTATGCTTTGCAGCTTTACTAGGGAATTGTAGGTATGGTAGCTTCCCGTTGCTTTCTACACCTGTGAAGGATGATGATGACGATGATAATGATAAGGATGATGATGATGATGATGATGGCCATATGATTTCGGGGACCGTTTGGGCATTAAGTTTTCCTGACATTTGTCTTACAGGTAAGGAAAAACCCCGATAAAAACCTCACCCAGAAAAACTGTCCCGACTGGGGATCGAACCCGGGCCCGCTCCGTGACAAAACAGCACGCTACCTCGAGACCACAGCGGTGGACTATATATATATATATATATATATATATATATTCAATTATTCAGTTGTATGTAACCAGTTATTTTGTGAGTAGACAAGCATGGCGGCAGTTGTTAAGAGTGATATTTTAATTTAGGGTTTCAGGTAACCTCCCACTTCTAATAGCTGGATTATGCTGATTTTTAGATAATATATTTATCGTTATATTTCAATGTCATATACCGAGTTTCGTGGCAAAAATCTAAAATTGCTGCCACTAAGGCGATTTTAAAATTTTCGCTTCAGATGAACCCTCACTCCTAATAGTCTGATTTGGCTGCTTAACGAACTCTTCCTTAGGTACTTTTTAAAATTGATTTTTAGAAACTAAGTTTGGTTTTAAGAAAATAAAATTTCTGTCGATGGGGCAATAATATATACATTTTCGGTGACTACTGTAAGATCCATTGTTAGCTTTATACTGTGCAGCCTGCCTATATCTATTATCAGAGATCCGTGAAATTCGCGAGTCGCGATAACGCGAAATGTTCTAATTTTGTTATTTTCTTGTACCATTTTTTAACTCCACTTCACACATCCTGAAAAAAATTATGAATCGCGAAATAACGCGAAATCCCACGATAACGCGAAATAACAAGTAAATTTAAAATTTTCAACGAATTCCGGAGGTACTTTTGTTCTATTTGCGAAATTTTCAGAATGCATTTTTAAACACTGTTTTCGGATTCCATCTTTTAACTGCCATATCTGCTTCCTCCATGCACTCTTGCAAAGGGAAATGGTAGCAACACAATTCACAACATAGTGTCAATATTTTACGTCCTTCTCATGCTCAAATATGGTCTCTACATAAATTTTAAGTTCTATGGCCAATATGAATTCCAAGAAGTACGAATTATATTAACGTGGAAGATAAGTTTTTTCCCCCTAAAAGCCTAAATTTTTGCAGACATAATTATAAATATTATATCAGTCATTATTAAGTAATGGTATGTTCAAATCTGAATAAAACATTTTTTTAAGTATAAGCAGTAAGCTTGACAATAATGCAAGCACTGCCAAATTTGAATAAGCGAACAATGGGCCCATGAGTAATTATATCATATTGATAATTTTTTTTCAAATGTCCCAGGTTGTCTTTCGACATTCCTGGTGTACTCTCCTGGCATGGCATACTTGTAACCCACTTATGAGGTTGGGGCGCCTGGAAGGCGGGGTTACGTTGCCCCGATGCTATGATGGGTGATGATGATGATAGTGGTGCACCAGGAGAGTCCCTAATCCTAAGATTAATCTAAGATGAATATGAATGATGATGATTGCGATGGCCGTATGATTTCGGAGACCATTTGGGCCTTAAAGTTTTTCTGACATTTGTCTTACAGATGAGAAAAACCCCGATAAAAACCTCACCCAGAAAAACTGTCCCGACCGGGGATCGAACCCGCGCCCGCTGCGTGACAAGGCAGCACGCTACCTCGAGACCACAGCGGTGGACCACATTGATAAATGTTATTATTCCCAATTTAATTAAGACAGAATTTAATTACATAAACGCATTTTTTCTATTGGATTACATATCTATAACTTGCATTGTACATTTTGCTTACAAATTATTGACTACGATTAAAATGTTATGCATTTTAATGTATTAAAATCACAATAAATTGTACTTGGCTAAAAGTTGACCTTAAACTACTGGATATATCATTTTGAATGGGTTTAACATACTAAACTAGGATTAAAAAGACTGAAATTTACATTTTTTAAGAATAACACCGCTAAATTCCCAATAACATCGAAATCTTGAAATTTTAAAACGAATTTTCCATAAAATTAAAACCACTTTCACGGATCTCTATATATTATGTATCTATTATGTAGATAATTCATAATTGTTATTATATGTATAATTTAATCCTGGTGAAGCAGAAGAGAAGACCTTACGATCGTAACTCCATCAGCTAAAATAAATAAATAAGATGAAGATAAGTAAAAACAAATATTTAAAAAATATATTCATGAGATCAACCTCTACAACTCCATTCCTTCGGAATTCACTAAATTACGTAAGCTCAGTTCATATTTCTTTTTTAATGTGTTTGTCCTTCTCCCAGGCGGAATTGTTCAATTCGCTACCTGCACGTATAGATTTTATGGGGAACAATAATCAACTGAAACCTGTTAATTTTTCAAGGTCGCAATTAAAAATGCGTAGTTTCTCCTTACACGTGTCATTGCGTCATCGTCAATGATAGTACTGTGACACAGGCCGCTGTGTGACTTGTTTTTTGTAAACGACCCAACATGGACAAAAGAATGTGGCTTTAATAGCTAAATAGGCTACAAGTGTGTGTGTGTGTGTGTGTGTATTATACACACACACATTTAAATTAAAATACTCTCTCTTTAGCCAGAAATGCTGTATATTCACAAACTTTCGCTGCTATTTCAAAATATCAGGGTCGATTTAGTAAAAATCAGACAAATTCATCTTAAAATGTTTTATTGACTAATATAGTTAGAAATAATAGTAGTTGGTAATAAAAGATCCCGGGCTATGTGGCCGTGGTCTATAACTGGCGTTACTTCCAGACGTTTCTCCCTCAACTGCGGAGGGCATCTTCAGTGGCGAGCGCTTCCAGCTGTTGCTTCCCTGTCGTAGACTCGACTGCAGCCAGGGAAGCAACAGTTGGAAGCGCTCGCCACTGAAGATGCCCTCCGCAGTTGAGGGAGAAACGTCTGGAAGTAACGCCAGTTATAGACCACGGCCACATAGCCCGGAATCTTTTATTACCATGATTACCGGCCGTGAAAGCCTGCATTCCACTAATAATAGTAGTGTCTAATAGTAAAAGTAGACCTTGTAATAGTAATGAGTATCAGCAGCAAAATCAATTTTGTATTTTTGTACTTACGTAGTATTATATTTTTATACATTCTCGTAATTTCCGAAAAGAAGAATACATTTTTAATAATAATAATAATAATAATAATAATAAATAATAATAATAATAATAATAATAATAATAATAATAATAATCAATTGCCAACCTAATATGTTTCTTCTACCGTTTTCTTCAGTTGTTAGGAATACGATTTTATTTTATTCAATGCCACCACTTGTCATTTCGACATTCTGGTATTCTCTCCTGGCATGACGTTATTGTAACCCACTTCTGAGGTTGGGGCGCCTGGAAGGTGGGGTTACGCTGCCCCGATGATATGTGATGATTATGGTAATGTTGCGTCAGGAGAGGCCTTAATCCTAAACTTAATGAATATGTTAATTATGGCCAGATGATGTTCGGGGACCGTTTGGGCCTTATAGTTCCCTTACATTTGTCTTACAGGTGAGGAAAAACTCCGACAAAAATATTACCCAGGAAACTTGTTCCAACCGGGACAAGGCCCACTGCGTGACAATGCAACACGCTACCTCGAGAGCACAGCGATGGATTTGTCAGAAATATATTTGATTAGGGTTTTCTTCGCCGCCATCCAGTTAATTATCATTTCGCCATAACTAACTCACTGGCTTTATCGACCCTGTAGGTTCATGGCCGCGCAGACATAAGCTCTCCATACATCCCTATTCTGAGCTAATGTTTTCCAATCATCCCCTGTATAATATATTTCCATCGAACCATGGTTAATGTTATTTTCCCACCTCATTCTTGGTCTATCAACTGGGCGTTTTCCCATGAGTTTTCCTGAAAGAAATTTCCATGCCCCTCTTTTATTCCCCGCTCGTGTCACATCTAATGTCACATCGCAGACTACGAGACTGAATTGTTCTTATCATAGGCTATATGGTTTCCTATCAAGATCATGTAGCTCACTGTTATGAAGTCTTCTCCATTCACCTGTCTGTTCATCTCCCTTTGGTCCAAAAACTTTCCTAAGAACTTTATTCTCAAGTACTCGCAGTCTTTTCTCCTTCCTTAACCCATTCGCCTCAAAAGATGAGGTAGACTCGCCAGCAGTTAAACGTCCTTCAACTCAGAAGACGAGGTACACTCGCTTAACTCTGCTGTTACACATTTTGTAATATTTTGTACATCCCTTTGCAGGGTAATCTTCTGTTAACATTTATGAATAGTAGATGCATGTGCTTTGGCCTTCACCCTTATTGTAATCTCAAGTACCGTTATCTTTCGTTTGTTTTTAATGTATGAAAATAGACAATATAACTTACGGAAACTTAAATCCGGTTTCTGGGGAAAGCATTAAGCATTTAAACCTGAAGCGATTGGGTTAAAGTAAGCGTCCATGTTTCGCATCTAAACAATAACAGGGAGAATAACAGTTTTATATATTTTCAGTTTTTATTTGACGATACATTAAAAATGTATTCGGTATCACAGGCCTTCAATAATAATGTGTAAAGTAAAGTGATCCCACGACAGGCCTCAGGAGGCCCTTGGCTCCCACTTTTTCTAGATAATCGGCACTTGATGTCAGCCGGGTTGTCAGCCCTGCGTAACGGCCGCTATTACCCCCAGAACAAGCGTCTGGTACTCATTTCTCTCAAAGGCTGAGTCGACCCCAGAACCATAGTGCCGCCGGAGGGTTTGGGTCAGTTTAAAAATCCTGACCCCACGGGGCTCGAACTCTCGGCCCTCCGGCTTGTAGCGCAATGCCTTAACCACTACGCTAAGGCGCGTCCCCCTTCAATAATAATAGGTGCTTAATTTCATTTCGTCCTTCGATCTGGCACGAATAGAGGGTTTACTTGGTTCCGATAATAGTGATGGGCCATACCGAGATTTTCGGATTTTTCTTGGGGTTCTCCCGTTTTCCGAATTTTATCCAACCAACTCTCTCCACTCTTCTTCTTCCGACCTTCACATAATTTCATTTCTTATTAATTCATTTCAAGTGGGAGCCTTAACCTCCTACTACCCCAAGGGCCTCCGGGCCTGTTGTGGGATCACTTTACTTTCGTAACGGGCCACTGGGCCTAATACTTGAAAGGCAGATGATGATGATGATTAATTCATTTCAGAGCACCCTTAATTTCATCTCATGTTAGGTAAAAATAGTTTACTTTTGAAAACCATACGTGCTGAAAAATGTGATTATGGGGATCTAATGGAGCACATCAATGTGCTTTCTCATGCCTCCGAACGCAACAACCAAGGGTGACAGAATAGGGGCCAACGGGAGGGTTTTGGTCCTTCCTTGCGGCCATGGGCCTAACCCAAAAAATGGCGGTATGAGTCATGAATGCAAGATGGTCAGACCAGAACGAAGACCCATAACAAACTGTATAAAATCGCAGAGCATAAATTCATTGCATTAATTTCATAATGCTAAGGAAGCGGAATAGATATTTCAAGTAGCAATGCTACCGCGCGGCAGTCTACCCAGTTTAAATAGAAACAGAGGGTTTACTTTGCTCTACAGATGGCACACAACAACATGCAGTGTCAATTTAAACAAACCAAGTTCTTAGACATAATCTAGCCTAAGTTATAGAAGCAATAATAATAATAATAATAATAATAATAATAATAATAATAATAATAATAATAATAATAATAATAATAATAATAATAATAATAATAATAACAATAATAATAATATTAATAATAATAATTTACTATTTATTATTGTTTATGTATTATTATTATTATTATTATTATTATTATTATTATTATTATTATTATTATTATTATTATTATAAATCCCCTCCATGGTATCTTTACCTTGTCGTGGTGGAGTGGCTTGCGTGCTTAAATGATCCTGAGAGCTATGCCGGCGGTAGCATTGCTGCCGATAGGGTTACCCATGCCGGACTGGTCGACGGTGATAAGCCAGACGAAAAAGGTACCTTGGTCGAAAGAGTGACGATCTTTCACCGTAAAAATACAACCGTCAAGAAATGCGGACATGGGTTCAACTGGGGTAAAATTTTCCGGAGGTCAAATAGTCCCCCATTCGGTTCTCCGGGCGGGGACTACTTCAGAGAACCCATGCCAAAGGCTCAAACATAGGGCACTAGAGATATTAACGCGGGATTTAGATAAATCGCTCTTGGATATAGTCGCTTTACAGGAAGTTAGGTGGCCAGGAGAAGGTAGTCAGGAATCAGGAATCACATGGTCTTCATAGGAAGCCAGATATAATAAGAACAGTTAAGTCTCGTAGACTGCGATGGGCAGGACATGTTGCACGTATGGGGAATGAAAGACTTGCATGGAAGCTTCTTGTAGGAAAGCCAGAGGGAAAACGCCCAGTTGGTAGACCAAGAATGAGGTGGGAGAATAACATTAACTATGATTTGAGGGAAGTAGATTATATAGGGAATGATTGGAAAGTATTAGCTCAGGATAGGGATGTATGGAGAGCGTATGTCCGCGCGGCCATGAACCTACGGGTTCGATAGTGCCAGTGAGTAAGTAAGTATTATTATAAATCACTATCTAACTCGGAGTTCATGGTCGCGAGGGTGTAAGCTCTCCACGCACTCCTATCTTGAGTCTTTTTTTCCCCCTTAAAATCATGGTTAATGTTTTCTCTCGCCTCATTCTTGGCTACCTATTGGGTGAATTCTCTCTGAATTTCTTACAAGTAGTTTCCATGTCCTTTTTTTCATTCTTCATTCGTACGTTTCCTGCCCATCACAGTTTACAAGACTTAGCTGCTCCTATTACATCTGATTTCTCATACAGATCATGTAGGTCATGTTATTTAGTTTTCTCCACTCATCTCTGCCTCTCTTCGGTCCAAACACTCGTAATCTTTTTGAATATGTTTCTCATCCAAATAACTGGAAAAATAACCGTTTTATAGATATTTTGGTTCAATATTTTTTTAGAAATATAGGGAATACAAGAACTTCCTGTAATGCATAGTTAGCATTCGTTTCCAGAATTGGTCTTATATATAATTTATTTTTACATTTCATTCCTGTTTGTCACTTCGAAGTTTTTCCTTTTTTTTTTTTTTTTTCTCTTCTATATGTGGCCACATATTTAGTTTTACTGATGTTGGTTTCCAGTCCCATTTTCTTAGTGTTATCTATTTAAAGGAAATGTGTATTGACTATTGTATTTCCTCGCTATCCGCTATAAGCCAAATCATCAAGAGCATATTTATGCTTACTGATGTACTCATTCTTCATTCTCTAAACATTTAATTGCATACTCTAGCACAAATTTAAATATCAGAGAATATATTTAAAAATTAATAATTTATTATTTTACAACGATATCTCAAATATAATTTATTAACGATAAAAAACTTAAAGAAATGATTGATGTTATATATTCAATTAAAAATATATAAATTTTAATTCACTGTTTTAAAAAGTGCTACATAATATAACTTTTTTCTGTTAATTTTAAAGTTTTAGTTACTGTGATATACACAATTCAACATACAATACCCAAAATATGCAACAATAATTATTTAACCCTATTGAGAAATTTTTAAGACAAAATTTCAACTTTATGTTATTATTACTGGCAAACATTGAGCATTTCTAGAATTATATATCATGTCTATTAAGTTATATTAATTATTAATTTAGAAAATATAAATTAGTGTAAATTTCTTACTTATAAAAGCATATAGTTTACACTACTATTAACACTGAAATTGCCTAGATTGAAAAAGAAAATATCTTTTAGGACCAAATTACGAAGTCGGTACAGTAATAATGAAATTTACAATAAATATTAAAAATGTAGATGTTACTATAAAATTGATAACAAAAATAAAAAAAATTCCCATGCCGGGAATCGAACCCGGGCCTCCTGGGTGAAAGCCAGGTATCCTAGCCACTAGACCACATGGGAAGACGTTTCATTCTACTGCCTATAAGCGAAGAGTATGTGCAGCAAGAGCTACTGTCACTATTACAAAAAAATAACAGTAAATCTATATTTTTAAAATAATCACCTAGCACAAAAACCAAGACATACTGATAATGAATAATGATTTGATTCAGACGGTAGCGTCTGAGACTCATTCGAGAGTTTCCGAGTTCAAACCTCGGTGCCGAAAAACTGAAGTTTTTACTGATTTCCTTAAGAATTGCTTTGGAATTTCATTACAAGGGCCTATCATCATAAATATCATTTCATATTATAAAATCAAGTTACTTTCTTCAGCAAAATGCGAAACAAACATGGCAATAGAAACGCACTACGTTCTGGATACATAAAGAATCTAGATCTAGACGGGATATGATCTTAGATACTATAAATAAGATCTAACTCACTGGCACTATGGAACCAGGTAGGTTCATAGCCACGCGGACGTAAGCCTTTATACATCTCTATTCTGAACTTATGTTTTTTTATTATCTATGAATATGATCAGAAACATAAATTGTTAAAGTAATGTCTAATTACCTTAAAACATAATTCAGATGGACCACGGCCCCTCGTAACATGCATTAGTATGAACATAAATAAAATTCATGATTTTTTTCTTGTCTTGGGTCTAATATTCCGTTACAGTTTCATTCCGTCTTTTATAGTCTTCATAATTGTGAATAAAAATATTAAATAAATTATAGAATTACAGGTACCGGTGTAATAAATACTAAAAAAATCGAGGATATTAACATTAGAATACATGTTTTTAAGGCATTTGGTTCTGGATGAGTAACACAGCATATTTTACAAAATATTTACATTGTAAGAAACTAGATAAGGATATTAAATAAATATTTTAGTTTGATTTAAAATCAGTTACTGTTTGGATATTTCAAATAATTTTAATACCGTATTATATGAATACAAATAATTTAGGAGCGTTGCGGAAAACTAAGAAGAGACGCTGTGTCTGACTACATGAGAGTGTAAGCGGGTCGCTTGGTAGTGCAACGCAATCCTTGACACCTTAATTTGCCATTTTATAATTGTTTTCAAAATTGTCAAGTAAAATAGAAATAACTAGTCTCTTTCTCTCCCTCTCTCTCTCTCCCCCACTATTCCTCATCCTTCCTTGTTTCAGCCACACGACTCTGGAATTTCCTCCCCTCTTATATCAAGGACTGCCCGACTCAAAAACATAAAAAGAAACTCACTTCATATTTCCTTGGACAATATAATATATAATATATAACCTTGTTCCATGTACACCTTTATTGTTTCTATATATTTTAAACTTTTTTTACCAAGTAATTTACTTAATCTAATTATAGGTTATTATTTTCGTTATTATTATTATTATTATTATTATTATTATTATTATTATTATTATTGCGATTGAGCCTATGTAGGACTGCGCAAAGTACTTAGAGGCGTTTTCTTTGACTCCATTTATGTTCCTTATTTTTTTTTTGCTATGGGCTTTCTTTCTCTCTTCTGTCCATATTGTTCCAGTTTTTTCTTGGGTTTGTCCTCTTGGTTATCCTGCCACTTGTACATCTTAATTCTAAATATACGTCTGTTTATGATATCTTCTTGAGCAATTCCTGCCAATTTTAAGTCCTTTTTTACTTCACCACTGCATTTTATAGTATCCACTGGTGTTTCACTTCTATTTTTGTAGAATTCCATTTTTTTTAAGTCTATTTGGGTTCATTCGTTTAATATGTCCATAAAATGTTAACCTTCGTTTTTTAATATCACTATGAATCTCCGTATATAATTGTATTTCCTTTTTACTTTTGAGTCTATATACTTCATCCATGACCTGAGGACCTAAAATGTTTCTTATAATTTTGCATTCTTTTTTCACTACCGGTATATTATTATTATTATTATTATTATTATTATTTATTATTATTATTATTATTATTATTATTATTATTATTATTATTATTATTATGTCCACCGCTGTGGTCTCGAGGTAGCGTGCTGCCTTGTCACGCAGCGGGCCCGGGTTCGATCCCCGGTCGGGGCTGTTTTTCTGGGTGAGGTTTTTATCGGGGTTTTTCCTCACCTGTAAGACAAATGTCAGGAAAACTTTAAGGCCCAAACGGTCCCCGAAATCATATGGCCATCATCTTCATCATCATTATCATCCTTATCATTATCATCATCACCATCATCCTTCACCGGTGTGGAAAGCAACGAGAAGCTACCACACCTACACAATTCCCTAGTAAAGCTGCAAGCATAGCATGAAAATGCTATGATTGCAGTGAAGGACCTGCCTTCGGGCAGAATTACTATGGATGGATTATTATTATTATTATTATTATTATTATTGTTATTATTGTGTATAATAGATATTCTATTTTGCATTCTTATAAAAAGTCGTCACTTTCTTCTCTTTCTGAATAAAACTGTTAAATTTATCATTGTACGTTATTACGTCTAACTGTAAGCCTACTCCCACAAGTCAAAAATAGTTTCGCTGCTGATTCCTCCTCCTCCACTACTCACTGCCTGCCTACATTAAATAATGAAATGAAACGTTACATTTGTTCTTCGTCATTAGTTCTAAGCGTGGAAGATCTCTTAATGACAGTGAAGTAGAAAAAAAAATTAGTAATTTCCACCATCATGTCAGATATTATTTAGTCGTTTACCCTATAGTTAATAGGTAGGTGACACGATGAATTACTGAAATAAATAAACTACTATTATAAATCAATTACGCGATTTTCTCTCGTTGAAAAAAAAAAACATGAGCAAGGAGTAAGATAGGTGGCACATATTCAGAACAAAATAATGGGGGGGGGAATTAATCTCAAATGATGCCTAATATATCGCCTGCTTAGACTGTTCTAGCTCCACTTTTTTTTAAATAAAAGTCATTTTGTATCCATGATGTTGTAACTCCACTTATTTATCAGTTGCATACATAAAATTGTACTTTTTTTTGCCAAAACAGTACTATTATAGTGAAATTGGTATAATTCAAAATTTATTCAAACTCTCCTGAAAAAAAGTTATAAAATAGAGTTAGAACAAAATTGGCAGATAAATTTGGACTCACATTTCAAAATAAAAAATAAGATCTTACTTACACCTTACTTTTTGCAGACGTCCAAGTTTTAATATCTAGCTCTGAAGATGTTCTACAGAAAGCATTCTTTCAATTAAATAACATTACACAGAATTATAATTTCAAAATATCAATGAGTAAAGCGAAAATCTTAGCTTTTAAAGGATTAGACACCTTAAGAGCTAAAATAATTGTGGAAGGGAAACCCAATGAAAAAGTGAACCATTTTAAATATCTGGGCCATGAAATCTCCTATTTATAAAAAATGAAGATTTTTTAACAAACATAATAAATGTAATTATATATAATATGTGGTACAATTAAGAAAATAAAAAACTAAAATACAAGAGAACTAAAATGTTATAAAGCAATGGCAGTCCCCTTTTTATTGTATGGTAGTGAGTTTTGGTTTTTAACTAAAAGAAAACAGAAGATCGTGGAAGCATCTAAAATGAGATTTTCTCAGAAGTGTAGCTAGATAAAAGAAGGAATGAATATATTAGAAATGAGCTAAATATTATTTTAAACTTTTAGATAAAATAAAATAAAATAATCTAGAAAAAACCGAAAAGAACATATCCAAGGAATGAAAGATGAATGCATAACAAAAATTATACTTCATTGCAAATTAAAACGAGACAGGAATGTTGGTAGACCGAAAAAGAGTTGGATTCAACTTTTTGAATGAAAATCTGAGACCGCAACAAGCCACATGGGGTTAATCCGTGAATGTTGATGATGATGAGTTAGAACAACCTGATTTTAAACAGGCGTTATTTTTTCCCCGAGATTTTTCATAGACGCTATGGCAAATTTCGGGTTTGAACTTATATTCCTCGATATCCCATCCCCCTATATTCAGTGTCCCGCGCCTTAGCAGAACTGTTTAGGTCACTACGCCTTGGTGCAGAGTTATGCGATTTGCGCTGGTCCCCAGAAATGTTCTCATGGAATTCCTGCCAGTATGGGGCAGGTGTCCGCTCAGCATCGTGAGGGAATTGAGTCGATACAATAAATAGCGACTCCAGATAGAAAATCGTTTATATCTGCTGCAGGACCCGATATACTGATCAAATGTCTATACTGGCTAGATGTTCGCCCACCTAAGTGATTAACACATGTGGAAGAGTGGCCAGCACCCAGCTAGTAGGCCAAGGGCCTTCTTAGCTTATTGCGCCATGGATTTTTTTAATGTTGGTCATAAGCCACGTAACACTTTTATATTCGTTTAAATAAATATTACATTACACGCAAATATGTGAATATTTTAACCATGCGAATTGTTTTAATAATGAATAATGACAATGCCATACACGTATGTGCATGTCTAGACAATAAAGTATGTTACTATACGGAACTATGGTCAGCATAATGGATCTGGCAGTTCAGCATTTGAGAACTGTGGGGCTGTGTTGTTACCATATTGAACACTAACAGCCAATCACTATAATATATTTTATTATAATTACCCTTTAACCTCCTACCCACAAACTCTGCAATACCAGCAAAATATTCCGAAACGTTGCAAGTTCTCCAAAATACCTCGTGGTTTTAGATTCGATTTTGTTAATTTTGTTTGGTTTCCATTTTTATTGCATGCAGCTAATTAGTGTCTTTGTTATAATAGTTGAAGATTGTGCCTATTTTCACAATTCATCGTTAGATGTTGCCTTATCTGAATTACAAATTCTGTTGAACTATTGTTCTTGCCACCATCTCCGCCGTTACACCATGTATGAGCGGTAACATTGTACCCCTCTAAAATATGTGGATTATGTAATGAAAGATATTTTACTGCCAACATTAGGGTATATATATATATATATATATATATATATATATATATATATATATATTCTGCTCGAGGGCTTTCACTCCCTATCACAGCATTTTCTTGCTATGCTTTGCAGCTTTACTAGAGGGAATTATACATGAGGTAGCTTCCCATTGCTTTCCATACCAGTGAATGATGGTGATGATAATGATGATGATGATGGCCGGATGATTTTCGGGAACCGTTGGGCCCTAAGCTTCCTGACATTTGTCTTACACGTGAGGAAAAACCACGAAGAAAACTTCGCCCAGGAAGCTTGTATCGACCGTGAATTGAACCCGGGCCCACTGCGAGATAAGGCAGCACGCTACCTCGAGACCACAGCGGTTGTGTGTTTATATATATATATATATATATATATATATATATAACAACTCCATGATGCGACAGACCTAGAAGGCTCTTGGCCTACCAGTAGGCTGTTGGCCTCACATCCACATGTGTTCATCACAGAGGTAGACGGTCATCCAGCCGTGTAGGGGTGACTTGTGGTCAGCATGTCGGGTCCTCCAGTCGTTATAGCTGGTTTTCTCATTCTGGAACCGCTACTTATTGTATACATATATTAAGCTTGCATTGCTCATTGTCAATGATTTAATTATATACTATATAGCCTATATACTTATCAGTTATCACTATTTATGTTTAAGTAACAAAACTTCCTAAACAGATGAGAATTCTTTATCCTAGTCGGAGTATTTTTATTAGTCAGATCAAGGTCACACTGGAGTGTCGGTCCCTTTTTCCCTCATCTCTTAAAACTCAATGCAGGGTTACATGATGCAAAGCTAGACAATCTCAACCCATTCAACTCCTCATACCATACAACTTATCAATGGATTCAATGTGATAGCTAATCAGTGACCTTGATCTGACTAATGAAAATGCCTGGACTATAGTCTGTCATTCTTTCCTCTCAGATACAACTCACCCCCGTTGGAACTTATCACTCAGGCAGAAACTTGATACAGTATTCTACTCTTGAAATATCTTTCAGTGAATAATATATTATATTTTTTAAAGTCTGTCCGTGGTTAAAAGTGAGTCATTTCATTTACCTCGTGATATTATTTATAAAAGCTCATTTAAAATAAATCGAGGCACGCTATAGCGTAGTTGGTTAAAGCAATGCGCTACAAGCCGGAAGGTATTGGGTTCGAGTCTGCTATGGTCAGGAATTTTAAACCGGCCTAAACCTTCTGACGGTACCATGGCCCTGGAATCGACTCCTCTAATGGAAATGAATACCGCATGCTTATTCTGGGGTAAAGGCGGCTGTCACGTATGGTTGACAACCACGCTGAAATCTCGTGCCGATTGTCTAAAAAGATGGGAGCCTTAACCTCCAACTACCCTAAGGGCCTCCTGAGGCTGTAGAGCAGAGCCGCCCAAACTTATTTATGTCGCGGGTGAAATGGAAGAAACATGAAGGTGCCGCGGGCCGTAGGTCCTATTATAGCTGTTGTGGGTTTTTATTTATTTATTTATTTAGCATGTTTCATAACATCTTCCTGCATCCAATGTATCTACTCCAGAACTCTCAGTCATTGCAATCTCAATCGCCCAATCCTTTTTCTCCCATGCTGCTCAAAATCCATCAATCAAAGTTATTTTTGGCCGTCCTGATTTTCTTCTGCCAAGTGGCTCCCATTCTTGTATTTTTCTTGGAGATATGTCTTCTGTTATTCTTTTTACATGGCCATACAATTTTATTGTTTGTTATTATTATTATTATTATTATTATTATTATTATTATTATTATTATTATTATTATTATTATTATTATTATTATTATAAGCGTGTGTTAATTTACTACTTTTCTTGTTATGTCGTTATGGCATATTTAACAAGTTCTTGTTCCATTACTAATAGACTAATATTACACTGAGCAACAAAAAAATAAACTTTTTTTTGTCTCAGAAAGAAAAATATGTGATTCTGATAGTATTTTTTCTCCTGAATTCAAATATGATATAGGTTTTTCTCCATCACGTAAGGTTTCCGAGAGACAGGAATATATAATTTCAAACACTTTAATATTTTCTACATTCGTAACATTCGAACATTCAGACTCGCCTAGAAAGTAAGACATGACTATTTTCTGCTATATTTCGCCTGTGGAGCATCCCTCTTGATGGTCCAACAATAATCGGTCAGAATATTACGATTCCATTTGCCTTGATATCTCTTTTCCATAGCTGAAATCTCCTGATGAAAGTGTTCCCCGTTTTATTTTACAATGGACAAATGGACGAAAAAACGTTTATTAAAAATTATTATTTAAATCCATTAATTGAAATTGAAATAAAAAAACTGTGTGTGATGGAGAAATTCCGAACACATATTTGAAAACACGATAAAAAAACTGCATTAATTACAAATATTGGTACTCATGAAACAAAAATCATGTTGACCAGTGTTATTGGCCTACCCTTAGCATATTTTAATTTATTCGAATGCTCGAGGTCTAGAAGGGCCGATAGAAAGTGATGGAGGGCCGTATCTGACCCGCGGGCCGTAGTTTGGACGGTCCTGCTGTAGAGGGATCACTTTACCTTTTACCATTTAGAATTATAAAAAGTATGGAGTATCGCTCAGTAATAATTTAACGACATATTGATTAAAAAGGAAAGGACATAAGCTATGCATGTAGCATTTTTACACACGATGCTATTTTATTCTTAATAATCTCATAATGCTTTCATGTTTTCGCTCAAGCTGATAAAATAGTGACTCATCAATTTAAAATTCTAACGTAATATGAGAATATTAATCTAATGTAATAAAATATACAAATAACGTTAATATTATAAATTTTAACATTTAAACATTGCTAATGCACAGCTAATGAATTAACTCAAACTGATAAAATAGTTTAAAAATATAATGTAATGTCAGGATATTTATCTAATGTATTAAAGTATACAAATAACATATTTTAACGTTTAAAAATGTACGTATATTCTAATGTACACTAATGTTTTAGCTCAAGCTGATAAATAAATGAAAATTAATGTGCTTTTATGTTAGTAGAATAAGTGAAAGGAAATATAATTACAAATTTATATTTTTTAGATACCCCGTGCTGATTACTCGGCGTAGCCCAGTAATCTACTTATCCTGATCTTCTTGACATAAATGAGCTGAAATACGAAAATTAATGTGTTTTATGTTTAGTTAAATAAGTGAAGGGAAAAATGTATATAGTAATTATTTTTAGATACCCCGTGCTGTTTACCCGGCGTTGTCCGGGAATCTACTCATCCCGATCTTCTTGGCACAAATGAGCTGAAAGATAAAAATTAATGTACTTCTTATGATAGTTGAATAAGTAAAATGAAAAATAATTACAAATGTATATCGTAATTATTGTAAGATTCCCCGTGCTGATTACCCGGTGTTGCCTGGGAATCTACTTATCTCTATCTTCTAGGCATAAACGAGATAAAACACAAAATTCGTTATTGTGAGTTATCCGTAAAAGAATACCCGCCATGTGCTGCTATGCTTGCACAGGAATCTACATACTTGACTCGATCTTCTTGGCATCAATGAAAGACAAAAATGGTTATTGTGAGTTATCCGTAAGAGATAAACATATACTGTCGCGGACCTTTTTGTAGAGCTTTTTGAGATATTCAATTATGTACATTAATTTTGTGTATTTGTTATGGTTTAGGCAGCGTAAGCCATTTAAGCGTCCAAAGAGCGGTTTTTTTTTCACGTTTTCCACTACAAAGGGCGATTTGTAATGGTATAGGAGTTGAGTATCACAACTCTCTTATAGCCTATGTTCATCCCGGGAATCTCCTGAACATTTTGCAAAAAGCCCCATCACAATCGGATGAACGGTATGGCCGCGCATAAAGTACAAACAAACAAACATTTTTATATATTAGATTTTTAAGATATAGCTATATGAGTTTACCTAAACATTATTTTGCTGAATAAAGAGCTAATTTCTAATAGATTAGTTTTAACGTCTCGGTAACTGAAGAACCTACAATATGGTTCTTTCACAATTATGAAGACAAAAATGAACCCTTTATTTAGATAATATCCACGACAATTAATATTATATAGGAATTCCGAGAAATGAGCAGTGGCGTATTGTAACGTCTTAACTGAGGAACGCAGCGCAGCAGGAGTGGAGAAACCAAGCGATTGGTAAAGTGCTTCCGCTACAGTCTCACCTTGCCTGCCATTAACAAACTCATTCACTTTACATTGCAGTTGTAGCTGTCAGGAGTTCAAACATCCGTCAATTCCTCTCTAAGTACTGTACAGTAAACTGGATGGCCCAGATTCAAAACCCGGATAACCGAATGACGGAGATTTTTAACTCATTCGTGTCTAGGCAAGCTCTTGGGTCCACTGAGCGTACTATAAAATGACTGGTGGGAATTTTCTTAAGTGTGAGGTCGATTAAACGTAAAATATATGGCCCAATTCAGGATGAAAATGGTTGGAGAATGAAATATAACTCGGAATTGTACCAGTTTTACAAAACATCAGATATTGTAGCCTCAAAAAAAAAAAGTAGATTGATGTGGGCCGGACATATATAAAGAATGAATACAAAGAAGCTAACTAAGAAAGGCGATATTGCAATCAAAGCCAAATGGCAAGGGATTAGCTGGATCAATGCTTAGATTGAATACTTTTAAAATTCATTACGAAACACCGTTGAGGTCACTATGTAAAAATTAGAAACATAAAAAGGTACCTGATATCTCAGTAGTCTTCAGCTTTATAATGTTGTACCTATTTTATTTTATTTTTTAAAATTTTTACAACGGTTAGATGATTGGATGAAGTTAACGAGGAAGTGAAGAAGCTTGTCATTTTCAACTGGTGTAAGGTCACATATAATAGACAAAGATATACAGGGCAAGTCAAAATGTTGTGCAGGTTTTCAGAAATTTATTATGTGAAATGTAATGAACATATAATATCGTGAGACATATTGTATGAAAGGTAAACTCTCAAAGTTTAGTTGTCCACTTCTAAAGTTCCGCGTTCACCCGCAAGATGTCAACAGCAGAGCAGTAAAGGAAAATGGCGTTGACTGGGGATCAGAAGTCTTTCTGTGTGCTTGATTACCATGTAAACAACTCTGTGACTAGTATTCAACGACATTTCCGTACCAGATACGATAAAGACCCGCCGGATGGGAGATCCATTCGTAAGTGGTACACACAATTTAGGGATTCAGGCTGTATCTGTAAACGAAAATCGACTGGCCGTCCGTCGACGAGTGAAGAGACAGTCGAACGCGTTCGCACATGCTTCGTGCGGAGTCCACAGAAATCCACCTACCGGGGAGCGACAGAACTTCAACTACCACAAAAAACTGTATGGCGGATTCTCCGGAAACGTTTACAGATGAAACCCTACCACTTGCAACTGGTTCAAGCCTTAAAACCCGCCGATTATGCTTTGCGAGCGTCCTTCTGTGTTGATTTTCTCGCATTAATGGAAGGTTTTATTCTAAAGATTTAATTTTGGAAACAGTGTCATTAAGATACTTAAATATTTTTGGGTTTTTTCTTTTTTAGAATGAGTTCCATGAGAGGGTAGTTTACAGTGATGAAGCGACTTTCCACCTTTCAGGAAAAGTGAATAGACACAATGTAAGGATTTGGGGAACTGGTAACCCCCATGCAACTCTGGAACATCAACGCGATTCTCCGAAAGTGAATGTCTTTTGTGCCATTTCCCATGCAAAGGTTTATGGGCCCTTTTTCTTTCATGAACGTACTGTGAACGGACATGTTTTCCTTGATATGCTACAACAATGGCTCCTTCCGCAGCTTGAAGCGGATAGTCCAGATTTCATTCTGCAGTTGGATGGTGCCCCTCCACATTACCATGGCAGTGTTCGAGACCATTTGAATACGGCTTTACCACAACGCTGGATAGGCCGTGCATCTCAGGGTGATCAACAACTCATTCATTGGCCACCTCGTTCACCAGATCTAACCCCGTGTGATTTCTTCATGTGGGGTCTTGTAAAGGATCATGTTTACGTACCACCACTTCCAACAACACTGCATGAACTGCGTGCCCGCATCACAGCAGCCATTGCTGATATCGACCGCGGACTGCTACAGAAAGTTTGGCAGGAGATTGAATATCGGCTTGACATCTGTCGTGTAACAAAAGGCGCTCACATAGAACATCTGTGAATATTTAAAAAAAACTTTGAGAGTTTACCTTTCATACAATATGTCTCACAATATTATATGTTCATTACATTTCACATAATAAATTCCTGAAAACCTGCACAACATTTTGACTTGCCCTGTAGATATTTCCTACGAACAGGCGAGGCTCAACTTGGGCTGCTGTGCTGATGAGGATGATTATGAAGGACTATACTCAAGTTGCTGTAACTAAAAAGTGCAGATAAACAAATGAAATAATTTATTGACGTAGACTTTCATGGCCGGAGTTGCTATGATGACCTTGAAGAAGATTTTCGGACTGTAGTGAGGCTTGTAGTTCCCCGACGTTTCTCCAGAGACTGCGTCTGGCATCCTCAAAGGTTGTCTTGAGACTGGCAATTCTGTCCACTGTCTGTCCTATTTATACGTTCACCGCGTTGTGTTCGTAAGTTATATCTGCCTACTGATTGGTCAGCTGACCAAGACAACCCTTGAGGATGCCAGACGCAGTCTCTGGCGAAACGTCGGGTAACTACAAGCCTCACGACCACGGCCTACAGCCCGAAAATCTTCTTCAAGATCATAAATTAAATACTTATTTACTCACTTTTAATAATAAACAACAAAATAAGCCTATATTATTAGAAGTTAGTAAATAATTGTTTCATTTATCTGCACTTTTTAGTTAGAGCATCTTGAGTATAGCCATATTTTCCTTGTGCCGTTGGGTGATAACAGTTATGATTCGATTTTGATAGTTTATGAAACATGCCTCTCTTTTGTTATTAAATTCGTATGTACTTTCAGGTTCGTTGCGAGAAAACAAAAATGACGCCAACAAGAAAAATTTCTAAATTTCTGCTTCCAAATGCACCCCTACTTCTAACTATCGGATTTCGTTAATTCCTGAAGAATATTTTTCTCGATTTATTTCAATAGCGTATAACGAGTTTTGTTACGAAAATTTAAAAATTGCTATTAGTAGAGATATTTTTAATTTTTTACCTTTTTTAGTTGATTGCTATATGCTGGTACCGAGTTTGGCTCCGAAAACACACACACACACGTGTATATATATATATATATACATATTGTCATGTTGGTTTTCAGAATCTATCAGTAGGTTCGATAAAGATTTGTAAAAAATCCAAACTTTTTCATTAGAGCGACTCTAATAACTACATTTCTCTGGAATTCACTAATGAAACGAGGAATAAACAATAAAAAACAAAAAAACAATATCATAACCTGTTTTATCTATCAATGTGATTTGTGAATACAAGAAAAACATTAATTGCATTCTTTATAGACAGTTACATATTAAATAACATGTTCATTGGTTTAAAATGCGGAATTATAAAATCTTTTGACGTAACTTAGAAAGAAAATCAAACATACTACTGCTCATGATGTAGTTTATATTTGAAAACAGTTACATCACAATAGAAATAAATCCACGGCGCGCCGTGGTCTCGGGGGTAGGTCGCTGCCTCGTACGCAGCAGGTCCCGGTCGAGAGAAGTTTAGTGGATTTTTTTTTTCGGGATTTTCCTCACCTGAAAGACGAATGTCAGGAAACTTCAAGGTCCAAAAGGTCCCCGAACATCATCTGGCCATCACAATCATCGTTAACATCTTCACCATGTTCAGCATGAATGTGTGTGTGAGTGGCGTGTTTCGTCATATGTTGTGTTGTCTCGGAGAAGGCCCTGACATTGAGCTGATCACTTATTCGGAGAGGCCTTCCATGTCCTTGTGTAGTCAAAAAAAGTGTGTGTGTGTGATCCACGGTTTAAACCCTCTCCCGACAGGCCGTGCTACTGTAAGGCCCGGGTGACATGTAGCGTGTAAAATGTTCCTGTAAGGTGAGAGGTTAAACTGAGATAAAGAAGAAGAAGAAGAAGAAGAAGAAGAAGAAGAACATTAATAATTCATGTGATTAATCTCTTTTCTCTGAGGGGGAACATATTAATCGTAAAATAAGTGATATATTGCCTAAAAGTTTATGAACTCTAAAACATCTTCTTCTTCTTCTCTTCTTATCAATAATTGGTAGGATTTTCATCCTGTTTATTTCCAAAATCACTCCTCGGAGGAAGACGTACTGGATGTGCATCCACTGTCTATCCATCTCTTGGTCTTCCTCTTGTTCTTCTCCCTCCATTGGTCTATCTTCTTTAGGTCTTTTTGCAAGTCGGTTGTCTTCCATTCTTTCTATATGACCGTTACAATATTTTCGTCTATCTATAATAAATTTAACTTTTATAAGATTCACAGACGACCCTACTGGGGAAGATTGACTTAGGTTAATCTTGCTGGTAGGTAAGAGGCGAGGGGAACTAATTATAGCTCACAACGAAGGAATGGCGTCTGTATCCATATTGGGCGACCACATCTTCGTCAAGTCTTCAACGGTCAACAGGGCGACAAGGAATAGCACAGCTAAACTTGTAGGGCTTGAAGAGCGGAAGAAGCAACCCTCTCTTGGGGGGTGGATACCCAGAGGAGCATGTTTGGAGGCTCAGAGGAAGCAGCCCTTCCACCATCCTTGTCCTGCGAAGCGGTCGTAACGCTTCCAGGAGACATTTATCTTACTGAGAAGCTTCATGGAAATCAGCCGGAAGTTGGAAGACCTAGAAGACGCTGGGCTGATGCATTATGAAGTCGGAACGGGCAACTGCCTAATCCCTGGAGTGATGATGATGATGATAAGATTCATGAGTGTTCCGTTGAGGTATTATTCAAAATTAATATAAAATTATGGAATATTCACCTGAAAGGTCCGTCTCCTCAACTTAATTAATTATTTAACTGTAGCGCTTTCGGGACTTGTCCCATCATCGGCAGGATTCAAAACTGGTGTTTCACTGAAGATCTGGTAGAGGGGGTTGTATGTATTGGGTTCGTTTTCGTTTATCAGGCTGTCGTGAGCTGCTTTCATAATTTCCATCTCTTCGAGATCATGAAAGCAGCTCACAACGACGACAGCCTGATAAACGAAAACGAACCCAATACATGCAACCCCCTCTACCAGATCTTCAGTGAAACACCAGTTTTGAATTCTGCCGATGATGGGACAAGTCCCGAAAGCGCTACAGTTAAATAATTAATTAAGTTGAGGAGACGGACCTTTCAGGTGAATATCCCATAATTTTATATTAATTTTGTATAATAAATTTGGTTACGTCTTGAATATGGCATTTGTCCCTAATTTCTGTGCTGTGTATATTATCAAATAATGTTTTCCCCTGAATAGTTCTTAACTTTTAAAACATGAGATAAAATAATACTTATTTACGTGTCTCAAAATAATTCTTTCGTTATTTCAGGTGAACTTAGATAAATAAAGTAAACACGTCTTTATCTGTTTTCAAATAGAGGACAATATCAGCTGATATTCTACAAACGAAAATTCAGACTGTGAACTACTATATGGTCTATTACCACATGGTTAAACAATAACTAACTCACTGGCACTATCAAACCCATAGGATCATGGCCGAGTGGACATAAGCTCTCCATACATCCCTATTCTGAGCTATAATGTTCAAATTATCCCCTGTATAAAACGTGGTTAATGTTATTCTCCTACTTCATTCTTGACCTACCAATTGGGCGCTTTCCCTCTGGTATTCCTACAAGGAGTTTAGGCCCTATATTTCCCACTTTTATTCCCCACTCGTGCCACATGTCATGCCCATCGCAATCTAATAGATTTAACTGTTATTATATATGGTTGTTTATAAAGATCATGTAGCTCGCTGTTATGTAGTCTTCTCGATTCGCCTGTCTGTTCATCCTCTTTGGTCCAAAAAATGTCCTAAGAGCTTTATTCTCAAATACTCGTAGGCCTAATACTTCCTCCTCCCTTAAAAACTAAACAATAAAAACGTACTTATAACTTGATAATATTATTAGCCTACTAACAATTAGTGCTTATATTGCTTGCCTCTATTTCCGAGGGTGGAGGTTCAAATCCGGCCAAGGTCGATGCAGTTTTAGCATGGAAAAAATCCAAGGGACAAATTCTCGGGAGGGACTTTAAGCCGTGAGTCCGACTCTGAAGATTTTCAAGCTCGTATAAGAACCTTAAGCCTGAATAAAAAGGCAGCTGAGCAAAATTTAACTTACCTTTCTCCATCCAAGTAATAATTTAGTTTCCTACTACATGTCTTCTCGAGATGATATATACTAACTACAAATTACTCGTTGACATATTTAGGGAAAATAAGAGTAACTAAATTAGTCTGGTTAAGAAACTTTCCACTAAGGGAGCACCCATGTCCCCAGCGGGACGAACAGGGATCAATCATTCAATCAATAATCAACAATAAATGGGTAAAATAGTGCGAGTTGTGGTAGAAATGCCTTGTATAGACGAAATGTTATAATTATGAGTAATACAATAAAGCAACAGTATAAAAATTACAATAATTAAAATATATATATATATATATATATATATATATATATATATATATTCAGTAGTGTTTGTTAACGTTTACTGTAAATGAGAATTCGATGTTAAAGAATAATATAATTATAGCATCCTGCAATATATTAATTATATTTAATGATCCTCTGAAACTTGAAATAGTATAATAATAATAATAATAATAATAATAATAATAATAATAATAATAATAATAATAATAATAATAGTTGAATGCAGGCTTTCACGGCCGGTAATCATGATGTTGAGTGATTCCGGGTTCTGTGGCCGTGGTCCATAGTTGGTGTTGATACCAGACGTTTCGCCCTCAACTGCGGAGGGCATCTTCAGTGGCGAGTGCTTCTAGGCGTGTTTCCTGGTCGGAAGCTCTAAGTAGAGCTTCCGACCAGGAAACACGCCTAGAAGCACTCGCCACTGAAGATGCCCTCCGCAGTTGAGGGCGAAACGTCTGGTATCAACACCAACTATGGACCACGGCCACAGAACCCGGAATCACTCAACATCATAATAATAATAATAATAATAATATTAATTTGGACTGGAAGTAAATATCAATAAAACTAAATATATGGTCACACGTAGAAATGCATTATATAATGGAAATGGACAGCTAATGACAAATGAGGGAAATTTTGAGGAAGTTGCTGAATTCAAATACCTAGGAACAATAATCGCAAATAGGAATGAGATGTACAAAGAAATTAAACATAGGCTCAATTCTGAAACTGCGTGCTATTATGCATTGCAGAGACTTTTGATGTCCCAACTCCTTTCAAAGAACGTTAAACTGAAAATATATAGAACTATTATTCTACCAGTTATATTATATGGGTGCGAAACATGGACTCTTACTTTAAGGGAGGAAATGAGATTACGAGTTTTTGAGAATAAATTTCTTAGGAAAATTTTTGGACCAAAGAGAGATGAACAGACAGGTGAATGGAGAAGACTACATAACAATGACCTACATGATATGTAGGCCTATAGGAAGCCAGATATAATAAGAACAGTTAAGTCTCGTAGACTGCGATGGGCAGGACGTGTTGCGCGTATGGGGAATGAAAGACGTGCATGGAAGCTTCTTGTAGGAAAGCCAGAGGGAAAATGACCATTTGGTAGACCAAGAATGAGGTGGGAGAATAACATTAACTATGATTTGAGGGAAGTAGATTATACAGGGAATGATTGGAAAGCATTAGCTCAGGATAAGGATGTATGGAGAGCTTATGTCCGCGCGGCCATGAACCTACGGGTTCGATAGTGCCAGTGAGTAAGTGAGTAAGTAAGTAAGTAAGTAAGTAAGTAAGTAAGTAAGTAAGTAAGTAAGTAAGTAAGTAAGTAAGTAAGTAAGTAAGTAAGTAAGTAAGTAATAATAATAATAACAATAATAATAATAATAATAATAATAATAATAATAATAATAATAATAATAATAATAGCAGCAACTTATGTCCAACTCAGGATCGAGTTGAGAGATGAAGCCCCTATATTTATAGAGGTCTGCAAACTACAAGGGTGCCTGACGCACCGTCACAGATGCGGTTAAACGAAATGAATGAGTTGGAGAATAGTATATTACGTTGCAAGGTTGGGAAGTGGTATTTACAGGCGAGCATCTAACCGCTTGCGCAACGAAGCCGCTAAATTTGAAATATTAATACACCGTGTCTCATTCAAACCTCCCACATTTTAATTAATCATAACTCTCAAAGTATGCGGAATTATGAAATGAGGTTGGTATTAAAAGAAAGAGAAACTCAAATAATTTTTGTTTTCATTGTTGCAGTTGAGTCCACCGCTGTGGTCTCGAGGTAGCGTGCTGCCTTGTCACGCAGCCGGATCGGGTTCGATCCCCGGTCGGGGCAGTTTTTCTGGGTGAGCTTTTTATCGGGGGTTTTCCTCACCTGTAAGACAAAACGTCAGGAAAACTTTAAGGCGCAAACGGTCCCCGAAATTATATGGCCATCATCATCCTTATCATCATCGTCAATAGCATCATTCACCGGTGTGGAAAGCAACGGGAAGCTACCACATCTACAATTCCCTAGTAAAGCTGCAAGCATCGCATGAAAATGCTATGATCACAGTGAAGGACCTACCCTCGGGCAGAATTACTATGGATGGATTGTTGCAGTTAATTCATCTGTCGCATATTGGACATAATTACATAAAACAAAATGGCGACTCCTCAGCAACGAGCACAAACTGTTTTCTGGTATGCAGAGACGAAGTCAGTAATTACAGCGCAAAGAAATTAGCGGAGAGAATATGGAGGAAATGCACCTGATGGGAAGACCATTAAGACATGGCTTGAGACGTTTCTGGTGACTGGAAGTGTTAAAAAAGAATTAGGAGGTGCTCGTACACGTGTTTCAGAAGAAAAGATTGAAGAAATTAGAGCAGAAGTTCAGATACGTCCATAAATATCAATTCGCCAAGCTTCCCAGCAGATCAATGTGCCGAGATTAACTGTGCATCGAGTGCTTCATAAGCGGCTTCGTTTGTACCCCTACAAGGTGCAATTTGTTCAACAAATAAAGCCAGATGACAGGCCATGACGACAGGCGTTCGCTATTGAAATGCTGGATCGTATTGACAAGGACCCTCAATTTCTTGGAAACGTCTTGTTTTCTGACGAGGCAACGTTCCATATATCAGGATCTGTTAATCGGCACAATGTAAGGATCTGGGGTACGCAAAATCCACACGTCTACCGTGAACACATCCGGGATAGCCCAAAAGTAAACGTTTGGTGCGGCCTGATGAAGATCAGGATTATAGGTTCTTTTTTTCTTCCATGAGAAGTCAATAACTGGCCCGGTATACCAAGACATGTTAGAACAGTTCTTGTACCCCCAAGTAGCTGATCTGCAACCCAAAGTAATCTTTCAGCAAGATGGAGCCCCACCACACTGGAGCCTGGATGTTCGGAATTCACTCAAAGAATCCTTCCCAAATAGGTGGATTGGACACGGCGGACCAATTTGCTGGCCACCACGTTCGCCAGACATTACTCCACTGGACTTCTTCCTCTGGGGGTATGTAAAAGACCGTGTGTTTGTGACTCTAGTACAAGATTTTCATGATTTACGAACCCGTATCCTCGACACATTTGCAACAGTATCAATGGACATGTCGGACAGAAAGTGGCACGAAATCGAATACTAATTGTGCACATATAGAGGCATTTTAGTGTGTGGCAATGAAAATTCTTTGAGGTTCTGTTTCGTTTAATACCGGCCTCATTTCATAATACTTTGTTAGTTACGATTAATTAAAATGTGGGAGATTTGAATGGGACACTCTATATATAAAATGTTCGTCAATGTTATTACATTTGAAATGCTTAACAAATGGAACACAACGGAAGACATATTGATCAAATAGTAAGTCTATGGTGGCGGGACTTTTCCGAAGAAATATAGCGTGTTCTCATGAAAAGACGTTAAAAATTACAAATTTCCATATATATATGTGTGTGTGTGTGTGTTTTATAATACACTATCGGCCGCAACTGTTTTTTGGGACCAATTAAGAAAAGTAAGGTCGAGTTTGTTAGCCAGCTTCGTAGGACGAGTCGGAGTGGAGTTCAGTTGAAGCTAACATTTAAAAATCGATCTAGCTGCAACAATTTTCGATTATTTTGCAACGGAACTAGGTAGGTCTATATGTCATTTAAACAAAACAAGAAAAGTAATATCTAAAAATCAGTGAAATCTGATCATTTAGAGTGGGGGTTTACCTGAAAGCTGTAAATTAAAAAAATAGTCTAGCAGCCGCCAAGTTTGTTTTCTCGCAACGTAATTGAATATATACGATTCAATTAAAAAAATATATAGGCCTATAATCTACAAACTAGCACAATGCAATTTCTGTACTTAGAATTGTACGTTAGATACATTTAAAAATGAGGATATAAGAAAAGAATTAAATATAATATCATTAGAGGAAAATATTTGTAGAGATCAATGCTTTTTTTATTATAAACCTTAAGGAAGGAGAGATTTGGGAAGACCACGGAAACTTTGGTTGGAGAATATGTGAAGCCGGAACTGGTTTAAGAGCCTAGTCCCTGATTGAAGAAGAAGAACTATTGGTATAGACCCACTGTATATTGATATATCTCACAGCTATTATATAATTTTGTACTGTCATATTAATAATTTCTTATAGATTAAACGCGTAATGCATTATGCTCGTTTGTAATTTTACATTATTTGTTCTTCGCCAGTAAACAAGTTCAAAATTACGACTGCAGTACGAAAGTTCGCTGTGTCGGATTACTATAAATAGTATTCTCTTGTAATCGATCTCTGTGGAGTAGTGGTTATCATGCTCATCTTTAGTTATGCGGTTCAAACCCGGCTGGGCTTAATGGGTTTATAACGATGTAGAAAAAACTGAGCTTGACTTCTTTCGGAAGAGAAGAAAAACCGTAGGTCCATGTCGTAGATTTATCATCATATCCTTTCCCCCCCCCTAATTGAGGCATAAGGCCATAATGAAGCTATTCTATTTGGTACATCGTATATTTATGGAAGGTAAAAGGATTCGTGTCTGAAAAAAAAGGCCTCTGTGCAAAATTTGTCTCTTTCATGTCTATATTTGAATTGCGACGCTAGTTACCTTATCTGTTAAAAAGAGTCGTTAAATGATAGGCCTACCATTCTTTCAATAAATCAAATTATGTCTAATCGTTGTTGATTAGATTATTATCTATGCCAAAGTCACTAAATTCTGTCCCGTCATGACAGTTCAGGATAGCTATAACACAAACACATGATAAACATTTAGTATATCGTGGGACGGTGGAAATATGCTGTATTTGAATTGAATTGATGGAACGCGGGATTCTTTTAGCTCCCCTTTCTATTACATCCGGTTCCAATATAAAAACACAAATAGAATGGCGTGGGTATGATACGCAGACTAATGTAAATTTTCTCCAAATATATTGCGTACACATTAATTTAAAAGAGTTAAAACCAAAGACTTAGAAAATTTAGACGCCATTTAATACAGTGTCACATTGGTAACACGGCAAAGTCTATTTATTATAGATCACTGTTAAGTCTCAGTTGATTCTTCTTAAAATAATTAGTAAGTTCCGAAGCTAATTAAAATAAGATATTTTTATACCGTAATTTTCCCTATGTAAACAAATCAGACAGACCTGGAGGTCTTAAGGAGTTGGCAATTTTTAGTGTTTAATAATTAAATTTATTATTATAATGACTCTATGAAGCAAGTTGCTAAGACACTCGCCTCCGGTGTCCCGAATTCGCGTCTCGGCCACTATGTGGGGTTCGTATAGGAAATAGGGCAAAATTTCTCCTGTTTACCTCTGTCAAAACATAATTCTACCAGCTACCAAATATGAGTAAATTAACTGTCAAAATACTTTATAGCAGGGTTTATAAAATATATTACACAGTGCATAAATTCTGTAAAGTGTTCTTTGAGTATTAACAAACATTGAAATGAAATAAAATATGACTGAAATTACTAAAATTATCATCATCATGATCTTCACTTCAAGGTTTATTGCGATTCTCCTGTTCCGTATTCACAATTATTCTGTTCATTGTGAACACTTTGGGTAATTATTATACCAAAGAGGATACCAGCCTCTTGTGGAGTAAATGGTGATAGGGCTTAAACCATCATGTATATTAGCCCTACATAAAGGAATACTCCTTCCGCTCTGTCTTGACCGTTGGAGCCTTCACCCTTGTCACCCCGGGCATGGGCCCTCCATATTTATAATCCTGTAGATAGGGTGTCCCAGCATTTTTAAGCCTCCAGAAACTGGGCTCCTTGTTGTTCCATGGATCCTTATTACCGTAGCTATTCGGACCACCCCTGGTGGGATCCCCCATCCGCCACCCTGGGGACATGGTCGATAGGGATTATAAGGTCCCCCACATTATGCAGTTATATTTTTATCATTTATAAATAACTTACTTAAAGTTAGTTAGAACGTTTATTTATTATGTTTATTAGATTGGCATCTGATGTCATTAACAGAAATGTAAACATTCAAATAGCATTTAATGTACACTTTTGGGCTTTGTTTACTGCATTCACCATTGAGATACACTTTTCTAAAATCATGAATCAGCTTTCAGACTTAGGGTTGCTCGCATATGTGAGTGTGGTTACAAATTGGAAAGTGACAATGAGTTTAAAAAAAATTAAAACCGAATACATGATAAACAAAAAAAAGTTATTGTAAAATGTTTATTATTTATTTTGCAATTATCCAAATACCCAATAACTGCAACTAATGATAATATAAAATTAAATAATATAATACTTTACCTTTCTTGGGCCCAGAACAGTTGGATATCACATCAACTGGAATTATGAAGAAAATTTCCAAATTCTGAAGAGAAGATAATGTATCTAGTTGAAACAGGATTTCTTCAAATTCTAAATAAATTGCTAATCCTCAATTTTTATATATTTTTTTTAAAGTTGGTTGCTTCACATGATGGTTAGGATGGGAACTAGGACTGGCAGATTACAGGCAGTATATCTGTGTCCCTTTTATAACCTAATGTACAAATTTTAAAATTAATATCTTCTTTTTCCTTTCATGTGATAGACCTAGCAGTCAGTCTGTTACTCTCTCAATCCAACATTTGAAGGGTCTGCCCAATGACCTCTTGTCTGGTGGCTGGTAATTTAAGATTTGACGTGGTATTCTTGTTCTGCTCATTCTTCTTACGTGAGATTTCCAGTTGTTTCTGTATTTTTGCACATATTCTATGATTGATTCTGTTTGTAATTCTTTGAGAATCTCAGAATTCCTTTTATGGTCTGTTCTTGAGTAATCTGCAGTACGTCTCATAAATTTCATTTCTGCTGTAGTTAGTCTTTGTTCATCTACACTGCGAATTGTCCAGGCCTCATTGCTGTAACATAATATGGGTCTGGCCAGTGTTTTATAAATTCTAGTTCGTGTGTTGCTGTACTGTGTTTGGCTTGAAATATTATTTATAATTCCTGTTACTCTGTTAAATTTTATAATTTTTTGACTAAAATCTTTTTCCTCTTCATAAGATTCTTTTAAGATTTGACATGGTATTCTAGTTCTGCTCATTCTTCTTAAGCGAGATTTCCAGTTGTTTCTGTAAAATTAACATAGGCCTACACCTCACATTTTTTTTTATTTTTTAGATATGTAATAAAAACTTAACAAGCTAGGAAAAATATAAAAGTACATTCTATTTTACAGCAATTCTGCCCAAGGACAGATCTTTCACTGCAATCATAGCATTTTCATGCTATGCTTTGCAGCTTTACTAGGGAATTATAGGTGTGGTAGCTTCCCATTGCTTTCCACTCCGGTGAAGGATGATGATGATGATAGCTAGATGATTTTTGGGGACCGTTGGGACCAAAGCTTCTTGATATTTGTTTCACAGGTGAGGAAAAACTCCGAGAAATCCTCACTCAGGAACCTGTCCCGACTGGGAATCGAACCTGGGCCTGCTGTGTGTGAAGGCAGCATGCTACCTCAAGAGCACAGTGGTGAACTATACTAATATATTCAATAAATATGTCATATATAAGAACCTCATGCCTGAAATAAGAGGCCTACGAGGAAGATTTGTTGGCCTTTTCACTTTCAGATTTGAATTGCAACTCTGTTGACCTGAGCTGTTAAAAGCACAGTTAAATTAAAATACTAACTTTTCTTAAAATTTATAACTAGTACAACACATGACTTGGCCTTTACTCTATTTATTTAAATAGAGCCTATAGTTTTTAGAAAATAGACAACAATAAAATTCAATTACTTTCCCAATTTCAATAAAGAAATTGTTGGATATTTAAATATGAAGCAAATGGGTTAACATGAATGTCAGATCTTGGAAAGTGTACGGGAGCACACATACAGAACACCTATAAGGTATGTGCAAAACTTCTTCAGGTATGAAGAAGCAGTACTTCTGGACGACTGAACATTAGTCATGAAATTACTGATGATCAAACCACCTAGGTTTTAAAACTGATCTAATAGAAGATGGGATATGAGGTGAGGTGAACAGAATTTATTTAAAATTTTCTTTTTTAGGTACTTTATTCTCTGATACAAATGTTTCCAACATGTCTCATTGTTTCTGTTCTATAGCTTCAAAATCCCAGAAAAATTTTAGAATTCCCCTTTATTTGACAGATCACGAATATCATGTCTTTTTTTTACGATCACCAATAAAAACAAGACTTTTGCCATTAATCCAGGCTCTTATTATAAGTGTTAAAAAAGAACACTGTAAAAGTTACTATCAGGGATACAAATGGATTTTTTGGGCAAAAAAGAATTAATTTATTCCAAATCTGAAATACAAAACAGTGTAACACTTCCAAAATGTTCTCAACAATAAATTATTTTCCTAGTAAATATTTAAATAAATTAAATATACTGTAATTACATTAACACAATATTTTTCACACTTTTGAAAATATGAGAGATTGTATTAATTTTTATGAGCAAATCAATGGAAATATCAGTGTGCTAAAAAAAAATCAAACTTCTATCATATCTACCAAAAACTTATCATAAAGTGACATACTGGTACTTAATTATATTATTTGTTTGTGTTGTTCTCATTTCTAGAGAATTCTTATTCTTAAAATAAGAAAACAGTTTATTTATATTTTTTTTCTAGATTTAAATCATAAATAAGAATCTGTATAAGATATTTTTAATTTGATGCCAATGAAAATTATGTAAAAAAAACTAAGAAGCCGCCATTTGCAAAGATAGAAGCTATAGTTTCAAGCATTTGGCACGAGGGAATTACAATGTATATAAGAGAAAAATTTGCATCTGCATCGTAACTCGCCTCGGTAGCTCAGTTGGTAGAGCACTTGGCCCGGAAAGCCAAGGGTCCTGGGTTCGAGTCTCGGTCTAGGCAAAAATTTTTCTCTTCAAATATAAGAAAAATAAATTAAAAAACATCACAAACAATATATTGTAATATCATGCCATAAAGTGGTATGGTCCAACAACTTTTACGATAAAGGGAACAGCATTTTTTTTCTTGATATAACAACAGCCAATACAACTGTTCATCATTATTATTAAATTACTAACAATATTAGTATGATTTTTTTTCTTAAATGAAGAATGAATCAGTACAATAACACAGAAAAGAATGTGAAATTGAATAAAATGAGAAATAATCAGATACTTTATCTAATTAACTTTATGGCTTATGATACCTGCATGTTCAATGCCACATTCATTAAGGCCCTCTATTGGTCCCTATTCTTAGCCAATTAAGTCCTTATCACATCTCTGATATCCAGTTCTATTTCCAATTAAATATTATTATAGACCTTCCTAATGGTCTCTTCACAATAAATTTTTTTAAAGTATTTCTATTGACATTCATTTGAGCTACATGATCTGCACATTTCAATATATTGGACTTTGTATTAACAATATAATTTATGTAGTTCCTTGTGAAGTTTTCTCCATTCTCATCCCTAATGCTTTTTGGTCATATTTTCAAAAGCTATTTTACTACATATTTTATAGAAGAAAAATTCAATATAATAGAATTACTTGAACATGTGAAGAGGGCACACAATGAAATATTACTAAATAAGACTGAAGATATGCAAAGATCACAGAATTTGAGAAAAGATAACCGTGGAAATAAAAAAAAACTGGAGAAGACTGAACCAGATAAGATGATAATATCTATGCTTAATCCATAAAATGGAAAAGGGAAGAACAGAAGATTGTGATTTTGAATTTTTTTAGTATTTACAACTAACATTAGGTGTGAAATTTATTTAGCTAAAATAAATATTTATATCTATTTAATATTCTATTCTACATTTGGCTTACGTAATATCTTTTCTGAAGACTCGTTATGCATTTATCAGTGTTGACTTATTTTTTATAGATAAATTATGGCACAATTGACATAAAATAACTAATTAACTCACTGGCACTATTGAATCTGTAGATTCATGGCCGTGCAGACATAAGCTATCCACACATGCCTATCCTGAGCTAATGTTTTCCAATCATTCCCTGTGTAATCTACTTCCCTCAAATCATGGTTAATATTATTTTCCCACCTCATCCTAGGTCTACCAACTGGGCATTTTCCCTCTGGTTTTCCTACAACAAAGTTTCTAAGCCCTTCTTTCAATGCCCATTTGTGCCACATGCCCTGCCAATTGCAGTCTATTATTATATCTGGTTTCCTACAAAGAACATGTAGCTTCTATTATGTTGCCTTCTCTATTTACATAAAATGACAAATTATTTCATAATTTTTACCCTATGAAAACTAAGTTTAAAAAAATAATTAACACTAATTATGTATATGTATGTTTTAATTACCATTGCACTTTATGTGCTTCACGTTCTTTGCTAGGCAGATAGATTGTGTTAATGTGTCTATTTTAAAAAATACAAGTATACTAACTTTAAGTAAATGATGAGCATTTGTGTTGTATACAGAGAGGAATACAAGAGGAATGTATGTTTAATTTTTGTGTAAAAAGTGTGTTGAATGAAGGATGATGATGAAGAGAAGGCAAGAAGGTCAAACCCGAAGTCAGCACATAGCCTACTTACGTTATGTAGATAGGAAATAACACTAGGAGGTTTTTTAATATTGTTTATTTTTTATTATTTCACTCACCTCATACTTCATAATTCTTAGCAGAAATAATAAAAAATAAACAACATAGCCTACTGTTGAAAAAGGTCCAAAGGGACTGCCAACATCCCATTCTGATAGGTGAATTGCTGTCAAAAGTAACATATGCCTTCTTAACAGAAATACTGGATAGGGATTTGCAATTTAATTCAGGCATCTGATGCACAATCTAGTGATGAAATATTGTACGACTGAAATTTACAACCCAGGTGGGAAATAAACCTGGACTTGCCAATCAGGAGGCAGGACTATTATCTGACCTAGCATGACAAACTATTTACTAAATGTAAAATAGTTTATCAAAAAGAATACTGTCCAAAACTGGATTCTATGTTAGACAGTAAGCATTTAGCTGCTCTATAATGGACAGCAAGATGTAGATAAAAAGAACATAAAAAAAATACAATTGGGAAGTAAAATAAATTATGACTTTGAAATAATATTTATAAAGAATCATGAAGGAAGTATAACATACATGTGGCACTAAGCTGCCAATTGGACAATTCTGCTTAAAACAATGAAAAAAAGGCTCATCTTTGATCAACATTGAAGCATACAGTTTTCAGCTTATTTAAAGGAAGCACAGAGGTTTATCATATTATTTTAGACTTGCAGTTTTACATGGTTTCCGATTCCGATTGAGGGTCTTTCCACTTTTCAGCAGTTGCCCTTTTACCAGCCGGCTGCTGGCCCTTCACATCCACATGTGTCAATCACAGAGGTAGATGATCAATAGCCAGTGTAGGGGTGACATGTGGTTAGCATGTCGAGTCCCCCAGCCGTTATAGCTGGTTCCTCAACCTGGAGCCGCTACTTATTGTAGCTACCCAATTGCCTCACGATGCTGGGTGGGAACCGGTCCCATACTGGCTGAAATACCATGAGAAAATTTCTTCCCCCATGGAGACTCGAACCAGCGCAAGTCCCGTAGCTATGCACCAAGGCTTCCTACCTTAACCACTCGGCTACGGCGCGGGACTTTTTTTTACATGTTTTCAAAAAACTTAATAAGTCACTCTGTACTACTTTTAAACCAATGAGCTTTGAGCCCAATGACAAACGTATCACCTCAAAATTATTTTAAGATTTTTTGACATTTCTTGATATGATGCCCAAATTATCCTAAATAAATGTCTAAATTACATTTCCTATTATTTTCTTTGTTTCTCACAAACCTAGCATTTTGCATCTAGACCCTGATAAAACTAAACACATCAATTTAATTGTTTCTATCTGAAGAGAAAAATTTGCGCCTAAACTGGGATTTGAATTTGAGGTCTTTGGTTTTGTATACCGGTGCTCTGCTACTGAGCTATTCAGGTATTATACAATTCCCGTGTGCCAAAGGCCTTGATTCCACACGCTATCTGGCAGTTTTTTTTTCAAGGGAACTTTAATGGGAATTAATACTACTTTATACCCAGTAAAACTTCAATTTGAATATAAACCTAATGAATCACAGAAATTGTAATCAGAGGGTCTAAAAGGGTTAGGAACTGTCACATTAACAGTTGAGCTTAAATTTTTATTTCAGTAAATCAATAAATTTTATCATCTTTGGTTTAATAGGAAATAATTACATCACACTATTTAATCAATATTACATTTAAAATTAATATAAAATTATGGAATATTCACCTGAAAGGTCCGTCTCCTCACCTTTCAGGTGAATATTCCATAATTTTATATTAATTTTGAATAATACCTCAATGGAACACATCATGAATCTTATAAAAGTTGAATATTACATTTATTATTTAATTTATCTGATCAATTTGATCAGAGCATTTTGTGATAATTTTTTCCTAATATTCAAGCTATAATACAGGATAGTTAATAAATGTTCTTCCTGACATCTACAGCGAATAGAATAAAATAATGACTCTTTTCAAGAAGTATAATATAATGTCATGGCATTCACCTTCTGCTAGTTGCTAGAAATGTTTGCCTTCTTCTCTTGAAAAACAATTAGCATATATCATAAATATTTAATTTTTAGGAATAATGTAATGTTCAATATCTTTAATTCCTTCAGTATATAAGAATTACTGAAGTAAATTAATTAAAGGAGTAACATAGGGTCAGAGTTTTGGCTGAGGAGAGAAGGGATGCCTTCAGAAACTGGTCCTGTGAAAATTATGCAGTTTAATGAAATGAGATGTAAAACTAATTTCTGATTCATTCATATAAATTGTAAATTACCTCATAGAATTACTTCACATTGCAATTTTTATTGATATAAGAATTAAATTTATGTAATTTAAAAAAGGTATCTCGTATTTCACTTGTAGGGTAAGAATCTGAACTTAACAAAAGTAACTTCTAAATGACAAGAAAAATTACGAGTTAGAGAGAAAAAAAAATCATAATTGAGGTTGCAAAAGAAAATGGTTTCAATGAAAAAATTATACACAAAAAAATTGAAAAGTACAAAAAAACAAAAATTGAGGAACGAAAGCACTCTTTAGATAGAAAACCTAAAAGATAAATACAGGAAATTCACATGTCACTCTTGGGCATACAATAAATTTCAAAATATTTTTAAAAAATGTAATATTACTATAGTACCAAAGAATGATTATAGTTTAAATAAACTAATAAAAACCAACAAAATGTAAAGATTGATGATGGTAAAGAATCAGGAATATATCAAATAAAATGTGCAGACTGTGATAAGATGTACATAGGGAAAACAATAAGAAATTTAACCATTAAAACTAAAGAACAGATAAGAAATGTAAAAAAAAAAGGGGGGGGAAGTAGAAAAATCTACAGTGGCTGCTCACATTTGGTCAGAAAAATACAAAATTATTAAAACAGTTACAAAACAAAAATGAACTCACCATATGGGAAAAAATCTACATACGGTGGAACAAGGAAATAATTATGAAATTCCTGGAGAAAGGAACCTCATTAGCAAGTTCATTGGACCACAGACAGAGGGAGCAGGAGTCAAGAATCAGGGCCGACAACTTGAGTAAAATCAGTCTGTAATAGCTGATGATCGGGCTCAGAAGCCTTGAAACATATGTTCAACAAAATACAACCAGAAGAGATAAGAATGTACAGACCAAATATCTTAATTATTCTAAATGACAACTTTAATAGTCTATCAATTTATAGTTTTCTGGCTAAAGACAGGACCTTCATAGCAAACACTACATTAATAATCATAACAATTCCGCTAATGTTTCATATAGATCAATCCGCTCATCATTTAATTCACATGAGGTAGGGCCTGTTTGGCCCTGTAGTTGGATGTATGCTTGGTTACACCAATTTATTTTATTTTGCTCTCTTTTCAAACTTACCAGAGTTTTTTTTCTTTTCTTTCAATACTGACAAAGTTCTGTATATAAATTTTGAAGTTGGAATACAATTCAGAATTTATTTTCAATTCAATTTTCAACAGAATCATATTTAAAAACCTCTAACTGAGACATATATGCTTTTCTATAAAGAACGAATAAACCTCATTTGATTGGTTGAGGGAACTAATGTGTTTTCTTTCATAAAACAAAAACTATGTGATAGCCTGTATCTATGTACAACACAGACCTACAACAACAGGGGTTTTCAACCCATCTCATTCCCTGACTGACATGAGTAGAATAGAGGGTCTACTTTTACAAAACTAATCCAACTATGACATTATCATAGTTTACTGCATAAGGAAACAAATGAAGCTAACAACTATATTAAATCCACATAGGCTATCCATTCTGTATCTTGCAAATTATGATAAACATAGACAACAATTAATGTTAATATAAGAAAAAACTACTAAATGCGACAAATGTCATGATTAATATTGAATATTCAAGATTTTTATCCAGGTTTCATAACCTGCCAAATGTTAATATTTCTGAGCAATATGACAAATTTACTGCATATCTCAAGTTATAAGACTAAACAAAAACTGTAAATTATATTTGAAATGTTAAATTAATAATAAAAACATCAAAAAACTGTAAATGTTTATAACCATTACAACAAATATAAATATTGTCATAATTTTAGGATTTTTTAAAGTTCTATTGCCATATGTGAGCTACGTGTTAACAACTTGTATTTTTTTAATAAAAGCTGTAATCACACAAAATAATAGTTCATATAACAGTGAACTACCTTCTGAAGCTAAGATATACATATTTATCTATTTAACATAATCTTTAGGGCTTGGAGCGTGATGGTAATTTTGGATGCACAGTTTTACTTTATTGGTTACAAACATATGTTGAAATTAATGTACTCAAGCTTTAGCAATAGTTAATACAACTAAAGAGAGAAAATTATTCTTTTTACATAGTTGAATTGAACATTTTTACATCTCAGCTCATAAAATATGTATGTCATTCTCATCAAGATTAATTTTCAGAGGCATCCCTTCCACTGTAAGCTAAATTATGGAGTTAGAATTTAGCTGATGTTGAAGAGGATGTCTCCAAAATTAGTCTCGGTAAGAATCATATATAATTTTTATGAGGGGAGGTATAGAAATGTCTGATTCAATTATTTAAATTGATAATTTACCTTATTTACCCCATAGTGTTAATTCCATAGTAATTTTATATAAAAAAATAATTCCTGCATAAACCGGGATTTGAACTCAAAATCTTCACCTTTACTTGTTGGCGCACTAACCAACTGTGCTACTTGGGCAATCCAAGAGTAGACACGAATACTTGTCTTTTTAAATCCCTATGTACTCTGTTAGTGAACATCTATTCACATTACAGGCTTGCTTGTACTAAGAAGTATTATGATGGGATTTATTGAGAATCATATCAGCTAATTACAAATGTAATATTCAAATAAAATACTCAGGCTTGCTGTTCACATGCAATAATTACAACAAAAGAGAAAAATTCCTGCCTAAACCGGGATTTGAACCCATGTAATATTCTCAATGGTTAGTTATACTACTAATATCTCTATCTATCTTTGGGTTTTTACAGCTGCTGCCGTCTTCCCGTGCCAAACCTCCAAAGCCTACAATCTTGGGCATCTTCGATATTTAGCCCTCTATATACTACCAACATGCTTAAATTATATAGACTATTTATCTTATAGACCTATAAAATTGCCTCTTCCTGTTCGTAATGAGAGATATCTCCGCAAATTAATTTCTTTGACAAGGATATCAATTCAACAATGTATGATCGATATAGTATAGCAAGAAATGCCAAAAGAAAACAACTTCAAAAATTATAAAAAAAAAAGTTAGTTTTCTTGCTCTAAAAAAATGTATTAAATGTTGTATAATGAATCTGCATTATTGTTAACAGTTATTTCTCATACAATCATCTATTAATGATTTTTCCTAAGCAAAAAGAGATTTAACAGTAAAGATATGCTATACTCCTAACTTAAAAATCGCCCGGAAGTAAGATCGGAATACATAACCTCACATTTGGTAAAAATTAAACATTATAATTATTTTTAGCTTCTGATGTTGTATTATTCGCTAAATAGACACTCCAAATCCATTGCGAGGTTGAGTTTTTCATTAGGCAAAATCACTTGCGACTTTGCCGCTTGTGATTTTTTTAGGGAAAAACACAACCTCTTGTTAGATTATTGTTGAAAATTCACTGTCTGGAATTGATAGCTTGTACATTATCATTAATAATTCATGGTTATTCCTCTACTCATAGATAATACAATGGATGCAACATTTTTTGAGTCTGGACAGCTAAAATACCAGATGCAAATTCCTTATATTTTCTAAACAGGAATTGAATATCAGTTTTTAATTTTTCTAATTAACTGTATTTTAACATTCGATCAAACTCTCACTGCTATGTGATTAACTAACTCACTGGCTCTATCGAACCTGTAGGTTCACGGCAGTGCAAACTTAGTTATCCATACGTCCTTATCCTGAGCTAATGTTTTCTAATCATCCCCAGTATAATCTCCTTCCCTCAAATCATGGTAAATTCTATTCTACCAACTGGGCATTTTCCATCTGGTTTTCCTACAATAAGTTTCCATGCCTCTCTTTCATTCCCCACTCATGCCACATGTCCTGCCCATTGCAGTCTACAAGATTTAACTGTTCTTATTATAACTGGTTTCCTATAAATATCATGTTATGTAGTCTTCTCCATTGCTTGCCTTTTCTCCTCCCTTAAAGTAAGAGTCCATGTTTCAGATCCATATAATATAACTGGGAGAATAAGTTTTATTTATTTTCAATTTAATGTTTTTTGAGAAAAATTGTGATGAATAAAAGCATTTATTTAAAAAATTGAGCCTATGTTTAATGTTTTGAGCACCTCATTCTTGTTTGTAATTACTGCTCCCAGTTATTTGAATTCAACAATTCAAAATTTTCCTCATTTGTCATTTCTGTCTATTTCCATTATATAATGTATTTTTATATGCGACCATACATTTATTTTATGGATGTTTACTTCCAGTCCCAATTTCTTAGTGTTACTCAATAGAGTGTGCATGTTGGTCCTTAGTACCTTATAATGTCCTGACATTCCATGTTCCTAGGAACATGTCCCTGTGCTCCTAGGATGGATTCCTTGAAGTAGTCTCCACCCGGAGAACCAAAAAACTGGAAACTATTTTACTTCTGGAAAATTTCACCCCAGTGGAACCCATATCCACATTTGTTGATGGTTGTATTTTTATGGTGAAAGGTTGATTACAGGCTTACTAAATTAACTTATATTCTTCATATATGTATATATATATATATATATATAGAACTTATTTCAATCCTGTAAGTTGAACATTGAACATATTAAGGTCACGTTTGGGATTAATTTTATATATCATAATTTTCAAAAAAATTAAAGTTTAAGGTCTAATGACCTGTTCCAGTCTGAATCCCCGACTTAATTTTCCTAATGGATGATATTAAAAATCAAGTTGAATCACCCCCAATTCTGTATCTTTGTTTTATAATTTTATAATTATGAGGCTCTTTGTTAAGTTTCACCCTTCATTATTACTTGGGAACATTCAAATATGTTCAGTGTTCTGTGAAAATAATTATGCATTCCAAACATTTTTAAATACAAATATATACAATTAGCCTCTATTTTCAAATGTAAAAATTAAACAAATTAAAGGTACTTATGTGTTTGATTCAGGTAAATCCTAGACTGTACATCAAAGAATATGAGAGTATATAATGTATATCTAAGCTTCATCTCAAGTCAACATATTATATTATATTACCTTTAAGAATGGACACCTGCAGACAGTTTTCTAAATGGCCTGCAACATTACATTACATCATAACACATCCACTAATAATATAATAATGATTAACATTTTTTAAATTCATAATACATAATGCAAAAAAAAAAATCACATACATCATCATAATTCTCTATGTTAAAACCAAAACTGATACTGTTTAAATACTAAAGTATCTGTTACATATATTTTGTAGTATCTAAAACTTGTAAGGGTCAAATGTCTCTGAATCCCCATGTATGTAGGTCATGCTATGAGCAGAAAATTTCATAAAAATACCCTGTAAACACATCTCACCAAATAGGGAATGCCAACATTTATGAATAGAGAAAAACATAGGATAACTACTGCTAACCTAAAAATTACAATATGACAATTATTTCCTTCTTACATTTGATGCAATGACATCATTTTGAATTATACACTTTCCTTTTGGAAATATTCTATCAATTTACATAATATATTAGAATGAGCTAAAGTAACTTTTTCAACTTCTTGACTACATTATTCTGCCAATTATTAACTACTCATGCCCTATCACTAATTATGAGTAACAAATTAAAACACAAGATTGTGAAGACACAAATTAAAATAATGATCATATTCTTTACACCGGGATTATATTGCCTTAATTTGTCTTTTCTTATTTTATAGTTAAACATTGTGTCCCTTTATTATATATTTACAAATTAGATACCAAACTAAAACAGTGGGATTCAATAGGATTTGCACAAGTTTCTTATATATTAATGGATATACTTCAATGTAAAACTTAATACAATTATTGTAATTTTGTTGTTCTTAACTCCTCGCAGATCCGGATTTCGTCACAGTATTTGTGACATTCTCAATGCTGTTCATGTTCACAACTAACGTCCAATGGAACATGAACAGCATTGAGAATGTCACAAATACAGTGACAAAATCCGGATCTGCGAGGGAGTTAAGAAGTATGAGGTGTGTCAAGAAACAACTCAACAAAATTAAAATAAACCTCATAGTGTTATTTCCTACCTACATAACTTAATTATTGTACCCTGGTATGCCAGAAATACGATGACTTAATGCCTCAAACTTCTGTTATAAGAAACCTACCATATTTCAATTCTTCAGTTCAGTGAAAAGTGCCATTAAAACCAAATTTTAAATGTAATTGCTATTGTAAAAATAACTTTTATTTGAATGTGGTCTTTAGATGCAGATTACCATGAGAATTCAGAATGTAAAGAAACAATTGAGGGATCTAGTGAGAGAGGGAGCTATGCCACTTTGAGAAAAAATGGAAATAAATTGGGTTTTATAAAGTATTATATTACAACATTATTCGTACAATAAAGGGATAACTTTTTTCTTCTTTAACTTACTGTTATGTAAATAATGTATAAGGAAATATATAAATAACAATGATTATTTCTATTTCTTCTCAAAGTGGCATAGCTCCCTCTCACTGGACCCCTCAATTGAAAATTACAGTGGCATCTGCAGTATTCGTCAGTAGTAAAATTGTAGCCATTGTGAACATAGAAATTCAATTCTTCATGTTAAATTTGGATTCAGGGAACATCCCAAAAATTACAACTTTATATAACATTTTTGTCTCCAAATTTATTATAATTTTTTTTTGTGTATGTTAATTTTTGTTTAGGCTCACAGTAATTATAAGCTAGGATATTGAATTTCACAAAACACCAACAAAATCAAGAAAAAGCTATTATATATTGAAGAGATCAATTCTGATGAAGTAGAGAAGCCCAATGGATACTTTAACACTGGAATGTATCCTATATGATACATTAGTCTCGTTTAATATTTTTGATAAAACAAAACAAAGAAGAATTATTTTAATATAATAGATTTGGGAATTTTTAACATTATGAGGTCTTATTGATAGGAATAAAATGAATTCTTCTTACCTCGTACTTCTATGTTTTTTAAACTGCGGTGCTATGTTTAAAAATCATAGAAGTATGAGGTAAGAAGAATTCACGATTCATTTGATTCTTATAAAGAAGAAATAGTATAAATGACATGACTAAGTGCCAAATTATATAACATACCATAATAGTTTTGATTGCAGTCCACCACATCTTGAATATTACACATTTTATTAATTCAATTGTTTTTTATTCTGTACGAGTGTGTCTTTTCATGTGCAAAACATATTACATGATTGTGGAGAAATGTGTCATTATTAAAATTTTGTCATCTGTGTAACAAAACATTCTGCTCATTTTCTTGATAACCAATGTTAGTCCATTTTTTAAATTTCGCTCAATTCATAAGTTTATTATGCTCTATATAATTAAGCAATTTTAAAATCAGAGTGTAATGGAGGTGTAGATAGTCCTTAGCTTAGAATGTAGTTAGTTTGAGTGCATAATTGTACGCGTATGTATATTTTAACAATACAAATTTAACCATCACTATTCTAATATCAATAGTCCTTGAAGAACTGTATAGTCTATAAAAAGAGGCTTTAAGATGGCAGGTCTATCACTGGACTACTTTTTCCTTGTCCAACTAGTTTGAAGGAAATTCCCAAGCTTTCAAATCTAATTTTCAAATTATAACATATTATACAACTCTACAAAGCGCAGAAATGAACTTCCTTAGAAGAACAAAAGGCTGCACAAGATTGGATCGGATAAGGAATGAAGATATAAGAACAAAGTTAATTATATATCCATTGGATGAGAAAATCCGAGAATATCGAGAGAAATGGTTTACACACATGGAAAGATTGAATGTATCAAGATTACCAAGAGCAGCATTCAACTACAAGCCAAGAGGTTAAAGAAATATAGGAAGGAAGGCCAGTGAAAAGATGGACAGAACAACTGTGAGGCAGAACAGGCTATTTGCCTAGCCCGTGAAGTGAAGAAGAAGATTATACAACTCAAGTGTTTAGTTTTATAAAGGTCCAAATGACAAAATCATGATTTATAAATGTATAATTTTAAATGAATCTGTGTGTCCACCTCCATAAATTACAGAAGAGTATATGGGCCACTGAAAACCTATTAGTGCTATGTATATCTTCAGCCGCTGAAAAAAGTTGAGGGACATTGAAATTATGGTTCCACATATTCCAGAAGAAGCAAAGTTTTTACTTGAATATTATTAATAGTACATGGCCCAGCTAAAGACTTTCAGAAAAACAATATTCCCTAACCAACAAAAGAGTTAGTGATATCTTTATTTTCATATAATAAAGCTGGGAATTTTTACATTATGAGGTTTACATAATAAACATCAAATGAATCATGAATTCTTCTTACCTCATACATCTATGCTTTTTTTTTAAAAAGATAGATGTATGAGGTAAGAAGAATTCATGATTCATTTGATTTTTATTATCTTTATTTACTTGCATTATATTTTTCTTTATCGTTTCTGCAGGGTACCTTTGAATGTAAATGTATGTACGTTCTCATTCTTAATGACATTAAAATTTCATTATAAAGATTGTAATATGTTCTAATGTCATGTCATGTTACATTTTTTAAAGTTGGGTACATAGACTTTTTGCTATATTATTTTTTAAAGTAAATGTAAGAAATCTGCATGTACATTTTTTGTAATAGATATGTCAATTATCTTCAGACCTATTTGTTACATAATGAAAGCAATATTAAGCACAAACATTTCCTAGATAAATTTGGATTTTCATATGGTTTTCCCCTATTTCACACAAACCTAGCATTTTGCACCTAGATTCTCATGTAACTAAAAACTTAAATTATCCAAAATCTAGCATTATTTCTATGCCAGGGAAATAAATTTACGATTAATGGATTAATTATTAAAATCAATTGCAAAATAAGTGTCTTTTGAAGATCTTGCTGCACAAACAAGAAGCAAACCATTTTAATCCCACTATTCTCTTTTAGTATTCTAAAGGGAAGGACTATAGAAAAGACCACAAATGATGAGAAATATAAAACAGAGGAATAAATCTTACAACAAATAACTCTTTCATTGTCTGTAGACTGTGTAATGAGTTATTTCTCTGTATTTTATTTTTATTAAATTCCTCGAAAGGATATATTTTCTAGTTAATAAGATATTACATTTACTACATATTATAACAATAGTTCCCAAAGTAGCATCCACAAGTCTTTAATCTTCAACAATCATTTAAGAAAACATTAAAGGTAAGTTATTTATGTTGCCAGAATTTTAAATTTTGTTCACTTCTTTGCAATAAGAACTGCACATAAATACATAAAAACTTAAATAAATTTGGGCAATTAAATTTACCTCATTTGTCTTAACCTCCATGAAAAGAAAGATATTTTATTAAATTAATATTGAAAAACTAAAGCTATTACTATGATAGAAATAAGTAAATCAATGAACACAATTAAATTATTGTAAATCAATGGTAAAGAGAAAAATTTCTGCCTGAACCGGGAATCGAACCCCAAACCTTTAGCTTTCCGTGCTAATGCTGAGACCACTGAGCTAATCCATGCTCCAGTCCCATCCAAGCAAAAAAATTTTTCTCTTTACCATTGATTTACAATAATTTAATTGTGTTCATTGATTTACTTATTTCTATCATAGTAATAGCTTTAGCTTTTCAATATTAATTTAATAAATAATGCTATAGCTGTGTGGAGTCCCTTCATGTCTTCTTCAGGTAGAAGCCATTCATTGTGTATTTGTGAATGATGATTCATTGCAATTGAATGGGGGACCAGTAGAGTAAGGTAAAGGAAGGATTTCTGCTTGGATGGGAATGGAGCCTGGATTAGCTCAGTGGTCTGAGCATTAGCACGGAAAGCTAAAGGTTCGGGGTTCAATTCCTGGTTCAGGCAGAAATTTTTCTCTTTACCATTGATTTACGATATTTTACCCTCTCTGTTATTATTTTTAAAAGAACTATTTCAGTTTTCAACCCTCTGAACCAATTTATTTTCTACTCAAGAACTACATTTCTGTGGTTTTTATTGCTTTTGTGCTAAACTAAACCAAATGGAGTAAACATTACATTTAATGTTACCCATGAATTAAGGATCTACAGTTTTATTGCTTTTTATGCTGTAATCTAAGCCAGATGAAGCTATCATCTAGATTAATGTCCATCCTTAAACTAAGGATAAGCAGTTTTATTGCCTTTATTCCAAGGTAAACCAAATTGATTAATTATTTTGTTTAATGTATACCCACAAACTTAGGATCTGCAGTTTTATTACCTTCAAGCTAAGCTAAACGAAATGAAGCAACATTTTATTTAATATCCACCCAAGAACTAAAAATCTTCAGTTTTATTGCTTTTATTCTATGCTAAGCCAAATGGAATAATGTATGTTTACAAAATTATTAATCTATAAAATTTGATATGACCAATACAAAATACATATTATTTCCTTAAGTAGCTTATTCTGTATTGGTAAGGCTCTTAGATTTTTCCCATTTTCTGACGTAGTTTTTATGTTGAATCTTGTGAAAAAACTAGATGCATATGGAACTCGTGGAAAACTGCAAATATACATGACATCATTTTTGACTTGTAATGATTATGGTTGAATGGTTGATACCAAACATGGCACATGATGCTGTCTCTGTCAATGCACTATTGAATTCCAAGTGATGTTCATGAAGTTGTGTTGCAGAGACATTCATATAAAGTACTCAATAACTTCATAATTCTCATGTAGTATAAGATACCAGTTTTTCTTGATTCTTTCCTTGATAAATTCTTGGACATCAACATCTGTTGTTACATTAATAAAAAACCTATGAAATAAAGAGAGCGTACCCACTTCCTCTCTATCCTAGTTCCATAATCTCAAAAGAATGGCTATAAGTTTGTTTTTAATATTGGACACTGCTCAAATTAGAAATAAATGATTGCTGATATGTGCAGATTTGTCTTGTGATATAACTATTTTAAGGATAGCATATAAACATGAACTGGAAACTTTATACTCACCTCATAAAATATGATCCTCATATCTGGACATGTTTCAGAAACAATTATCTCCATCCTCAACTAAACTGTCTGAAATATGTCCAGGTGAGAGAATCATATTTTATGGGGTGAGAAGTTTCCAATTCATATTTCTATTCTACTTATCTCATAGTGTCACATCTCATGAATTTTAATAAAATTTAAAGATTTTTGAAGTAAGAAATTCCTCACATGTCAGTGAAGGAATGTGTAAGAAAAGATATAGCATATGACTGCCATTTCCTAAAAGAAAGAACAGAATTATCTGGCTCTCTCTAAACTGGATCTCTGATTTATACAAATCAATTTTGGAATTTTAAAAGATCCAATTGTTTCCAAGTGTGAAATATAATAATTTTTTCCTTCTCACAGTTTTCCTTAAAATTTGATGTTTACACAAATTTGTTGGTTGGTTGATATCTAATGTCGAGCACTTGACAATGAAATCATTCACTCTTGCACTCTAACATTTAGCAGGAAGACTGGTCTTGTCTGCAAAAGCTGACAATGGGGGAGATGGTTTTGTTTTATATTCATTTAGACAAATTTAAATATTAGCATGTCAAATGGAAAAAAACTTTGACAGAGCTGATTTTAGTGAAATGCCTCCACAATCATGCTACACATAAACAATGCAATAAATTGACACAAGATAAACTCACCCACTATTTTAAAGGACAGTAGAAACAATATAACTAATACTGAGGAAAGTTTGATAAAAACTTATTACAATACTATTTGAATTAATTGTATAAGTTCCTATTCAATAAAATAAACTGATTCATTTATAATAATAATTGCTTGAATATTAAATTTTGGAAGATGAAACTTTATTTATAATTTAAATTATACAGTGTAAGGAATAGTTTAGAAATGGAATTGATGAGGTTATTGATTGTTTTGGCAGCAATATCTCTGGTTTATCTCAATCAATTTTGGATTTTTTTATATATTATATTATTTTTGGTCTGGACATCTTACCTCAATATTAATGTTGATTTGTTCTTGAACATGTTTCAAAACAATTCTGTTTTATCTTCAGCTTTCCCAGACCAAAAATAATATAATTAAAATAACCTCAAAATATAACTTCCTAAAATTAAATATTTTTTATATATATTCATTTGTCTCCAAATTTGAGATATAATAATTTTGTCCGTGTGACATTTTCCTTGAAAATTTGATATTTAGACAATTTAAAATATTGAGCATGCCAAACAAACAAAAAAACTTTGACAGAACTAAAGTTAGTGAGATGCTCCTGCAATTGTACTGCAGATAAACAATGTACTAAATTGACATAAACTCACCCACAATTTAATGGATAGTATAAACAACAGAACTTAATACTGCTTAAATATTTGTACTGTACTGCTTGTAACTTACTTTTATCATGTGTAATATGCATTAGTATGTGTATAATATTCTACTTCATTTCTGGATTATACAGATGACATATGGCCCCAACTAGTCAGGATAACTGTTTAAAAAAATTGTTGGATTGCTGAAAATTGAACTCATTTTTAGCACTTTCAGAGCTAACATTATAGCATGTTTATTGGAGGAAAATGTTCATTTTAATCACAAATCTACATTCATTTTTTTCTGATCACACTCACATGCAAAACAAACATTTTGCATTTGACAAAATTTAAGCCCATGGCACCAGGACAAAAAAACAAAATATATTTAATTTTAGGAAGTTATATTTTGAGGTTATTTTAATTATATTATTTTTGGTCTGGACATCTTACCTCAATATTAATGTTGATTTGTTCTTGGACATGTTTCAAAACAATTCTCTGTTTTTATCTTCAGCTTTCCCAGACTGGTTTTTATTTATGTTGCATTATGTTGCACCACCTGGATGTCGATGTCAGCTCCATCCTGTGGTTGGCCAAAGAACCTCCAAACAAGGTCACCCTCCATCGGAATATCAAAATTCATAACTCTGTTTCTGTTCTTCTGAATATAAATTTTTTCCCAAATAGTCAGCTCGTTTGTATTTTCTAACTGTTTTAATAATTTAGTGTCTGAATTAATATTATGTTTTTCAGACCAAACATGAGCAGCAACTGCAGATTTTCAATTTCTCCATTTTTAAATTTCTTATGTGTTCTTGGTTCTAATTTTTAGGTTTCTTTTTGTTTTCCCTATATATATCTTTTCACAACCCATGCATTCAATTTGATATATTCCTGACTTTTTATTTTTATCAGTTTTTTCATTTTTGTTGGTTTTTATTAGTTTATTTAAACTGTAGTTATTTTTTGGTGCTAATTTAATATTAAACTTCTCAAATATATTTTGAAATTTATTATGTACCCAGGGGTGATATGTGAATTTCCTATATTTTTTCATAGGTGGTTCTTCTTTTTCAAGATTACTTCTGTTTATCATTTTTGTTTTTTATACTTTTCTATCCTTTTATGTACCATTTTTTCATCACAACCCATTTTCTCTTGCTACTTTGATTATGTGTTTTTTCTCATGTTTGAAATCTTCTTCGTTTAAGGGTAAGTTTACCAATCTATGAGTTAAACTATTAAATGCTGCTAATTTATGTCCAATTGGATTGAACCCTGTTGATTTTATAAAATTTTCCGTATGAGTTTCTTTTCTATGAATCCTGAATTCAATTTTTCTTTTTTCTTCGTTTCTGACCAATTTAAGATCCAAAAAAGGTATTTGTTTATTGTCTTCTATTTCTTTGGTGAATTTAATGTTTGTACTCTGTAAATTTAATAGTTTTAGGGAATCTTCTACATGTTTTTCTTAACAATACAAATTATATCATCAACATATCTACTCCAAAATTTAAACATTGTGGGATGTGCTTTAGTGATTTTACATTCAAAATCGCTCATAAATAAATTTGCCAGGAAGGGTGATAATGGGTTTCCCATTGAGAGCCCTGATTTTTGTCTATAGAAACTCCCATTGAATGTAAAAAACATTTGATCAATGCATAACGCAGTTAATTTCAAATAATCTTCTTTGATCTCTCTGTCTATGTTGTTTTTTCTTAACCAATTGTTCAATATCTCCAAAGTTTTTTGTTTCGGTACATTTGTGAATAGTGAAAACTACATCAAACGAAACCAACCTATCTGTGGGTTCAATTTCCACTTTTTCTAATTTGTTAACTAATTCCAATGAATTTTCAATCTGCAGACTTTCAAAATTATTAATTCTTTTAAATTGATTATTCAGCCATTTCGAAATTTTGTAGGTTGGTGATCCAATATTATCACCCTTCCTGGCAAATTTATTTATGAGCGATTTTGAATGTAAAATCACTAAAGCACATCCCACAATGTTTAAATTTTGGAGTAGATATGTTGATGATATAATTTGTATTGTTAAAGAAAAACATGTAGAAGATTCCCTAAAACTATTAAATTTACAGAGTACAAACATTAAATTCACCAAAGAAATAGAAGACAATAAACAAATACCTTTTTTGGATCTTAAATTGGTCAGAAACGAAGAAAAGAAAGAAAAAAGAAAAATTGAATTCAGGATTCATAGAAAAGAAACTCATACGGAAAATTTTATAAAATCAACAGGGTTCAATCCAATTGGACATAAATTAGCAGCATTTAATAGTTTAACTCATAGATTGGTAAACTTACCTTAAACGAAGAAGATTTCAAACATGAGAAAAAACACATAATCAAAGTAGCAAGAGAAAAATGGGTTTGATGAAAAAAATGGTACATAAAAGGATAGAAAAGTATAAAAAAACAAAAAATGATAAACAGAAGTAATCTTGAAAAAGAAGAACCACCTATGAAAAAATATAGGAAATTCACATATCACCCCTGGGTACATAATAAATTTCAAAATATATTGAGAAGTTTAATATTAAATTAGCACCAAAAAATAACTACAGTTTAAATAAACTAATAAAAAACAACAAAAATGAAAAAACTGATAAAAATAAAAAGTCAGGAATATATCAAATTGAATGCATGGGTTGTGAAAAGATATATATAGGGAAAACAAAAAGAAACCTAAAAATTAGAACCAAAGAACACATAAGAAATATTAAAAATGGAGAAATGAAATGAAAAATCTGCAGTTGCTGCTCATGTTTGGTCTGAAAAACATAATATTAATTCAGACACTAAATTATTAAAACAGTTAGAAAATACAAACGAGCTGACTATTTGGGAAAAAATTTATATTCAGAAGAACAGAAACAGAGTTATGAATTTTGATATTCCGATGGAGGGTGACCTTGTTTGGAGGTTCTTTGGCCAACCACAGGATGGAGCTGACATCGACATCCAGGTGGTGCAACATAATGCAACATAAATAAAACCAGTCTGGGAAAGCTGAAGATAAAACAGAGAATTGTTTTGAAACATGTCCAAGAACAAATCAACATTAATATTGAGGTAAGATGTCCAGACCAAAAATAATATAAACAAAATATGCTATACTTCACTCTTCTATGAGACTTTAGATCAGGATTGAAATAAACAGAAATCACCTTATTCTCCATTATTGCAATTAAAATTTTAAATTACTATACAATGATAGATCAAAACAAATGTTGCAAGGATAAACAATTAAAGTAGTAAAATTAAAGTTAATCCTATAGTATTTATTATCCAAAACAAAAAGCAAAGTTGAATTTACTTAATTATGTATGTATGCTATTGTTGATTAGCATGAAGTAAAGTGCAAGGCCTCTGAGCAGGGGGGTGAAGAGTGAAGTATGCAGGCAGAGAGAGAGAGAGAGAGAGAGAGAGAGAGAGAGAGAGAGAGCAATTTCAATAATGAGCAAATGAGAATGGAACTATTGGTTATCCACTGACATTACTAAATGCATGCTCAGCTTCATTAAATAACAGGTAATATAGTTTTACTGCTAGTATACTTTTTGACATTTTTTTTACTTTTAATATGTCATATTGGATCATACCAGCTCAATTCAACCACTGGTGGGGGAGAGAATCTGCAGAATGAAAGTCTTGGGAACCACTGGATTTCAAGACAGAATTTTTATATTTACAGTTATCTGTTGAAACATATACAGTGAACACTGCTTATAGTAATCGTGGATAATTTTATCAAACAGGTTATGTTAGCCACTTTGATTAAGTCACAAAGGGATTAATACTAGATCAATGTTTCATCTTCTGAATTTCAACTAAATCATTGAGAAAATTCCATTTATTGTGAACCTAGCTTTGGCTAATGTTATCATTAAAGCTACATTTCTTAGAACTGCACTGTGCTTTCAGGTCTAGGTTTGTTGCATGGGAAGTGTCAAATGATGTACTCCATTCTCGAGTATGTAACTAAAAGCATGTGTCCCCAATACCTGGGGTGTTATGTTCTGCGAGTATTCAAAAATGGATTACATGCTATGTGACTGAGACCTGTAAACATAATGAAGTTCTAAAAATTGTGGATTTAGTTATAACACTTTTGCTTTTATTGTCTTTTTGTACTGTTACTGTAGCAAATTGCTTTGACCCACATTCTTTTACAACTTTTGTTCACTAAACCCTTGAAAGTTGCTACATTATTCCTTGGTCAAACAGCCAGCAAGAGAGGAATTCTTTCCAAATTTTCTTCCCTCTCCCACTTTTTTTCCCCCTATAAAAATGCTTTGCCCCTTGTGATAATTTAGCTGCACTTTCACATTGTGAGTTGATACTGTTGTGCAGTGATGGTTGGTGTTCAAAACAAATAGAAATTTTGAAGAATTTCAAGAGAAGCTTTCCATAATAATTAAATGAATCGTGATTTTTTCTTACCTCATACATCTATGTTTCTTTAAACACAGCACTGCAGAAACATAAAGAATGGAGAAATTGAAAAATCAGCTATAGCAACACATAGTTTATTAGAGCCTCATAGGATTGAAAAAGAAGCAAAACTTTTAAAACATCTATCTAAACCTTTGGATTTAACAGTTTGGGAAAAAATATATATTAAAAAACCATACTAGAACTATGAACTTTGAGATTCCGGAAGAACCAAGCTTGATTACAAAGTTCTTCAAAAATACAACAGATAGCAGTTTAGGAAATGATTCATTCAAAATAACACCAGATGGCAGTTTGAAGAGGAATTCCTTCAAAAGAACACCAGATGGCAGTCTGGATAATTACCGGCAAAAAGGAGAAAAAATTGACAGTCGTGAAAACAGCTGACGATGACGACAAAGTGTCGCCGATACTGCAGTGCTGTGTTTAAAGAAACATAGATGTATGAGGTAAGAAAAAATCACGATTCATTTAATTATTATTAATTGAACCTCATAATGTTAAAAATTCCCAAATTTAATATATAAATATAACAGAAGCTTTCCATTATGATAAATGGGTAAATAGGCTGTCAATAAATCTATTAACTTTAAATTTGATTTTTCAGTTATTGTTATCAACCAGTTAAACTTATCATATTACCTTCATTCCTGATTGATCATAGTAAGTGGTGTTCACTGTACTTATTTTCTGTAGCCTAACATAATCAATATAACAAAGTATAATGTACGAGTGAAATCTAAAATGTGAGATTCACATACTGATTGCAACTATAGCTTGACAGCCAATAAAATGCAGTCATACTACATAAGTGCTAGAATTGTATAATGTAATTCGCTTCTTCCAGTTGGCTTCTGTTGGGATTTCCATGTTTACATGATTAGCTTATAACCAATTAAAGTATTAGCATTATTATTATTATTATTATTATTATTATTATGCATCACTATGAGGTTATTTTAGACAAATAATGGAGAACAAATAATATAATAATTTATGGTGAAATTAAATGTTTCTTACCTCTCCTCATATAAATCTCCTAAGTAGATCGCGATTTGGAGACCATAACTGTCTCATCTTTAGTACTTTTTTGGCAACTGATGTATGTCGATCGGAAGAAAGTACTGAAGATGAGACAGTTATGGTCTCGAAATCGCGATCTACTTAGAAGATTTATATGAGGAGAGGTAAGAAACATTTAATTTCACCATAAATTAAACCTCATAGTGATTAATTCCTATAAAAGTTAAATATAATAATTACTTTATCCAATACGAGCAATGATACCAGCTCCAATTCAAGTGATATGGGTATTCGGGGACTGATGCTAATTGACGAAGAAAGAGGACAAGAGAAGAGCAGTAGAGGGTAGAGGGAGATGTACAGCAAATTCTATAATATATCAGCACTGCATTTTGTTTGCAGTCCAGCTACAGATGACCAAATACAGAGACTAGATGAAAAGTGTTTCTCCGATTGCTGTTTAGATTCCAGCATTCAAATATGTACATTATCATGAAAAAGTACTTGAACTCTACTTACTATTACAGACACACAATATAATAATTTTATTACAAGAGGATTTCTTAAATTATGTTGTGTCTCAACATATCGATGGTCCAGAACCATACTGTTCTAAGTCCATTTTGTGGAATTCTTGTTAGGTTTCATGTTCCGTGTCCATGTGCATTGTAAAAATGAACAGGAATTTGACATTTTGGTTAAAAATGCTATACAAAATATTGTATTCCTGTTTTATTCTCACAATGTACATGTACATGGGACATAAAATATTAATTTCATAACAAGAATAATTATTCTATGAGATAAGAGTTAGAACAATACAGTTCTAGGCCATCGATATGTACTGTAGATATATTTGCAATTTAATACAGGAATCTGTTGTGCAATCTAGCGATTAAAAATTGTACACCACCGCTCCTCATGGTCCCAAGATTGAAAATTTTACAATTAATTAATTTTTAGAAATAAAATTTTCAACACTAGGATATCGAAGCCAGGCCTGCTAGTTAGGAAGTAGGCATGCTAACACCTGAGTCAGCACAGCAGACTTATTAATCAATACAGGACAACCGAAGAAGAGCAGCAAAGCAGCTTTCTGTCTCAAAACACAATTCTTAAAAGCCATTTGTAGCATCATATTGAAAAAATAAAACAAAAAAAAAACAAATTTTGCTACTTCACATTTCTGCATACATTGGCTGGCCTTCAGAAGATAAGAAAAAGTTGTCTCTGTCAATATACAGTACATTCCTTGAAAACTGTTTAGTCTTTTAGTATTGTCTTTGTGTGAAAACCAGATTTCACTAGCTTCCAATTCACCATACACTGACTGACCTTTGGAAGATGAGACAGTTGAATTTTAAACAGTATTTTTTTTTAAAGAAAAAGTTGTTCTTATTGTCTGAGAAAATATGGTAAACAAATTTAATTTTACTGTAACAGGTTATCATAAAATATATTAAAAACATACTGGATAATATCAGTTATTTCTTTACAGCCATACAATTGACGGAGTAAATCAGACTATCTATCAGAATTAAATATTATTCAATGTCACTCACTGCACTAGAAAGATAAACGGTGCTAATGTGATCCATTTTCAATTATCCACTACTGTACACTGGTGATGTGCACTACTGTGTGTAGAGAGAAATGTAGTTTAAGTGTTTGTGTACTGTATACATATTGTATGAGGGATGATAAAGAGGAGGGAGAGAGGGCAAATTCCGATGCTGGTATATAAAATATTTTTATTGAAAAGCACCAAGGAGATGCCAGATTTAATCTTTTATCTGAGGATAATCACAATCAACAGTATCACATGCATTCTTGACTTATGTACAATGGAGTAGTCTGGAATTTAATCCAGAAATCTGGTGCACAATCTAGAGATTATAAATTGTACACCACCACCACTCTCAGCTCTGAGACTGAAAATTCTACAATTAAAATTCTCAACCCTGCTGATTATCAAACTCAGACCCACTAGTACAGTGCAATCAGTATAGCACTGGACAGCAGACACGGGGATTTCACTATACACTGCTGATGCACTCGTGGAGGGGAACAGACAACGTAGGATCGCAGTGATACAACCACACACATTTTCGTAACTATATTACAAATTGTCATGCTTACCAACTTTATTGAAGCAGGTGTTGGGACTGTTCACCTTCATTGTCCATACATTTTTGACACTTCTTTATAAAATTTGTTGTACAGATTATGGACTGTTGAACGTAACAGAATTTTTACACCTGGGAATCGTGTTTCAAAACATCTTCGTACTTGGCTGGCAGACGTTAACAAATATTGTTTATAAATAAATACACGTTGTTCAGTAGAAAAATTATTAGCCATTATACAGTTTACACTTTACACTCATACACACGTGATTCACTTTACACTTATGTTTTATAAGATACAAATTTTAAAATTGAAATAACTTGTACACACATCATTCAGTTTACATTATACACACGTCATTCAGTTCAAAAGAAAAAGCGATCAAGCACCTTATCTACTTGAGGTACACTATCTGACTGTGAATGCGTGGGATGTACTCGTAAACTGCTGAGTCAGTGCATATTTCAAGTCCCATGCCTGCACATGTAAGCCTTCATTATCGCACAGCAAAAACCCCGTGTCTGCCGTCCACTACTATACTGATCTCACTGTAGAAAGCATAATTTGCTATCATCTGAATAATACAGCATACAGTAATAATAATAATTATAACAATTGGGAGTAGGAGGTTAAGGCTCCCAAGACAACTGTGGCACGAGATATCATTCCTACATGATGGTCACCTTAATTTAGGACAGTTTAAAAATCCTTATCCCATTAGGAATTGAATCTGTAACCTTTTAGCTTGTAAGTATGTTGTCTTAACCAACTATGGTATGACATAAAAATAATAATGTATTGCATGTAAGAGAACTTGCCCACAGTTATATAGAATTTCTCAGTAAAAGAACATGATGCTCAAGGTTAAAAGCATGAAAAATGAAGACATAGAGATTAAAGCTATATTTTAAATTGTTTAAGTAATAAACAGTTAATTTGGAAGGACAGACTTTTTTGAATACTGAAACATGTATTAATTTAATTTACATATATATATACTCTCTGAAATCTATGGTCATATTTAGAGAGCACATTTTTATGTGCAAAAAGTTAAGTTTTGAACATAGTTAAAATAGTAGTAAGACTTTTATCTTCAACTTATTTAACTTCTTCAAAGTTTTATAAAATAATATAACTTCAGAAAGTTATTTAGCGTCTTTTGTGGAATCTAGCAATATTAAATTGACATTACACATGATATTCTTGCATTAGGAAAGAATTCTGTGCTGCAATCTTAATTTGTATTGCCATAAAAAAACTCTTCCATAATCATACCGCTTTGGTATTCTGTGTGTATCCAGTAGGCTGTGTATTTCTATTATATATTATATTTTATCATGTCTTTTACTGATTTAATTTTTAAAGTAATACTATGAAATAGTGATTATGATGTCATAGGTCCTTGCATAAAATTTCAACCCAGAATTTGCCTTGTACAAATTATTATCCAATGCCAACAAGGATTTGACGGTTAGCTACATTCCTGCATGCTTCCCAATACAGCTTTGCCTTTATGGTGAGTTGTGTTTCACTTTCTCCAACGGTTAGGACATCTTCCAAGGCTTTGTATTTAGTTAATTGGGCAGCATTTTAAACATAGCTTTAATATATTATTATTAGTTTTTCTCTCTCTCTCTCTCTCTCTGAGCAATACATTTAGGCCATTTCGGTGGTATTTCTTTGATCCTTTCAATTTACTTATGCACTATATTAATTTAATTTTAAAGTCAATTTTAAGAATTGTAATATAGTTGAACCTCCAGCCAGTTTAGGCAGAAACTGCCACTGATGTAGTATGAGCTATAATGGCATTTTATGCATCTATCAAGAAAAATGAATTCTGTATGGGTTTGAAGCAAGTTTTTCAGCTGCTTGTTTGACTGCTTCAACTTTTCTAAAGGCTGGTGTTTCGTCTTGAAAGACTCCTTGGCTGAAAATTCCAGTCACAGTAACTTCTTGTTTATTGTCAGCTGAACCATCAGTATAAATATCAAGTAATTTTTTAGAAGGGTAATTTAGTTTTGACAGTCATCAGTGTATTACTCTTGAATATTGTGAACAGGTTTCATCTTTTCTTTTAAGCTCTCCAATTGATAATTTGAAAGGTGGCAATGATACTGAACTATTTGGATTATAGAGACTGAAGAAAATGATGGAAAAAAGTAGTCAGGTTGATTGGAACTGGGATTTGCATCCAAAACCTCCCTAATATTAAAATCATATTACGTTGTTGTCTGAACAAACTCATTTGGTTAAAACAAATTTTTGATTAGATACAAACTCAAAAAAAGAAGTGCAATATATATCTGAAGAATGAAAGGAATATTATAGAAACAACTGCAGAAATGAAGGAAAATGGCAGAAAGAGACCTGTACATTGAAAAATAATTTAAAGATTGTAAAATGGTCACAAAACAATAGAAGGTCCTAACACAGTGATGACTGATGAAAAAGTTTTAACTTCTAATGACTGGAAACTGATATTATCTAGTGCATTTTGATAACAAATCACAAACATAGTAATAGAAAATAATGACAAGTAATAAAAACAAATCAAGACAAAGAAAAGGAATTAACAGTGCTAAGTTCTATGAATACAAAAAAAAAACACCAAATTTCTCACTATAAACTTAAAAAAATATTATTCAATAAATAGCACAAACAACTTTTTTATCAAAGTATCTATCTGTTGGTGCTGCCTATATGAAATCAAAAGAAATAATTCCCTCATGAGGCTATATTTTATTGTTATTCCAAAATTATTAAGATTACTCAACTTGGAATACTATACTATGTAGCATTACCAAAATAACGTAAAAATAACTTTGATTAAATAAAATAACAGGAGTTCAGTTCCCAGTTCAGACGATAATTTTTCTTTTCAAAAAATAAAAATAACTGTTCTTGCCATATTTAGCACCAAAAATAGTTAAATTAATGTTGTCAACAATACATTCAATGAAACAACTGTGGCAAAGCTAGTAATAATTTAAGATTAAATTTAAACCTCATAGTGATTTTTTCCTATAAAAGTTCAATAGCAACAATTTACTAGGGAGTCTCAGCTAGTCCATATTCTCATAGTGATTTTTTTCCTATAAAAGTTCAATAGCAACAATTTACTAGGGAGTCTCAGCTAGTCCATATTCTGAGAATGCTAGAATCTGTGCAGTACTATGCCTCGGAGTGGGAGCTGTCGCTTAGCAACAGAAACTAAATCCTACATGCACAGCATTTTGTACACGACTTGCATGTTCTAGACCCATGCTTGCCATCAACAAATCAGTTGCTACAAGGTGTACAAACAATTTTTTAATACTTTTAAACATTATTTCCTTGCTATTTACATCACATATAAGATATACAAATTTAATTAGGACAACCTGAGACTCTCACACACTTCTTCAGCTTCAACTCTGTCCAACAGTTTGAAAATTTCTAAATATTTAAAATCAGAAATCAAGTAACAGCGGAAAGATTTAATTGCTTTTAGATTCATAATGAAGAAGGGGAGAGAAGAAGCCTACCATGTGTTATATTTCATAATAGAAAACAAAATAAAATAAGTTAAAATACCTTCTTAGGTAAAATCCGTCGTCCTCAACTTTTAAAATATGTGATCTTCATGCTTGTAGGCCTTTCAGGACATCTGCCCCATCTTCAGCAGTTCATTTTTTGCTACAGCATCCAGGTTGATGTTTGATGCTGTAGCGAAAAATGAACTACTGAAGATGGGACGCATGTCCTGAAAGGCCTACAGGCATAAAGATCACATATTTTAAAAGTTGAGGACGATGGATTTTACCTATGAAGGTATTTTAACTTATTTTATTTTATGACTCTCCACCTCAACGGTTTTAACAATGAATTTTATTAGTATTGAAAATAATACAAAACCCTAATTTTGAACATTATTTGTAAAGTATGTTATTTATTAAATATCAATAATTTATAATCATGTTCTTTTTCAAAGTACTGTATGTGAATTAGTTTAAACTTATACCTCAGTTGAGAAATATTCATTTCATTAACACATTATATTGACAGGTCAGTATGTTACCAACCCTACACTGACTAGGTCTCCAAATTTGTTTAAAAGTCAGCACAATTATACAAATTGTCACATAGTGACAACTGCTTAGATTATAAATCTCATTAATATCAATATATTTTACAAAATGTACACAGATACTCTTCAAATTTTCTAGTAAAAATATATCGTGCTTATATATTGCAAAAGACACTCCAAAAAATCAGACATAACTATCATACACACACTTCAACCCTGCATTATAACAAAATCAAATATATTTCATAAATAGTTTACATTCAAAGATTTCAACTTACAAATAAAGAATAAAAACTCAACAATAGAAAATTTTTTAAGGATTCAACTTCTCTGGCACCCTGTGTTAATTCAGACCTATTAATTCTTAATAATATTTACTTTATCTTTATCTTATGCAATTTCAATTTGAATCCCAACATTTCAGACAACACTCCTGATAATGCAGACAGTATTACTACCTTGGTTATTGTGTATAAGTACGGGTTAGCTGACAAACCTGAGATTTTAAAAGGACTCTCCAACTCCTGAAATACAAAATTAAATTAAATTAAAAAACAAAAATGTTTACATAGAAAAACTAAATATTATAAAAAAGGAACATTATAGAAATATAAAATGGGAGAAAGATAAAATTCTGTAATAGCTTATTAAATTAATATAAGAAGCTAAAGCTATTACTATGATTCAAATAAGTAAATTAACGTACACAACTAAACTATTGTAATCAATGGTAAAGAGAAAAGTTTTTCTTTTTACCATTGATTACAATAGTTTAGTTCTGTAATAGCTTCTTATTTTTGGATGGAAAAGTAATAGAATTCAAGAGAAGGCAGAACCATTTGAACAAGTCAGTTCCAATTGACTAGTGGTTACCATACTCAACTTTTGGTCTGAGATTTGCAGGTTCAAAGCCAGCTTGGATGGATTTTTATTGATATATAAATCCTGAGTATGACTTCCTTTGGAAGAGAAGTAAAGCCAAGGGCCCAATGAAATAGATTTATGACACATAAGAGAACTTCAAGTCCAGATGTTTAAAATGTGTAATATGTTCTAGTATAGTTGTTTATTAAAATGTTTTATCTAATAGTGTTGTTCTATAAAAAAATATTTTGTTCAGATTTTAAGATTATATTCTTTACATAGTTTAATTCAAATACAGGATTTTGACTTTATTATTTTACTAATAATGTACAAGTCATATACCTTATTTTGTGGAAGAGAAAGATACAATTCCATACTTTCTTAGAATTTTTACTCTTAACTAATATTGTATTACACTAAACTTTTGTGAAATAGATCTCAAGTATAGTTAGATATACATATTGAAAAGAATACCTATGAATACCTTGGGAATACAACTTGTGGTAGATAGCGACTGGGGTAGCACGAACTTTACGGAAAGCAAATGGGAGGAGATATACAAGTTTTTGTTGGGAAACATTACAGCAGGAATGGAGAAGGAAGCCATTCTCAGGATTTTTACACCCTGAAAAAATCCAATTATCCTGGATGGATTTCAGCCTTGAATCTAGAAGGGAGAATGGTAACCACTAGAACCTGGAAATGACAGTTTTCAATTCAAGATTTTGATAGAAGCCCACAAGAATTTCATTGCACAGATTTCAGATCTTATAGTGCATGATATAGGCAAGTACAGACGGTGTAAAAAAATACAAACTAATGATCAAGTAAGCAGTATAAATCAGTGGTTAAGGAGGCAATGAATACAGGTATACATTAGCTATAGTCCACATATTTTTATTAATCAAATAGAGGTCATATTGGAGAGTGAATTAGAGACCGCCTATGTGCCTTTATCCCAAGCCTTGAGGCTTATGCGTTAAGTGACATGGTCAAGCATAATGCAGAGCCATTAGTACAACTTCTCTCCATTAGGTATCTTAATTTATGAGCCTGCAAGCTCGACTTCTTTGATAAATGCACGTTTTTCAAACCTAAGCGAGAGGCCCGAGGCTTGAGAAATGCTTCGATGGTCTTATATATGGCTTTCTCACTCTTATTGTCTTTTATGAAATTAATGTTGATGACATATCACTATTTGAGATAATAGTGGACATTTAAGAAAAGAAGAATTAATATCTAACTGACATTACAATAATTAACTTTTTTCGAATGTCCACTGGTTGGTTTACAGTATACTAGTTTAGCTTATTTACCTATGGTAACTATAATAATATATTCCATAAAATATTTATAATGTCACAAGAAAGCATCAGTTATAATATTATATTTCATTTAGTACAGTGTTTCCTTCACAATTATATTCTATAATTATTTATTTACACGTTAAAACATAATAATTAAATGAATCGTGATTTTTTCTTACCTCATACATCTATGTTTCTTTAAACACAGCACTGCAGTATCGGCGACACTTTGTCGTCATCGTCAGCTGTTTTCACGACTGTCAATTTTTTCTCCTTTTTGCCGGTAATTATCTAGACTGCCATCTGGTGTTCTTTTGAAGGAATTCCTCTTCAAACTGCCATCTGGTGTTATTTTGAATGAATCATTTCCTAAACTGCTATCTGTTGTATTTTTGAAGAACTTTGTAATCAAGCTTGGTTCTTCTGGAATCTCAAAGTTCATAGTTCTAGTATGGTTTTTTAATATATATTTTTTCCCAAACTGTTAAATCCAAAGGTTTAGATAGATGTTTTAAAAGTTTTGCTTCTTTTTCAATCCTATGATGCTCTAATAAACTATGTGCTGCTATAGCTGATTTTTCAATTTCTCCATTCTTCATGTTTCTGAAGTGCTCTTTTTTACGAGTTTCCAAGTTCCTTTTTGTTTTCCTATATATATCTTGTTGCAATCTTTGCAATCAATTTGATAAATCCCAGATTTTTTGTTGTTTAAAGAAACATAGATGTATGAGGTAAGAAAAAATCACGATTCATTTAATTATTATTAATTGAACCTCATAATGTTAAAAATTCCCAAATTTAAAATATAAAAAAAACGTTAAAACATGTTTATTTTAGACTTAACTTTCCTATATCTCTTTCTTTTAACCTCGTGGACACTCACTTTGAATGCCCACATAAGCTGCATGTTCAAATGCAGCCCCATTGCAACTTATAGCATAAGTATACAATGGATTCATGTCATCAGCTACAGCTGGATACATGTAATGAAGATGAATAACAATATTATCTCAGAATCATACGCTAAGACATACATTTGATCTAGGGTTTTTATAAGCCCTATATATAATTGGGAGGGGGGCACGCCGTAGCATAGTGGTTAAGGCACTGAGCTACAAGCCGGAGGGTCGAGGGTTCAAGTCCCGTTGGGGTCAGGATTTTTAAACTGACCCAAACTCTCTGGCGGCACTATGGCCCTGGGGGTCGACTCAGCCTCTAACGTAAATGAGTACCAGACACTTGTTCTGGGGTAAAGGCGGCCGTCACGCAGGGCTGACAACCCGGCTGACATAAAGTGCCGATTGTCTAGAAAAAGTGAGAGCCTTAACCTCCTACTACCCCAAGGGCCCCCGGGCCTGTTGCGGGATCACTTTACTTTTTATATATAATTGGGGGGGCACGCCGTAGCGTAGTGGTTAAGGCACTGAGCTACAAGCCGGAGGGTCGAGGGTTCGAGTCCTGGTGTGGTCAGGATTTTTAAACTGACCCAAACCTTCTGGCGGCACTATGGCCCTGGGGTCGACTCAGCCTCTAACTGAAATGAGTACCAGGCGCTTGTTCTGGGGTAAAGGCGGCCGTCACGCAGGGCTGACATCAAGTGCCGATTGTCAAGAAAAAGTGGGAGCCCTAACCTCCTACTACCCCAAGGGCCTCCTGAGGCCTGTAGTGGGATCACTTTACCTTACCTTTTTTATATATATAATTGGTGTATTACATGTTATATTACAAGTTTATACACCTCAAGTAAATGACACTATGTATGTCACAAATATGAAATTATAAAGTTATGTAGATAGGAAATAACACTGAGGTTTTTTAATATTGTTTATTTTTTATTTCACTCACCTCATACTTCATAACTCCTAGCAAGCATACCCAGGGTTTCGTCACATCCTTTGTGACATTCTCAATGCTGTGTCACGTTTACAACTGACGTCTGGCTGCCTTCTATCCTGCAGACTGACCTCCGCGCCATCTGATGGCTGACCGACGAACTTCCAAATCAGTCCTCTCTCCTTATAACCGGGTATTTCAAAATTCATAGTTGTATTTTCATTCTTGCATATGTAAATTTTTTCCCAAATTGTGAGTTCCTTTGGTTTTTCCAATTGTTTAAGTAATTTTGTTTTGGTTTCTATTCTATGTTTTTCTGACCAGGCATGTGCAGCTATTGCAGATTTTTCTGTTTCTCCATTTTTAACATTTCTGAGGTGTTCCTTTAATCTTGTATTTAGATTCCTTTTTGTTTTTCCTATGTATATCTTTTCACAATCTTTACAATTAATTTGATAAATTCCCGATTTTTTGCAGAACATAGAATAGAAACCAAAACAAAATTACTTAAACAATTGGAAAAACCGAAGGAACTCACAATTTGGGAAAAAATTTACATATGCAAGAATGAAATTACAACTATGAATTTTGAAATACCCGGTTATAAGGAGAGAGGACTGATTTGGAAGTTCATTGGTCAGCCATCAGATGGCGCGGAGGTCAGTCTGCAGGATAGAAGGCAGCCGGACGTCAGTTGTGAACGTGACACAGCATTGAGAATGTCACAAAGGATGTGACAAACCCTGGGTATGCTTGCTAGGAGTTATGAAGTATGAGGTGAGTGAAATAAAAAATAAACAATATGAAACTATAAATTAAGTTTTTTGATTATATAATGTAGAACTTTAGACCCTTTTAAACACAATTGCTAAAGGAAGTGACTTTACCTCAAAGGATTACGAGATACTGAAAAAGGAATATATTAACAGGGTATATTTGATTTATGTCAGCAGATACTTGACAAAAACATCAAGATTAATGTAAGATAAATCAATTGGTATTCAAAGATATTCCAATGAGTACAATAAAAACATACCACAAAAGATATATCACATCATCCACATTTTTATATGTTTGGTATATTTCTCTGATCTTTATTTTATTCCCTAAAAATTTTTCAATCACCGACAATTGATACATGTTACCATCAAATAATATAATAAACACTAGGAAAATTTGTATGAATTTATTACTATTATTACTATTACTAATGATACTTATTTTTGTAACTATAATGGGATATATTTTCAAAAAGAAATCCTAAATGTAGGCTCACAATTTGTGTAATGATAAATACTCATAGAATTATCATTATAAACAAAACAAGAAAAAATATGGAAAGGAGAAATTAATAATTATATTATTTTTGGTCTGGACATCTTACCTCAATATTAATGTTGATTTGTTCTTGAACATGTTTCAAAACAATTCTGTTTTATCTTCAGCTTTCCCAGACTGGTTTTATTTATGTTGCATTATGTTGCACCACCTGGATGTCGATGTCAGCTCCATCCTGTGGTTGGCCAAAGAACCTCCAAACAAGGTCACCCTCCATCGGAATATCAAAATTCATAACTCTGTTTCTGTTCTTCTGAATATAAATTTTTTCCCAAATAGTCAGCTCGTTTGTATTTTCTAACTGTTTTAATAATTTAGTGTCTGAATTGATATTATGTTTTTCAGACCAAACATGAGCAGCAACTGCAGATTTTTCAATTTCTTCTCCATTTTTAATATTTCTTATGTGTTCTTTGGTTCTAATTTTTAGGTTTCTTTTTGTTTTCCCTATATATATATCTTTTCACAACCCATGCATTCAATTTGATATATTCCTGACTTTTTATTTTTATCAGTTTTTTCATTTTTGTTGGTTTTTATTAGTTTATTTAAACTGTAGTTATTTTTTGGTGCTAATTTAATATTAAACTTCTCAAATATATTTTGAAATTTATTATGTACCCAGGGGTGATATGTGAAAAAAAAATATAGGAAATTCACATATCACCCCTGGGTACATAATAAATTTCAAAATATATTTGAGAAGTTTAATATTAAATTAGCACCAAAAAATAACTACAGTTTAAATAAACTAATAAAAACCAACAAAAATGAAAAAACTGATAAAAATAAAAAGTCAGGAATATATCAAATTGAATGCATGGGTTGTGAAAAGATATATATATAGGGAAAACAAAAAGAAACCTAAAAATTAGAACCAAAGAACACATAAGAAATATTAAAAATGGAGAAATTGAAAAATCTGCAGTTGCTGCTCATGTTTGGTCTGAAAAACATAATATCAATTCAGACACTAAATTATTAAAACAGTTAGAAAATACAAACGAGCTGACTATTTGGGAAAAAATTTATATTCAGAAGAACAGAAACAGAGTTATGAATTTTGATATTCCGATGGAGGGTGACCTTGTTTGGAGGTTCTTTGGCCAACCACAGGATGGAGCTGACATCGACATCCAGGTGGTGCAACATAAATAAAACCAGTCTGGGAAAGCTGAAGATAAAACAGAATTGTTTTGAAACATGTTCAAGAACAAATCAACATTAATATTGAGGTAAGATGTCCAGACCAAAAATAATATAATTAAAATAACCTCAAAATATAACTTCCTAAAATTAAATAGAAATTAATAAACTATGAAATTCCCAGGGAAAATGATTTGATTTCGAGGTTCTTCAGTCTACCAACAGAAGGAGCGAGAGATGACTCTTCAGGATGACACAACAACTGTCGTGAAAATACTGATGATGGAACTGAAGAAGGATTTGAAACTAGTCTAAGAAGAAGAAGATTACGAGGTGAGGTAATAAAATTTTATTTAAATAAAAAATAATAGTTTATATCCCTAATAAAATTAAGTTCATACTTCGTAAACAATTTGAAAGTAATAAATAAGTTGAGTCCGTTGACATTTTATCTCATAGTATGTATCTTACTATACATCTTACTATGAGGTAGGATGACAACAGACTAAACTTATTTATTACGAAGAACCTAATAATTTTACTTCCAATTGCAATTTTTTAATCTTAAAATTAATTAGAAATAAACTCTCTTCATTAACTATGTGTAAAATTAATTATGTGTGTACAAAGGTATTTTATTTAGACTACTTATCTAATAGACTGATAATTTTCCTGTTCATAATGAGAGATATTTCCGCAAATTAACTTCTTTGACAAGGTTATGGATTTAACAATGTACAATCGATATGGTACAGCAAGTAATGCCAAAAGAAAAAAACTTCAAAAATTAAAAAAAAAGTTAGTTCTGTTGCTCTAAAAATATTATTAAATGTTGTATTATGAATCTGCAAAGTAAAGTAAAGTAAATTGTGAAATTGAAAAATCAGCAATTGCTGCACATAGTTTACTAGAACATCATAAAATTGAAAAAGAAGCGAAACTTTTGAAACAATTGGATAAACCGTTGGAATTGACAATTTGGGAAATGATATTCATTCAGAAGAATAAATATCGATCAATTAAATAAAAATAAAACATAGTTTTATTTGATTTTCATATTTATTATATAATTCAGCGAAAATCAAATAAAACTACATTTTATTTTTATTTAATTAATATTTTTGGATTTTCATCAAGTAAACACCAACTCAATTGATTAATATCAATCTATGAATTTCGATATTCCGGTGGATAAAAATTTAATTACAAAGTTTATAATCCCAACGAAAGATGGCAGCACAAGAAGTGATGTCACTAAAGAAATCAACAATCACGGAATCTCATCAGTGGAAGCCATGACTGAAGGAGGACACAATTTTGTCTGAAACCGTCGGTATCAAAGAAGTTTGAAAATGTATGAGGTGAGTCGATTAAAATATGTTCTCCACTCACTATTAATGATATAACCTCATAATGTTTACTTCCCAATATTAATTTAAATATAAAGTAAAGTAGTCCCGCTACAGGCCTCAGGAGGCTCTTGGGGTAGTAGGAGGTTAAGGCTCCCACTTTTTTCTAGACAATCGGCACTTGATGTCAGCCAGGTTGTCAGCCCTGCATGATGGCCGCCTTTACACCCAGAACAAACGTCTGGTACTCATTTCCGTTATTGTTAATAGTTATTTCTCATACAATCATCTGTTATTGATTTAACAGTAAAGATATTCTATTTATAACTATATAGCCAGCTTAGAAATCACCCAGAAGTAAGATCGGAATACATAACCTCATGTTTGGTAAATATTAACATTATAAATATTTTTAGCTTCTGATGTATTATTCGCTAAGTAGTCACTCCAAATCCAATGCAAGGTTGAGTTTTTCATTGTCGCTAGTGATTTTTTCAGAAAAACACAACCTCTTGTTAGATTACTGTTGATAATATACACTATATATGTTGCTACTTTTTGTACTGATTTTCTCTGTTGACTATTCTTTTCTTTAAAATTACATTAGATTAAGTTTAGGTTATATCATTGGGGCAGCGTAACCCCACCTTCCAGGTGCCCCAACCTCAGAAGTGGGTTATAATATGCCAATGCCAGGAGAGAATACCTGCAATGTTGAATGACAAACAGGTGGCATTGAACAGAAAAAAAAAACAGAAAAAGACTTTGAGTTATACATTTTTTGTACATTCAATAACAACTGTATGTGGAATTTTGCATAACTTTATACATAATAATTCAATGACCGTCCACCGCTGTGGTCTCGAGGTAGCGTGCTGTCTTGTCATGCAGCGGGCCCAGGTTTGATCCCCGGTCGGGACAGTTTTTCTGGGTGAGGTTTTTATCGGGGTATTTTCTCACCTGTAAGACAAATGACAGGAAAACTTTAAAGCCCAAACGGTCCCCGAAAACATATGGCCATCGCAATCATCATCATTCATATTCATCTTAGGTTAAGCTTAGGATTAGGGACTCTCCTGGCGCACCATTATCATCATCATCACCCATCACATCATCGGGGCAACATAACCCCGCCTTCCAGGTGCCCCAACCTCAGAAACAAACCTGGGGCATTTGGGAAAAAAAAATTCAATGACTAACTGGAAAAAGCGTGTGCAACATGCAGTGAAACTTCAAGAGGATGACTTGACTTTGTTAAAGAGTCCGATAGGAATGGTATAATTGAATGAATTGTTATAAACCTTAAGGACAGTGAAAGTGAAAGTTCTAAAAGTGAAGAAGATGAGGAGGAAGAGGGGAGGTGAATAAATTTCAGGGTCTTTCCGATGAAGTCCTGTAAATACCAAAAAATAATTTCATACTTAATAGTATTATTTATTAAATTGTTTTAAAAATCATCTAATTTCACGATTATTTATTTCCATGCCAGTGATAAATAATATATCTCTAATGGATGTAAGTATATTACCTTTCACCTTTGATGTTGTATGAGCGAATGTTTTCATTATGGTTATTATATGCAGTGCCACCTATATAATGTTGATTTGAACTTCATTTGAATTCAAACTTCCAATTCATAGTTAAGTATGGGAAATAACATTATGAGGTTCTTAATTCGTAAATTAATGAGTAATTTTTACATGTTATCTCATATTTCATGTTTCTTTAAACACGGGAACTAGTCACAATGTCGGTTGAAAATGAGAGAGATGTTTCTCTTGAAAACTAGTTCCCGTGTTTAAAGAATCATGAAATATGAGGTAAGACGTAAAAATGACTCATTAATTTTCAAACTTTCACATTATCCTCATACCATACAACTTATCACTGAATTCAATGTGGCAGTTAAACAGCGACCTTCATGTGACTAATGAAAATAGGTGGACTATAGTATGCAGAAGAAAAGGGAAAAATGCCTCATTGTTATCACTGACAGCTAGATTGTATAAAACATTTGCGAAAAAAAACAGAATTTTTTATGTTATTTTATTCATCTAGTTGAAAACATCTGATTAAGGATGAATCATTCCAACAGTGCCAAGAAATACTAGTTTAGCTCTAGTGCAAAAATGATTCATATTAAAACTAAAATGGATGATGTTATGCATCAACAGGCTAAGCACCATTTTTAAAAATGAGATTTTGATGTAATCTGTTCCACTAGCTCATGAAGCAAGTGCATGCACACTTTTAGTGCCAAATCTTTAAATACAACCTTATTATTAAAAAAATGTAAATACCATCTGTCCTATCAGTGATTCTGTGTTTCATAACAAAGGCTATGAAATTAGATCTTCATAAATGCTAAATTTTGCATCATACAGCAAGCGCCAACTGTTCCCATTCTTAGGTTGTTGATGCATAACTAAGTATTGTTATTTTGAAAAAAAAAACTTTGAACATATTTTTCTCAAAACTTAAATAATGGCACATAGTTGGTTGATGCATAACACCATCCAAATATGAGTAAGATTTTTATTGATAAATTCAGGAGTTCCAGAATTTCTTCTAATATTGACTCCAGTTTTGGTTTTACACATATTACTGTTAGGAAAGAGGTAATGTCATATCAAAATATAAACAAACAAAAATAGGCCTCCTTCAAGGCTCAGTACTTAGCCCAACACTATTTAATATTATGATAAATGACTTACCATTAGAGTTAAGTAAAAATGAAAACATTAACTGTACACTCTATGCTGATGACTTAACAATTTGGACAACCACACCTAAAAATGTACAACATAAACTAACCCCACAAATAAATAAAGCCATTGCCTCACTGGAACAGTGGTGCAGGGATAACTGCATGAAAATTAATACTAACAAATCCTGTTATAAGATATTTTCATTAGCACATACACTACCAGAGCTCTGCCTCAAAATCAATGGTCAAAACATACAACATCAAGATTATGTTAAATATCTAGGTATACAATTTGATACAAAAATGAAATGGGAATATCATGTTAAAACTACAACAGAAAAGGTGAACAAAAGATGCAACATTTTAAAGAGATTAGCAAGAACAAAATGGGGATGTTCTTGGTCTGTATTAAATAATACATACAAGACATACATAAAACCTATATTACTATACGGAAGTGAAGCCTTGATCACCTGTAATAATAATACCCTAAACAAATTTGAAGTAACCCAGAATAATGCCTTACGACTGATAACAGGTGCAGCCAAATCTACACCCATAACAGCAATGCAGATACTTACTGAAAATAATCCAATAGCCCATCAGATTCACAAACAGGCCTTAATACAATATGAAAAATTAATAAGAATCCCACATGATAACTACTGGATAAACCATAAAGACAGAAAGAGAAACCTTAAAACTCAATATGGCTTCATACAGAAAGCAATCAAACTACAAAAACAGTATAACACAAATCAAAATCCAGAAAAACTTCTCTTACCAGTATCACCTCTGGAAGATATATATATTGCTTTTAACACAAATTTAATCAAACATGTTTTAAAAAGTGAAATGACCCCAGATGAACTAAAACAAATCACATTGGAAACTATTCACAGTCTATATCCTGAACCACAATGGGTACATATCTATACAGATGGATCCAGATTGGAAATAGAAAACAGAGCCGGAGCTGGAATTTACTCAAAACTGTTTAGCTTCTATATTGCAGTAGGGAAAAATTACACACACTTCGATGGAAAAATTCAGGCAATAGAGTTAGCACTAACACAACTCCTCTACAGAATAAATACATTTCAGAGAGCAGTTGTACTAAGTGATTCAACATCAGCTATACAAGCTATAACAACATATAACTCTCCAATCTCCAGAAAAGTGTTGGAAATAAAAAAGATCATAAGATTATTGACCAAACAAAATAAAATTATCCAGCTCCAATGGATCCCCTCTCATTGTGGGGTACATGGAAATGAAATGGCGGATCTTTTAGCAAAAAAGGGCACCAAAATTTTACAGAAAACAAATCAATCCCTGCCCTACCATTCTGCAAAAATTATAATTAAAAGAAACTTCCAGAAAGAACTGATGGAGCACTTCAAATCACAAAGTAATGAGAAACCATGGGCAGCTATCTCGCAGAATAAAAACTTAATACCTAAACAACCAAGACATGAAGCAGTAGCAACATTCAGACTGTTAACAGGCCATGACTACCTGGCAGCACACCTCCATAAAATTGGAATCTTCAACTCTCCAAATTGTATCCTGTGCCAAGACAATAACACTACCATGAACAAAGATCATCTTGCTAGCTGTGAGGCTCTGAAGATGTCACCTACAAGAACTCTGGCAGGACTCTATTGGGAAGCAAGAAAGCAAATGGAACACATCCAAGCTAATGGGCATTAGACTACTACTACTACTGTTAGGAAAGACTTTTAACACAAAACTAAAAATCAGCTTTAATTACATTAAAGAGAACGTACCTTTAATAGATCTGCAGCTAATTTCAACACACTATTAGCTACCATCAACTCTTCTTTTTTATTAGGTTTTTGTTCAATTTGAAGATATAAATTAATCTGTTGAAAGAAAAATAAAAAAATAATTACAAATATTCTGAATGTAATTTAATCAACTGATTTGGTGTTTACTTGATGAAAATGCTTATGTATTTTTTTGAAAAGAAAAATTAATGGTTAAACTGGGAATCAGATCCTGGATCTCTGACTCTGTATGTCAATGTGCAATCCATTACACCATTTAACACCCGATACAATCAACAAATTGTCTTTCCATTTATACAATTCTCTTATGTCCAAAGGCAGATACTTCTTGCTATCAACAACACCATCAGACTGTTATTTAAAGTATTTTTAACAAGAATTTTACATTTACTTTAAAAGTTATATATATATAGAAGCATGAATCCTATGAGGTGAGTTGTTTAAACAAAATGTTCTCCGATGAATTTTAATGATTATACCTCATAATGTTTACTTCCCAACATTAATTTAATATAATATATAGAATATGTTAAACTAAATATAACATCAAAATATTAAGCTTTACTGATTAAAAGAAAATGTAAAATTCTCATTAAAAATATTTCAAATAGAAGTCGTCTGATGGCATTGTTGTTAGCGAGAGTTAGATAAGTAGAAAGAAATTTTATCAGTTGTATCAAGTGTTGAATGGTGTAATGGATTACATGTTGACATACAGAGTCAGAAGTCCAGGGTTTGATTCCTGGTACAACTATTAATTTTTCTTAAAAAAAAAATAAATCTATCCAAGGACTGGAATATGTTAAACTAAATATAACATCAAATTCCACAATGTATTTAATAAATAAACCTATCAAAGTTTTACACGAATCTCATAAATATAAACGTGAATGTAATTTACTTGTAATTAGATATTTATGCTAAGTTTTTATGAATTTCATCAAAAACTGAGAGATTCAATTATACTATTTTTACAAAAGGATTCAACTCATAATTTAAATATCACTTAGCATTCTAAACTCTTATTTAAAGCCTTAACACTCAATCATCCATATAACATCAGTAATCCATGAATCATAAAAAATATAAAAAATACTTAACTATGAAAATATTTACATCTACATCTTGAATACATCTAATTTGTTATGGTGTATCTCTCATTAATATATTTTTTAATTTAATGTTTTAAATGTCTATATTTTCAAATTAATGTTACCATAAATAAGAAGAATTAGATATCCACGGAATCGACCTTCCAAAAGGAGGACATGATAAGAGGACGTTGATGAGATATTCACAATAAATTACAAATATGAGGTGAGATGTGAATAATCTAACTCCTATTGTTTAAAATAAACCTCATAGTGTCACTTCCTTTAAATATTAAATAATAATTACCATATTTACTGTATATAAAGATGAACATCATGCAGGGCTGACAACCCAGCTGACTTTTCACGCAGATTGTCCAGGAAGATAAGAGCCTTAACTTCCTATTACTCCAAGAACCTCCTAAGCCTGTGGTGGGATCACTTTACCTTTTTGCACACATAATACACACTTTTTTATCCAAATTTTTATGAAAAATCTAGGATGCATCCATTGTGTGAGGAAAACAAAACTTAATGAAAAAGAAAATTTACAGTACTAAAGAAAGCACAATTTAATATAATATGTTTAAGCATTATAGTTGGTTCATTTTGTGCATTAGAAAGAACTTATCATGATTAGATAAATAGGTAGTGTAAACATTAAATAAAAAAAGTAGATATCAATTTATTTAATGATGCTCTCTAACATCTCAGGTCTCAATAGGTAAAGTCATTAGCAATGCAATTCAAAGTTAGCCATGAAAGGCCTAATACATTTTGTTCAGAAGTTTATTTCAGGCTTGAGATTCTTTTCATCAACAGTAACAGCACAATAGTTTAATATGAACCTCGGCTTCCCTTAGAACCCTCTCCATAGTTTCGTTATCCCTCTTAACTAGCAATCCAGGTTACCAAAAATTTATCCTTTCGTATTTTTTGGTTCATCCAGGAGTCTTAGCATTTTTTTTTTACGGAATTAGATACCAACCCCAAGGCCAAATGCCTAGCAATCCCGAGAAAATAATGATTTTATATCAGTATTTTCTTCCTTAGCTGACAAGTCCCAAATATAGCATTGAAAAATTGCTTATGCCCTTACATATTTTGACAATATCTAGTTGTTACAATGAAGACATGAATATATCGGACTTGGTTAGAGTAAGTGACTTTTCTTAAACTCTTAGTGCATACCCATCAGCAGGTCATGCACAATTGAGACCACATAACATCCCTTTGACTTTTTCAGGTTCTTTTTATATGATATAAATCTGCAGGACTCATGGCTTTACTTCCTTTCTGAAAGTAATATTGAAATTAATGTATTCAGGCTTGCTGTTTGCATGCAATAGTTGATGCAACTAAAGAGAACAATTTCTGCCTAAACCAGGATTTGAACCCAGCTATCCATGCTGGTGTTCTAACAAATTGTGTTACTTAAGCAATCCAGAAACATAAATAAATATTTCTCTATTTGAAATCTCTATATAATCTTCTTAGTCCCATGCTATAGGCAAGTGGTTAAGGCAAGATGCCTTGACGCTGGTTCGGGTCTCAATGGGGGAAGAAATTTTCTCATGGAATTTCAATCAGTATATAGCTAGCTGGTGCCCACCAAGCACTATGAGGAATTTGGGTAGCTACAATAAGTACCGGCTTCAGGTTGAGAAAACCAGTTATAATAGCTGGAGGACCTGAGATGCTGACCATATGACATCCCTACATTGGTTGAATGATCATCTACCCTGTGATTAACACATGTGGATATGAGGTAGTCCCGCGCCGTAGCCGAGCGGTTAAGGTAGGAAGCCTTGGCGCAGAGCTACGGGACTTGCGCTGGTTCGAGTCTCCATGGGGGAAGAAATTTTCTCATGGTATTTCGACCAGTATGGGACCGGTGCCCACCCAGCATCGTGAGGCAATTGGGTAGCTACAATAAGTAGCGACTCCAGGTTGAGGAACCAGATATAACGGCTGGGGGACTCGACATGCTAACCACATGTCACCCCTACACTGGCTGTTGATCATCTACCTCTGTGATTGGCACATGTGGATGTGAAGGGCCAGCAGCCGGCTGGTAAAAGGGCAACCGCTGAAAAAGTGGAAAGACCCTCAATCGAATCGGATATGAGGTAGCCGAGCGGTTAAGGTAGGAAGCCTTGGCGCAGAGCTACGGGACTTGCGCTGGTTCGAGTCTCCATGGGGGAAGAAATTTTCTCATGGTATTTTGGCCAGTATGGGACCGGTGCCCACCCAGCATCGTGAGGCAATTGGGTAGCTACAATAAGTAGCGGCTCCAGGTTGAGGAACCAGCTATAACGGCTGGGGGACTCGACATGCTAACCACATGTCACCCCTACACTGGCTGTTGATCATCTACCTCTGTGATTGACACATGTGGATGTGAAGGGCCAGCAGCCGGCTGGTAAAAGGGCAACCGCTGAAAAGTGGAAAGACCCTCAATCGGAATCGGATATGAGGTGCCATAGCCGAGCGGTTAAGGTAGGAAGCCTCGGCGCAGAGCTACGGGACTTGCACTGGTTCGAGTCTCCATGGGGGAAGAAATTTTCTCATGGTATTTCGGCCAGTATGGGACCAGTGCCCACCCAGCATCGTGAGGCAATTGGGTAGCTACAATAAGTAGCAGCTCCAGGTTGAGGAACCAGCTATAACGGCTGGGGGATCGACATGCTAACCACATGTCACCCCTACACTGGCTGTTGATCATCTACCTCTGTGACTGACACATGTGGATGTGAAGGGCCAGCAGCCGGCTGGTAAAAGGGCAACCGCTGAAAAGTCGAAAGACCCTCAATCGGAATCGGATATGAGGCCAGCAGCCGTTGGAAAGGCCTGTCGTGCCATGAAGTTTTTTTTTGTTTTTTTAAATGTAATCCTATTAGTGAACTTCTATTCACATTACAACAGGGTTACTTCTACTAAGAAGACATACTTACTCACTGGCACTATCGAACCCGTAGGTTCATGGCCGCATGGACATAAGCTCTCCATACATCCCTATCCTGACCTAATACTTTCCAATCATTCCTTGTGTAATCTACTTCCCTCAAATCATAGTTAATGTTAGTCTCCCACCTCATTCTTGATCTACTAAGAAGACATGCTGGGATTTATTCAGCGCCATATCAGTTAATTACATTTACTTCTATGCCCTTAAAAATACAACTCTAACCAGGTTTGAACCTGTGTAGCTCGATACTAGAGGTGAACATGGCAACCACTGGTCTATTGGGACCAATTATATCATGATTAAAATTTTCACACATTATTGTGTAAAAACTTTTATTTCAACATAAACAGTCTATCCAATTGTATGTTTGTTAATACGTATTATTGACACATTTTTTTTGTTAAAATAACATGCATCTATTATGTGGGAAATATATATTTTTAATTGTAAATAAATAATCTGGTGTGCATCTATTACACAAACAAACACAGTAATAAAGAGAAATATATACATATTATGATGAAAACAAAAAAGATTCATCTTAATGTTAGTTATGAGATAGAGAACATAATTTGCTTTCTGAATATAAAACACAAAGTGTAAAAAGAAACAGAAATTATAATAGTAGAACTATATAATTCAAAATATCTAATAAAAGAAGGGAAAGGGATCATTAATAAATTCGTGGTACACTAATCCATAATCTTTTTTTTATTTTCTCTTTCGATACGAGGCATATAATACAACTCATTATACATTTGTGGGCAAAAAAAAAATGATATTGACCCTAGGACCAAGAAGAATATTTCTTTGATTCACGTATTTTATGTCTTTCGGGCTAAATGGCCGTGGTCTGGTTTTATTATCACACAATGTGTCGTCTACTATTGCGGTAGACATCCTCAGGATATTCTGCGTGCTCTTTGACCTTCTAACTCTTCAAATGTCAGCTGCAGACTGGCTGTGCATTGGAAACCATGTCCTTATTTATAGTTGAGATGATGATATGGTGATGTTTTCTACACGGTCCGTTACTTTGAAGCTATTTTTTGATTGGTTGTCAATGGCGTAAGTCATAGGTTTTATTCTCATGTTATATAAAGCCAGAATCCAAATTTTATTAATCTTCATACTTTCTTCTTTCTTGTTAAAGGAATTTTTGTTTGTAAATTTCATCACCACACAATACTAAACTATAAATAAGGACATGATTTCAAACACACAGCCAGTCTGCAGCTGCATTTGAAGAGTTAGGAGGTCAAAGAGCACGCAGAATCTCCTGAGGATGTCTACTGCAGTAGTAGACGAAACGTTAAGTGTTAATAAAACCAGACCATGGCCATTTAGCCCGAAAAGACATAAAATACATAAATCAAGACACCTGCTGTGAAAGTCTTCAATTTTACAGAATATTGTTTGTTTACCTATATTTATATCTTCAAACTATTTTAACAAGTGACAACAAAATAATAATAGTTCCATGCATAGCCTTTCTCAGGAAATGATTTTTCCACCAAACACAGTCCCTAAATACAAAAACAAAACATTGCAAATACAACATGTAAACACATCAAATTTTTAATTTAAAACTCTAATCAAAAAGATTTAATTTATTCAATCATGGACTATTGTGCAACAATATTGTAATGAAGCCCATATGAAATTTCATGTTTAAACTTCAGACCACTTGCAATCTGGGGACAAGAGGCTCTTGTGAGCAACCCCATAGCCCTCACTAAAAACATTATTTTGACCTTGTTACTTAAAATGCTATTGGAGATCACTGCTCTATGATACAGGCTAATTATAATAAATTAAGTTAACATACCTGTTCTGTTATGAGAACTGAAAGATTCCTGTATTTTCGATTAATTTTTGTACCTAACGTCATGAAGCGTAGTAGAAATACTCCCAGAATTAAACACCACACTAAAGCCTCCAAATTATATTCTGAATGCAAACGAACAGAATCCTAAAAGGATAAGAATCAGTAAATAAGATTTGTTACTTCTGTGTTAAATTATCACAAAATGTTAAAAATTCAACATATCATCCAAACAATGAACTCTCTTCTTTCCTCTCATGAGTCAACAATAAGCGTCTTTCTTTTTCTTGAAAAGATTGAGCCAGGAATAAAATTCTGGACCTCTGTAGTCCATGGACTGCACACTGATGTACAGAATCAGAGGTCCAGGGTTCAATTCCTGGTGCAACTGATAAATAAATCCATCCAGGACTGGAATATTTTAGAGTAAATATAAAATCAAAATAAGTGTCATATTTGCAGCATTAATATTTAATACTTATTTTTTGCTTTATTCTTACTCAGAGATAATTTAACATGTAATGTTATGTTTAGCATTAATAGTAAGCGGAGAACATATTTTTAACAACTCACCTGATAAATTTCAAGTTTTCTTGAGACCAATGGTTTCAGACGATTTCTCGTCCTTCTTGAGTCATGACTGAAGAGAGACGAGAAGTCATCTGAAACCATTGGTCTCAAGAAAACTTGAAATTTATGAGGCGAGTTGTTAAAAATATGTTCTCTGCTCACTATTAATGATATAACCTCATAATGTTTACTTCTCAACATAATTTAAATATTATGTCTAGCATCTTTCCAATAGGCTGTATATTTACATTATTATGTATTTTCTATAGAAATTCACAGATTAGATATAATGATTTTATGGGATTATAATAAAATATATCATAGCAATGAAATTCAAAACACAGTATTTGCCTTGACAATCAGGTAAAACAAGGAAAAAATCTCAGTCAGAAGGGTTGGCTCTAGGCTTTTGAAGCAGAAACTTCCAAAATATGAGTCTCAAATGATACCAATTAGAATTATAGAAATACAGCAAATTATTATTTTATATATACGTCTAAAGAGAATGGTTTAGTAGTGCTATGATAGGAATAAAAGAGTGGTAAAAGAGACCTAATACAAAATATTAGAAACAATGAGGTAAATGTACGCACGCACATGCACGTACGTACACACACAAGGCAAAAATCAGATTAAATCTCTATCAAAAAGGTTACTACAAGTTTATTGATTATTTTCTCTTATTTACATACCGGATCTTCAAAAAATTATAATTGATTCAACTTAAAAAAAACCGCTGTACTTTTAATGTTCATATTATTCGTTTTTAAACATCTTAATGAGGAACAAATTACATTCGAAAAGAAAAAATATACGCCTAGACTGGGGTTTTACGCATTTAGATTGGAGGCCTAGGTAGCTCACTTGGATAGAGCATTGACATAGAGAGTCAAAGGTCCTGGGTTCAAACCCCAGTCTAGGCGTATATTTTTCTTTTCAAATGTAAGCTGTACATTTATTTGTGAAGAACAGAATTATTTTAAAATGAACTTGATCTCAAGTCTGATCTTGAACAATGTGTCGTATCATTTTCATTTCATGAGAGTGAATCTTTATTTTGACAAAATCTTATAATATACAGCCTTCTATTATATACATGAAGATCTTAGACGTAATATAATAAATTTATGATGTTAAACATCTCTAAAAACGATTAAAAATTCATAGTAAGTTAATAACAATACTATAAATACACTAACTGAAAAGTGAAGATAAACAAAGACAGGCATAGGTAATGTATTCCTCTCCAAGTGCAGCTTTCTACAGGCCTTGTTTAGGAACATATCCTTCCAAACATATCATTTGAGTTCTGCATAACTGGTCAAGATGCATGCTATGTCACATAACCAAGTTCTGGACAATTATTATTCTGCATTGTATGCCTTTATGCCAATTTTGGAATATATTAAACAGTACCAACTAAATTGGAAACACCATCTTGAAAGAATGAGTTCAAATCGGATCCCCAAAGCTGTTTATAATTATATACCAAGAGGACGAAGATCACTGGGCTGTCCTATGAAACGCTGGAGGGAAAATTTTCTATAGGATCGTAACAGGCCTTGGCCTAATACTTGGAAGGAAGAAGAAGAAGATGCCTTTACTTTATCTCACCAGTATTTCTTTTAATGTTGTGAGATCTCTGAAATGAGTGACAAGATAATGTGTTATGATGAGACTAAGATAAATGGAAGAGAAGCTTGGTATATCTACGAGCATTGCATCCTAACACAAGACATCCAACCACAAAAATTTGCAAATTCAATGATTCTTTCAAGATGAAGTCCAAGACTGAGATAACCAATCCCTTCGACACACTAAGTTGGTGAACTAAGGGAGATGGGGGTCCTGACAGGATTACTTGTGAATAGCACAAATCACCTTTGGGTTGATAGTGCTCTATCTAGTCAATGGTAGCACTCAAGATCCAGTTAAGCAATCTAATGCAAAGAAGTAAAAGTACAAGATAAGTCTACGGATCCACTACACATTTTATAAACTCATACACTATAATAAGAAAATATTTAAATGATCTCCTTAAGCCAAGATGAAGACAACTACAAATCAGGTCTCCGAAATTAAGTTCCCCTTGTCCTCCAAGTTGGAAGTATGTCACTGTACTGACAAATCAATCCCCTAAAATGTTACCACCATTGAGAAGTCCAAAGATAATCATGCTGGACTGATCAAACTATGACAACCAATTGTAAAGAAAAAAAGTAGATGATAGAATTCTGAAAGATACAAAGAGAAAATCAGAAATTGGTGTATAGTTCCCAGAGAAAGAGCAGTCTGAAAAAGGATTCTTATGAAACCCATGACCCGACCCGGGTTCTTGAGTCAAATATGATTACGATTACACTCCCTAACTAAGTCATTCATTCACTAGAACCATTGAATCTGATGGTTCTCCCATACATTGCTATCCTGAGCTAATGTTTTCCAGTCATTCTCTACATAATACACCTACCTCAAATCATGGTTAATATTATTTTCGTATCTCATTCTTGGTCTACCTACTAGGCTCTTTCACTCCGGTTATTCTACAAAGTTTCCATGTCCCTCTTTCATTCCCTATTTGTGCCACATGTCCTGCCCAATTACTATGTGACTTAATTGTTCTTATTACAACTGTCTTCTCATACAAATCAGTGTTATGTAGTTTTCTCCATTTATCTGTTTGTTCATCTCTCTTTGGTCCAAATATTTTCCTAAGCACTTTATTCTCAAATACTCATAATCTTTTCTCCTCCCTAAAAGCAAGAGGCCATGTTTTATATCCATATAATATAACTGAAAAAATACCCGTTATATATATTTTTAGATTACATTTTTTTGGAGAAGTTGAGATCACAAGATATCATGTGAGGAATAATAGCATATATTTCCAGAATTGAGCCTATGTGTAATTTTTTTCTGCACCTCATTTGTGTTTGTAAGTAATTGCACTCCCATTAATTGTAATACTTCTCCAGTAGTAAATGGGAGAGTTTTGTATCTATTTTATTTGTTTACCTCCACCTTTTAGTTAAAATGTCTTTAGAATAGCTCATAAAAATCAACACTATTCATGATTGTTTATTTTTTATTATTTCACTCACCTCACACTTCATGAAGTATGAGGTGAGTGAAATAATAAAAAATAAACAATATTAAAGAACCTCATAGTGTTATTTCCTATCTACATAACTTAACTATTCATGATATTTACAAACTTAAAAATACATGAAAAAGCATGCAAAATTTATATACTATTGAATACTAGAATAGGACATTTTATCAAAATTGTAATGGTAAAATCTACCTACTAGCTTACTGCTAATAACTCAGAGCTACAGAACTTGTGCTGGTTTGGGTCTCCATGATAGAAGAAATTTTCTCATAGAATTTCGGCCAGTATGGGACCGATTTTCTCCCAGCATCATGAGGTATTTGGGTAGTTGCAGTAAGTATTGGCTCCAGGTTGAGAAAACCAGCTACAACAGCTGGGGGACTTGACATGTTGACCATATGTCACCTCTACACTGGCTGGAAGATCGTCTACCTCTGTGATTAACATATGTGGATGTGGGGCAAGCAGCTGGCTGGTAGAGCAAGGGTCTTCTAGGCTGTTATGCTATGAAGTAGTAGTGTATTATTAATATTTGAGACATGTTGTATCAAACTTTACTTCCTTCCTCAAGTTGTTTCCAATTGCATGGGTCGATTAATTACAAAGACATCTCCAGCTATCTCTGTCCTCCCATGTTTTGATTGTATCTCTGTCCATGTTTGTTTTCTAATTCCAATATCTCTCCTAATTTGCTCTAGCCATCTGGTTCTGGGTCTTCCCCTTGGTCTCATCAAAGTATCTTGATATGTATTTTACCATTAACTAACTAAACTCACTCATGGGCACTATTGAACCTCTATATTCATGGCCACGCGGACATAAGCTCTCCATACATCCCTATCCTGAGCTAATCTTTTCCAATCATCCCCTGTATAATCTACTTCCCTCAAACCATGGTTAATGTTATTCTCTCACCTCATTCTTGGTCTGCCTACTGGGCACTTTCCTTCTGGTTTTCCTATAAGGAACTCCAAGCTCCCCTTTCATTTACCATTCGTGTATTGTAATATTATAACATAATAAACAATTCCATGTCATAGCCGAGTGATTAAGGCAAGATGCCCTGCTGCAGAGCTGTGCTATGGGACTTGTGCTGGTTTGAGTCTCTATGAAGTAAGAAATTATCTCATGGAATTTCGGCCAATATGGGATGGTGCCCACCCAGCACCATGAGGGATTTGGGTAACTACAATAAGTAATGGCTCCATGTTGAGAAAACAGTTATAATGACAGCGGATCCAACATACTGACCACAATTCACCTCTGTGATCAACACATGCAGATGTGAGACCAGCAGCTGGCTGGAGGCCAAGGGCCTTCTAGGCCTGTCATGCCATGGAATTCGTCAACATAATAAATAAAAGACATGTTTTGAATTCTTATGAAAACACAATTATGAAATTGGAAAAAGTGAACAATATATTGAACAAATTCTTAATATTTATTAACTAAATAAATAATAATATGAACATCTAAAGAAAAAAGTTTCTGAACACTATTTTTGAACTTTGATGTTTACTGAAAACATATTTAGTAAATATGTTATTATAGTAACAATGCAATTATATCCTAGAAATAAAAGAATTTTATTTGGTCATTGAAATATTCATGGCTTTAAAAATATTTGGCTTATAGCTTATACAGTACAAGTACAGTATCCATTTTATTGAAACATTTTAAAATTAAAATTACAGTGGGAGGAAACACTATGAGGTATTTACATTAATAAATGAGTTGGAGAAATATCTCACCTCACAAAGTTGTATGTCTTCACGATACCGGTTTCAAAAGTATAATATTACTTCCATCTTCAGTCAAATTCCAACTCAAAAGTATAGTATTACTTCATCTTCAGTCAAATTCCAACTCAAAAGTATAGTATTAATTCCATCTTCAGTCAAATTCAGTTGGAATTTGACTGAAGATGGAAGTAATACTATACTTTTGAAACTGGTATTGTGAAGACACGCAACTTTTTGATTGTGCTTGCAGACCACCTGTTTGATTGTAAATCATCTTTACTGCCCACAGGTTGAGAAATACTGTTCTAAATAACATGACTCAGGTAGTTTATTATCACAATAAAAACATTACTGTTCTGTTCAACACACACTAAATAACCATAATATTATCAAAACAATTTTTTTATGTACAACAAAAATGTCTACACAATAGATTGTTGTCAAATTATTAAAATTTTCTTTTTCTAACTGATTCTCTACAAGCATTATTAAACTGAATTATGGTAATTGTGTGGCTTTAAGGAGTGGAAGACACACCATGCAAACTCTGTTAGCAGGGTCACTCCAGAACATATCCTACTCACGAAGGTTGAGCCACGCAACCTCTCCATTTCCACTCCTACATCTGGTAAAGAACTTTCCGCACTGACCTTGAGGCATTCCACACTCAGGAACGACAGCAACAGAAGAGTAATGATGAAAGCTGCTGACACTATAACATCTACTGAGCGTTGTGGGCCACGTTTCTGCAAATAATATTAAATAATGTTAGTGACTTAATTCAAAAACCTTGTAAATGAGACTTTACATTCTTTTCTTTTTAAAATGCACTTAAAATTATGAATGTTATAAATATATGGTTATGGATTTATGAATGTATTATAAATTTTTAAGAATACATTATCACACCAGGTATTTGTAAAGTCTCAACATTTTAAAAATGGAATTCATTTCATTATAGAAGTATTTATGATATCTAATCTATCATTGTCTATTCTAAATTGTCTGTTTCTTTGTCCGAACATCCTGTGTTTTGAGTGCTTCTAGCACATTATGAATCTTCATTCCCAGTACAACTTGCCAATATCACTATTTTCATGTTTTATGTCATCTATTCTAAATTCTTGATACAAATACTTCCAATTCAGCCAATATATCATGTAAATTACAATAGATAATGAAGCACCAGGTGACATGAAATGAAAACATACCACACGAATGCCATTAGAGAAGAATTCAAAGAATAAAAAGTGCAAATGGTTTTTTTTTTTCAGTCTAATACTTCCACCAGAGTCTAGTTGACTATGGAGTTATTATTTTAGAAAAAAAAAACTATGTTCAAATTGGGAGTAGAACCCCAGATCTTTGATACTGTATGATAGTGTGATAAGCTGATAACCATTCGGCCATTTAAATTTTTTCATAATTTTTCTTTACATCCTATTTCGGAAAATTTTAATTAAAAATATAACACGAAAATGACTATGGGGCATTTAAAATATTATTACAATCATTATAAGAACAATGTCACTATTTTTGCACTAACAATATTAAAAACAAATAACCAAATTGCAGATTTTAATGCAAGTTTATATAAAGTATCTTCAACATATACAGAACAATTTCAATAATTGCTGTCAGAAATGAGAATACAATATTGAGAGAAAATTTTGGCCCTTTACCACTTTTGTTTATTTTATACATAAACAGAATTATCCAGGATGGAGATAGTTTACAAGTGCACATCTTTATGTCCCTAGAATTATATGGCAATGTTTTTTTTAAAATACTGAGTATGATAATTACCTTGAGATAAGATCGCACTGAGAGCCACGTCTTGATGTTGCGTACTTTATTGAGACGAAAATGTGGCAACTCAGACTTGCGTGCTCGACGAAACGAGGTAAGATGAGAAAATAATTTGGCATATAAAAATCGCTGCTTGAAGGTTCTTTCTGCTACAGCGAGGAGGAAGAAGAACAATGTGGAGAGCACACAGCGTTCAAATAGAGCTATCAGTACCAGGGTCCGTTCCCTAAAAAAAATCCAAACAAGTAGACATTTATTTCATAAAACTTATGATGGGTATTAACATTATGAGGCTTCCAAATTAATAATTTATGAGTAAACATCTCACCTCATACACTCCCGTGTTCTTTAGCATAGGATCACGGTTTCAAAAACAGTTGTTCCTAACTTCAGGCTGAAGATAGGATTGACTGTTCCTGAAACCGCAGTTGTTTGAGGTGAGATGTCAACTCATTTTAATTTTATTAAGCGACATTTATCTAACTATTTATTTATTATGGGTAACTGGTTAAGGCAATATGCTACAAGCCAGAAGGTCAGGGGTTCAATTCCTGGGGTCTTAAACGTCCCCAAACCTCCGGCAGCGCCATGACCCTAGGGTCAACTCAGCTTCTAATCGAAAGTAGTACCAGACTCTTGTTCTGGGGTAAAAGGTGGCTGTCACACTGGGCTGACATCTGCCAATTTTCTAAAAAAAGTTAGGAACTTTAACCTCCTACTACCCCCCAGGGCCTCTTGAGGACTGTGATGGGATCACTTTTCCTTTATTTATTTATTAATTAAATGAATCAGAAATTGTACACTCTACCTCAAAACTAAATTTAATAAAATTGACTTATTACGTGAATTTTCAGGAATTCAGCAATTTACCAGATAAAATGTGAGGAATGTAACAAAAAAGCTACACAGGCAAAACAAAAAACCTAAACATCAAATAAATATAAAATATGGAGAAACAGAAAAACCAGCAGCACTTGATCATGTGTGGCCAAAAAATAATAGAATTGAGGAGAGATGAAAAATTGCTAAAACAGTTGGAAAGACCATCAGAACTCACAATTTAGGAGAAGATCTACATCCTGAAAAATAAAGAGAGAGTAATGAATTTTGAAGTTTCCAGAGAAAAGAATTTGATCATGAGATTCATCCGTCCAACACCAGATGGAGAGGAAAACAAAGCATCCAACCATCATCTCAACCAGTTTTTGGCTGAGGAAGGAAGAAAATTTATTTCTAACATGTCTAGGCGAGAGAGCAAAATAAGAGGTGGGGTGTAAATAATTGATTCAATTTCTTGAGTTAAATGTATTATGATCAACTCCCAAAGTCTTTTGTACACTGCAAAGCAGTTGGTAACCGTACTAACACTTTCTGATTTATAAGTATCTTGATATCTTGTAAAATGGTGATTGCTCTCGATTAAAAAATTCTTTCCTTAGGTTGTTGTAATCTAATACTTAAAAATTCATTCTTTGTATAATGTTTTTATTATAAATTTAACATTTCTCACTGAAGATCAATTATATTTGAAGAGAAAAATATACCTTATTTAATATTTGTAGAAAATAACACTGGGGCACGCCGTAGATTAGTGGTTAAGGCACTGAGCTACAAGCTGGAGGGTCGTGGGTTCAAGTCCCATTGGGGTCAGGATTTTTAAACTGACCCAAACTCTCTGGCGGCACTATGGCCCTGGGGTCGACTCAGCCTCTAACGGAAATGAGTACCAGACGCTTGTTCTGGGGGTAAAGGCGGCCGTCACGCAGGGCTGACAACCCGGCTGACATAAAGTGCCGATTGTCTAGAAAAAGTGAGAGCCTTAACCTCCTACTACCCCAAGGGCCTCCGGGCCTGTTGTGGGATCACTTTACTTTTTTTTTAGAAAATAACACTATGAGATTTCTTTTAATTATTATGAGTTACCGTTAGTTATTTTGACTCACCTCATATATTTTTTGATATTCTGCAGACTATAGTTTCGTCACATTTATGCAACACTGTCAATGCATTCTAATGTCACCAATGTTGCATCGACAATGTCGCATAAATGCAATGAAACTATAGCCTGCAGAGTATAAAAAAATATGAGATGAGTCAAAATAACTAACTCATAATAATTTAAAAAATATACACCTAGACTGGGGTTTGAACCCAGGACCTTTAGCTTTATATGCTAATTCTCTGCCACTGAGCTATCCCAGCCCTCCAATCTAAAAGCAAATTTTTGTATTTTAATTCCTTAGAGCACCAAAGGCTTGTGAAACGTTGCTCGACACATGAATGACGGCTTCTTATTTAAGTAGACTTTTAATGGGAATTTAAAAAGTTTAAAAGTTAAAAAAGTTTCCTGACGTTTGTTGCACATGTAAAGAAAAACTCTGGAAAAAACTTATTTTCAGGAAACAAGATATATTACTTATTTTAGAAATTCACACTATGAGGTATATTCATTTAGGTAAAATGTTTTATCACTCACCTCATATTGTTCTTCTTTTTGACTATAAACTAGTTTCGGAACATAGTTTCTGTTCCATCCTCAGTATCATCACCGTCACGACCATTGTTCTGTCGTCTTGAAGAGCCATCTTTCGAGAGCGAAGGACATCTCTTCAAGATGACAGAACAATGGTCGTGACGATACTGAGGATGGAACAGAAACTATGTTCCAAAACTAGTTTATAGTAAAAAAGAAGAACAATCCTCAGTATCGTCACGATCATTGTTTTGTCGCCTTGAAGAGCCGTCCTTCGAGAGTGAAGGACAGCTCTTCAAGACGATAGAACGATGGTCATGACGATACTGAGGATGGAACAGAAACTATGTTCCGAAACTAGTTTATAGTCAAAAAGAAGAACAATATGAGGTGAGTGATAAAAAATTCTATCTAAAGAAGATATATTATTTAATCATGAAGTATTAAACTTACCAAATTGAGTTACCTAATGCAGCATCCATTAGCAATATCAGACTATCAGAGAGATTTAAGAATAGAGATCCAGTTAGTTCAGCGACTGGTGCTGAAATCGCTGCTGCAACTACAGTATCTGTTGTAGGAACAACTTCATGAGCTGCATCACTCAATCGGCACAGAGATGGCAGTAATGATATAATTATGGCCATTACCACACCTACATTAACAATCAACAAAAAATTAATATATTAAATTAATGTTGGGAAGTAAACATTATGAGGTATAATCATTAAAATTCATCAGAGAACATTTTTTTATTTAACTTTCACAGGGAAAGAACACTATGAGGTTTAATTTAATAATTAAATTAATGTTTTTATTACCTCACCTCATATCTTTTTTTTTTTTTTTTTTTAACACCGGTCGACCAGAGGCTACTGACGATGGAGATAAGCTCCGAAACTGCAGTATAGAAGAAAAAAGATATGAGGTGAGGTAATAAAAACATTAATTTAATTATTAGAGAACATTTTGTTTAAACAACTCACCTCATAGGATTCATGCTTCCATGATACCGCGGTTTCAAACACAGTCGTGTTCATCCTCAGCTATAACTCCGACTGACGAAATTCTTCGGCCGTCAACTGTTCTATTGTCGCCATCTTCAGTGCTGCCATCTATGGTTGAATTTATGAATTTCAAAATCAAAGTAATTTTGTTAGGGATATCAAAATTTATTGATCTATCTTTATTTTTCTGAATGTATATTTTCTCCCAAACTGTCAATTCCAAAGGCTTCTCTACTTGTTTTAAAAGTTTAGCTTCTCTTTAGCCTTTGGAATTGACAGTTTGGGAGAAAATATACATTCAGAAAAATAAAGATAGATCAATGAATTTTGATATCCCTAACGAAATTACTTTGATTTTGAAGTTCATAAATTCAACCATAGATGGCAGCACTGAAGATGGTGACAATAGAACAGTTGACGGCCGAAGAATTTCGTCAGTCGGAGTTATGGCTGAGGATGAACACGTCTGTGTTTGAAACCGCGGTATCATAGAAGCATGAATCCTATGAGGTGAGTTGTTTAAACAAAATGTTCTCCGATGAATTTTAATTAAAAAAAATAATATTTCTAATAACATTGAATCTTACCCACTCTCACTACTAAGGAAACACTTCAAACAATGCTTCAAGAAAGTTTGAAAATATGTATTATTCTAGAAGATTGCTAAGAGCTTCCAATCTACAGAAAAACTCAAAGTGGTGGTACAGAGCAGAGAAGATAAATTTCCAGTAAATTCTTATTACAGCATTCTTCTACTACAGCATTATAGTCCTTTTATATTTAGACCTTATCCTCCCCATTCTTGATGTTCTTGAGCTCTTATCCCTCTCTCCCCTGGCACGACAGGCCTAGAAGGCCCTTAGCCTACCAGCCGGCTGCTGGCCTCACATTCACATATGTCAATCATAGAGGTAGATGATCATCAGCCAGTGTAGGGGCGACATGTGGTCAGCATGTCGAGTCCCCCAGCCGTTATAGTTGGTTTTCTCAAAATCTACCAACAGACAGAGCAGGAGGCAGCTCTTCAAGACAATATAACCATGGTGGTGAAAACAATGAGGATGGAACTGAAGAAGTTTCTGAAACAGTCTAAGAAGAAGAAGGTGAGATGATAAAATTTTACTTGAATAAAATTTATGTTAAATATTGTCAAGAAAGGGATAATAAAGACAATGTGCCTAAAAATGGGAACATACATTAATAATGGGAAGTTCAAACTATTTAATCTGGAGTATTTTAAAACATTAGAAAATCTTATTCAGATTATTTCATGTTTTGTGACATAATATGAAAAAAAAAAAAAAGGTATTCCCTTTAAAATCCAGACCCTAGTAACAAGAGATAGACCATTTTTTCAAAAATAAAAAAAAATTAATAAGTAATTAACTATATTTCAATTAATATTGGGAAGTAAACATTATGAGGTTATATCATTAATAGTAAGCGGAGAACATATTTTAATCGACTCACCTCATACATTTTCAAACTTCTTTGATACCGACGGTTTCAGACAAAATCATGTCCTTCTTCAGTCATGTGTAAAATTGTGTGCTCTATTGTTTTAAGCTTGAAGATCTTTGATGTGCCCCATATATAAGATATGAAACCCATAGATTCACTTCCCTCTGAAAGAGAGTCATGCTCAGAATTTTTATGTCCAGTTAGCTTTGAAACTACAATCTTTGGAATCAGGAGACTATGATAAGTTAATAACCATTATTTCAACATAAAAACCATTATCCTACCAGGACGAACTCGGTCCTATGCAACTTGAACATATGACAGTATTTCAGTAATCAATTCTGATATATTAATGATTTCATTGCTCACCAAATAAATTTCTTGCTAAACTGACGATTTTTATTATTAATTTAACACTCCTCATGGAAGGATAAATTATATTTGAAGAGAAAAATCTTCGCCTAGACCGGGACTCGAACCCGGGACCCTTGGCTTTCCGGGCCAAGTGCTCTACCAACTGAGCTACCGAGGCGAGTTACGATCTAGACGCAAATTTTTCTCTAATGTACGTTGTAATTCCCTCGCGCCAAATGCTTGAAACCATAGCTTCTATCTTTGCAAATGGCGGCTTCTTAGTTAAGAAGACATTTATTGGGAAAAATTTGCGTCTAGATCGTAACTCGCCTCGGTAGCTCAGTTGGTAGAGCACTTGGCCCGGAAAGCCAAGGGTCCCGGGTTCGAGTCCCGGTCTAGGCGAAGATTTTTCTCTTCAAATATAATTTATCCTTCCATGAGGAGTGTTAAATTAATAATAAAAATCGTCAATAGAAGCCCTACTGGCTATAAAGTAGTGTTAAATTCCCAATAAATGTCTTCTTAACTAAGAAGCCGCCATTTGCAAAGATAGAAGCTATGGTTTCAAGCATTTGGCGCGAGGGAATTACAACGTACATAAGAGAAAAATTTGCGTCTAGATCGTAACTCGCCTCGGTAGCTCAGTTGGTAGAGCACTTGGCCCGGAAAGCCAAGGGTCCCGAGTTCGAGTCCCGGTCTAGGCGAAGATTTTTCTCTTCAAATATAAAAAATATTCTTGCTAAATATTTATTACATTATGACTGTGGTTACCAATTTCTGCATAAGCTAACTTTGACAAGGACACTATAGGTTTTGATTATAGTCATGTACTTACAAAGTGTTTGAAAATAACATTGCATAGGCTTAATATTTTTTTGCACATAATTTTGTCATTTATTTTTTTTTACATATATGCCCAACTTATACAATTACCTTTGGCATGAGGATGCCTCAAGTATGAGATCACAAGAGAGGTCGAAACACAAGTTTCAAAAGTTAGGGAACCATGCATTGTGATAAATCTCTACCACGAAAAGTGAGATGAATCAATTATCTGACTTTTCTATAACAATTTTAATTCTTATTCTATGTAGATTGGATTGATATGAACAATAGGAGAAAGATATATAGAAAAAAAAAAGGCAGACTTTTATGCAGTATTTGTTGATCTGGAAAAGGCCTTTGACAGAGTAAACTGGAATAAACTCCTGAAGATCTTGAAGAAAATTGGCGTGGACTGGAAGGAGAGGAGGCTCATAAGCAATCTTTATATGAAACAGCGAATAAAAGTGAAGATAGGAGAAGAAATGTCAGAGGGAAGAGAAATTTGAAGGGGGTAAGGCAAGGATGTCCTCTATCACCTACTCTTTTCAACATCTACATGGAAGACCTAATGAAGAACTGCTTCAGCAATATGGGAGGCATAAACATTGGAGGAAGAAGAATGAAGTGCATAAGATTTGCTAGCAGAAGATGCAATGACACTGACGAACATGCTGATGGAGCTAAATGATAGGTGCGAGAATTAAGGGATGAAGATAAATATAAATAAGATGAAGGCCATGATTATAGGAAGGAAACCAGGGAAGATAAACATGAGGATTAAAGATGAGGCCATTGAGCAAGTGGAGAGTTTCAAATACTTGGGTTGTACTATCAGTAGTAACATGAACTGCGGTCAAGAAGTAAAGCAGAGGATAGCAATGGCAAAAGAAGCTTTTAACAAGAAAGAAGCATTTTCTGCAGACCTTTGGCTAAAGAATTACAGAAGAGGCTAGTAAAGTGCTTTGTGTGGAGTGTAGCATTGAATGGTGCAGAGACTTTGACATTAGGACGGAATGAGGAAAAGTGACTGGAAGCTTTTGAGATGTGGATATGGAGAAGAATGGAACTTATAAAATGGACAAAGTAAAAAATAAATATGTGCTAGACAGAGTGGGTGAAAGAAGAACAATGTTGGAACTCAAAAGAAATTGGATTAGCCACTGCCTGCTGACGAATGCGGAATGGTCAACGGAAAGAAAGTTAGAGGCAGAAAAGGACATCAGATGATAGACAATATTAAAATAAATGATTTGTATGCAGATACAAAAAAAGTAAAGATGAGTTAAGGAAAGAGTGGAGAGTGCTGAGTTTGCAGTGAAAGACCTGCTCTTGGGCCTACGAAAAAATTCTATGTAGCATAAATATGTAACTTACCCACATAAAAATAATCCATATTTTCTGGCATAGATTCTACACGTGCTATAATTACTGAGCTTATATCCAATACAGAAAGATCAGCCTTTTTTACATCACGACTCTCCCAAACTGTGCAGCTCACTGAAATAAGGGATAATTAAATAATTTTAAATTTAAACTCAGTAGGAAATAACACTATGAGGTATTAATAATTAAATATTGAAAAATCACATCACCTCATATGTTATCTTCCTTTTTGACCAATTTCGAAACAATTACTCCATCATCAGTATTTTCATGGCTATCATTCTGTCGTAGTGATGCACACTTCTTCCTCCATCTGTTGGCAGATCGATAAACCTCCAAATCAAAACAACGGGTGTGAAAATACTGACAAAGGAATAATTATTCTGAAACTGATCTAAAAAACAAATGAAAAAATATGAGGTGAAGAGATATGTTTAATATATTTTTAATTATACAGTTTCTTAAATTAATTCAAAATATGAATTGGAAACTATATTTCACCTCATAAAATAAGATTTCGCCTGGATTTGTTTTCGAGACCATTTTCCCCAATCTCAAATATAGAAGGATTAAGATGAAATTGTTTTAATCCTATAAGAATTCAAAAAACTACCCCATTCATATTAATTTCTTACCCAATTACATTTAATATATTTATTATATTAATTATTTTTTGCTCAAGTTTTAAAATTTAAATTCCAATGATGATGATGATGACAATGGTTTCCAAAACATGTCTAGGTGAGAGGATTTTATTTTATGAGGTGAGGTGTAAAGTTTCCCATTCAAATTATGATTTTATTGATCTTTATCTCATAATTTTATTAAATTAATTTCTCACTTTAATGAAGAAAATAATTAAAAATGTAAAATATAAACTAACAATTCCATGATGGAGAGTATGAAAAAGAAAAAAAAATTTCAGGTATCATATGTTTCCACTTATGTGAAGGTCATCTCAGAACATAGCTTCCTCCACAAAATTCCTTCCACCTACACTTCCTGTTCTTCAATTTGCTTCCAAGTCTGTTCTAAATTTATTTTAACTTGAACCAATCATTGTTCCTGGGTCTTCCTGGTTTCTTCTGCCTTTCATTTGCATTTCCATAGCTTTTCCTTTGTATTCTTCCCTCCTCCATCTTTGAACTTGTCTGAGCCATTTTAATAAAATTTTTCGTATTGGTTGTGTTAATTTTTGTACTTCCACTGAATAGCCAATAAATCCTTTCTGATTATTTCTTTTTGTCTTATTTTCGACACACCTCAAGAATTTAATTTCATTTGATCAACTATAATTTACAGTCGATACTAGTAAAATTCATGGTGATTTTCCGTTGAGGTATTAGTTCACAGTAATATAATGTACGGTTAAAAACTATAATATAGTTACCTTGTAGGTCCGTCTCCTCAACTTAAGTTCTTTTAAAACTCTGTAGGCCTTTCGGGACTAGTCCCATCATCAGCAGAATGCATTAGGTCCGTTCTTGTTGACCCTTGTTGAAGCACTGACTTGGTTGTGAGAGTTTTGTACAGAGGATTGTGTGGATTAGGTGTGTATTCATTGAGAATCAGGTTGTTGTTGATTTCTCTTAGGATTGCGATTTCCTCCAGTATATTTATTCTCGTTGGAATGTTTTCTCTATGTACTATTGTGAGGGTGTTATCGATGTTATGCATATGGTGTCCAGCTTGAATTACATGTTTTGCGTAACTTGATTTTCCTCCATTGTGAATGAAATCTCTGAAATGTTTAGATTCAAGGAACATTTCAGAGATTTCATTCACAATGGAGGAAAATCAAGTTACGCAAAACATGTAATTCAAGCTGGACACCATATGCATAACATTGATAACACCCTCACAATAGTACATAGAGAAAACATTCCAACGAGAATAAATATACTGGAGGAAATCGCAATCCTAAGAGAAATCAACAACAACCTGATTCTCAATGAATACACACCTAATCCACACAATCCTCTGTACAAAATTCTCACAACCAAGTCAGTGCTTCAACAAGGGTCAACAAGAACGGACCTAATGCATTCTGCTGATGATGGGACTAGTCCCGAAAGGCATACAGAGTTTTAAAAGAACTTAAGTTGAGGAGACGGACCTACAAGGTAACTATATTATAGTTTTTAACCGTACATTATATTACTGATAATTTACAGTACATTTAAAAGAAGCATTTACATATAAATAAGTTGTCATCTTACCTCATATTCGATTTTGTTAGAATGCATTTCAAAACATCTCTGTTCTATCTTCAGCTTGTCCAGAGATAGAACAGAGATGATTTGAAATGCATCGTAAAAGAAATCAATGAGTATAAGGTAGGATGACAACAGACTCAACTTACTTATTAAGAACTTCATAATGTTACTTCCTATTGTAATTTCACAAGCATTTATATTTTTAAAAATAAATTGGGACATCATAGAAAAGAAAAGATTGCAGTGGTATGGTCATGTCAAATGAATGCCAGAGCAAAGATTGCCTAAAATTGTTATGGAATGGATCCCAATGGAAAGGAGGAAGAGAGGAAGACCGAAGAAAACTTGGATAGAAGGGGTACAAGCAGCTATGAATATCAGAGGAATGAAGTAAGATCAATGGATGGATAGAGAGGAATGGCGTTTGGTTTCCGGAAGACGGCGGCAGCTGCCATGATACCGGATGATGATGAAAAATAAATTGGTTTTCAGCAAGAAGTAAAATAATAAAAATATAACATATTTTTATGTTTAAGTTATGTAGATAGGAAATAACACTATGAGGTTTTTTAATATTGTTTATTTGTTTCTTCACTCACCTCATACTTCATAACTCCCACGCAGACTCGAGTTTCATCACTTCATTTGTGACATTCTCAATGCTGTATTACGTTCACAACTGATGTCCAACGGCCTTCTATCCTGCAGACTGACATCCGTGCCATCTGAATGCTGACCGACGAACTTCCAAATCAATCCCCTCTCCTTATAACCGGGTATTTCAAAATTCATAGTTGTGTTTACCAAAGGAGCTCACAATTTGGGAAAAAATTTACATATGCAAGAATGAAAACACAACTATGAATTTTGAAGTACCCGGTATAAGGAGAGGGGATTGATTTGGAAGTTCGTAGGTCAGCCATCAGATGGCGCAGAGGTCAGTCTGCAGGATAGAAGGCCGTTGGACATCAGTTGTGAATGTAATACAGCATTGAGAATGTCACAAATGAAGTGACAAAACTAGAGTCTGCATGGGAGTTATGAAGTATGAGGTGAGTGAAGAAACAAATAAACAATATTTTTATGTTTACTTTTTGTTTCATGCATTATCCTCTTTTATGGAAGTATTTTTGCTTTAACAAGTAACTTTTTAAAGCATTTTTTAAAGAGAAAATGTTTTGCTTGAATGCGGATTTTTGTCTTTAAAAAATGATTTAGATGAACAGCCAGAGTGTATAAGTTTATGTATTAACTTCATAACATTTTAAAAATTTTGAATTGATTTTAAGAAACATTAGTCCAAGGGAAAAAAAGTTAGCCTACTAAAAAAAATTCCATGCTCTGTTGGCTAAAAAAATAACTGGAACCAGTAAAATTTTCAAGAAAACAGCAAATTGTATTGTCAATCGATCGAGGGACTTTCCACTTTTCAGCGGTTGCCCTTTTACCAGCCGGCTGCTGGCCCTTCACATCCACATGTGTCAATCACAGAGGTAGATGATCAACAGCCAGTGGGGGTGACATGTGGTTAGCATGTCGAGTCCCCCAGCCGTTATAGCTGATTCCTCAACCTGGAGCCGCTACTTATTGTAGCTACCCAATTGCCTCACGATGCTGGATGGGCACCGGTCCCATACTGGCCGAAATACCATGAGAAAATTTCTTCCCCCATGGAGACTCGAACCAGCGCAAGTCCTGTAGCTCTGCGCCAAGGCTTCCTACCTTAACCGCTCGGCTACGGTATTGTAATGCAAGAAATCTAATGAGTCAAAATTCACAAAACTACACATATCACCCATACATATTACATAACGAAAGCTTGATATCAACACAATAGAAAGCATTTAAAGAAATTAGTGCATAATAGTTGTCAGTATTATACTGATGTGGACTAAAATTAGCCTAATTCATTTTTACTCTGTACAAACAATTTATATCGGCCGCGGTGGACTAGTGGTTATGCTCCTTGCCTCTGGTCCCGAGGGTCGTGGGTTCAAACCCGGCCGGGGTCGATGGATTTTTTAGGACGGAAAAATCCAAGGAGCAAGTCCTCCGGGAGGGACTTTAAGCCGTGGGTCCCAAGTCTGAAGATTTTTCAGGCTTGTAATAAGTCCTTAAGCCTGAATGAAAAGGCATCTAAGCAAAATTTACCGAATTTTCCTGTCCTAGTACTACCTTGGTCTCCTAGATGTCAGTATGAGGCGGAACGCTGACCACGGACCACTCAAAATGACATCTATACGAAAACAAGTGTGACTATGGTTCAAATTCTTCCCTGCAGGGGGGAAGCGCCTAAATCTCTGTAAAGGGAAAACATGGGCTTACAATACAAACAATTTATGGTTGATATTTATTACCAATATAGTATCATCATCATCATAGTACATTCACGAATTTAGGCCATTTGTTGACCTGTTTCGGCCTCAAGAGAAACACCATCCAAAAGTCTTTTGAGTGGACGTCCTGGTCTTCTTCTTCCTGCAGGTTGATATCTTAACATTTGTTTGGGTATTCTGTGATCTTCCATTCGATGAACATGTTGCATCCATGTTGACTTATAATCAGAAATTTTGTTTTAGTATTGGACCTATATATTTAAGTAACTGATAAAAATGCGTATGTCTACATTCACTCAAATGTTATAAAAAAATGTTTAACATGATACAATCTTGAATAATATTCAAGTTTGACCTGCCGTGCTACCTCATGTAGTATCTGTTTCCTGACCAGTGGAGTCAATTTCAATAACCTGCAGGGAAGGAATAGGAATTTTAAAAAATAAAACCTTCAATCGTAAGTCTAGGAAGAGCTGTGGTGGATGGCCGATTTTTAACCTCTAGGTTGTATACCATATGTCTGGATCTAATTAAAAAAATTATTTGCAGCACATGTTTTGAAAAGGTATGTGGTAATGGTGATAGTAATATGCCCTTCGGATGGTTTTTGACAAGAGTTAGGCTATATGCTGGCACCAGGTTTCATTTTCTCCTTTCTCTTGATTATTATTCCTCACACAAGACACTTACACATCAGAAACTTAAAAATATTCACTCTTCCTATATTCCTCTCTATACCCAATACACATACACATCAACTTTGTAAAGAGGTCTAAGTGGTATGTAAATTGGAAATAGACCATACGAATGCCATCTATATGTTCAGTGCAAAACTTAAAGCATAAAGAGTGCAATGGGTGCCATTGGGAGAGACGTATTTAAATATTATAATAGAATACAATGTTTTAACATCCTATGATTTCTTATTGCTATATGTTAAAACAGTATCAGAACATATAGAAACAATAGCTTACCTCTGTCAGAAGCTGCACAGCTTGGACTCAATATAACAGTAGGAGACTGAAAAAAAAAAAAAAAAAGAATAAATACATACACACACATATATATATATATATATAGTAAAAAATCTGGAATTTATCAAATTAGTTGTAAAGACTGTAATAAAGTATACATAGGAAAAGTAAAAAGGATTTTGACACTTGCACAAAGGAACACTTATGAAATATTAAAAATGGCGAAATTGAAAAATCAGCTATTGCAGCACACAGGTTGTTGGAGAGTCATAAAATTGAAAAAGAGGCTAAACTTTTACAGCGTTTGGAAAAACCTTTTGAATTGACAGTTTGGGAGAAGATATATATTCAGAAGAACAAATTTAGATCCATGACTTTTGAAATTCCCGATGAACAGGACATGATGTCTAAGTTCATCAAATTAGCACCAGATGGCAACGTTATAGATGAAGATTCAAACAAAAATCTGGTAATCATAATATCGGCTGATGATGAGAGGGATCTCCTCTTAAAAACTGCAGTACCCGTGTTTAATACAACATAAAATATGAGGTAAGATAAGAAGTGACTCATAACTAATTCACTGGCACTATCGAACCTGCATGTTCATGGCCACGCTGACATAAGCTCTCCGTTCATCTCTGTCCATAGGTAATGTTTTCCAATTATTCCCTGTATAATCTACTTCCCTCAAATCATAGTTAATGTTATTCTCCCACCTCATTCTTGGTCTACCAACTGGGCGTTTTCCCCCTAGCTTTCCTACAAGAAGCTTCCATGTACATCTTTCATTCCCCATTCGTGCCACATGTCCTGATGCCCTGCCCATCACAGTCTATGAGATTTAACTGTTCTTATTATATCTGGCTTAAGAAGTGACTCATTTATGCATATATATATATATATATATATATATATATGAGATCACCTATGGGTCTTACTACAAGCTGCGAAGCTCGTGCTTGGACTGTGGTGTCCAGTAGAATGGTTAGTTCAACTTCTATTCATTAGATGTCTATTTCATGAGCTGGCAGGCCCAACTTTGATAAATGTAAACTTTGATAAAAGGTTTGAGAAATACTTTGACATTCTTAATCATCTTGTCTCTCACATTGTTTTTTATGAAATTAATGTTGATGAAATTTACATTACCACTATTTAAGATAATAGTGGACCTTAATTAACAAGAATTAATAATATTACAATAATTATATTCTTATTTTGCCTCTTTTTTATAATCTATGCTTTCAATCTTAATAAAAATAATGTAATAGTATTTTTGTGTGATTCAAAATACAATTATCTAACTTTAAAGCTTATTGTACTCATAGGTTCAATGCCACAATCACTAATGCTCTCTACCATCCTTCTTACCCTTGGCTAAATTAATCTAGTTCTTATCTTCAATATCCACTTTCTTACGATATCCATACAATTATTATTCTCCTACCTAAGACTAGATTTCCTACTTATATTTCCACAAGGGTTTCCCTACAATTTTGTAAGCATTTCTATTATTACCTAATCAACATTCAAAATAGCAATATTCAGACTGCTAATGGGACATGACTGCCTGAATAAACACCTACACAGACTTGGCATAACAGATTCACCTAAATGCCCTTTTTGCAATTTAAATGAAGATATGGAAAGAAACCATCTCCTCCGTTGTCCAGCTTTTGTAGAAGGGACCAGCCTTTCTGCTAAATATTGGAGTGCAAGAGAGCAAATGATTTCATTATCAAGTGCTCGACATTAGATACCAACCAACCAACCACCATTCAAAATATGACAGAAAAAAAAAGACTCAACAATAATATATTGACTTAGGCTTTCATGGCCGGAGTTACTATGATGATCTTGCAGAAGATTTCCGGGCTGTTGGCCGTGGTCTTGAGGCTTGTAGTTCCCCAACGTTTCGTCAGAGACTGCGTCTGGCATACTCAAGGGTTGTCTCAAGGATGCCGGACGCAGTCTCTGGCGAAACGTTGGGGAACTACAAGCCTCAAGACCATGGCCATCAGCCTGGAAATCTTCTGCAAGATCATCAACAATAATATTTTTTAAACTATGTGAAAAGGAGAAGAGGAGAAACAAATTCATGTAAAGTTTGAGGAAAGCTATCATTGAAGAGAGAAATCAAATATAAAAAAAATTAATTAAGCAATGCAGTACCATTCTAGATAATATCCTTTGGCACACAGCAAATTAAAAAAAAAAAAAAGCAATGCTCTAGCATTCTAGATAATATTCTTTGACACACAGCAGCAAATTAAAAAAAAAAGTCAATATCAGACTTGTGCTAAAATATTATTTCAATCTTAGCAAACTAATTAAAACAAACAAAACTGATAGAATGGATATACCGGGTGCGGCAGCATAACTTCCTTTTTTAAAATGTGCGCCATTTAGTCGGTTGATGTCGTAGCGGAGCGCTAGTGGTCTCGTTCGAGAGGGGGGACTATAAAGTTTTGTCCTGACACAGTTCAGTCGCCATCATGCGTTGGAACAGTGAGGAGCATGCGTTTGCCATTGAGGCCTACTTTTCGAGCGGATGTTCTGTGATCGCAACCCGGCGCGCCTTTCGGAATCGCTTTAATTTAGCCCCGTTGGCCCCTGTCCCGGACCGGAAATCAATTGTTACGTGGGTCACTACGTTCAGACAAACTGCAAGTGCGACAAGACGAAGAACTGGAGTCCCTCGGCCGATTAGATCACCTGAGAACATTGAGGTAGTGAGAGCTTCAATGTTGCGATCACCACGGCGTTCTGCGCGCAAACATGCGTCTGCCCTTGGACTTTCCGATCGTTCTGTAAGGAGAATACTTCATGATGATCTTCATTTCCATCCATACAAGATGGCAATTGTGCAGGAACTTTCTGAACGTGACTTCAATTCTCGGAGGAACGGCGTGTGAGGTTCTTCTGGAAGTCATTCCTGAGGATGCTATTGTTTTTTTTAGTGATGAAGCCCATTTTCATTTGTGTGGATCCGTCAACAAACAAAACATGCGCTACTGGGCTGACACCAATCCTCGACAATTGCAACAAAGACCTTTGCATTCACCTAAAGTCACAGTGTGGTGTGCAATTTCCTCAAGTGGAATTATTGGTCCCTGGTTCTTTGAGGAAAATGAAGTCACAGTGACAGTGAATTCGGACCGGTATGTAAACATGTTACAGGAATTTTTTTTCCCACGGCTAGATGAGTTGGACTTAGGGGACACTTGGTTCCAACAAGACGGTGCAACGGCACACACTTCAAGAGCATCGATGACTGTTTTGAGGGAACACTTCCCAGAGCGCCTTATCTCAATTAGGGGCGATTTGAAGTGGCCGGCCCGCTCTCCCGATTTGACCCCTTGTGATTTTTTTCTATGGGGTTATTTGAAATCCCGTGTTTATGTGAACCGTCCAAGGACCCTACAAGATTTGAAGACCAACATCCAGGAAGAAATTGCCAACATAATGCCTGCTATGCTGGCAGGAGTCATGACAAACGCCAGAAATCGGTTTACTCAGTGTATGGAGAATGGGGGACGTCACCTAACTGATTTGATCTTCAAAACTGAGTAAAACAAAACTTTATGTATGTGCCTATATTATAAAAAACGAATAAAAATTTTCTGATTCATACAATGCATTTTATTAAGTTTTAAAAAAAGGAAGTTATGCTGCCGCACCCTGTAGATAAAAAAGAGAAATTTATCAGATAAAATGTGAAAAAAGTCTGCATAGGAAAACTAAAAGAAATCTTAACATCAGAATGAAGGGACACCTTAAATATGTAAAATATAAATAATTAAAAAAATGCAATAGCTGCTCGCATGTGGACCAAAAATCATAATACTAAACAGAAACATGTGGATCAAAAATCATAATACTAAACAGAAGGAAAAACAACTGTAACAACTGGAAAATCAACAGACTCACAGTATGACAAAAAATCTACATCTAGAAAAATAGAGCAATGTAATGAATTTAGAAGTTTCTGGGATAAAAGGATTGTGAGCTTTGGATGCCCACCTCTAGAGGAAAAGTATATGTAAGATTTTCAACTGACAATGCATCAGATAATCGTAAATGGAGATAATTGCCCCAAAATATGTAGGTAAGAAAATAAAATGTGAGGTGAGATGTGTATTTTTAATTCAATCTCATAATAAATTATCTGACTGTTTAAATTTCCAGTTGCTCATAATATGTATTTAAAATAAACTATTAAATCTTTTATTCTTGTTATAAAAGCACTAAGTTTTGAAATGTTAATTAGGTTAGTTATAGTACAAAGCTTAGTTTTAATAAGAATAGAAATGACCTGAAATGCACAAAAACATATTGTAGTATATAAACTCCAAACCACAGTAAGAGTTGCTTATTGTATATACGTTTCTCTGTTGCTAACACCTGCTTTTTTTTTAAAAATAACAAAGTTCAGTATTAAGATTCCCTTTTATCAAAAAATTCATGGAAAGCAATATTATAAAGTTAATATCAATAAAATATAGATATAAAATGGGATCTTTACACCACACCTCATAAAAATGATTTCTTATCTGGAAGTGTTCCAGAGGTGCAGATGAGAGGATCATATTTTATGTGATGAGTTGCAAATTAATAAGAGATAGAATTTAATCCTGTCCCACACTGCAGTCAAGTGGTTAAGGCAAGAAGCCTTGGCGCAGAGCTACAGGACTTGGCTTGGTTCAGGTCTCCATGGAGGAAGACAATTTTCTCATGGTATTTCGGCCAGTATGGGACCAGTGCCCACCCAGTATCATGAGGCATTTGGGTAGCTACAATAAGAGCAACTCCGGTTGAGAATATCAGCTATAACAGCTGGGGATCCGACATGCTGACCACATGTCACCTCTACACTGGCTAGATGATCGTCTACCTCTGTGATTAACACATGTGGATGTGAGGCCAGCAGCCGGCTGGTCAGCCAAGGGCCTTCTAGGCCTGTCGCGCTTGGAGTTTTTTTTTTTTTAGAATTTAATCCTGCACTATGAGAGACGAAAAATCTAGCTGTTTGGTATTGATCTATGAGAAAAAAGATGACAAATCTGTGAACTATATTCTGTTTTCAAAATATACAGGAATAGACATTATTATTTATAAAGTTTGTTATGAGATTGAATTGGGAATATATATAGAAGTCACATCAAATTTTGTTCTCTCACCTAAACATGTTTTGGCAAATATCTCCACCATTTTCGGTCAAATATTGACTGCTGAGTTGACCAATGGAAGTCTTGTATATTTTATCCCTCTAGCATTGGGCAGACGAACTACACAATTAAATATTTTCCCCCTGGAATTTCAAAATTCATTAATTTCAATGAATGAATGAGTCACTTCTTATTTTACCTCATATTTTATTTTTTTTAACATGGGAACTGCAGTTTTCAAGAGGACATCCCTCTCATTTTCAACTGATATGACTAAGGAGAGAGATGTCCTCGTGAAAACTGCAGTTTCTGTGTTTAAAAAAAATCATACTACGAGGTAAGATAAGAAGTGACTCATTCATTCATTGAATTAAGAACCTGACGATGTTATTTCCTATATTTAACTACGAATCCGTTGTTTTGTCTCAATTTTTTTTGTATGTAGGTAGGATTTGTGAGTTCTCTAGGTATAGAGAAGGAGAAAAAATTAAATTTGAAGAGAAAAATTTTCGCCTAGACCGGGACTCGAACCCGGGACCCTTGGCTTTCTGGGCCAAGTGCTCTACCAACTGAGCTACCGAGGCGAGTTACGATCTAGACGCAAATTTTTCTCTTATATACGTTGTAATTCCCTATCGCCAAATGCTTTTGAAACCATTGTTTCTATCTTTGCAAATGGCGGCTTCTTAGTTAAGAAGACATTTTATTGGAAATTTAACATTACTTTAAAAGCCAGTAAGGCCTCTAATGATGTTTTTATTATTAATTTAACATTTCTCAATGAAAGATAAATTAAATTTGAAGAGAAAAATTTTCGCCTAGACCGGGACTTGAACCCGGGACCCTTGGCTTTCCGGGCCAAGTGCTCTACCAACTGAGCTACCGAGGCAAGTTACGATCTAGACGCAAATTTTTCTCTTATATACGTTGTAATTCCCTATCGCCAAATGCTTTTGAAACCATTGTTTCTATCTTTGCAAATGGCGGCTTCTTAGTTAAGACATTTTATTGGAAATTTAACATTACTTTAAAAGCCAGTAAGGCCTCTAATGATGTTTTTATTATTAATTTAACATTTCTCAATGAAAGATAAATTAAATTTGAAATTGAGAAATGTTAAATTAATAATAAAAACATCATTAGAGGCCTTACTGGCTTTTAAAGTAATGTTAAATTTCCAATAAAATGTCTTCTTAACTAAGAAGCCGCCATTTGCAAAGATAGAAACAATGGTTTCAAAAGCATTTGGCGATAGGGAATTACAACGTATATAAGAGAAAAATTTGCGTCTAGATCGTAACTCGCCTCGGTAGCTCAGTTGGTAGAGCACTTGGCCCGGAAAGCCAAGGGTCCCGGGTTCGAGTCCCGGTCTAGGCGAAAATTTTTCTCTTCAAATTTAATTTATCTTTCATTGAGAAATGTTAAATTAATAATAAAAACATCATTAGAGGCCTTACTGGCTTTTAAAGTAATGTTAAATTTCCAATAAAAATGTCTTCTTAACTAAGAAGCCGCCATTTGCAAAGATAGAAACAATGGTTTCAAAAGCATTTGGCGATAGGGAATTACAACGTATATAAGAGAAAAATTTGCGTCTAGATCGTAACTCGCCTCGGTAGCTCAGTTGGTAGAGCCACTTGGCCCGGAAAGCCAAGGGTCCCGGGTTCGAGTCCCGGTCTAGGCGAAAATTTTTCTCTTCAAATTTAATTTATCTTTCATTGAGAAATGTTAAATTAATAATAAAAACATCATTAGAGGCCTTACTGGCTTTTAAAGTAATGTTAAATTTCCAATAAAAATGTCTTCTTAACTAAGAAGCCGCCATTTGCAAAGATAGAAACAATGGTTTCAAAAGCATTTGGCGATAGGGAATTACAACGTATATAAGAGAAAAATTTGCGTCTAGATCGTAACTCGCCTCGGTTAGCTCAGTTGGTAGAGCACTTGGCCCGGAAAGCCAAGGGTCCCGGGTTCGAGTCCCGGTCTAGGCGAAAATTTTTCTCTTCAAATTTAATTTATCTTTCATTGAGAAATGTTAAATTAATAATAAAAACATCATTAGAGGCCTTACTGGCTTTTAAAGTAATGTTAAATTTCCAATAAAATGTCTTCTTAACTAAGAAGCCGCCATTTGCAAAGATAGAAACAATGGTTTCAAAAGCATTTGGCGATAGGGAATTACAACGTATATAAGAGAAAAATTTGCGTCTAGATCGTAACTCGCCTCGGTAGCTCAGTTGGTAGAGCACTTGGCCCGGAAAGCCAAGGGTCCCGGGTTCGAGTCCCGGTCTAGGCGAAAATTTTTCTCTTCAAATTTAATTTATCTTTCATTGAGAAATGTTAAATTAATAATAAAAACATCATTAGAGGCCTTACTGGCTTTTAAAGTAATTGTTAAATTTCCAATAAAAATGTCTTCTTAACTAAGAAGCCGCCATTTGCAAAGATAGAAACAATGGTTTCAAAAGCATTTGGCGATAGGGAATTACAACGTATATAAGAGAAAAATTTGCGTCTAGATCGTAACTCGCCTCGGTAGCTCAGTTGGTAGAGCACTTGGCCCGGAAAGCCAAGGGTCCCGGGTTCGAGTCCCGGTCTAGGCGAAAATTTTTCTCTTCAAATTTAATTTATCTTTCATTGAGAAATGTTAAATTAATAATAAAAAACATCATTAGAGGCCTTACTGGCTTTTAAAGTAATGTTAAATTTCCAATAAAAATGTCTTCTTAACTAAGAAGCCGCCATTTGCAAAGATAGAAACAATGGTTTCAAAAGCATTTGGCGATAGGGAATTACAACGTATATAAGAGAAAAATTTGCGTCTAGATCGTAACTCGCCTCGGTAGCTCAGTTGGTAGAGCACTTGGCCCGGAAAGCCAAGGGTCCCGGGTTCGAGTCCCGGTCTAGGCGAAAATTTTTCTCTTCAAATTTAATTTATCTTTCATTGAGAAATGTTAAATTAATAATAAAAACATCATTAGAGGCCTTACTGGCTTTTAAAGTAATGTTAAATTTCCAATAAAATGTCTTCTTAACTAAGAAGCCGCCATTTGCAAAGATAGAAACAATGGTTTCAAAAGCATTTGGCGATAGGGAATTACAACGTATATAAGAGAAAAATTTGCGTCTAGATCGTAACTCGCCTCGGTAGCTCAGTTGGTAGAGCACTTGGCCCGGAAAGCCAAGGGTCCCGGGTACGAGTCCCGGTCTAGGCGAAAATTTTTCTCTTCAAATTTAATTTATCTTTCATTGAGAAATGTTAAATTAATAATAAAAACATCAGAAAAAATTAAGTTTAGGTAGTTATGTGAGGACAGGAAAATCATATAGTAGAAGATAAGTAAAAATTGCTGAAATAACTGGAAAACCAACACAAGAGGAAGAGAATGTACAAAATTTTAAAATACAATAGGAAGTAACATTAAGAGGTTTGTTTAATAATTAAAACATTTTGTTTGTTCATTCTTACCTCTTAGAGTTGTTATTGTCGAACATATGTTTCAGAGCTTCTTAGTCCTATTGTCAGCAATTACAGACTGAGTTGGTCTGTAATCGCTGACGATGGGGCTAAGAAGCTCTGAAACATATGTTTGACAAAAACAACTTTAAGAGGTAAGAATGAACAAACAAAATGTTTTAATTATTGAATGTACAAAACTTCTAATGGTCAACTCAGTAGTCAGTTTTTAGCTGAAAATGGTGGAGATGTCTGCTGAAACATGTTCCAGGTAAGAGACCAAAATATGAGGTGAAGTGCATATTACCATTTCAATCTCATAATATAATTTATATTTACATGAGTTCCAAGATCCACTGTGGCTCAGAGCACAATAATAATTATGGTGCATTTGTAATTATAAAAGTAAAGAGAAATTACCAGCTCAAATTCCCATGCAAAAGGATGATCATTAAGTTCAATATTGTCTCTAACATTGCATTCATGCTGACTGTCTGATTCCTCTATTTCAGAACTGTAACTGCATTCTTCACTGTTTGTAGTAATTCCTATCCATTCACCAGCTGATGTAGTGCCTTCAGTGAGAAGTGGACCTGTACCAGGCAATGAAAGCACTTCACCATCTTCACTTTCACAGCTGCTGTTATAGCTGCTCTCTACTAGTCTATCTCTCTGCTGCCCACACGATATTTGCAATGTTTGAGAACCATTTCGTCGAACAATAAGTCTTTCCCTCTGCAAAATAAATCACAATTCAACTAACTTTCTCCATTGAACGAATTGGACATTCGAGAAATCTTTAAAACAATTTTACAAATTGAGAAATCTTACTGGCAATAAACACAAAGTATTAAAATTATTTTTCTTCATAATTACAATCTGATTATTTAAATCAATGGTAAAGAGAACAATTTTTGCCTGAACCAGGAATCGAACCCCAAACCTTTAGCTTTCCATGCTAATGCTCTGTCCACTGAAGCCTGAATTAGCTTAGTGGATAGAGCATTAGCACGGAAAGCTAAAGGTTCGGGGTTCGATTCCCGGTTCAGGCAAACATTTTTCTATATTTGAAGAGAAAAATTTCCGCCTAGACCGAGACTCGAACCCGGGACCTTTGGCTTGCCGGGCCAAATGCTCTACCAACTGAGCTACCTAGGCGAGTTACGATATAGACGCAAATTTTTCTCTTATATACGTTGTAATTCCCTCTTGCCAAATGCTTTTGAAACCATTGCTTCTATCTAGGCGAAAATTTTTCTCTTCAAATATAATTTATCTTTCATTGAGAAATGTTAAATCAATAATAAAAAAACATTTTTCTGTTTACAATTGATTTACAATAATTTAATTGTGTTCATTAATTTACTTATTTCTATCATAGTAATAGCTTTAGCTTCTCAGTATTAATTTAATGATTATTTAAATTTTATTTCATGCAACATACATATTTCACATCGTGTCAGATTTAATTATTTTTATTACATAAATATTAACACATACCATAAGAACTCAGCAATGATACAAAAAAATGTGTGTGTGTTAATGTTTCTAAAGCAGACCCATTGCTCAGAGCTGGGCGGAGAGATGGTGTTTAGGTGATCTATTTTTAATTTACACACCACTTCAGCAGACCACTTTATATAGAAGGCATATTCGTACAAAAAAAGTAACACCTAACATATTGATTTTTTAGGAATTAACACCTTGAGGTACTAATTATTTAAGTAAAATTGTATCATATACATTTAGATTAGAGTGCTCAGGTAGCTCAAGGGAAGAGCATTGGCCTAGATAGCCGAAGGTCCTGGGTTCTAACCCCAATCTGAATGTATAATTTATCCTTCAGTGAGAAGTGTTAAATTAATGATACAAATATTGAAAGAAGCCCTACTGGCTTTATAAATTTCTTCTTAGATAAGCAGCCACTTGCGTGATCGAGCAAAGGCTCGTAAGCATTCAGCGCTCAGGAATTAATAATGTATAAGAGAAAAATTTTAATTTAGATTGAAGTGCTCAGGTAGCTTAGGTGAAGAGCACTGGCCAAAGGTCCTGGGTTCAAACCCCAATCTGAGTGCATAAATTTTCTCTTCAAATATAATTGTATCACCTTACCTAAATGTACGTACAAATATGCGCGCCACAAACATGAATGGTGCGCGCGTGGCTCATGCGCAGTGCGTGTTATGTTCGTCGAAATGATTAATTTCAACGAACCTCCTGCGATCCATAGGAAACCCACAAACCTTCAGTAGACATTTTGCAGAGCAGGTGTAACCAACCATGTCTATTCCCTTTCCGTTCTCCCGCTTGTCCTGCATTCTTTCCCAAAAATAGGGACTTTTTTTTAAAATGCCGCGGGACAAATTGTTAAAAATTGGGACTGTCCCGCCAAAATCGGGAGTCTGGTCACGCTTATTACTTATTACATCTTATAACTTTATTTATACTTTTTCAAATATTATAGCATTAAAGGAATTTTAAAAAATATATGATTTGTATATATATGTTTAAAACTATTAAGAATCTATCTCACCATAACATGGCCTTAATTTTTAACAAAGATGTACATGATTATTATACTAGAGGTTGTACTTTATTGCACAAAGATACTAGTTTCTCAAAAAAAAAGGTATAAAAGGGATTCGTTATGTATTAATCAACCAATACAATAACTTACCTATTGAATATCAACATTTCACGAATGTTAAACATTTTTCTAATTGTATTAAAAAATATTTTTTCTCATTGCTTTCTTAGTTAATTTTATTATTATTAATATTATCCTGTTTAAATATTGTATTTATATGTGTATATATATTGTGCATCTATAGTAGTTTGTATTACTTAAACTTATGCCTGAATTTGTTTTCTTGTTTTTATTGTTAATTGTTTTATGGTCATTATTTTTTGTATATTGTCCCTTAACATGAGCAATCTTGCTCTTTGGAGTCTTTGAAGAAATAAATAAATAATTAGTAATAAATGTGTTTATATATTGTATTGTTTTGTGATACTTCATACATAATATTATGAAATGAACGTCTTAAATAAATAATGTTTTCTAAATAATTCTAATTTATTCATACAATTACAGTACACACGAAAAAAAAACAGGCATCTCCTTTCAATGATTTTTTAAAATGATCCTTATGTTGAGGATCCCACAATAATTGCTTGCTTCTATAAATATCAATAAGTTTTAACATGTTTTCCTCTGACCACTCCATACTCAAATAATAGGTGCACACCGAAAACAACGAACCTCTCAGGTACCCGTCCAAATCTGACGAACATGGTGCACGCGCGCAAGTGTGTACGTACCTTAATACTTTAAGGTGTTATAAAAAAAAGTAACATCTAAAATATGCTCCTCAGAATGAACTAGCTTTTATGAAATATTGAAATTATTAGGGCTATTTCAATATAATATATGAATAATACATTCAATATATGTACTAAAAAATATTATTAATAATTTTATTCACACAATTAACAACATAAAAAGCAATCCTTAAAGTATGTTCCTGACAACGAACTGGCCTCATGAAATATTGAAATCATTAGGACTATTTCAATGTAAAATTAGAATAAAAGGGCCATTCCATGTCAAATCAATACATTTCTATATCATTTTCAACCTGACTCTCTTAGATTTTAGTGCAATTTTTGTGAGATGCTGTTTACGGAAACAAAGTAAAAAATGCAAAATATTAAAAGTGTAATATAAATATTTTGGAGTTACCGGCCATTAAAAATATGAAGGAACAGTAAAATTTGGTGTGCAAGGTGTAAGAAATTTTTTAAAAATTATTCAATAATCAAATTTTTAGAAATAAATTTTGTAATTCAAAGTTAAAATTGGGAAACACATTATGAGGTTCTTAATTAATAAATTAATGAGTCATTTTAACATCTTACCTCATATTTCATGTTTTTCAAACACGGTAACTATAGTTTTCAAATGATCTTGTCATTCATTTTCAACCGCCATTATGACTACCGGATATTCGTTGGAATCTCCCTCTATAACGTTGCCATCTGGTGTTGATCATTTGAAAACTATAGTTACCGTGTTTGAAAAACATGAAATATGAGGTAAGATGTTAAAATGACTCATTAATTTATTAAATTTTGTAATACCTTAAAGTGAAGAATGGAACTTTGTATGTAAAACTAACCATACTGAACTTTTATAGGAAAAAAATCACTATGAGGTTTAATCCACCTCATATCCAATCTTCTAACTAGATCAGTTTCAAAAGCCTGGGCAGTAATTTCTCGTCGACTCATGTTATGTCAATCAGAATAACTGTCAACTGGCAGTTTTTCTGATTGACATAACATCAGTCGGCGAGAAATTACTGAAGATGAAGTTGCCCAGGCTTTGAAACCAGTCTAGTTAGAAGACTGGATATGAGGTAAGGTATGAAACATTTTAATTTATGCTTAAAACTAACCATGTTATGACCTTGAATGACATTCAAGGGCACAGCATATAATATTTAACCTTGAAATATTAAAAAATGAACAATTTTAAAATTTTGAAGAAAAAAAAAGATTGTCTATACTGTATAAACTTTAAAAAAAATGTGTAAGTTTCATTTTGGAACTGCAGAAACATCTGGAGTTTTTTGACCAACAAGCTTAACCAATCAGCGTGGGAGGAGCTACAGGAGGATTCCTTGGAATGGCATTTAAATTTGTAAGATAGAAAACAAAATTACACAATTTGAAAATGAGTTACGTTATTAATAAAAGGGTAATCTTTCCTCTACAAAATGATATTATTTAATAATTTATTTAGTGAACCTTTTCCGAAAAATAAGAACTAGTTCCAGTAAAGAAATCATGCGGGCGGTGCACGTCACTCCTCGCAGATGGGTTAAACAAAGGTCTACTGTATTAATTATATTTAGACGCCTAGACTGGGGTTTGAACCCAGGACCGTTGACTCTCTATGTCAATGCTCTTCCAAGCGAGCTACTAAACGCGTATTTTTTTCTTCTACATAGTTAACTCCCTAACCCCAAATGCTACGAGCCATTGCTACGATTTTTGCAAATGGCGGCTTCTTTATTAAGAAGACTTTTATTGGGAATTTAAAATTACTTATAAGCCAGTAGTGCTTCTTTCAATGTTAATATTATTCGTTTTTAAACATCTTAATGATGGACAAATCTTTTGTATTGCTAATGTTTGTAAACGCTAATCAGGAATAATTTTTGTTTTAATTGTCAATCTTAATCTTACTGTACCTTCAAAGGCTATAAAATTTAATGAAATAAAATAAATTATGATTTTACCTGAGGTGATTTTCCTCTAATGCCTCTATCCGAGCCATCTGTATCAGAATCTGGATGATTTGTATCTGGACTAGGGTTCCTATGCTGCATCCAATATTTTCTGAATGGTGCAGCATGACTTTCTGCTGACACTTCACCAGCAGTACTTTGTTTTGGAATATCTTCACTCGCTGTCTTTGTCTTTTGGCTGCCTTCATAAGTGCAATTGAGATGTGATTCATTTAAATTTTGAGTATTGTCTTCACTAGTCTTTTCCAGCACTGTACACTGAGATCCAGAATTTTGTTCAACATTCAATACTTTTTCTACACATACATTATTAATAGTATTATCACTAAGAGTTTCGGCTTCTAAAAGTAATTCTTTACTATCTGATAACCTATCTTTATGTTGAGTTATTTCAACTAATGGCACTCCACAATTTGTTGTAAGTTTTGTAGTTTGCAATGACTCTTCAGGTAGTTGAGCATTATAATTTAAAGCTGAACGATTTGTTTCAATCTGAGTGTCATTTACAACTGAGTAGCTGCTTTCATCTTGTACAGGCGATGTCCTCCAATTTAATGAGGATCTATTATGACCAAGAACATTTTGAGAATCTTTAACAGCACAATTTTGTGTAACACCAGTTTCATCCGCATCTTCAGCTGCCTCTTCACCATTTTCACTAGAACCATTTCCATTTAGACTCTCAAATCCATCATCATCTAAAGGTGTTGCTTCGCGCCTATCTCTCACATCTGCATCTACCGGTTCTACTTGCAATCTAGAAATAGAACAATAAAAACTATCATTATAAACTGAATCAGTTATTAATGCCTCATCTCATATTTTACTCTCTCACATGAACACATTTCAAAAGACATTTTTTTTCATCCTCAGTTTTTGGCTGAGGATGGAAGAAAATATATTTGAAATATGTCCTAAGTGAGAGTGTAAAATACGACATGAAGTTTCATAAAACTTATGATATGAATTAACATTATGAGGCTTTCAAATTAATAAAATTAAAATGAGTCATACATCATCTCACCTCATACACTCAGGGTCGAATGTTTGAACGCATTAGATAGTAAAAGGCGTTCTCTGCTGAGAAAGTTTTATCCAAATACATTTTGCTTACTCAGAAATCTATTCATGCGATAATAATTGTAAGCTATCTGACGAGGTACCTTAAGATCATAGCTCAAGATAGAAACTTAGCATGAAAATCCCGAAGGGAACCGATGGTAACCGATGTAGTTTGAAACCTTTGCAGCTTTATCCAAGATGTCGGACCTTGAAGACTTCGATCATGTTTTCAGTATACGCGGAGAAGAGGAATTTGATAGAGTCTACCAAAGAATTCAACTGGAAGAACAGGAGAATCGGCGTAATATTGCGCGATGCAGACGTCATTGTATACGGTATTATTTGCGGGACGCAAGCGTAAATGCATTCCTCTATAGCAGACGAAAACAACAAAAATGGTTTTATCGCTGAGAATTCTGGGTAATTCGTTGCCAATATTACGAAAACATCAACTTTCATGCATGACAGGTAAGTCGGCCGTTAATTCGATCTCAGCAATTGCTCACGGTGAATCAGCTCACCAGTGATTGGAAGTAATTTGAGTAGAGACTAATGTATTTGCATACGACCCTCAGTGTTCTTCACAGCAGAGGACCACAGTTTTAGGAAGTCGTTTCTAATCTCAAAGTTCATCAAATCAACACTAGATGGCAGTTTAGAAGATGATGGTGACGGCAAAAATTCAACAGTAAAAAATATGGCTAAAGATAGAAACGACTTATTCCTGAAACCGCAGTCCTGTGCTGTGAAGAACATGGAGTGTATGAGGTGAGATGATGTATGACTCATTTTAATTTTATTAATGAGGCAAAGTATTAATAACTGATTCAATTTATTTGATAAAATACTTCATTTGTTATTTTTCAACCAATTTTGCAACTAAAAACTGTGTAAATAAATTATTCAGATCCATCATTGAGATGTATGAAATGAATAATAAAAACATCTAAATTATTCAGTGATAAATTAAAAAAAAAAAACAAGGGTAGCTTACACATTCTCAGTTATCGGATCATCTTGAAACGTTGCATGCATCAAGGCAACATTAACCTAATGCTAAATATAAAACAAACTGTAACATTTTGAAAACAATGACCGTAAGTAGAGATCCGAGAAAGTGGGTTTATTTTTAGGGAAAATTTGTTTTAAAATTTCAAGATTTCAATGTTAATGGGAATTTGGCGATGTTATTAAAAACATGTCAATTTGAGTCTTTTTAATCCTAGTTTTAGTATATTAAACCCAATAAGAATGATATATCCAGTAGTTTAAGGTCAATTTTAGCTTGTACAATTGATATCAATTTTAATACAATAAAATGCATAAATTTTAATCATACTCACTAATTTGTAAGAAAAATTTACCTTTTAAGAAAAAGCAACCATGGTGAGTACCTCTGCTTTCTCAGGTTTTAATCTCAGCCTTCAATCACTCACCACAACACCATACTGAGAAATATGTATTTCTTGCAATTCATATTGACCATAGAACTTAAAATCTATGGAGAGACCATATTTGAGGAGCATGAGAAGGACAGAAAATATTACCTCTATGTCCACCGCTGTGGTCTCGAGGTAGCGTGCTGCCTTGTCAACCAGCAGGCCCAGGTTCGACCCCCGGTCGGGGCAGTTTTTCTGGGTGAGGTTTTTATCGGGGTTTTTCCTCACCTGTAAGACAAATGTCAGGAAAACTTTAAGGCCCAAACAGTCCCCGATATCATATAGCCATCATCCTTATCATTATCATCCTTACCATTATCATTATCATCATCATCCTTCACCGGTGTGGAAAGCAACGGGAAGCTACCACACCTACACAATTCCCTAGTAAAGCTGCAAGCATAGCATGAAAATGCTATGATTGCAGTGAAGGACCTGCCTTCGGGCAGAATTACTATGGATGGATGGTTGTGAACTGTGTTGCAACCATTTCCCTTTGCAAGAGTGCATGGAGGAAGCAGATATGGCACAATCAGATATGGCAGTTAAAAAGAAGATGGAATCCAAAAACAATGTTTAAAAATACATCATGAAAATTTCGCGAATATAACAAAAAAATCTCCAGAATTTGTTGAAAATGTTAAATTTCGGTGTTATTCCGCATTATCGTAGGATTTTGCGATTCATAAATGCTTTTTTTGGGATTATGGGAAGTGGAGTTAAAAAATGGTACATGAAAATGACAAAATTAGAGCATTTTTGCATTATTGCAACTCGCGAATTCCACAGATCTCTAATCATAAGTAATATAGTGCATAGTAATAGAGTCTTGTTCAGCAAATACACACACACACACACACCTATATATATATAATTAAGAGAGGTTTCTTGGGTTTTCCCCATCATGGATTCAATGTTGGCCTCTAGCCACTGATTCCAATGTTTCGACTTGATCCCACATGCCATTATCAAGGAATGATAGGTTTGAGTTACTGGTATAGATCTTATACACCATCAGCAATATATGTCCGAATTTTAAGAAAAATGTATGACCCTGTTTATGATAAGGGAGTTTGGAGAATCAGGACCAACTCTAAATTACAAGTATTATATAAGGATGCAAATATTGTCACTGATAAAAAATCCGATGTTTGGAGTAGCTGGGCTACATCAGGATGGACAATAATAGAATTCCCAAAAATATTATTATATGCCAAACCAAGTGGTAAAAGAAGAGTTGATGACACAAATTACAGTGGTTAGATGATGTCCAGAATGACCTTCTGAAGACAGGAATTAAGAGATGGAGACAGACAGCTTTGGAAAAAGAGGATTGGGTGGTAATTCTTAAAGTGATCAAGTCTAAACTAAAAGGGCTGATGATGATGATGAATACACGTCTAACATGCTATTGGACAGTGGCTAGTAATCCATGTGCTGTTAATTGTTAAATGTTAACACAATATAACATACATGTATATACACATACTGGGAAGTCAGAAAACCAATGGGTTAAACCCAGCAGTTTGCCATTAGAAACAACATTAATATCTATGGCTAACAGCAATCAAACATATTTTAGCTTTTTTTTCTTTTTTCATATTTTGTCAGATATTTTCCTTTTATTTCAAATGATAAATAAGTCCTTTTCAAATATCTAGTCCATATTAATTTGTTAGAAATTAAAGAGAAACAACCTGACGCGCTGTCTATGGAAGTTGTTTTCAGAATTTGCAGAACCCAATTTTGCTCCATGTCCTTGCTCTACAGATTTTGAAGGCTTGTCTTTCTCCAGATCAGGTTTTCCTTTTCCAGATGTATCCCAAGCAACACTCCTCCTACGAGCCAGGTCAGAAGATGAAGGGCCTACACACACAAATAATGACCAAGTAATTTACAGTGCAGTAAACAAAATCATAGATTTTTAAAAATACAATAGGAAGTAACATTAAGAGGTTTTTTATTACTAAATTAACACTTCTCATTGAAGGATAAATTATATTTGAAGAGAAAAATTTTCGCCCAGACCGAGACTCGAACCCGGGACCTTTTGCTTTCTGGGCCAAATGCTCTACCAACTGAGCTACCAAGGCGAGTTGCGATCTAGATGCAAATTTTTCTCTTTATGCATTGTAATTCCCTTGTGCCAAATACTTTGAAACCGTTGCTTTTGTCTTTGCATATGGCGGCCTCTTAGTTATGAAGACATTAATTGGGAATTTAACACTACTTTAGAAAGCCAGTAGGGCTTCTATTGATGTGTTTATTATTGAATTAACACTCCTCACTGAAGGATAAAGTATATTTGAAGAGAACAATTTTTGCCCAGACCGAGACTCGAACCCGGGACCTTTGGCTTTCTGGGCCAAATGCTCTACCAACTGAGCTACCGAGGCGAGTTGCGATCTAGATGCAAATTTTTCTCTTTATACGTTGTAATTCCCTCGCCAAAGGTCCCGGGTTCGAGTCTTGGTCTGGACAAAAATTTTTCTCTTCAAATATTAAGAGGTTTGTTTAATAATTAAAACATTTTGTCTGTTCATTCTTACCTCTTATAGTTGTTTTTTGTCAAACATATGTTTCAAGGCTTCTTAGCCCCATCGTCAGCAATTACAGACTGAGTTTTCTCATGTTGTCAGCCCTGATTCTTGAGACAGAGAGAGCAGGAATCAAGAATCGGGATCAACAACATGAGAAAATTCAGTCTGTAATCGCTGATGATGAGGCTAAGAAGCCTTGAAACATGTTCAACAAAAACAACTATAAGAGGTAAGAATGAACAGAAAATGTTTTAATTAAAAATCATAGATATTTCAACCATGGTTATGTCTATGTTCTCAGTAAATCTCTCCATCAAATTTATTGAATTAAATATATCATAAAGCTTTATAAATTAATAATTAACAGGAATTTAAAAAAAGTACTTGGACATTTTAAAATTGAAAACAAGACATGAATGGACTGTCTTCAACAGTACTTCATCAATTCCAGATTCCTCCAGATATGAAGCAGTAGCCATGATTGGTTCTAATTTCCATTAGAGGCTGAGTCAACCATAGGGCCATGGTGTCACTGGAAGATTTAGGCCAGTTTAAAAATCTTGACTCCACGGAGATATGAATTTGCAACCTTCCGACTTGTATAGTATTGCCTTAACAAACTATGCTACACCATGCCCCTAGTTTTGGTAAGTTATCATTATTATCATCATCATAATCTTCCCACCATGTGTTAGGCCTGGTGGTTTCATACCATGTTTTAAGTGGTCTTTCTAAAATCTCCTTACTCTGGGATGGTAACTTAAAATCTGATGATGAATGCAGGTTTCATCCACCACTGAAAGTGTTGCTATTATCGCCATACTATGATGGTTGTCCAGCAGCTTTCTTTGTTTCCCCACAGCTGTTATATGTAATTAAATACAAATACGCCGACTACAGCCATTATAATAATTCTGCATGTTAAAACATTGTCAAGCATTTGTCGTGCGGCACCCACTTTTAAATAAACAGACAATCATCATATTGTTTTTATTAGTTTATTTAAACTAATAAAAACCAACAAAAATGAAAAAAACTGATAAAAATAAAAAATCAGGAATATATCAAATTGAATGTATGGGTTGTGAAAAGATACATATAGGAAAAACAAAAAGAGATCTACAAATTAGAACCAAAGAACACACAAGAAATATTAAAAATGGGGAAATAGAAAAATCTGCAGTTGCTGCTCATGTTTGGTCTGAAAAACATGATATAAATTCGGACACTAAATTATTAAAACAGTTAGAAAATACAAAAGAGCTGACTATTTTGGAAAAAATCTATATTCAGAAGAACAAAAACAGAGTTGTGAATTTTGAAATACCGATGGAGCATGACCTTGTTTGGAGGTTCTTTGGCCAACCACAGGATGGAGCTGACATCAATATCCAGAGTGTGCAACATAAATCTAACCAGTCCGGGCAAGATGCTGATGATGATTATGATATAATAAAAACATGTTCAAGAACAAATCAACATTAATATTGAGGTAAGATGATCATACTAAAAATAATTTAATTCATAATTCTTGATATTATTAAAAAAATACTTATGCGTGTTCAAGACCCCATGGAGGAGAAATTTTTTCATGGAATTTCGACCAGAATGGGACCTATGCCCACCCAGCAATGTGAAGAATTTGAGTAGCTACAATAAGTAGCAGCTTCAGGTTGAGAAAACCAGCTATAATGGCTGGGGACCCATCATGCTGACCACACTCTACTCCTTGAAGTAACAGGCCTAGAAGGCATTTGGCCTATCAGTCAGCTCTCGGCCTCACATCAACATGTGTTAATCACAGAGGTGACGATAATCCAGCAACTATAGCCAAGTGACATGTGGTCAGCATGTTGGCTCCTTCAGCTGTTATAGCTGGTTTTCTTAATCTGGAGATGATACTTATTGTAGCTACCCAAATTCCTCTTGATGCTGGGTAGGCACTGGCCTTACAATAGCCAAAATTTCATCAGAAAATTTCTTTCCTCATGGGGATTTAAAGCAGCATTATTCTCACAGGTGGCGCAAAACTCCTATACTGGCTGAATGATTGTCCACATCTGTGATTAACACATGTCGATGTGAGATCGGAACTGGTTGGTAGGCCTTCTAGGCCTGCCGTGCCATGGAGTATAAAAACTGTAGTAAAAGCATGTGTTGTAATGCCACCAATTGCACTTTTTTGTACTTTTGGTTCTGCATTGATCGCATAGATGCCATTAATGTGGTATTATATTTTTAATGTATGCACCACTTCGGCAGACCACTTTACGTAGATGATGTATTTGTGTATTGTGCACAGAGAGGAATGTAATATGAGTAAATGTTTATGTAGAACTTTTATAGGAAAAAATCACTACGAGGTTTAATTTAAGATTAAATTAAAATGTATCACACCGTACCTCATATCCAGTCTTCTAACTAGATCAGTTTTAAAGCCTGGGCAGCTTGATCTTCAGTAATTTCTTGTCATCTGATGTTATGTCGATCAGAAGAAGCAGTTCTTCTGATCGACATAACAACAGTCGACAAGAAATTACTGAAGATGAAAAGCAGTTCTTCTGATCGACATAACATCAGTCGACAAGAAATTACTGAAGATGAAGCTGCCCAGGCTTCGAAACCGGTCTAGTTAGAAGACCGGATATGAGGTGAGGTACGAAACATTTTAATTTAATCTTAATCGTATGTTTATGTGTTTGTGTAGTGTAAAATATGTTGTATGAGGGATGATGATGAAGAGAAGGGAGAAGGTGAAACCAGTGATGGCACACTCCTATCGAAAAGCACCAGGGAGGCCGCCAGGCTTAACTTCCCCAACCTACGGATTAATCTCTATCAATAATACCACATATCTTCTCAATGTATGTATTGCAGAAGGGTTTGCAATTTAATAAACCTGGTGCACAATCCAGTGATTGACACCACCCCTCCTGTGCCTGAGATTAAAAATGTTACAATTATATTACATTCATTTAAATAATTTTATAAATACAATTTTTAACGCCACCTGAAATCGGATTTGTGCCTGCTAGTCTGGTGGACCAGTAGTAAAACCATAAAAACTTTTACATCTTTATACATGTATACAACTTTTTTTATTTAATATTTTGCAAAGACTGAGAAAAAATATACATTGGAAAAACAAAAAGGAACTTAAATACAATGTTGAATGATTCCGGGTTATGTGGCCGTGGTCCATAGTTGGTGTTGATACCAGACGTTTCGCCCTCAACTGCAGAGGGCATCTTCAGTGGCGAGTGCTTCTAGGCGTGTTTCCTGGTCGGAAGATCTACTTAGAGTGAGCGCTGTGGACGTAGAGGACGTTGTATTGATACTAATGGTGGGCGCAGGGTGAGTGGGCGTGGCTCTTGCTGATTGGCTAATGGTCGTCTCCTTGTTGTCACTGGTGTTAATGCATTTATTTTCTAGTGTATGAAACCAGGCCTTAGACAGTTTGATACCTTCCTCTTTTCTGTTAATATTTCCCTTATGCTTGTATATTTCTATAGCCTCTCGGTATAATCTAGGGAAATAGTAGGAAGTTGTGGCTAAAACTTGTGTATCGTAGAACAACACCATCTGTTCAATTGTTTCCAGAAAAATGGCTACACATCCAAGGAAATAAGACAAACCATACCTCCACGAAGACAGCACATCAGAATGGATAACACACCCTCAACCAGCATAGCCTACTTACCATATGTACAAAGAGTCACAGATCGTATCGGAAAACTCCTACGAAAATACAACATAAAAACAGTTTACAGATCTACAAGAAAAATAGAAGACTGCCTTCGCTCAGCTAAGGATCCTCGGCCACCTCTCTCCACTTGCGGCGTATATCGACTTCCTTGTTCGTGTGGTAAATCATATATAGGGACCACGAAAAGAAGTATAGCCACCCGTTTATCAGAACACAAAAGAAACTGCAGACAAGGAGAAATGGATAAATCAGCTGTAGCAGAACATGCCATTATGAATGGACACCAGATTCTATTCGACGATACACAAGTTTTAGCCACAACTTCCTACTATTTCCCTAGATTATACCGAGAGGCTATAGAAATATACAAGCATAAGGGAAATATTAACAGAAAAGAGGAAGGTATCAAACTGTCTAAGGCCTGGTTTCATACACTAGAAAATAAATGCATTAACACCAGTGACAACAAGAAGACGACCATTAGCCAATCAGCAAGAGCCATGCCCACTCACCCTGCACCCACCACTAGTATCAATACAACGTCCTCTACGTCCACAGCGCTTACTCTAAGTAGATCTTCCGACCAGGAAACACGCCTAGAAGCACTCGCCACTGAAGATGCCCTCCACAGTTGAGGGCGAAACGTCTGGTATCAACACCAACTATGGACCACGGCCACATAACCCGGAATCACTCAACATTATGATTACCGGCCGTGAAAGCCTGCATTCAACTTAAATACAATTTTATTATTTTTAGTCTGGACATCTTACCTCAATATTAATGTTTATTTGTTCTTGGACATGTTTCAAAACAATTCTGTTTTATCTTCAGCTTTCCCAGACTGGTTTTATTTATGTTGCATTATGTTGCACAACCTGGATGTCGATGTCAGCTCCATCCTGTGGTTAGCCAAAGAACCTCCAAACAAGGTCACGCTCCATCGGAATATCAAAATTCATAACTCTGTTTCTGTTCTTCTGAATATAAATTTTTTCCCAAATAGTCAGCTCTTTTGTATTTTCTAACTGTTTTAATAATTTAGTGTCCGAATTTATATTATGTTTTTCAGACCAAACATGAGCAGCAACTGCAGATTTTTCAATTTCTCCATTTTTAATATTTCTTATGTGTTCTTTGGTTCTAATTTTTAGGTTTCTTTTTGTTTTTCCTATATATATCTTTTCACAACCCATGCATTCAATTTGATATATTCCTGACTTTTTATTTTTATCAGTTTTTTCATTTTTGTTGGTTAAGTTTATTTAAACTGTAGTTATTTTTTGGTGCTAATTTAATATTAAACTTGTCAAATATATTTTGAAATTTATTATGTACCCAAGGGTGATATGTGAATTTCCTATATTTTTTCATAGGTGGTTCTTCTTTTTCAAGATTACTTCTGTTTATCATTTTTTGTTTTTTATACTTTTCTATCCTTTCATGTACCATTTTTTCATCAAACCCATTTTCTCTTGCTACTTTGATTATGTGTTTTTTCTCATGTTTGAAATCTTCTTCGTTTAAGGGTAAGTTTACCAATCTATGAGTTAAACTATTAAATGCTGCTAATTTATGTCCAATTGGATTGAACCCTGTTGATTTTATAAAATTTCGTATGAGTTTCTTTCCTATGAATCCCGAATTCAATTTCTCTTTTTTCTTCGTTTCTGACCAATTTAAGATCCAAAAAAAGGTATTTGTTTATTGTCTTCTATTTCTTTGGTGAATTTAATGTTTGTACTCTGTAAATTTAATAGTTTTAGGGAATCTTCTACATGTTTTTCTTTAACAATACAAATTATATCATCTACATATCTACTCCAAAATTTAAACATTGTGGGATGTGCTTTAGTGATTTTACATTCAAAATCGCTCATAAATAAATATGCCAGGAAAGGTGATAATGGGTTTCCCATTGAGAGCCCTGATTTTTGTCTATAGAAACTCCCATTGAATGTAAAAAACATTTGGTCAATGCATAACTCAGTTAATTTCAAATAATCTTCTTTGATCTCTCTGTCTATGTTGTTTTTTCTTAACCAATTGTTCAATATCTCCAAAGTTTTTTGTTTCGGTACATTTGTGAATAGTGAAACTACATCAAATGAAACCAACCTATCTGTGGGTTCAATTTCCAATTTTTCTAATTTCTTAACTAATTCCAATGAATTTTCAATCTGCAGACTTTCAAAATTATTAATTCTTTTTATTATATTACTTAAATACAAGATTGCAATAACATCTTTAAAATGTTAAAAATGGAGAAATAGAAAAATCTACAATAGCTGCACATGCATGGACAGAAAAACACAGAATCAAAACAAAAGCCAAATTCAATGTTTTTATTATTCATTTCATACATCTTCTTCTTCTTCCTTCCAAGTATTAGGCCAAGGCCTGTTACGATCCTATAGAAAATTTTCCCTCCAGCGTTTCATAGGACGGCCCAGTGATCTTCGTCCTCTTGGTATATAATTATAAACAGCTTTGGGGATCTGATTTGAACTCATTTTTTCATCTTGAATCATCTTAATGATGGATAAATCATATTTTAAGAGAAAAATGATATGCCCAGTCTGAGCATATAATTTTTCTCTTCAAATATGAAAAGCCAAATTACTAAAACAGTTACATAAATCTAAGGTACTCACAACTTGGGAGAAAATTTACATCCACAAAAACAGAAAGAAAATAATGAATTTTGAAATTCCAGGGGGAAAAAAAAAAAAAATATTTGGAAGTTCATTGGTCAGCTAACAGAGGGGCAGAAAACAACCTACAAGATCACCAACTGCCAATTCAACAATTAGAAAGAATTGACAATGACATGTAGTGTGTCGAAACCCTGGGTCTTCAAGAAACTACAAATATGAAGTGAGTCATGCATTCTCTAACTCATATTATTTATGTATAAAACTTACCTTCTCATCTGTCCTCTCTTAGTATATTTATTACTCGTCCCTTCTCCAACAGAACCTGCTTTCTCTGAGCCAGTATCTGGTGACGATTTTGAATCAGAACCTAGAAAAAATATATAAAAGAGAAAAAAAAAAGATGTAGCATGGAAGTTGCTAACCAACTCAGAGTCACAATCATACATTTAAGTTATTGGATAAAAACTGTTTGGTTTTAGTGCAGGACATGTATACAGTGAAATCTTTGGACAGAAATATGAACTATATTGATATTTTTAAGAAGTAAAATCCGATCCATTTAATTTTAATAATGAAAATAGCTTAATTTTAATAATAATAGCTTTAATTATTAATCAGTTATATATTTGGCTCACCTCATATTTCTTGATTTTTATGCAGACCAGTTTCATCGCTTCTGTGCGATATTCTTGATGCATTACAACTGTTGCCTGGTGGTTGTCCATCCTGTAAGTTGATTTGTGCTCCCTCTGCTGGCTGCCCAATGAACTTCCAATTCAATTTTTTTTTTCTCTTTCACTGGGAGTTTCAAAATTCATGGTTTTCTTTTTATTCTTGCAGATGTAAATTTTCTCCAAAAATTATGAGTTCCTTAGATTTTTCTAACTGTTTTAGTAATTTTGCCTTAGTTTCAATTCTGTATTTTTCTGACCTTGCATGTGCAGCTATTGCAGATTTTTCTATTTCTCCATTTTTAACATTTCTAAGGTGTTCTTTCAATCTTGTATTTAAATTCCTTTTTTGTTTTTCCTATGTATATTTTTTCACAATCTTTACAATCAATTTGATAAATCCCTGATTTGTTGCCATCTTCAATCTTTTCATTTTTGTTGGTTTTGATTAATTTATTCAAACTGCAATCATTTTTAGGTGCTAATTCAATCTTAAATTTGCTGAATTTTTTTTGAAACTTATTAAATACTAAAAGATCATCATCAACATCCAGTATCATGGCAGCTGCTGCCATCTTCCGGAAACCAAACATCATTCCTCTTATATTTGAAGAGAAAAATTTTCGCCCAGACCGGGACTCGAACCCGGGACCCTTGGCCCTCCGGGCCAAGTGCTCCACCAACTGAGCCACCGAGGCGAGTTACGATCTAGACGCAAATTTTTCTCTTATGTATGTTGTAATTCCCTTGCGCCAAATGCTTGAAACCATAGCTTCTATCTTTGCAAATGGCGGCTTCTTAGTTAAGAAGACATTTATTGGGAATTTAACACTACCTTATAGCCAGTAGGGCTTCTATTGACGATTTTATTATTAATTTAACACTTCTCATAGAAGGATAAATTATATTTGAAGAGAAAAATTTTCGCCCAGACGAAAATTTTTCTCTTCAAATATAATTTATCCTTCTATGAGAAGTGTTAAATTAATAATAAAATCGTCAATAGAAGCCCTACTGGCTATAAGGTAGTGTTAAATTCCCAATAAATGTCTTCTTAACTAAGAAGCCGCCATTTGCAAAGATAGAAGCTATGGTTTCAAGCATTTGGCGCAAGGGAATTACAACATACATAAGAGAAAAATTTGTGTCTAGATCGTAACTCGCCTCGGTGGCTCAGTTGGTGGAGCACTTGGCCCGGAGGGCCAAGGGTCCCGGGTTCGAGTCCCGGTCTGGGCGAAAATTTTTCTCTTCAAATATAATTTATCCTTCTATGAGAAGTGTTAAATTAATAATAAAATCATCATTCCTCTTATTGTTTATTTTTTCTTTCACTCACCTCATACTTCATAACTTCTCCCAGACCTGGGTTTCGTCACATCATTTGCGACATTCTCAATGCTGTGTCACGTTGTTATGAAGTATGAGGTAAGTGAAAGAAAAAATAAACAATATTAAGAAACCTCACAGTGTTATTTCCTATCAACATAACTTAATCATTCCTCTTGTCCATCCATTGATCTTCCTCGAATCCTCTGATATTCATAGCTACTTGTACCCCTTCTATCCAAGTTTTCTTCAGTCTTCCTCCTTTCCATTGGGATCCATTCCATAACAATTTTAGACAATCTTTGCTCTGGCATTCTTTTGACATGGCCATACCATTGTAATCTTTTCTTTTCTAAGTCTATGATGTCTGGCTCCTCTTGTACACCCACAATTTCCCTTATTTCTTTATTTTGTATCCTACTAAATTTCTTGAATTTTTTACCGATTTCTTTATTTGTCTGAAGAATACTTTCATTTAACACTTTTTGTTTCTTGAATTTATTTTCTAAGTCTATGATGTCTGGCTCCTCTTGTACACCCATAATTTCCCTTATTTCTTTATTTTGTATTCTACTAAATTTCTTGAATTTTTTACCGATTTCTTTATTTGTCTGAAGAATACTTTCATTTAACACTTTTTGTTTCTTGAATTTATTTATTTTCTTATGAATCATCTTTTCCTCAAAACCATTCTCTTTTTGCTATTTTTATAATGTGTTTTTACTCTTTCTTAAAATTTTCTCTGCTCATGGGAACATTTACAAGTTTGAAATCGCGATATCATGGAAACATGAATCCTATGAGGTGAGTTGTTTAAACAATATGTTCTCCGATGAATTTTACAAGTCTGTATGTTAAACTATTAAATACTATTTAATATTAAACATTTTAAAACATACTTCGTCAGATGGTGTTGTTGATAGCGATGTCTATCGGCCTTCAGATGAAAGGAGAAATAATGGTATAAGTGGAATGAAATTTGACGTTCCTATCGGAAGTTCAAATGGTGTAACGGTTATCGAACCAACGTACAGAGTCAGAGATCCAGGGTTCGACTCCTGGTTCAAACGTAATTTTTCTTTCTAAAATAAAACTATCTGATTTAAATATTTATAAATGTTATAAAAATCATTACATTTATTTTATAACATTTACTTACTTCATAATAATGTATTATACTTACAAACTGTACGCGAACGAGATGGATAGAGAAGGCGCCGTTTGGTGCGTTTCATACGTCGAGACTTGTGACCTGACGGTTCTCCTGATGATCCTATGTGTGTTGACACAATCTGGGAATGTATCATACTTAGCACCATCATCATAGCTCCTGGAACCAGCACTTCAGAAGCAGATACATGTTGCTAAAATAAAAGTTAAAACATGAACTATTTAAATATTATTTCTGATTTTAGATATTAAATTTATCACTTATCTAGAACAAAAAGGTCTAGAGAACAGAAAGTTCATAGCCTTGGCATGTAGGGATTCATATAAAGGAGAGAATTAATATTCATTTGAATCAGGAGTCTGGTAGCTCAATGGAGCACTCATGAATAGAACAAGATATTACTTATTTTAGGAATTCACACTATAAGGTATATTCATTTAGGTAACATTTTTTATCACTCACCTCATATTATTATTCTTCTTTAACTATAAACTAGTTTTGGAACATAGTTTTTGTTCCATCCTCAGTATCATCACAACTGTTGTTCTGTCGTCTTGAAGAGCTGTCCTTTGCTTCTTCCATTGGCAGACTGAAAAACCTTGAAAACAGATCATTCTCCCCGGGATTTTCAAAGTTCATCAATTTCTTCTTTTCGCTCTTTTGAATGGGAAAAGATCTACATTCAAAAGGGTGAAAAGAAGAAATTGATGAACTTTGAAATTCTCGGGGAGAATGACCTGGTTTCAAGGTTTTTCAGTCTGCCAATGAAAGGAGCGAAGGACGGCTCTTCAAGACGACAGAACAATGGTTATGATGATACTGAGGATGGAACAGAAACTATGTTCCAAAACTAGTTTATAGTTAAAGAAGAAGAATAATATGAGGTGAGTGATAAAAAATTTTACCTATAAGAACCAGATATATCAGGTTCAAATCCTGATTCAAGTGTATATTTTTCTCTTCAAATAAAATTATTATTTTTAATAAAATATAAATGAATTTTATTAATTTCATAATATGAAAATATGGAAAATATTAATCTGACTTTAAAAAATATTTTGTTAAAAAAATTGAATAACCTCATTATGAATATATTTATCTATTTCATGGCATGATAGGTCCAGAAGGCCCTTAACTTTTCATCTGGCTGCTGGCCCCACATCCACACATGCCATTTTCAGAGGCGGATGATCATCCAGCTAGTTTTCTCAACCTGAGTCACTACTTACTGCTGCTACACAAATTCCTAACAATGCTAGGGAGGGGCATCAGTTCCCATAATGACTGAAATTCCATGAAAAAATGTCTTTCCTCATGGGGATTCAAACCTGTGCATCTCGTAGCTCTGCACCAAGGCATGATGACTATAGCATGAGACACATTACTCAATATCTAATGTTAAAATTATTAAGAATGACAGAGGAAACAATTATAAACAACTTTCATGTAGGAACTCAAGTCCGAAAATCCTTCATAATGATAATATTAACCTAAATCTTTCACTTCTTGTTATATATTTGTATTTATCAAATACACTTGAAAGTTAATAATAGTAAAATGTCAATATGTACTAAAAGAACTGCTGAAAATGTCCTCTACCATCCTCAATTAAGGCAATACAATGTTACACTATGGACTTGAACCTAGCGAAAAGGATTTTTGAGACATGATTCCTATATGTAAGCCCATTAATAGCTATTCTCCCTAAAATTTTGTAACATAGTGACTGAATCACCATGTTTTTTATTTTTTACTTACCTCTGATGTCTCCTCTTCATTATGTGAGGTACAGTAGAAATAATAAAGTGCCATATTGATTAACTGTAAAAAGTAAATTAGTAAGAGAAGGGCAAAAACTCTAGGTGATGTTTGTTGTATCCACCAGCGACTATATGCTGGCAGCATAAAAAGACGCAAGGCTGCCAATCGCGTTACTGTCAACAGCCCATGTTTTGGTTTTGCCTTGGGAAAGGATGAACCTATAAAAAAAGGAAAAGATATAATTTAATTATAGTATTTAGTAAGCCCATGTGGTTTTTTCTTCCACTCAAATATGACACAAATAAAAGTCAAAGATATGATATGTTAGAATCATATTTGCTTATCAGCTGGCTGCTGATCTTATATCCATATGTGCCAATTACAGAGGTGGATGACTCCCAAAAAACTGCGCTTCCATTCTTGAAGAACACAAAATATGAGGTGAGATGACTCATTTTTTTATTAATTATTAATTTGAAATCCTCATAATGTTATTTCCCATAATTAATTTACGAATCAATTACAATGTTTGAGAGAAGAAAAAGGAGGCAAAGACACAATTTTTTTTGTACAGAAATGTGTGTACAGCATCAAACATGGAATTTGAATGGCCATCATGAGCTAATTTCCTATTTGTGCCAGTTTCATAAAGCAATATACATAATTATGCAGAGAGAATTGGCATGTCGCCTGCTTAGAATCAACTTGTTCTAACTTCATTTTTTAAAATGTTCGTAAGAAGTTTGGATGTTATCCAATTCACAACAATAACACTGATTTGAGGAAAGAAATTTAACACTTCTGATCACAAAATGTACAATTTTATGTGAAACAAATACAGAAAAGTATGTGAATAAAAAAAAAAATTTAAAGCGGAGTTAAAACACCTGGTTTTAGCCAAGTCATATTGTGAATGTTTTCTGTATGTATATGCCTTGACATATTCTCGGTCACATTCATGCTTATAAGGTGTTTGCATGTTCAAAACTTAGAAAAAATTACCCTTCAGGAGATTGGTTAAATTTTGTCTCTAAGGCTCTTCTCCTAGGATGGGTAACAACTCTACAAATGCAAATAAAACCCATTTCACATAAAATTTCCATTTTTAGTTATCAACATGTTAAAATTAAGATTTAAATTAAAATTCTTTATACCTCACCTCATATCCACTCTTCTAATTATACCTGTTTCAAAATCTGTGTGGTTTCATCTTCAGTAATATGGTCAGATGTTATGTCGTTTAGGAGAATTGCTTCTTAATCCCTCTGTTGGTGGACTGATGAACATCCGAATCAAATCAAATTCCCCGGGAATTTCAAAATTCTTTTAAACTTTTAGAACCAAAAGAATATACTGAAATAAAATTGGCCCCCACTTCCTAAAACTATAAAACAAGTTGATAATACTTTAAAAAACATCAAGACACTTTTCCATCCTATTCAACAGAACAGCTTTGAAAATTGAACTAGTTCTGAAAGGCTAGCTGAATATTTTAAATGATCTTTTATTTAATAGTGAGTGGAGAACATATTTTTTATATTTTATTTGTTGAGGACAACTGCCACCACAGGTATAATTTTTATTAATATTTAATTTTAGGAAGTGATATTTTGAGGTTATTTTAATTATATTATTAAAATAATATAATATTGAGGTAAGATGATCAGACTAAAAATAATATAATTAATAATTTTTATTGTTTTAAATAATTAACAACAACGTGGTGGTTTGTAATGTTTTTTAACAGTATTGACACACAAAACAAGACAAGATAGGATATTAAATGATACAATCAGGAAAATATTAAATGTAGGAAAATTAACAATTTGATATAAGAAAAATAGATTAAAATGATTTGGACACTTCAAAAGAACGATAAAGGAAAAACTGCCAATATGAATCTTAAACTAAAGGTCAAAGGCAAATTGCATAAGGAAGACCAATGCAAAAGTGGAATAACCAAATCAAAATCAAATTACAAAACAGGTAATATGAAGAATTAAAAAGAATGAAACCATGGGAAGATAGAGATGGATGGTGGCAAATTTGGAATCAATTCCCATAAGGTGAGAACTATAAGAGAATGATTAAGATTTGACTCTACGGGTCGCATGTTTGGACGCATTAGACAGTAAAATGCCTTCTCTGCTGAGCAAGTTGTATGCTAATACGATTTTGCTTACTCAGAAATCTGTTCATGCGATAATAATTGGTTAAATTTGTAAGCTACCTGCGGAGGTAGCTTAAATGAGCAACTCAAATTAAAATCCCGAAGGGAACCGAATGGGAACCGATGGTAATCGATGTACTTTGCTGCTTTATCCAACATTTATCCAAGATGTCGGACCTTGAAGACTTCGATCATGTTTTCGGTATACATGGAGAAGAGGAATTTGATAGAGTCTACCAAAGAATTCAACTGAAAGAACAGGAGAATCGGCGTAATATTGCGTGTCGCAGAAGTGTTTGTATACGGTATTATTTGCGGGATGCAAGCATAAATGCATTCCTCTATAGCAGACGAAAATAACGGAAGTGGTTTTATCGCTGAGAATTCTGGGTAATTTGTTGCCAATATTACGAAATCGTCGACTCTCGTGCATTTCCGATAAGTTGGCCGTTAATTCGTTCTCAGCAATTGCTCACGGTGAATCAGCTCACTAGTGATTGGAAGTAATTTGAGTAGAGAGTTATGTTCTAACATACGACCCTACGTATCAACAATTCTGGAAGGCAGGAAAACATTTTTTTTCACTCTAATCACCCCATGGATGCCGCCAGGATTACTTTCAGGGGTGCATCTACATCTATACACTATACTATTAACTAATAAAATATAATTTATAATTATACATTATGTTACGTCAATTAATCAAATTCAAATTGTGCGACAACATAACCAGTGTTCACAGAAATACAGTAGAGGAGGACATTAAATTCATTGACAAGGTGATGAAGACACCTTAAATTTTTATTCAAACAGTGACTTAATAAAAAATATTTCTTAGATTTTTAAAATATTTCTTAATTTTTTTATGTGTATTGTACCCTCCTGTCGGCGACAATGAATCATCCTATATTTTTGTATATTTGTTTTTATAACTTATTCTATTTGTTAATTTTTTGTTCACTGTTTCCTTATTCTCTTATTATATATGTTGTTAATAGATCTGTCATTTGGATGAATGAATTGTATTTCAAGTATTCTGCATTAAATAAATAAAATGAATTAATAAGAAATAATTACCCCTGACCAAGTCAACATCAATGAGCTCTGTCTTGAGTTTTGCTGTTTTCTTAGGAACATGAGTAAGACCATGGAGGATACGCTGCTCTATTGTTCTTTCCCACTGTTGCTTGTCGTAAGTACCAATTTTTTTCTGATACCTGAAAATTGTCATGACAGTAAAAAAAACACTGAATAAGCAGTAAGTTCTCCAATGCAAAAACCTTCTGATCACTGTTTAAATATTAAATTCACATTAAAAGATGAACTTAGATAGAGATAAAACAACACTTCATTACCACATGTTTCAAGATAAGATTACAAATCAAATGGCTCAATGTTAATCTTCAAAATGTTTCTATGGATGAAAACAAAATAAAACCCTGGATACATATCTGAAAAGCATAACTTTAACTTCCTTTAGAATAAAAACTTCCTTTATTTATTTCCTGTATAATATTAAACACCACATCCTTTCAAAATATATCATTATATCAATAACAGCATGCTTATCAGCAAGATAAAACAATAAGATAATGTGAATTAAAAAAAGCAGAGAAGGAGAATCTTGGTTTCTGATTAGCCTTAGAATTGTACATGCACTACTAATTTCTAGAATAATAAAACAATTCTATATTATTGTATTTATATATTAATGACATCATCCAAAATTGGAAAAGTAATGTTAATGTAGGTATAAGAATGGACCGTTTTAAAAGATTAAATGTTTTAATGTATGCTGATGATGTGGTTATTATTATTCAAGAAAATGAAAATAATTTGCAGTACTCTTTACATCAATTAAATCAGTTATTCCAAGAATATAATTTTAAAATATCAAAGAAAAAAAAACGAAAATAATGGCATATTGGGGAAGTGAACATATAAGATCAAAAATCATAATAAAGAACAAACCTCTGGAACAAGTAACAACTTTTAATTATTTGGGTTGTAAATTTACAATAGACACAAAAATTGAAAGAGACATAAATGTGAAACTGTCAAGATTTCAAATGATATGTGGAACTATACATAAAACATTAAAGAACAAAACAACAAGAGATAATGGATTGAAGTTTTATACAACGCTGGCAGTTCCTGCATTACTTTATGGGAGTGAAACTTGGGTAATGACCAAAAAATTACAAAGTAGAATACAAAGAATAGAAATGAACTTCCTTAGAAGAACAAAAGGCTGCACAAGAATGGAACGGTTAAAGAATGAAGATATAAGAACAGTGTTAAATATATATCCATTAAATTATAAAATCAAAGAATATAGAGAAAAATGGTTTAGACATGTAGAAAGAATGAACGTAACAAGATTACCAAAAGCAGCATTTAGCTACAAGCCAAGAGGTTCAAGGAATGTTGGAAGACCAGTGAAAAGATGGACAGAACAACTGTGAGGTGGAACAGGCATTTTGCCTAGCCCGTGAAGTGAAGAAGAAGATCACAAGTAACTTCTCACAGAAGTGCATGGCTGGGCACATACCCACTACATACCTCTCTAACCTGAGCTAGTGTTTTCCAATCATCCCCTGCATTAATTACCTCCTCAAATCATGGTTAATATTATTCTTACGCCTCATTCTTGGCCTATCTACTGAGTGCTTTACCTCCTGGGCTTCCTATGAATCATAAGCAAAAATGATGAAGAAATCTTAGTGTTTTTTGAAATGAAAAATTTGAGTAATATTTGATCCAATAAACATTGATGGAGAATGGTGTATTAGATATAACAAGGAGCTATATAATCTATATAAAGAAATGGATTTTGTCACATATATCAAAATACAGAGACTAAATAGATGGGGCACGTGATAAGATCTAGTGATCATTTATCTGTATATAAAACACTTACTTCAACTGTGGAAAGGAAAAGACCCAAAGGAAGACCTAAACTTAGGTGGGAATATGGATGTAAAGGCTCTGGGTGAAAGAAAAGTGGCGTAGGCTGGTCTTGATAGAAAAGCTTGGTGGGAGCTTCAGAGGAAGGCTGAGGCTCTTGTGCCAACTATGATTAACAAGAAATATGAAATGTATAAAGAAATAGAGGCCTTTCCACAAGTGGTTCTATCTAGTGTGTATGGACATAGTGGTTCTTAATCGGAAAAAGAACACACGTGTCATCATAGATCCTGTCATATGCTTTCAGATAAATGAACAATCAGATGCTGTCAATTTATAATAGAAACTTTTTTTAATTCATGTGAAAATTTAAATGACATATATCATGTTTGGAACCAGAGGGATAAGTTAGTTTTCTTCAGAAAATTCAAAAGTAATGACTTTTGAAACCTATTATTTCTTTAAAACTTTAAAAAAAAGATATTTGCAAATTATATTAGCCATCATTTGTATGTCCCTTAATATGATTATGATAGCAGCTTTCCACTTGGTTGCTGGAATTTTCTAAGGCATGTTTCACAAATTATTTTAAAATCTTGTTTTATTTGTTCATATATAAGCAATGAAATTCAAATATGTCATGAAAAGAAAAATTAATACCTGAAATGGGATTTGAACCTGGAACATCTAATTCTACATGTTAATGCATTATCCACTAAAGCTATAGTGGATAATGCACTAATATATAGAATTAGAGGTCCCGGGTTCAAATCCCAGTTCAGGTATTAATTTTTCTTTTCATATTGGATAATGCACTAACATATAGAGTTAGAAGTTCCAGGTTCAAATCCTGATTCTGGTGTTAATTTTTCTTTTCATACCACACACACACACACACACATATATATATATATATATATATATATATATAGATATTATAAATATATTTTTGACATTTGGCAATGAAGGCAAATATGATATGAAAAGAAAAAAGAATGCTTGAGTCAGGATTCACTTTAGAGACTCGAGTTCAAATCCCGACTCAAGCATTCTTTTTTCTTTTCATATCATATATATATATATATATATATATATATATATATACACATATATAAATTAAAAAAAGCAAGCATAACAGTAACAATAATAACAATAATAATAATAATAAGAAGAAGAAGAATAACCTTATTGACATAGTTATTCTGAACTCGTACAACTTAACAAAATATAAACAGAAAATATACAGTTTCTGAAAAAAAAAAAACTGGTTACCTCACTAAAACTAGAAAATAACTAAACATGTTGTTTTCAAATGCTGGGCCTTGGCAATGGAGCCATTAGCGTTCTTGCTCTCCAATATTTCTCTATGGTGGATCCAACAGGTAATGCTTCACAGGTTTGTAGAATAACTAAACATTAATTCTAAGCTTCATGGTACTACCTACTAGCTTACAGATGTTGGACTTGCACAATCACACTTTCATTTAATTACAGAAGGATTTTATCATTAATACTTGTCACATTTTAAAAAGATTCCTAAACATTATACAACACATGTAATTATGGTGACACAATCTGAGGAAAAAAGATGGGCAGTTAATACTAGATTTTTATTCATGCTACTGGATTTTGTGGAGTTCTGATCAATGATTGTGAAGTAAAGGGAAAAGTAATGTTGGTGACTAGTGTATTGCAACTGGGCAGTTAATACTGAACTTTTATTCATGCTATTGGTTTTTGTCGATTCTCATCAATGACTGTGATGTAAAGGAAAACGTAATGTTGGTGACAGCTATTAGTCTTGATGAAGATTTAATTGAAAATGGGGTTGATGATCTTCAAAATATGTCCAGGTAAGAGAATCTTATGAAGTGAGCTGCAAAATTTACAATACATGTATTGATTTCACATATTTTCTATTTGTGTATAAGTAAAAGAAGCATAATATATACATGATTCAGTATGCCTTGTAAACTATTTCTTGGTAAGTTATGTAGATAGGAAATAACACTATGAGGTTCTTTAATATTGTTTATTTTTTATTATTTCACTCACCTCATACTTCATAAATCATAGCAGACCCTGGGTTTCTTCACGTAATTTGTGACATTGTCAATGCTGCGTCACGTTCACAACTGACGTCAGTTGTGAACGTGACGCAGCATTGACAATGTCACAAATTACGTGAAGAAACCCAGGGTCTGCTATGATTTATGAAGTATGAGGTGAGTGAAATAATAAAAAATAAACAATATTTCTTGGTACATTGCTTTATTATGCCAGTCATCATGAAGATAACCCTGATATAGTTAAAAGGGTAATTTAACTTGAAGTAATGCCCACTAGGATGATTCTCCATTTATTTTAAAATGTGTGTTCCAATGCCATCCATTGGACTTTTCATCCTTCGGGTTCCACATAAGGCAAATGTGGTTCACTTTCAATTTCTTTACATAGATTATGTGCCCTTATATTGTGTACAGAGATTAGTATGGGATAAGCATATGTTTAACTATATGAGAGTGTTGCATGAGGGATAAAGATAAAGAGAATTATCTGTTAATATTTTATTTAATGACAATTCTTCAGCAGCTTGGGCTGTTATGTTTGTAGATAGATGTTCAAATCCAGCCAGTATCAATACATTTTTAAGGGAGTAAAAATAGTGAGCATTGTTTACTTCAGAAGGGAAGAAAAGCCATGGATCCTGTAGTTTAGATTTACAGGAAATAAAAGAACATCATTTGAAACAGGAGGCCTTTAAGCAAAATTCATCAGTCCTTTCACACCCAAATCTGAATTATGATACTGATGACCTAAGCTGTTTAAACAGATTGTAAACAAAATTGAAACTAACTCAATTTTTAAAAATTCAAATTAGGCCATCAATAATTTTTTGTCTTTCATTCTTCACACTGTCAGTCACATGTATGCATTATAATTTTTATTTATAGTCTGTTTGATGAGTCAAGAGAATATTTCTGTCAGATACAGGAATGACTGTATATATGTTCTTTATCAACCTAGAGGAAGACACCAGTTCTTCAGAATGAGATGGAAACCGAAAATGATGAAGTAATCTGAATGGAGTAAATTGTAATAATTTTTTCTAAACTTCAGAACACAGAATGCTATAAAAATAAAATATAAATACTATAAATATAAAATATTAATATATCCCTAATATAATTAATTATTTATTTGATTTGTAATTACATGCTAATGTAGTATAGCATTAACACACTTTTTTAGCATATAAAATATTAAACAGGTTATAAAAATATAAAAATAATAAAGTATAAATACTATAAATATATAATTACTATAATCATAATATAATAAATTATTTATTTTCCTCATAGGTAGTGGCATTAACATATTTTTGAAATGATGGTTAGTTGCTCTCACCCTCTGCCAGGTCATGAGCCGACCATATGAAAATAAACATGGGAAGATTTTCTTAACTTGCCAAACAGACTGTAACAAATTAGATAGCTGTTTGCTAGATACTTAAAATAAAGAAACATACCATGTAACAATTTCTCGCAGCCCCATGGTTCAGCAGATTTTGTAATCTGTTGACAGTAACACTACATCGCAATGACGGCTTCTACAACAAAGATGTGCAAATTTTTACATATTACTACCCATTAACTATTTCAATAGATGGTGTTTCAGGTGTAAAAATGGTTCAGAACAAATTTAGCACAACCTTGAAACTGTGCCAAGAAACTAAAACTATTGATATAAACCTTGACCATCAAAATGAATATAAGATATCTCAGATCTATTTTCAGAGTGGCATTTGCTTTCATCACCACAAATTTTTCAAGCTTAAAACAAAACTTCATATTTTGACTTGAAGCTGGGAGTTAATTATTTTATAATATAATATAATATAATATAATATAATATAATGTAATATAATATAATATAATATAATATAATATTTACAAAAAATATTTATATTAGAAATAAATATTGTGAATAATATAATAATAAAAAACAAAGCATAAATAGTCAATAACTGATTTTGGAACTTCCTTCTTCTTCTTTTAGGTCACATTCTTTTTGTAATCTCAGTGATGTATATGTGCATTAAAATCTAAAAACTGTAATATTAATTCCAGCTAAGATGGAGGATTTTTTTTAATGTGGCTTTCTTTGGAAGGGAGTAAAAAACAAAAGCCCTACATCACAAATAAAAGAATTCATGAATACATAGCCCATAGCTGAAAAAAAAAAATTCTAGGTATAAGAGCTCCTCTACTGTTACATTTAACTTCATAGCAGAAATAGGCAATTTTAAACCCACTAAATAACAAATATCCTCTTTCAAGGATACAATTTTTGGTAGAGTTTGGGGACTTGATCAAAACTGTTTATATTCATGCCCATAATTTGTTTTCCATCACATTCTTCCACTTCTTTCTTTCACTTTTATCATTCTTTTTTGACAAGTTTCAACCGTACAACTTCCATTAGTTTTTTCATATTTTTTTTTTAATTCTATTTCACTTTTGGCAACTTTGGTGTAATGAAAACAGAGTTTTTAAAATGTATTTGAAAAATTTACTCCCTTTCAATGATTTTCTGTAGAACTGACAATTTTTTTCTAAGAAGCCTTTTCTTAAAAATAAATGTAAGAAAATTATTTTAAAAATTATGGATGATTTTTTGTACATTTTCTATTTAAATCTATTTTTTTATTGTTCAGAATTAAGCAGTAAAAAATGGGATACATGTCTTGGAATTTACAGTACCAAAATTGCCCAAAAATCCATTGATTATATCTTTTAGGCAAGTAAAATCAAAATGTATATTTACATATAAATCATATTTTTATAAACTTTAAATGTGTATCACAAAAAAAAAGATGAAAAAATCTGAAAGAATGTTCAAATTTAATCGGGGGGGGGGGGAGAATGCATTTCCAGTGGAAGAAAATTCTTTCTTGTAGATCAGTAATATCAAACTATTTTAAGTGAGACTTGTACTGGTAATAGGTAATTACTGTTCAGTGTCATTCTTTTCACAGACTATTTAACTCATGTCCCAAATGGTAGTCAATAACCAATCACATTTCAATGAATTTTGTTTTACAACCAATGACAGTCGTGTTTCACCTCACTCTTTATCAGCTCCTGCTTTTGTGATAAATAAAGCTCCTCCTTTTTAATATTCTGAACAGGTCAGAGCATTATTTTTCTCCAAAAAATACACTGAATATAGCAAATAATGAACAGTTTTCTTGATTTTACCGAGTTGTTTACTAAAAAAATAAATGAATAACCTATAATGTTGATTATAATATACAGTTTGATATGTTTAATTATTTCTCCACTAGGATGCATTCTTACAATATTGTGATCCTATTTGGCAATAAATAATATGATCAAGTTACAGTGAATAAACATAACCTCACATTTCTGATTTGTTTTCAAACATCACTCTTTACATTAAATATATAAATGTTTTAAAATACCAGTAACTATATTCAAATAATGATTTTTGAGTAAACAGCTTAATTCTACTCATTAAATAGTCCTAACAAATGCCACTCTTGATTTCCAAATCCTCTAGATAAATTGGCAGCTAATTAAAATCTTAAAATAAATCATGTTGCATCATCATCCAGCTATACAGGTTATCATCATCATCCTGCCAGGTATTAGTCCTAGAAGAATTGTTACGGCCTGAGAAAGCAGTTTTCGTGCCATTTTTTCATAGGTCGACCAAGTGACCGTTTCCCATTTGGAGTGTAGTTCATTATTGCCTTGGGGATCCTGGATCTAGCCATTCTTGAAACATGTTCCTTCCAGTTTAGCTGATATCTGGAGATGTAGTCCAGTATTGGTGACACATTAAGTTCTTGAAGGATTTCTACATTTTTCTTTCGATCCCATTTGGTGTAGCCAGTTGTTCGGCGCATAAATTTCATCTCACAACCTGTTAGTCTGCTTTCATCTCTCGTCCTTATAGACCACGCTTCACTCCCATAACATAGGACTGGTCGAGCCATTATTTGATAAAGACGAGTAAGAGTTGATTTTTGCACTAATGAAGGTTTTTTAAAACTCTATTAATGATTCTCATTGATTTGTTGAATTTCACAATTTTCTCTGGTAAATCCAAATTTTCAACAAAAGAGAGTTTATATCCTAAATAAGTTAACTCATTAACTCTCTCTAAAATTTTGTTATTTAAACAAATTTTGCTTGGTATTGGGGATTTTCCACAAAAGGCCATTATTTTAGTTTTATTGGTACATATTGATTCAGGTTAGACAAATTAAATACGTTATGTACTAATTCAGGAACTGGTTATCTAAGTTTTTACCTGTAATGAACTAAATTTGTGCATGTTTAAACTGAGATTGAGGTTTAAATTGGAGCTTGTATTTAAAAAATCTATAAGATAGGGGATAAAACTGATTGCATCAAGAGCATCTCAATACTTTCAACTTCATATACAATTCAAATAAATACAGTGTGTTCAGAAATTCCCATCACAAACTTGAGAGACTCGTAGAGGGGACTGAATAGGTAACAATTTTAATTGGAACCCATGTTCGGAAAAGTGCCATTTTTGTTCTGCAAGTACAAATTACTATATGCAATCAGGTTGACAAGGTTAAAGATGTTTAGTTACGTCATTATCTGCACGACAATCACTCATGATAACTATCCTGTCTTTTACAGCACATCTTTGAACCTAAGCCTCATCAATCATGTATCATAGTTGAGTACATAAATACAGAATACACTGACATGGGAGGATCTCTATGAGCAGCAATTATGCCCTTACCATCTCCAGAGGGCAACATACAATGGGTCCGACTGATTTTCCTTCTTCTTCTTCTTCCTTCCAAGTATTAGGCTAAGGCCTGTTACAATCCTATAGAAAATTTTCCCTCCAGTGTTTCATAGGACGGCCCAGTGATCTTCGTCCTCTTGGTATATAATTATAAACAGCTTTGGGGATCCGATTTGAACTCATTCTTTCAAGATGGTGTTTCCAATTTAGTTGGTACTGTTTAATGTATTCCAAAATTGGCGTAGTCTTCAATTCTTTTAAGATATCGGTGTTCCTTTTCCGATCCCATCTGGTGTAACCTGCTGTTCTGTGCATGAATCTCATTTCACAAGCCATTATTCTGCTTTCATGTTGTCTTTTTAGTGTCCATGCTTCACTACCATAGGTCAACACTGGTCTAGCCAAAGTGTTATAAAAACGTAATCTGGTGTTTTTTTGTACAAGGGATGGTTTCATAACTTAATTAATAATTCCCAAACTTTTATTATAACTAGTAATTTTTTCAGGGATATCCTTTTCATCCCAGATAGAGAGATAATATCCAAGATATTTAAATTGATTAGATCTCTCTAAAATTTTATTCTGGAGACACATTTTACTTTGTATGGGGTCCTTCCCATGAAATGCCATAATTTTAGTTTTGTTATGTTTTCCTTCATTCGTTTATTAATTTATTCATATATATATAATGAAAAGCACCGGTGAAAGTCCACATCCCTATCTTACTCCAGTGTTACTGATTTTCCACTACAGGCTAATTTCTGCACATGGTTCCTATATGGTTGTTTTCAACAATGGATACTCTTCATCTATGAACGCAGGTATACTAAGGATGCTGCTTTAAACTTGAGAAACATGAAAACCTCCATGTCATGCATGTCCAAGGATTCTAGCAATGTTTCAGCATTAATTTGTTGGCAGGTATTGTGAACGGCCATTTGATTGGATCTTATCTTCTTTCAACTGGCCTAACATGTGACATTTATTTTATATTCCTGGAAGAAATACTGGGTGCATTCTTCGAAGATGTCATTGGACATCCGTTGACTCCTCTGGTTTCAACATGATGGTGCACCACCTCATTTTCTATGTGCCGTTCATGATCATCTTAACCAGTGATTCGGTCTGAGATGAATAGGTCAAGGCAGACGATTGCACGGCCTCCACAATCGCCAGATTTAATTCTACTAGACTTTTTTTTTCTGTGGGGCTATATGAAGTCACTGGTGTATCAAATCCCTGCGGACACTGTAGAAAATTTACTTGCATGAGTTCTGGCCACTGCATGATGAGATTCAACAGGCTCTAGGTGTGATGAGCTAGTATACCAAACGTGATTTGCAGGTACAATGTGTGCAATAAGCTTGGTGGTTGCCACATTGTTGTAGTGGATAAGCACTAACCACAATGTTAAGTACAACACAGAAGTTTAGTTGGTTTGCATATAAACAATTATTATTACAGTGACAAAGTGAATTTTCTTTACTTTTTTTCCTTGACATTTTGTCACAAAAATCAGTGAACATTAGATTGTGTAAATATATACTAACAAAATTCATATCAAATTCCATTGAGGTGAATAATCATAAGATAAAAATTAAAAATATACCTGCTGGCAAGTGCCGTCGTTCTCAACAAATAATGTACAGGGTGGACCGCTCGAATGGACCTAATTTCAATTGCTTGTTACTGGCAAACGGTTGAAGATAGAAACTTAAAACAACGTTCATAGTACAGAAAAACTCACCAAGTTTCGAATCCTGTCGGTAGATGGCACAAAGATACGTTTCTCGTTCTTAGATTTAATTGTTTGTGAAAATGGCGACTCCGCAGATGAAAGCGCAAGCTGTTTTGTGGTATGCGGAGTTTAAATCAATCATTAGAGTTCAAAGGGAGTTCCGGCGTGTGTTTAACCGTGATGCTCCAACTGCTAGAAGCATAAAGAAGTGGCGTGATACATTATTAGCTACAGGATCTGTGTTGAAGAAGCATGGTGGTGGTCGCAGAGCATCCGATGAAATGGTAGAAAATGTTCAAGCCGCATTTGAGCGAAGCCCCCGGAAGTCATTAAGAAGAGCTTCGCGGGAACTTCAAATACCAAAATCGACATTACAACGGATTGTCCACAAACGCCTCAAACTGCACGCATATAAAGTGCAGTTAGTGCAACGTCTGGAGCCGAATGACATGCCGAAACGAGTGGAATTCGCCAATACGATGCTGGACCGTCTCGGCGCTGATCCTGACTTCATGACCAAGATTTTCTCTCGGACGAAGCCACTTTCCATTTGTCAGGCAAGGTAAACCGGCATAATGTGCGGATCTGGGGATCGGAGAATCCTCACGCTATTCAAGAGCATGTTCGTGATAGTCCGAAGATGAATGTTTGGTGCAGTTTGTCACATAATAAGGTCATTGGTCCGTTTTTCTTCGCCGAGAAAACTGTTCGTGGTACCACATATCTTGACATGCTGGAGCAGTTCTTCTTTCCACAAATTGAACAACTGCAGCCTAACATCGTTTTCCAGCAAGATGGTGCTCCTCCCCACTGGTCCAATGAAGTTCGTACGACTTTGGACAACATTTTCCCTGGCCGTTGGATTGGTAGGGGAGGACCAATCGCGTGGCCCCCGAGATCTCCCGATTTAACACCACTGGATTTCTTTCTCTGGGGCTATGTCAAAGATAAAGTTTACACCACCCCAATCAAAGACCTTCGTGATCTTCGTGAGCGCATCATAGAGGCTATTGAGAACATTCCAGAAGACATACTCCAACGTACTTGGCAAGAAATTGTTCATCGCTTTGATATCGTCACAGTGACTGCTGGGGCTCATATAGAGATGTGGTGATCTGGATATCAAAACTTGGTGAGTTTTTCTGTAATATGAACGTTGTTTTAAGTTTCTATTTTCAACCGTTTGCCAGTAACAAGCAATTGAAATTAGGTCCATTCGAGCGGTCCACCCTGTATTTAAAAATACTATTATTAAAAAAATCAATATTTTTAAATACATTATTTTAGACAGTTAGGGAAAACGGCACCTGCCAACAGGTACATTTTTAATATTTTAATTTTTATCTTCTTCTTCTTCCTTCCAAGTATTAGGCCAAGGCCAAGGCCTGTTACGATCCTATAGAAAATTTTCCCTCCAGCGTAAATAGTTTGATCCTTCTGGGAAATTCTCGTATAAGACTTGAAAGCATAATAATAGTCCCTTCGATTGGTTGCTGGCCAAAGGAAGGCAAGACCAGTGATGGGGCTGCCATCTTATAGCCTCTGGTCAAGCTTTTCTGGAGAAGAAAAGAAAATAAAGGAAAGGAGAAATGGAAGAAAGGAAAGACTCCCTAGCCCTTGGATGCCCTAATAGTGTCGGGGTCAAAAAAGCAAGAGTTAACCAAGAGAGGTTAGATAGTAAAGTTAAAAGAGTGCAAAACACAAGTAAGTAGAAGAAATGTTTTGCTCAGCTTGGGCACCTTGTGGTCGCCATCCACATATCCCCTAGATAAGGACCCCTGAGGGTATTTTTATCTTATGTGTAAATGTAATAAATTGAGTCATAAATCATTAAATTAGTAACGATTTATACTGGCAAATGTGGAATATTTAAACACTTAATGCAAACATCTGTATCTGCAGCATGAAAACAGAATATTTCTGGACAAAAGTTCCTAATCAATACTATTTACACAGTCCCCTCTACAAACCCTAGAAGTTTGTAATGAGAATTTCCGAAACACTCTGTATATTAGTATCCAGACTTACTCCCTATACTGACGACATAATAAGTTATGATCAATGTGGTTTTAGAAAAAACAGGTCTACAATAAATCAGATTACTAGTATAAGACATATTTCAGAAAATAAATTGGAATATAACAGCACTATACATCAATTACATGTAAACTTCAAGAAGGCATACTATGAAAAAAGAGGGAGAAGTTGTATAGTATCCTGCTGGGCTTTGGAATTCCAAATAAGGACTTATTTGAATGTGTCTAAGTGGCACAAAGGACAGGATGCGGGTAGGCAAATAGTTTTGAGATATTTTTAAAATTTAGGTTAAAAAAGGGAGATGCACTATCTCCTCTACCATTCAATTTGTTCTAGAGCATGCCATGAAATCTTTACAGGGTAAAGATGGCAAACAACTCAATGGTATTAATATGCTGTTAGTGTATACTGATGATGTAGTAGTATTATTAGGAAAAACTAAGAGCCAACACACATTATATTGAATAACACTAGAAATTGGAGCTGAAAGTAAACATCAATAAAACTAAATACATGGTCACACATAGAAATACATAACATAATGGAAATAGTTGACAAATGAGGGAAATTTTGAAGAAGTGGATGAATTCAAGGACATAAATGAAAATTTAAAATTTGCCAGTCTGTATCCAGAATAGATCTGAATAGAGAAAAATAATTGAGAAGGCTAAAACTTCACTGAAGTTGTAGTCTACTACTAAAAAAAAAAGAAGGATGAATTCAAGTAAGTAGGAACAATAATTATAAACAGGCGCAGAAAGAAAAACACAGGCTCTTTTTTTTTTTTTTTTTAATTCATGCTATTTTCACATTACAGGGACTCTTTGTCATCCCAACTTCTCTCAAAATATGTTAAACTGAAATATATAAAACTCTTATTCTACCAGTTATGTTATAAGAATGTGAAACATGATCTCTTACTTTAAAGGAGGAGAAAAGTTTAGGAGTATTTGAAAGTAAAGTTCTTAGGTAAATTTTTGTACCAAAGAGAGATAACAGTCAGGTAAATGGAGAAGAACTTACATAACAGTGAGTTATGTGATCTTTATGGTAAACCAGATATAACAAGAAATATAATAAGAACAGTTAAGTCTCAGACTGCAATGGACAGGACAGGACGTGACACAAATGTGGAATGACAGAAACTGTAGAAAAATCATAGGGAAAATGCCAAGAATGAGGTGGGAGAGTAACATTAACCATGATTTGAAGTAAATTATACAGAGATGATTGGAAAACATTAGCACAGGATAGGGATGTGTGGAGAGCTTATTTCCATGTGGCCATGAACCTATGGGTTTGATAATGCCAGTGAATTAGTTATTTAAACTTGTAGAAAGCTAAGTTAGTTACAAGCTTTTACTTCTAATGAACACAAATTTGTGTATGTGCAAACTAGATTAAGGTTTCAGTTCAAGGTTTGTATTTAAACTTGTAGAAAGCTGAATTATCAAATTATACATACGGTAATTCTCAAACTTTCACTGATAAAGTACAACACTATCATCATAAGCACAATAATCCACTTTCAACCTCGCCTTACCTTCTAACCCTCTTTCAGGCTTCTTTATCCCTAGCAACAAACCACCATCCTTCAATTTCCACAGATCTTCCTATATATATATATGAATAAGAAAGTTTTCTTGGGTTTTCCGCGTCTTGGATTCAAGTTCGGCCCCTGGCCACTGACTCCGACGTTTCGGCATGATCCCACATGCCATTATCAAGGAATGATAAGTTCGAGTCACAGGTTTAGGTCTTATATAATTAAACAAACCGGAAACGGACCACAGCAAAAACTCTATTTGTTTAATTATATAAGACCTAAACCTGTGACTCGAACTTATCATTCCTTGATAATGGCATGTGGGATCATGCCGAAACGTCGGAGTCAGTGGCCAGGGGCCGAACTTGAATCCAAGATGCGGAAAACCCAAGAAAACTTTCTTATTCATACTTATATCCGCGAAAATCTGCAATATAACATATATATATATATATATATATATAATTACTCAAATAAAATTAAGTTTACAGGGCTACAGAGTGAACAAAAACTCACAGGAAAACACAAATGTTAAAACTTTTAAAACATGATGGGCCTTTTGGAACTGGTTCCATAAGGCCTACAGTGTTTTAAAAGTTTTAACAGTTAAGGAGACTGAACCTTGGCAGGTACTCTATTAAATTTTATCTTTTTATATTGGGAGGAAGAAGTTAATCAAAATTTCTTTGTTTTTGACTGAATCACAAACCTTGATGGAACTGGTACCTAACTCTTGTGGAGAGTTTTGGTGAAGTCTGGAGGGCTCCATCTAGTCAAATCCACTCTCTTCACCTCTAAAGGGCTTAGACCCCTGGTATCATTATGATATGAAAAGAAAAAGGAATAAGGAGCTATGCATCTATACATATCCCTAAAGAAACCACAATCAATGGCATGTTGCTGAGTTTGCAGTAAAGGGCCTCTTGAGCAGAAAACAAAGAATGAATGAATGAATATCTGGAGATCGTATAATAATTTGACTGAATGATGTTTACTGTCATATTCAATTGATAGTTCTTTTACAATGTACTAAAATTTGAAATTATTATCAAGATGGATGTATGGATGGATGGATGTGATATATACATACATTATCAGCAGGAAGGAGGGCTTTGCACAAAGCAAAAATAATTAAATTATTATTGCCTCACTATGATGGTTGTCCAGTGGCTCACTTTGTTTCCCCGCAGCTGTAATACAGGGTGAACGGTAATTACACTGACAAACTTTAGGGACTGATTCCTGACTGGAAATGAAGGAAAAAAAGTCCTATAAACATATGTCTAGAAATGAATTATGTACATGCAACGACAAATCGTCCCGGCACACAGTACATAGCATAATCGCATCCACATCACAACAGATGTTCAAATTGGTCTCCATGGGATGCAATGCATGCATTCACACGTCGTATCATGGATTGCCTCACTCTTTTGCATCTTCCAGCCTATCTCAGTCATAGGCGATGTGGACATGCTGTTGAAGGGTAAGCACATCGGGAACTGGTTCAGCATACACAATGCTTTTCAGATACCCCCAGAGGTAAAAATCCAGGGGGTTTAAGTCCGTAGCAGGCCATGCAACAGGGCCGAGAGAATAATACCATTCGTCAATGCCATCTACCGTGGCAACGATGCATTTATGGACACTTATTCATAGGACATTTTTTCCTCTATTCCCAGTCAGGAATTAGTCACTGAAGTTTGTCGGTGTAATTAAAATTTACCCTGTATATAATTAAATATAAAGATGCTGACTACCGCCATTATAATAATTCTGCATGTTAATCATTGTCAAGCATCGTTGTGTGGCACCTGCTTTTATATAAACGGACAACCATCATAGTGAGGTGATAATACTTGGTAATGATCCACCAGACACCATGGATTCCTGGTATTAAAACACTTAGAAAACATCCTTGAACAACTTGTAAAAGTTTGTCGGTAGAGTTTGGGTTCATCCTATATGTGTGTGTGTGCACATTTGTATGCATCTGTTTAATGCTCCAGTGGCTATTTTTTTAAATACCAAACTAAACATATAGAAATTACTTAAGAAAAGTAGGATCAAGTTTGTTAACGAGCGAAAATCAGAGCATTAGGAGTGGAGTTTACCTGAAGCAAAAATTAAAAAAAATTATCTAGCAGCAGTAATTTCCAATTTTTCATAATAAAATTTAGTATATACCATTGAAATAAAATGAAAAAAGTATTCTCAAAAAAAAAAAAAAAAAAAAAGAGAAATCCAACCATTAGGAGTTTGTGTTTGCATGAAAGCCATAATATAAACTTAGTTCTAGTTGTAACTTTGTTTTTCCCAACGTAACTGGATGCATAAGATTTAATTAACAAAAAGTTATATTCCATAAACCAACATAATCTGACCATAAATTCAACTTGCTGAGGAAGTTGTTTAGTTCCTGAATGATGGACTTCTTTAAAAGTTAGTCTTTTTTGTTAAAATTGATTTTATCATCCTTCAATTGCATTATAATGATAACAAACCAGACTGTCCCAATGATTACAATTTTAATAATAATCTAATACAAATAAAAAAAATGATTACTGGGAAGGTAGATTTAGATATAAATGTAAGAAAGTCCATCAAGCAAGAATTGTGTAAACTAAGTGAATTCCTCAGCAAGTTGAATTTATGGTCCAATTTTGCTGGTTTACAGAATATATCTTCATTTTGTTAAACTAATTGACTAAACTAACTCACTACTCTATCGAACCCATAGATTCATGACCGCACGGACATAAGCTCTCCATACATATCTATCCTGAGCTAATGTTTTCCAATCATCTCCTGTATAATCTACTTCCATCAAATCATGCACAATGTTATTCTCCCACCTCATTCTTGGTAAGCCGACCATTTATTTGAACGACTGAGAAAATTGTTTACAAAATTTATGAATGGTGAAAAAGTTCCTGAAGAATCGAAACTAGGATACATTTTGACAATCCATAAAAAAGGAAAAAAAAAGACCAATGTGAAAATTATAGAGGTATAACAGTAACAAGTACTATGAGTAGACTCTATGGACATATACTAAAAAATTATTTGGAAAAAAACTATAGTGATATGGAATTAGAGGAACAGTTCTAGTGTGTGGCAATGAAAATTCTTTGAGTTTCTATTTCGTTTAATACTGGCCTCATTTCATAATTCTGCATACTTTGTTAGTTATGATTAATTAAAATGTGGAGGTTTGAATGGGACACCCTGTATAATAATGATAGATGAAAGTATGTAAAATTTTTTCAAAATGTTTTCGTGAGAACAACCTCAATTCCTTCAGAATTTGCTAAAAGTAATAGCATCTCTAATTTAATTTCATGTAACAGGAAGACATACAAAGAAAAACAAGTAAGATATTAACACATCAATAAGAAGGCTTCACGTCTCATTACATAATTTCCTCTTCAATATAAACTACTTATGTTTTCTTTGTTTCATCATTCACTACTTAATATACCAACAAAGGTGCAAACAATACCATTCATTAACATGTGTTCTATCAATCATTCAATGAAAAATGACAACTGGTATTTCATATTAAATTAATTTTGGTTACTTTTGGCACTACTTGCTTCAAGAAATTCTCTGCTATGTCAACGACATGTTAACAAATCCACTGATTAATCTAGAGTTCTTCTCATAAGTAATGTCACGAGTGATTTCCAATTTATCTAGAGGATTTGGAAATCAAGAGTGGCAATTGTTAGGACTATTTAACGAATAAAATTAAGCTGTTTATTCACAAATCATTATTTAAATATAGTTATTTTTAAATATTTATATATTTAACGTAAACAGTGATGTTTGAAAACAAATGAGAAATGTTTGGTTATGCTTCTTTTGTTCATCCACTGAAACTAGATCATATTATTTATTGCCAAATAGGATCACAATATTGTAAGAATGCACCCCAGTGGAGAAAAAATGAAACACACAAAAACTGTATATTATAACGAACTAGGCATATAGGTTATTAATTATTTTTAAGGAAACAACTCTGTAAAATCATTATTTAAAAACACAATTATCCAATGTGTAGTTCGAAGGAATCTGTTCATTATTTGCTATATTCAATGTATTTGTTTGAAAGTCAGTCACTGCAAAATAATGCTCTGACCTGCTCCGAATATTCAAAAGGAGAAGCTTTCTTTAATGTGATAAACAGAAGAATATAAATGTTGATGTGAAACACTACTGCAATTGGTTGTAAAACAAAATTCATTGAAACATGATTGATCATTAACTCCCATTTCAGGTATCAGTTAAATAGTCATGTTAATTCATATACATGAATCACAATGTTAGGGCTAATTTGGAATTTTAGGCCTACTAGTCTTTTTTTTTTTTTTTTTTTTAATTTCCTAGCATCTGTTGTAAAATAAGTCTAGCAGCTAAGACCCTGTAAGCAGATAGAACCTCTTCAGTTTCCATTGAGATATCATACATTAAAGATGTTATATGTATTCACAAATAGGAGAGGGACCTAAGACCTAACAAACAGATATATCCCCTCCGTTTTCATGAGATATATGCAAAAGAATCTGCACTAAAAAATCTTCAAAACAAACATCAAACATTCCATCCATCCATAGCAATTCTGCCCAAGGGAACGTCTTTCACTGCAATCATAGCATTTTCATGCTATGCTTTGCAGATTTACTAGGGAATTATAGGCATGGTAGCTTCCCATTGTTTTCCACACTGAAGGATGCTGATAATGGCTGGATGATTTTGGCCATCATCAAATATTAGAGTAACAAGTTCCAAAGCTGCAATTTGCAATTTCCACATAACAATACACCGCTGTACACAATAACAGAGCAATGATCAAACTCCTTACATCAGACTACAGTAAATTGTGCTACAATGGATCCTTGACATGTTGGATATATCAATTATCTTTGAAAACCATGAAAGGAATAAAATTTAACTTCCTAAAATCCAAGGCATAAAAACAAATTCAAATCAGAAACCCAATTAAAAAAAATCCATAAAGCAACAGGTCCAGAAAACGTTGACCTACCAACCAGTTTTCGACCTCACATCAATATACATTAATTAGAGAGGAGGATGAACATTCAGCCAGTATAGGTGTAACATGTGGTCAGCTTATTGGGCCCCCAGCCATTATAGCTGGTTTTCTCAACCTGGAGCTGGTACTTATTGTAGCTATTCAAAAATTTCTCATGATTATGGATAGGCACTGGTACCATATTGTCCAAAATACCACAAGAAAATGTATTTTCCTATGGGGACTAGAACCAATGCAAGTCCTATAGCACTGCATCAAGGCATGATACCTTAAAATGCTTGGTTATGATGCGGGATAAAAATCCAATAAACTAGAAGGAAAGAGGTATGGAAATATCCACCTCCAGTCCAATATTACAGCAACACCAATCATTTGTTATCTCTCCACTGTCACCATTGCTTATTTAATTACCTACATAAAAAAAAGAAGGAATTGTTGACATTATATAACTAAACAGGACAACTACTCAACAAGAAACATCTCTTGACATGAAAATATCTAGATGTAAAAAAACAATGGAAAAAAGAAATTCAAGGTCTCTACTAGAACCAAGAGAAGAAATGGCACAAGCCAATTAAAAACCTCATTGCCTTTGGACAACAAAAACATCTCAAAATACTTAGTTCAGGCTTCTTTATCATCATCTTATTTTGATCAAAGAAGTTTTCAGACATCATATATATATATATTCAATGTTACTTGTATTGTTACTGAGATAATTTTGAAATTGAGAAACTGCTTCCTGAAAGCCAACAACATGAACTTGAATGTTTAAGGTGATTTCGAGTATAACAGAGATTATTTCAAGGTCTACTTGTTTTGTAAACATGATAGAAATACAGGTATACTAAGCTAATGCAGATCATCTGAATTGGCCATTTGCAATCAATTCTTGATACCATAAAAAACAAACTTATTTATAATTTTTTATAGTATTGAACAAAGACCTGTCCTAAGCAAAATATATTACCCAATAAGGAACATAAATAAAAACTAAGAAAATATATAGTTGATGTAATTATATTTAATTAAGTGAAAATATTTTAACATAAACTGAATATGAAATAATGTTAAAAACTTTTTTAAATTAAAATGTTACAGTTTCAGGAAGGACATTCTATTGAGGCACTTAAACTCTACAACTTTACAATATTTGTTAGTCACTGTCAACAATTATTGACACTTAAAAAAATTTAGGGCTGTTTACAATATACTGTCACTTTCACAAAAGTTAATTTTGCTACATAAAAAGTTAATTTTGCTATATAAAAAGTTAATTTTGGATATATAAATGTAAGGGACTTTTGTTGGGAAGATAATTTTTATCTTCTTTTTATGTTAGACTTTGATTTACCTTTTATAATGAAGTCCAAAGAATGGGGCTTATAGAAAATCTGTAACTAGAAAAATATAACATTTTGTATTACGGAGAAGATATTTACAATTGATTGTGCTAATTGTAGAAAGTGAGAATTAGCAAAATGTCACTAAATTTTCTTTTCTATTAAAACAACTTCCATAATCTAAGACGAAAATAATAAGATGAATAATTTTTTATAGAGTTTTAAATTAAAGATTGATTAATATTACCAATATCCATAGTTGGATTAAGTAAATGGGATTTTGCATGTTACACCAAAAATGACAAAGAATTGAAGTATTCTATTAAATAATAATCTAAACTGGTTTTAACATATGTGGTTTAACATTAAGCATGAAACTGAAAAGTATTACTGAAGAGTATGTATAAAAATAATAAAAAATAAAAACTCTACTCACAGGGCACTTCTGGATATCTAAGTTATTCATTATGACTTTCAAGGTTAAAACGTGTGAACACAACATACTCGTACTATTCTCGTAACATAATATTTAAATTGCAACATCTACACGAAAATATATTAAACGTTTAGTGAAATATAATTGTAGGTCCAATGCAAAGCAATTCCCTTAAACTGTTTTCAAATTCTAAAAGTTGTATAATCGTTTGTGCTTCACTGAAACTATCGTAAAGCATAATACAGATTCATTAACGTAATTAATAACATTTTACTATTATAACAGTACAGTACGTAGAACCTCCCAAAATCCTTCCAGTATAATATGCATCAAAATTCTGCTACATTGAAAGATATATATTTTACCGGCTAGAAATGTTTGGGTACAATGAATGCTAGAGAATAAATAACTAACCAAATACACATATTTGCTATTGACATTTCTATAATTACCTCCAGCTGATTTTCTGTCAAGCCGTATGCGCCGTCTGTCTGCAGAATCTATTCTTTGTTTAAGGAAGTTAGAGGAAAGACCCCTAGATGTAGCAGTGATGAAACATAGAGAACCGATGATCAATGGTTATGGTAATTGAATAAAATTGTGAAAAATTATAAAACAAACCATTAATAAAATTAACATCACATTTATAAAAGACTAATAACAATTTTTAAAACCTAGAATATTATATATAATTTTTCAATTTAAATATTTAACAATCTATATGATCTTAGACTCACTTCCTTTTTCACAGATGTCAGCTGTTTCCTGTTTGGGTTTTTTTAGAAAGTAGTGTGAGATTGTTTATATTTTTAATTTTTGTTAAGTAAACAATAAGAAATAAAAAAAATGACTGATCAGAGTCTAATGGATAAATCATTGAGATCGGTGTTCGGTAAGCTGAATTTTATAAAAAAAAAATTGTATTATAATTAAGTAAATTAATTTTTAGAACTCATTAACCTAAAATTTTATCACCCATTTTAAACAATTTTATTTTAGATGAGTTTTCTTTTATTTATTCTTGATTTCAGTGGGAAATATTCCTTACGAAGCAACCGAAGAAAAGCTGAAAGACATATTTAGTGAAGTTGGGCCAGTGTTATCTTTCAAGTAAGTTGATGTTTTTGGCTTAAGTTTAGAGAGTGACACTGAGTTTTCATACATTCCTATACCACTGTTGCTTTTATTTTTACAATTTTTAAATATTTATGCAAATTATGCGCGAATTCTTAATGTAACTTCTGTGATATAGCATTGAAATTGGTGTTACCAACATTCACAATTAATTCCAAACCATATTTCAAGAAATTCATTTCATTTTGTTAGGTTCCAATGGGACAAGTTAGTGTACACAAAATTATTTTATTAAGTAATATGCATCTTTATTAATTTTGTTAGGTTAGGAAGAGGGAAAATAGTATATGTCCATTTCTTATAAACATATGGGAATTTATTGCGACAGTTGATAACACAATTTCACATATTTGTCCTGCTACATGGTGGAGTTTACATGAAGCATTTGAGCATGAACACTGCGGTTCTATAGAACTTAGAAGAATTTGTGAGTTTTTTATATTCAATACCATCACATTATTTTTGACATTCTGGTATTCTCTCCTGGCATGGCATTATTGTAACCCACTTCTGAGGTTGGGGCACCTGGAAGGCTGAGTTACACTGCTCCGATGATATTTGATAGGTGATGATGTTGGTAATGATGCATCAGGAGAGGCCTTAATCCTAATCTTAATAAATATGTTAATGATGGCCAGATGATGTTCCGGGACCGTTCAGACCTTAAAGTTTCCTGACATTTGTCTTACAGCTGAGGAAAAATCCCGAAAAAACCATCACCCAGGAAACTTGTCCTGACTGGAGATCGAACCCAGGCCTTCTGTGTGACAAGGCAGCACATTACCACGTGACCACAGCGAAATTTGTGAGATTCATTTACTAAACTTTTTCCAAACATTAATTTAAGCTTAATTAATGAAGTATCCAATATGCAAAGCAAGTTTTAAAATATCCCACATAGGTTTTATCAAATTGAAGAGTTACAAGGCCTATATTGTTTTTAATAACACTTAATATTATTTTAAACATTTTGTAACGAGTATTAAAATTTTTCTAAAAATCTTAATCTACGGTAATTGCTATTTAGGATTCAGTAGCTATATTGATAGCTGCCATATTGTTATTCAATGTAGCCAAAATATACTTTCAAAGTTTTTATAATGACTTCTATTCCTGCTGCCAACATATAGTTTTTAAGTTTATATTTTCTATACTAAATATGATCAAACTCCTACCTACCTGAAATCTAGTTAGAGTGAATATTTGAATTTTGGTTAGCTTTTTAATTTTAAGACTTAAATGTTGACAAAGAGGACTGGTGGAAATAGTAAAGATTAGGAATCCCATGGTTAAAAAAAATGAAAAACACAAATTCTTGTAAATCAATGGTAAAGAGAAAAATGTTTGCCTGAACCGGGAATCAAACCCCGAATCTTTAGCTTTCCATGCTAATGCTCTGTCCACTGAGCTAATCCAGGCCAAACGGTCCCTGAAATCATATGGCCATCGCAATCATCATCATTCATATTCATCTTAGATTAAGCTTAGGATTAGGGACTCTTTTGGTGCACCACTATCACATCATCACCCATTACATGGGGGCAACGTAACCTGCCTTCCAGGCGCCCCAACCTCAGAAGTGGGAGAGAACACTAGGAATGTCGAAAGACAATCTGGGGTATTTGCAAAAAAAAATCTAATTAATCTATTAAAAATACCATTAATATCCAGTATTATTGACTTATGTGAAAATATGGTGAATAATCTTGCATATATGTAGTAAGTAAAGTAAAGTGATCCACAACAGGCCCGGAGGCTCTTGGGGTAGTAGGAGGTTAATGCTCCCACTTTTTCTAGACAATCGGCACTTTATGTCAGCCGGGTTGTCATCCCTGCGTGACGGCCGTCTTTACCCCCAGAACAAGCATCTGGTACTCATTTCTGTTAGAGGCTGAGTCAACCCCAGGGCCATAGTGCCGCCAGAGGGTTTGGGTCAGTTTAAAAATCCTGACCCCAACGGGACTTGAACCCTTGACCCTCCGGCTTGTAGCTCAGTGCCTTAACCACTACGCTACGGCGTGCCCCGCATATATGTAGTAGAATCCATTATTGTGATCTGTTTTTTGCTATATAATCAATATTGCCTCTGTCCATAGGCCCCAACTAGGCTTAATGTGGGACAAAGAGGACTGTTTCCCATGTTAATTCAATAATGGGAGCATGACCCAATGTAATACATTTGTAAAATCATTTTTGATACTATAGTTCTGATGATATTGAAGGATGTGCAAAATTTGTAGGAAGTAACACTATGATGATGATAATAATAATAATAATTCCATGGCACGACAGGCCTAGAAGGCCCTTAGCCTACCAGCCGACTGCTGGCCTCACATCCACATGTGTCAATCACAGAGGTAGATGATCATCTAGCCAGTGTAGGGGTGACATGTGGTCAGCATGTCAAGTCCCCCAGCTGTTATAGCTGGTTTTCTCAACCTGGAACCGCTACTTATTGTAGCTACCCAAATGCCTCACAATGCTGGGTGGGCACCGGTCCTATACTGGTCGAAATACCATGAGAAAATTTCTTCCCCCATGGAGACTCAAACCAGCGCAAGTCCCGTAGCTCTGCACCACAGCTTCCTGCCTTAACCACTCGGCTATGGCTCGGGACAACTAACACTATGAGGTATTAATAATTAAGTATTATTAAAATTAAACCTAATCTGGTTGGTTGGTTGGTTGGTATCTAATGTCGAGCACTTGATAATGAAATCATTCGCTCTTTAAACCTAATCTCATATTTAGTCTTCTTTTTAAGACCAGTTCTGGAGAAACTAATAATTCTCCATTTTCTATTTGTCACATATTTATAGTCTTATTTTTAAGAAGATGGAGGATTATTAGTTTCTCCGAAACCAGTCTTAAAAAAAGAGACCAAATATGAGGTGAGGTATAATTTTAATAAAATTCAACTCTTATGGGCTACATATTCAATTCCTTGTGGACTCCACCTTCACCCCTTCCAGGGTGATACATTGGAGGAATGGATACCATATGTAATTGATTACACATGTGATTTTTACATTTTTAATATGTATGAAAAACATTTACAGGTATTTTATATAACTGTTCCCCCTACTGATTAGTAAGGAATATGAGCAGAGCTTCTGGCAGTCATGACTGTTATCAACTTAATTAGCAATTTTGTGTTCTAGTCATTTTTAATTGTAGGGAAGTAATAATAATATTAATTATTATTAATATTTTAGGTTGGTATATGATCGTGAAACTGGAAAGCCTAAAGGATATGGCTTCTGTGAATATAAAGATCAAGAGACTGCTCTTAGTGCTATGAGAAATTTAAATGGATATGAAATAGGAGGAAGAACTCTACGTGTAGATAATGCTTGCACAGAGAAATCTCGTATGGAAATGCAAAGTAAGTATACATTAAAAATAATTATAAGTTTTAAGGAAATGCAGCATTAAGGGAAACATGCAGTTTGAAATCATTAATGCGTCATTAAAGAAACAATGTCCTCATAACTGAGAAAGTTGCCTCAAGCAGAAATATTTGAGACTCACTTTTTTGATTATTAATTTAATACTTTTCAAATATAAATTGAAACTCATATTTGGGAGGTTGCAAGTTCAAACCCCATTGCTGACCAACCTGACTAGGATTTTTCCTGTTTTTCTGTCATCAAGGCAAATGCTGGTTTGGAATTTCATCACCATATCACAGTATCTTACTTACTCACTGGCACTATCGAACCCATAGGTTCATGGCCACACAGACATAAGCTCTCCATACATCCCTATCCTGAGCTAATGCTTTCCAATCATTCCCTGTATAATCTATTTCCCTCAAATCATAGTTAAAGTTATTCTCCCACCTCATTCTTGGTCTACCAACTGGGCGTTTTCCCTCTGGCTTTCCTACAAGAAGCTTCCATGCAAGTCTTTCATTTCCCATACGTGCAACATGTCCTGCCCAATGCAGTCTATGAGACTTAACTATTCTTATTATATCTGGCTTCCTATAAAGACCATGTAGTTCATTGTTATGTAGTCTTCTCCATTCACCTGTCTGTTCATCTCTCATTGGTCCAAAAATTTTCCTAAGTACTTTATTCTCAAATACTTGTAATCTCCTTTCCTCCCTTAAAGTAAGAGTCCATGTTTCGCACCCATATAATATAACTGATAGAATAATAGTTTTATATATTTTCAGTTTAATGTTTTTTGAAAGGAGTTGGGACATCAAGAGTCTCTGCAATGCATAATAGCACGCATTTCCAGAATTGAGCCTATGTTTAATTTCTTTGTGCATCTCATTCCTATTTGTGATCATTGTTCCTAGGTATTTGAATTCAGCCACTTCCTCAAAATTTCCCTCATTTGTCATTAGCTGTCCATTTCCATTATATAATGAATTTCTACTTGTGACCATATATTTAGTTTTATTGATATTTACTTCCAGTCCTAATTTCTTAGTATTACTCAATAGTGTGTGCGTGTTGTTCTTTAGTATTTCCTCGCTATCGGCCAATAATACATCATCAGCATAAACTAACAGCTTATTATATCACAGTATCACTAAACAAATAGATGTAGACATTAAAGTGTCTATAAATAAGATTAGAATAAAAAATGTTCTAGTATTTCACCACCAATAAACTATTATTATTTTTAAAACAATTAATTAATTAAAATACCTCATATCCAGTCTTTTAATTATACTGCAGTTTCGAAGTCTTGGCAGCTTCATCTTCAGTAATATCTCGTCAACTGATGTTATTAATATTTAATTTTAGGAAGTTATATTTTGAGGTTTGCATGGAAGCTTCTTGTAGGAAAGCCAGAGGGAAAACACCAGGTTGGTAGACCAAGAATGAGGTGGGAGAATAACATTAACTATGATTTGAGGGAAGTATATATTATACAGGGAATGATTGGAAAGCATTAGCTCAGGATAGGGATGTATGGAGAGCTTATGTCCGCGCGGCCATGAACCTACGGGTTCGATAGTGCCAGTGAGTAAGTAAGTATATTTTGAGGTTATTTTAATTATATTATTTTTAGTCTGAACATCTTACCTCAATATTAATGTTGATTTGTTCTTGAACATGTTTCAAAACAATTCTGTTTTATCGTCAGCTTTCCCAGACTGGTTTTATTTATGTTGCACAACCTGGATGTCGATGTCAGCTCCATCCTGTGGTTGGCCAAAAAATTTTGATATACCGATGGAGCGTGACCTTGTTTGGAGGTTCTTTGGCCAACCAGAGGATGGAGGTGACATCGACATCCAGGTTGTGCAACATAAATAAAACCAGTCTGGGAAAGCTGACGATAAAACAGAATTGTTTTGAAACATGTTCAAGAACAAATCAACATTAATATTGAGGTAAGATGTTCAGATTAAAAATAATATAACTGATGTTATGTTGATCAGAAGAACTACTTCTTCTTCCCTCTGTTGGTGGACCGATAAACATCTGGATACAGTCAGAATCCGCAGTAATTTCGAAGTTCATATGTTTTTCTTTCTTGTTTTTTTTAATTTGAATTTTTTTTCCAAACTGTGAGTTCTTTTTGTTTTTCTATTTGTTTAATTAGACTGGTTTTTGATTCAATTAGATGTTTTTCAGACCAAGCATGAGCAGCTACTGCTGACTTTTCCACTTCATCATTTTTGACATTTCTATAAAAGTTTAATAAATTAATCCAAACCATTTGATTCTGTTTATTATTCCTGATGCTCTATATACCCATATATCCCCACTTGGAGCGAGGGTATTCCTTTGTGGGAGTTACTAACCAAGGCTAATTTAGTTCTTCCATGCAGATATGCCAGCGAGCTTATTGCCTCAAAGGGACACCTAGTAAGCAAGTAGGTATTACTTGGATGGGAAAGGCCAATTAAATTCTATTCAGAGACTCTAATTTAGGATTAAGGTTCTTTTACGAGCCCAAAAATCTTCAGACTTAGGATCAACAACTTAGTCCCTCCCAGAGTACTTGTTCCTTGGATTTTTCCAACCCAAAAAAATCCATCAACCTCGACCAGTTTGAACCTGTAACACTCAGGACCAGAGGCAAGGAACATAATCCCCTAGACCAATGAGGCTGATTCCTGGACCACCGAGGTCAGTTCTTGGTGGACTTGTAGTTACCATCTTCATCTTTTGTTCGAAAGACCATGGGTTAAAACTCAACCAGAGTAAATGGATTTTTCAGTGCAAAAAAATACTGAGTATGGATTCCTTCAGAAGGGAAGAAAAATATTCCCATGTCACAGATTTATGAAAAAAAAACTGAAATAACAGTCCTGCAATCAAAAGTATTGCCCCTTTCATGTCCAGATTTGAATCATCTGCACGACTTTCTACCTCTGTGATTAAAAGATATGGATATGGGGTCGGTTGGTAAGTCAAGGGACTTCTAGCCTCATGCACTATGGAGTATGTTAATGACCTGAGCTTTTAAGAACATTGTTATATATAAATTAACTAAATTTGTTTGTATTTTCTTCCAAAGCATACTGTAATTCTGCAATTATTGTACAAATACTTCTTATTTTATTCTTAACTCTATCTCTTCATGTTTTTGTGGAGGTAAACACTACATGAATTGAATCTTATATATTGCATTTGCAGGTCTGTTACAGGGACCAGTTATTGAAAACCCATATGGAGAAGCTGTGCAAGCAGATAAAGCACCTGAAGCCATTAGTAAGGCTGTAGCTTCACTACCTCCAGAACAAATGTTTGAACTAATGAAACAGATGAAATTATGTGTGCAGAATAATCCAAGCGAGGCTCGTGCTATGTTGCTACAGAATCCCCAGCTAGCTTATGCCTTGTTACAGGCACAAGTCGTCATGAGAATTGTTGATCCACATACTGCAGTGGTAATTAGGTTATCATTTGTTTACAAGTTGATGAGAAGTTATTTAAGATCTTTTTAAAAATCTATTTTAATTTAGTGAACACTTTGAGCTCTGGTATTATATATATAGTATATATTAATTAAATAAAAATAAAACGTAGTTTTATTTGATTTTCATATTTATTATATAATTCAGTGACAGCTGTTTCGGTACACTGTACCTTCTTCAGACATGTTAACAAATTATGAATTGTGTTCCAACTGATCTAAGCAACAATAACTTGCTTAGATCAGTTCGAACACAATTCATAATTTGTTAACATGTCTGAAGAAGGTACAGTGTACCGAAACAGCTGTCACTGAATTATATAATAAATATGAAAATCAAATAAAACTATGTTTTATTTTTATTTAATTAATAAATATGGATTTTCATTAAGTAAACACCAACTCAATTGATTATATAGTATATATACTAGCGGACCTGGCAGACGTTGTCCTGCCCAAACATTCAATTCTCGTGTCATGGCTGGACGATAAAAAAGTTTTTTTACCATAAAATTCACTAATTGATAAGTTTGCAAGAAAGCTTCTCACAGCCATCTGTTGTGGCTCAAGAAGTGTGCATTATGACATCACATTGTTGTCGCTTGGAATGTTGGTAATGCAAATGACTACACATCTGACATAAAAAAATCATATAACTCGATCGCAGCACCATCTACTGGGTCCAATTGTGAATCTAAACCATTCAGGACCCACTCAAACATACACAAAAAATTTCAACATCGGTCCAGTCATATAGGTATTTTTTAATTTTGGATTTCAAGTAAACTTCCACTTCTAATTGTCTGATTTTGCTCATTTTTTTGATAATACCTATCTTGATTTATTTTAATACGATATACTGAGTTTCGAAAAATGTGACCAGTAGAGTGATTTTTAAATTTTCACTTCAGGTGAACTCCTATACCTAATGGTTTTCAGGGGATCCAATTGTGAATCTAAACCATAAAAGGACCCAATCAGACACACACACAGAAATTAATCAAAATCGGTTCAGTCATTTAAGCAATTTTTAATTTCGGATTTAAAATAAACTTCCACTTCTAATTGTCGGATTTTGCTAATTTTTTAAATAATACCTACGTCAGTTTATTTTAATAGGGTATACTGAGTTTTGTTCTGAAACATCGAAAAATGTGGCTGCTAGAGCGATTTTTATATTTTCACTTCAGGTGAACTCCTACACCTAATGGTTTTAGAGGATCCAATTGTGAATCTAAAGCATTGAGGGACCCAATCAGACACAAAAAATTTAATCAAAATAGGTCCAGTCGTTTAGGAGTAGAGTGACAAACATACATACAGAAGATATGGTATATGTTTTACTTGGTACCATACCCTGGTCAATTTAAGCATTCTTTTAAAATCAAGCTATACATTAGCAGACAACCAACATTTACAATGCTGTAAAAAGCCAAACCAATAGTATTACGAGGGCGGATCGGAAAGTAACGCACAATAATTTTTTTTAAAAAAAGTTTAATAGTAAAAAAAAGGGAAAAAATCACAAATGAACTTACATCTTTTACCTACTTTTCGACATAGTCACCAACTTTCTCAACACATTTTTCCCATCGTGTTACCTGTTTCAAAATGCCTTGTTCGTAGAAGTCCGTTTGGTTGGAGTGTAGCCATCTGCGCACTGCTGATTTCACTTCCACATCTGTCTCAAAGCGTTTGCCAGCCAGGAATTTCTTCATGGGACCAAACAGATGAAAGTCCGATGGTGCAAGATCCGGACTGTATGGTGGATGCTGGAGCACCTCCCAACCAAATTCGGCGATTTTCCGACGAACGACAGCAGCAACATGGGGGCGAGCATTGTCATGAAGAAGTTTAACGTTAATGTTGTGACGTTTGTCACGAATGGCACGACGCAACTTCACCAAAGTTTTAATGTAGGCCGCAACATTCACAGTGGTCCCGTGTTCAGCAAAGTCCACCAATAAAACACCATACATATCCCAGAACACTGTCACAAGCACGAGCGTGGCGAATCACTAAGGTTCACGTGTCCCTCTTGGAAGAATGTGCACCACCTGGAGACATTGCTATGGTCCATACAATCATCCCCATACACGCCACGCATGTCCCTGTGAATTTCACTGGGTTTATGCCCTTTGGCCCACAAAAATCGAACAACACTTCTCTGTTCCTCACAGGTGGACGACTGTAGCATGCGCGCCATCTTTGTTGCATAGTTCAAGCTTCTCTCGCAAGAGGTGCACCTGAGAAAAAAATACCATCTGTAGTGAAAACTTCAAACTATATCTCTGTGAAATTTCAACATTCTAGCTGCAATACCAAGGCAGAAAAAAATTATTGTGCGTTACTTTCCGATCCGCCCTCGTAATTATAAGAAATTTCATATTGCTTATCAGGAAGCATTATTTAAAATCTAGTACAAATTGTATTGTTGTATATTGTGTAAAAGAGGAAATAGGTTTATATAATGTGAATTTCCAGCATAGACATATATCCTTAAGGTGTTACTACAAATTCAAAGTATGTTTAATATATGGTAAAATTAAATGTTTCTTACCTCTCCTCATATAAATCTTCTAAGTAGATCGCGATTTCGAGACCATAATGGTCTCATCTTTAGTACTTTTTGGTGACTGATGTTATGTCGATAGGAAGAAACTCTTCTTCTTCCGATCGACATAACATCAGTCGCCAAAAAAGTACTGAAGGTGAGACTTATGGTCTCGAAATCATGATCTACTTAGAAGATTTATATGAGGAGAGGTAAGAAACATTTAATTTTACCATAAATTAAACTTCATAGTGATTAATTCCTGTAAAAGTTAAATGTTTAATATAATTTAACATTTTATTTCAGAGTATGCTTCATAAAGCAAACCCAATTCCTACACCTATGATGCCATCAGAAAAACCAGCTGTACCAGTTCAAGCACCAGTAGCAATACCACAGCCAGCTCCAGTTCCTGCTCCCATTGCTACTACAATTTCATCAAGAGAAGAAGCATGGGTTGGTCCTCCTGTAACTGTGCCAGTAGCAGTGCCTCCCAGAACTGTTCCCATTGCTCCTGCAGCACCCACTCCAGCTCCTGCACCCTTTGCTGGACCAGATGTTGATCTACGAACTGTGGATCCACGTCTTTCTCGTATGGGTGACCAAGATCTCAGAGTACCACCAGGAGCACCTGTACCAGCACCAGCTGTAGTGGCCAGAGATCCTAGAGAGAATTTCATTCCAGAGCAGTAAGTAAACTTTAATGAGAGAGAGCCAATTTTATTAATTTCTTATTAATATTTGATCTGGAAGTATTATTCTATTTATTATTTTAACACATTGGTGACGGGCCACGGAGATCTCCGTGTTTAAATGGCCAGCGCTAGACAACTGGTCACGGAGATTTCCGTTTTTACGTTTTCTATGGCTTCCCTGCCTCTTCGCTTTTGAATGAGGCATGCAGTTTTGTTTCTTCTCATTGTGAAATAAATTTTAGTTGTTTTTGTACCCCTCTCTTCTCTTTTATGACATTTCCAACTTGACAGCAAGAGTTGTTTACAATTTAAGACAGACAGCTGGTGAAATATGGAATTTTAGTGCCAGTAGTTAGGCGATTACGGGATACGTATGTAACCTGTGCCTTTACATAAAGGGAAATGTTTCCAACGCTATCAAACCCTCAATTTCTACTAGAAGGTCTGTTGAGAACACTAATAAAGATTTACTTATGCATTATTGTTATTGACTGTAAATATTATATTATTTTTGGTCTGGACATCTTACCTCAATATTAATGTTGATTTGTTCTTGGACATGTTTCAAAACAATTCTCTGTTTTATCTTCAGACTGGGAAAGCTGAAGATAAAACAGAGAATTGTTTTGAAACATGTCCAAGAACAAATCAACATTAATATTGAGGTAAGATGTCCAGACCAAAAATAATATAATTAAAATAACCTCAAAATATAACTTCCTAAAATTAAATATTAATTACAACTGTAAATATGTTGATGTAAAAGTCACACTGTGCTAGCGCGGTTTAAAAAAAAGTCCACCCTACTGACAGAAATGTCCGGTCCAGCAGCGGTGGGTGGAACTCACTGCTGTTGGGTCACCAATGTGTTAAAATGTCCATGACAGTGATATAATTATGAAAACAAATAGGCAGGTTTGTGGACTTGTTTATGCATATTTATTTTCTATATTTTTAAATTTTTTAATTTTCAATATTATATTAGGGTTTATCTTTATCCTGCACCATAGCTGAGTGGTTTAAGGCATGATTCCTTGGTGAGAGCTATAGGACTTGCTCTGGTTCAAGTTGTTCCCATGGGGGAAGAAATTTGTCAAGGAATTTTGGCCAGCATTGAACTGATGACTACCAAGTATTGTGAAGAATTTGAATAGTTACAATAAATCATGGCTCCAGGTTGAGAAAACCAGCTATAATAGCTGGGGGACTCAATATGTCACCCCTTATACTGGCCTAGATGATTGTCCACCTCTGTACATGATAAGTGGGCATGAAGCTAACAACTGGCTGGTAGGTTAATGGCCTTCTAGACCTACCATGCCATGGAGTTTTTGTTTATATTTTTATGAAAATATTTGTGATAATATGATCTTGAAGAAGATTTTCGGGCTGTAGGCAGTGAGGCTTGTAAGAGAACTACAAGCCTCACGACCACGGCCTACAGCCCAAAAATCTTCAAGATCATCATAGCAACTCCGGCCATAAAAGTCAATATATTTGTGATAATGTTCTGGTGGCCTAGTGGCTAGTATGCTCTAGATCTGAGGTCCTCAACAGCTAGTTTTTTATTACTCTATGGATTTAATATTTAACATTAATTAAAAAAAATTATTATCTAATGGTAAAAGTATTTTACTTGAGAGATAAGTTGTTCTAATTGTCAAATGATGCTTAAGAATTATCCATTCAAGTATAAATATCTAAATATTAACAATTGTTTGTTACAGCCCGCAAATTGTGGAACCACCTGAAAGGTTTGTTATCATATGAAAAATAGGAGTGTCATATTTATGATTTTTCCACTTCTAGTCTGTAATAAATAAAATTAAAAAATTGCAAGTTTTATCTTCATATATATATATACTTTTTTTGCAGTTTCCCTCGGGATCCACGAGTAACTGCTGCAGATCGTTTCCCGTCACGAGATCCAAGAGAGAGGGTTGATCCTAGGACAGGTAAGTAAATTGCCCTTGCATTTGAAAAAATTAAAGTGAAATAAAAGAGAAAAAAATTTAAAGACTTATTCTCTTCATAGTTAAATATGGGATTATAACATTATGAGGTTCTTGATTCCAATGAAAATCTGATAGTCATAATATCGGTTGAAAATGGGAGGGATGTTCCTCTTGAAAACTGCAGTTCCCATGTTTAAGAAAACATAAAACTATGAGGTAAGATAATGAATTATTCTCTGTTCAATGAGACTGGAGATTATTTGATCTGCATCATTTTTTCCCTGGCTTTCCAATATAGTGCTGCTAGACTGTTGCTTCCTCTATTTGATTTCTGTTCATCATGATGTCTTTATCACATAAGCGCTCATAGGTATAGATAGGCAATTTATCTTGAATAGATGATCATCAAGGCAGTCATGTCTATTTTCGTATCTAAACATGGCCATTGTAGTTTTTCCTTCGCATGCTGAAGAGATCAACTCAGTCCTTGATGTTATGATAGGCTTTTTCTTCTAACAATTTTTCATTTACTTGTCTTTGCTGAACTGCAATCGATATTTGATTTTATTAATCTTTCAATGTTTTTATTATTAATTTCATACATCTCAATGATGGATAAATCATATTTGAAGAGAAAAATTATATGCTCAGACCGGGACTTGAACCCGGGACCCTTGGTTTTCTAGTCCAAGTGCTCTACCATCTGAGCTACCTGAGCAAGTACCGACCTAAACGCAAATTTTTCTCTATATACGTTGTAATTCCCACCCACCAAATGCTATGAAGCATTTGCTTCTATCTTTGCAAATGGTGGCTCCTATATTAAGAAGACATATTTGGGAATTATACATTACATTATAAATGCCAGTACGGCTTTTTTCAATGTTTTTATTATTAATTTCATACATCTCAATGATGGATAAATCATATTTGAAGAGAGAAATTATACATTCAGACTGGGACTTGAACCCGGGACCCTTGGTTTTCTAGTCCAAGTGCTCTACCATCTGAGCTACCTGAGCATGTACTGATCTAAACGCAAATTTTTCTTTATATATGTTGTAATTCCCGCCCACCAAATGCTATGAAGCCTTTGCTTCTATCTTCATAGCAAGAAGAAATCACAATTCATTTAATTCTTATAAATTAAACCTCATAATGTTAAAAATTCCCAAATTTATTATATAAATATAAGAAATTGTTTAAATCATATTTTTGAAAGAAAAATTATATACTCAGACGTTTGGCTTTCTAGACCAATGCTCTACCAACTGAGCTATCTGAGTGAGTTACAATCTAAATGCAAATTTTTCTCTACGCTGTCAATTCCCGTGCACCAAATGCTGTGAAACCTATGTTTCTATCTTTGCAAATAGCGGCTTCTTTATTAAGAAGACATTTATTTGGGAATTTTACATTACATTATAAAGCCAGTACGACTTCTTTCGATGTTTTTATTATTGATTTCATACATCTCAATGATGGATAAATCATATTTGAACAGAAAAATATATGCTCAGACTGGGACTCGAACCCATGACCTTCCTCTTCTAATATGATTTATCCATCATTGAGATGTATGAAATTAATAATAAAACAAAGAAATTGTTTGGTTAATCATAATAAATATTATTTAGTTCACTATGATAGAAGGTGGTTTTGCAATAATATTTTGCTTTTTTTATGATGTAAAATTGTTTTTTTCTTTCACTCACCTCATACTTCATAACTCCTCGCAGACCTAGGTTTCATCACATCATTTGTGACATTCTCAATGCTGTGTCATGTTCACAACTCAGTTATGAAGTATGAGGCGAGTGAAAGAAAAAAAAATTAAAAAAACCTCATAGTGTTATTTCCTATCTACATAACTTAATGATGTAAAATGTACAATTCATTTTAATTTTATTAATTCGTGAGCCTCATAATGTTAATTCCCATCACAAGTTTTTAACAACCTAACAAGTCTATACTGGGAAACCAGAAAGAAGATGAAATGTCATCAATCTCTGCCATTGGATAAATAATAATAAATAAATGTTATTTAAAGACCATCCCCATTGTTGGAATCTAGTTGAGAATAGGGAGATGGTCTTCAAAATATATTCAGATTATTGAATTTTTATAGGAATTAATCACTATGAGGTTTAATTTATAATAAAATCAAATGTTTCCTACCTCTCCTCATATTAAATCTACTTAGAAGATTTATATGAGACATAACATCAGTACTGAAGATACCGTTATGGTCTTGAAATCCCGATCTACTTAGAAGATTTATATGAGAGATAGGAAACATTTGATTTTATCATATATTCAGATTAATTCATCATAAGTGCAAGGTACATACTTAAAATTTAGTTTTAATTATATTTGAAGTGTTAAATTAATAATAAAAAACATCTTCAGTTTTAATAATTGTATCTCATAGCCTATCTGTGTGGTCTTGGATCGGGGTAATGTTGTTGCCTCTCATGCAGTGATCAGCTATCATATTCCCCTTGTTTAATATGAAGTAATGAGTAAATGATGTGTCTTATCTTAAATATTCATGTTTTCTCAAATATGGCCCTGGCATTAAGCTGACCACTCATCCGGGAAGTTATGTTATCCAGAATGATCCTGACAGATCTTGAGGCATATAAAAGTACCCATAAAGGGAAAGGTTAAACTAAGGAAAGAATTACAATGCATATAAGAGAAAAATTTGCATGTAGATCGCAACTCACCTCAGTAGCTCAGTTGGTAGAACATTTGGCCCAGAAAGCCAAAGGTCCCGGGTTCGAGTCTCGGCGAACATTTTTCTCTTCAAATATAATTTATCCTTCAGTGAGAAGTGTTAAATCAATAATAAAAACATCAATAGAAGCCCTACTGGCTTTATAAAGTAGTGTTAAATTCCCAATAAATGTCTTCTTAACTAAGAAGCTGCCATTTGCAAAGATAGAAGCAAAGTTTCAAAGCATTTAGCACGAGGGAATTACAATGCATATAAGAGAAAAATTTGCACACAGATCACAACTTGCCTCGGTAGCTCAGTTGGTAGAGCATTTGGCCCAGAAAGCCAAAGGTCCCAGGTTCAAGTCTTGGTCTAGGCAAAAATTGTTCTCTTCAAATATAAGGAAGTTTTAATATAACTAATTCCTAATACTGTATAAAACAAATTACTTAACAAAATGTCTCCATCTCCAAAAATAGCTCTATGGATTTAAAAGATTTTTTGTTAACATACTTTATGATGTTTTTATTATTAATTTGTCATTTCTCAATGAAAGATAAATTAAATTTGAAGAGAAAAATTTTTATAGAAACAATGGTTTCAAAAGCATTTGGCGATAGGGAATTACAACGTATATAAGAGAAAAATTTGCGTCTAGATCGTAACTCGCCTCGGTAGCTCAGTTGGTAGAGCACTTGGCCCGGAAAGCCAAGGGTCCCGGGTTCGAGTCCCGGTCTAGGCGAAAATTTTTCTCTTCAAATTTAATACTTTATGACCTACATTTTTATTATTAGATATCCATTATGCCCATTGTAGATAGTACATAATTTCTTACCTTAATTGAAAATAATTATAAATTTGACAATTGCAATTTTTTTAACTCACTTAGGTGCTGCACCCTTACCGGTTAGCGTTCCTCGTCCTCCACAGCCAGTCGTGCCACCTACAGCTGTTGGGCCTAGACCTCTGAGTGGAGGACCTACTATGTCTCCCATAAGTTCAGGTGGTGGTGGTGGTGGTGGTGCTTCAGATCAGGAAAAGGTAAAGTATAATTTATATCAAGCAAACAGGTACAGTCAACTCCTGATTAACTGATCAATCCTATCTTTCACTTATTCCATTGGTCTAAGCATTTTTTAAATCTGTGTATATTCCGGTTCCACTTATTGTAATTTTAGTTATTGGATTCCGCATCCAGCAGGTGTTGCCTTAGGTGGTAGCATGCCTGCTTCCTGACTAGCAGCAGTCCCTGGGTTCAATACTCAGCAGAGTCGAAAATTTTAATTGTAAAATTTTCATTTTGGGGCCAGATGGAGTGGTCTTATACCATTTTTAATTGCTAGATTGTACACCAGATGAATTTGTGAATTCCTCCACAGTATTCGTACTATATGTCTTGCCCATTGCAGTCTATGAGCCTTAACTGTTCTTATTACTACTGATTTCCCATAAAGATCATATAGCTCAATATTATGAAGTTTTCTCCATTCACTCAACATGGTCTAAAAGACATGTCTAACACAACACTCTGTATACTTTTTTACTAAAACGTAGAAACCTCAATTCCAGGAAGAAGTTAGCAAACAACTCCTATCTCTTTATTTAAATACTAGAAGAACATTGCATAGCTATTCTGACTTGGTGGAAACCAGCATTGCCATTTTTTTTTTCTGCAGTGTATAATCAAGACTCTACTGGAGTTCATATCTATTAAGCTCTAATAAAATGATATGACAACTGTGTATTCTGAAGAAACATTCAAATATTTTAAGTGTAAACTGCCTTGAGACAGTGGAGTAGGAAGAGTCATTTGAGACCATGGGTTCCTCATATAAAAAGCACTCGGTAATATTCCTCTGCAATATGGGAAAAATACTGCAGATAATTAGTTCCTCATATGAAAACACTGCTCATGTCTCTGAACAACCTATGAAAATTCTAAGGTGTGCAGTATATTGGGCTTAAGTATAAAAAAAAAACTCTTCAGGACAAGGAAAATAAACTTCAAGTGATCTCTAAAAAAAAGTATTTCATCTAGATATTCGAATAGAAAAAATAAATATTCCAAAACAGAATATTTAGTCAGACATACTTTTTTAGAGTTACTTTGAAGTTTATTTTACTTGTACTGAAAAGGTTGGTTTTTTTTTTTTTGACTTAAGCCCATTATACCACAGATCATAGAATTTGTCATTACAGTTGTGCTCTATCCACTAAGTATGTGATGATCCCATAGTCCTAGGATTCCCACTGCAAACAGCCACCTGAGTAGTGGCTGGAAAACAGCAACTTTTAGGGGGAAATACCTAACTCCATCTCAAGAACTGAAGATTGCAATTTCAGGTGCCTTGATGAGCACATCAACACAAATGGAAGCTGTGGGCTGGTAACTTGCACTTCTTAAATACAGATATCAAAGAAATGCAAGCATAATATGAGTTAGATGTGCAGTTTAATATTTGTAGGAAATAACACTATGAGGTTTCTTTGAATTATTATGAGTTAGGTATTTTGACTGACCTCATATTTGTAGATCTACAAATATGGTTGGTTGGTTGGTTGGTATCTAATGTCGAGCACTTGATAATGAAATCATTCGCTCTCTTGCACTCCAATATTTAGCAGAAAGGCTGGTCTCTTCTACGAAAGCTGGACAACGGAGGAGATGGTTTCTTTCCATATCTTCATTTAAATTGCAAAAAGGGCATTTAGGTGAATCTGTTATGCCAATTCTGTGTAGGTGTTTATTCAAGCAGTCATGTCCCGTTAGCAGTCTGAATGTTGCTACTGCAGATTTTCTTTGTAATGTAGTAATGTCATAAGCTTGAAGATTTTCCCATTCCTTTCCAGATGTTTTGGTGGTGTATTCTTCTCTAAGTTTATTGATGTATTTATTTGAGATAATTCTTTTGATAGAGTGAAAGGAAACTGGAGCAGAAGTTGGGTTTGAAACAATTTTGCTACCCTTCTTGGCTAGAAAATCGGCTATTTCATTGCCTGTCACTCCACAATGGGCCGGAATCCATTGAAGTACAACTTTTTTATGTAGACGGGATAAATGTTTTATCATTTTGTGACATTCGATAATTTTGATGCTTTTGGGTGTTGTGTCTCGTGTTATAGCAAGAATGGCTGCTTTGGAGTCACATAGAATTACAACTTTTGTAAATTTTTGGATGTGATATAAAAGATTTTGTAAACTTAAGAAAATTGCTAGAATTTCGCCGATCTACAAATATGAGATTAGTATTGCATATTTAACTCATATTATCTAAAATAAACCTCATAGTGTTTAAAATATAAAAATGAGAGCATGCCGGATTGATATTGACATTTGCCATAAAATACTGTATACAATTAAGGTAGAATATTTTTTGTCACTCACCTCATATTGTTCTTCTTATTTGATTATAAACTAGTTTCGGAACATTTGTTCTGTCGTCTTGAAGAGCTGTCCTTCTCTCCTTCCATTGGCTGACTGAAAAACCTCGAAACCAGGTCATTCTCACCGGGAAATTCAAAGTTCATTAATTTCTTCTTTTCGCTCTTTTGAATGTAGATCCTTTCCCAAACAGTAAGTTCTTTTGGTTTTTCTATTTGTTTTAATAATTTAGCTTCTTTCTCGATAAGATGTTTTTCATACCATGCATGGGCAGCCACTGCAGATTTTTCTACTTCCCCTTTTTTGACATTCCTGAGATGTTCTTTCACTCTAGTTTTCAAATTTCTCTTAGTTTTTCCTATGTAGAATTTCTCACATTCTTCACATTTAATTTGATAAATCCCTGATTTGTTTTCTTCTTTAATTTTCTCAATCTTATTAGGTCTAATCAGTCTACTGATGCTGTAGTCATTTTTGGGTGCTAACCTTATGTTGAAATCTTTAAAAAATTTTTGAAACTTGTGGTGTTTTAATGGATGATATGTGAATTTCCTAAATTTTACATTATCTTCTTTAACTTTTAGAAGAGTGCTTTGATTAATAAATTTTTGTCTTTTGAACTTGTTTATTTTTTGAGTATCATTTTTATTGCAAAACCATTTTTCGTGGCTACGTTGATTATGTGTTTTTTCTTTTTCGTAATTTTCTTTGTTCATTGGTATGTTCACTAATCTATGTGTCAAACTATTGAAAACTGCTTCTTTGTGAGCTATGTGATTGAAACCTAAAGCTTTTATGTAGTTATCTATATGTATACAAATTGGAAGTCTTAGGAAATAGTTGGAAGGAAATCAAGGTATTGCCAAAAACCAAAATAAACTGACATGTAAGATAAATTAAAATGTTTCATACCTCACCTCATAACCAGTCTTCTAAGTAGATTGCGATTTCAAGGCCTTTGCAGCCCCATCCTCAGTACCATCTTGAAGAAACCACTTTTTCTTCCCTCTGTTGGTGGACCAATAAACCTCCAGATCAAGTCAGAATCCACGGAAATTTCGAAGTTCATAAATGTTTCTTTTTTGTTTTTCTGAATGTGGATTTTTCCCAAACCATGAGTTCCTTTTGTTTTTCTATTTGTATGAAACATTTTTAATTTATCTTAAACCTCATAGTGATTTATTCCTATAAAAGTTCAGTATAATCTGGTATGTATTCATTTAGGCCTATTACTAATAAAGTCTATTCATTAATATTGACATATTTGGCTACATTTTGGAAACACCACATGGATATTTTAACTACAGAGGGATAACAAGTAGATTCAATATGTCTTCATAAAAATTCTTTTTTATTATTCTCCTATTCATTAAGTTAACATTTGGATTGACAAACATGTGCATTTGTCTTTGTTTATTGATCACTGTCAACAATTGGCATTTAACAGCCCTCTTTTGAAGAAACGACTCAATGTACTAAGCAAGGAATTCTCATGGTCTCAAATGACAATAAAATATTTTAAGTGTACATCGAGTTTAAGCTAATTAATGAGCCTATTATATAAATTTTTCTCATTAAGGTTTTCCATCCCGAACTCATAAGATATAGTGACTACATATTAAATGATGGGGCATCTCAGTGTAGGAAGGTATATTTATTAATCATATAGCAACAATCCAGTCCTATGCAGTCACTACAATACAGCTAGTTTAAGAATAGCTGAGGCATGATGCCTTGGTGCAGAGCTATGGAACTTCTAGTTTTGAGTCCCCATGGGGGAAGAAATTTTCTCATGAAATTTCCCCCAGTATAGGGCTAGTACCCACCCAGCATTTTGAGAAATTTGTGTAGTTACAATAAATAGTAGCTCCAGGTTGAAAAAACCAGCTATAATGACTGGTACCGACTTACTGACTACACTGGATGATTGTCCACCTCTGCAATTGACATATGTGGATGTGAGATCAGTTAGTAGGCCAAGGGCCTTCTAAGCCTGTTGCACCATCTTCCTATAAATAGGAATAAAGGAAATAGTGATGAAATTTTTTGTTTGAAAACTCAATTTTTAGGTCATAGCATTGAATCCAGAGAAAATAGAAATGTCTGACTTATTGCATAGAATAATTAAATAAATCTAGAGAATCCTACATAGTTTAACTAGAGAATGAACTTTATTATCACATACATAAAATACTGAGCTCAAATAACTATAAGTGAAATAAAAAATAAACATTACAAATGAACTGTCTTTATTAACAGGAACACAACTTGTACTTGAATGAAACAGATAGTAAGACATGTTTGATTTTTGTGAACTATAACAAAATTATTTTTTTCTTTTTTGCAGGCCGCACTTATAATGCAAGTGTTACAACTTTCTGATGAACAGATTGCTATGTTGCCCCCTGAACAGCGACAAAGTATACTAGTTCTAAAAGAACAAATAGCGAAGAGCACTCAACGTTAACTTACTTAAAATAATACAAACTTGGCATGTGTTAGGAATTAGATATATGAATTTCTATTGTGTTACACCATGTTCATTTAAATTATAATACAGTAATACAGTTGTACATTTAGAAATAAACAATTATCCCCTATGGGATTGCCTCAATTAACATAAAATCTCTTGTATTTTTAATAACAATACCTATGAATGTATTTAATTAATGTTGGGAAGTAAACATTATGAGGTATAATCATTAAAATTCATCGGAGAACATATTGTTTAAACAACTCACCTCATAGGATTCATGCTTCCATGATGAACATGACTATGTTTGAAATCGCGATATCATGGAAGCATGAATCCTATGAGGTGAGTAGTTTAAACAATATGTTCTCCGATGAATTTTAATAACCTATGAATGTATATAAGCTTGGCATGTATTAGGGATGAAAATGTGAATTCTATTGTTTTTGATTCACTGTTTCTTAAAATTACTGTTCATAAATATACATTTCAGAAAATATCCTGAAGTCTTAATACTAATTCCTACACATAACAAATTTGTTCAATTAAACCAAGAAATTAAAACTATAAACAATACTGGTTTTGTCATGAGATTACTGATACACAAAATAAATGTATATTAATGAAGAATGTTTGATTACTTACACTTATGAGATAAATTGAAAACTACTGAATACAAAATAAATGTTTGCTGACAGAATGTGTTGTAGATATTTGTTTACTTATATTTAAAAAAGAAATGATACCTTACTAATATATGTAGTAAACAGATAAACACAGATAGTACACAGTAATAAATGGAATGATACATTAAACTGTATCACAATGTTACTTTTGCTTCTTCATCTTCTTTTGCTCCTGCTTTAATAAGAAGACCTTTGTCCAATAATTGCTGACACACCAAAGCAGATCCATCCTCCTTAAGTAATTCCACTTCCAAAACTGGATGTAAAGCCTTAAAAAAAGTATGTTAATTAAATAATTACTTAAAAATTAATTTGTCCTTCAGCGTATGTGATAAATTTAAATAATAACAGCACAAATAATTAAATAAAAAATATATTACCTCATCTCATATTTTATCTTAAAAAAAAGTGAAGTGACTCATTTTTAATATTTAATTAATAAAACTTTATAGCATTAATTATTATGAGTTTGTTATTTTGACTCACCTCATATTTTTTTTTTATATTATGCAGACTATAGTTGTTGTTGTTGTTTTCTAATGGCGAGATTTGACGCTTAAGTCATTTTCTCTCTGGCTTCCCAGTACAAGCGAACAAGGTCCTTAGAGTGTTGTGCAGTTGGATTTAAAGCTGGACAGACTAGAAGGTGGTGTTTGTCCATGATCAGGTCCGGGTCTTTGCATATGACACATCTGTCGGATTGGAAAACGTTTATTCTGTGGAGGTGGTGAGCCAGGCAGTCGTGTCCTGACATCAGTCTGAATTTTGCTACTGCTTCTTTGCGGCCTTTATATTTTATTTCTGTGTATAGCTCATCAATTTTTTCCCATGATTTCCCTCTGGCTGTTGCAATGTTTTCTTTCATGTTTTCCATTTGGAATGCTTTCTTAATTTCTTCGATCTTTCTGTGGAGGTTCGAATTGGGGTGGGTTGTTATCTGTATTTTGGTACCCTTTTTGGCAAGTCCATCAGCTATTTCATTGCCAACTATTCCGATGTGTGAGGGTATCCACTGGAAGGCTATTAATTTATTTTGGTTGTTGAGGTATTTCAGAAGTTTACGGCATTCCAAGATGGTTTCATTTTCTGGTGTTTGGTTGGAGGTTATTGCTTGTATAGCGGCCTTAGAGTCTGCCAGAATAACAGCTTTTGTAAACATTTTTGTTCGGAATAGGAGGTTGTGGAGTGCTACTTCTATGGCCTTTACTTCACCATCGAAGGCTGTATTGTTTGTGCCTACTGCAACATATTGACTAAACAGATGAGAGTAGATTCCTGCACCAGCATTTTCACTCTTGGTTTTGGAGCCATCAGTGAAGACTCTTAGCCACTCTGGTTCTGGGAACTTTGTACTAATAGTTTCTAAGGTCATTTGTTTGGCTATTGATGGGTTTGTATCATTTTTCTTTATTATTTCGTCTATTGAGAGGGTTGCATTATACAGTTGGTAAATCTAATGGGCTTGGTATTTGAGGTGTTGGTTCAGTTTGGCATCTAATTTATGTTTTTGGAAAAGATTACTAGTTTTGTGGAGAAAGGAAGGTTGTGTGATAAGATCTGGGGTGTTGTGCTTGAGGTTGGATTGCTTTTGGTAGCGCTGCTAATTTTGTGTGCATGATGCAGGATTTCTTTTCTATCTCATTTTTAATTGAGGGGTTGCCTGTGAACATTCTCATAGTTGCAGTGTTAGTTGATTTTACTGCTCCAGTGACAACCTTAGCATTCGGTTCTGGATTATTTCTAGTTTATTCATTGTGGTGTCTTTAGCTGTTACTATTGTTTCTGCTCCATATGTTATAATTGGTTTCATGTAGGTTTTATATGTTCTGTTTAGGGTGTCCAATGAGCTCCCCCATTTCTTCCCAGCTAGTCTCTTCAGTATGTATGAGTTTTTGTTCGCTTTTTCTTCGATCTTGTTGACATGATGCTCCCAGTTTAGTTTATTATCTAGATGGACTCCTAGGTATTTTGTGCAATTGGATTTGGTTATCGGGCTATTGTTGATTGGTATGTTGAAGGATTCACTTGTGTGTCTTAGTGAGAAGTATGCAGACTATAGTTTCATCACATCTATGCGGCATTGTCGATGCATTCTAACTCACAGCATTACTTTCTACTAAGTTTTAAAATAACATCCATTGCTTGCATAAACCAAGTGAATTTTCTAGTCAAATTTATGATTTGATTTTGCTGGTTACAATATATATATAATTGAAATTTGTATATCTAGGTATGTTGTGAGAAAAACAGGCTAGAGCAATTTTTAAATTATGGCTTTTAGGTACAGTCCCACTCCCAGTGGGAGAATTTTGTCGATTTTTGGAGAATGCCTTTCTCGTTTTATTTCAATGATATACACCAAGATTCGTAAAAAAATAAAAATTGCTGCTGCTAGAGCGATTTTAAAATTTTTTTTTCAGGTGAACTCCCATTTCTAATTGTCCGATTTCCTTGGTTAAAAAATTCAACCTTATTCTTTAATTGATTGCTATATTATACCTAGAAGTATATGCAACACTATAGCCTGACATCTTCAAGTAAAACCCTGGCATGAACGCACTAGCACCATGTGTCAAGAACACTGGAGAGAGAGTAGAAAAAGAGACCAACATACTAATTTAAAACTAATAAAACTCTACAAAATATAATAAAAAACAATAAAACCAAAACAAAAAAAGAAAAATTATCAGGTGTATATAAATTGAAGTGTGGCACATGTAACAATGTCTATATAGGACAAACTGGTAGACCTTTTATATCTCGGATAAAGGAACACATGAGAGCATATAACAGAAATTTAGAAAATTCAAACTATGCTAACCACCTATTCCAATTTAATCATTGTTTTGATCCAAATTTTGAAATTTTACATATTTGTGATAAGGGTAAGAAGTTATCTTTTGGAGGCTGTAGAAATTAATAAATTTAAAAGTAGTAAAAAACTGTTAAATTCTCAACTTGATTTGAATGAATCCCCTTTGTTAAATTTAAAAATTTAAATAAATATTGTTGTATTGTTGCTTAGATCAGTTGGAACACAATTCATAATTTGTTAACATGTCTGAAGAAGGTACAGTGTACCGAAACAGCTGTCACTGAATTATATAATAAATATGAAAATCAAATAAAACTACGTTTTATTTTTATTTAATTAATACTAATGTGGTTTGCTTGAGCTGTGTATTATTCAGATAGCTACTGAGTGAACTCAAATGATTTCAGCAACGTAGATTTTTCTTATATATTTACGAGGAGTTCCACTGATAGTTTGTAAAACCTAATAACAAAAAAATTGGCAGTCGACAAATCCACTCCAATGCTATTGTCATGGACCCTATCTCAAATTCAAGGAAGAAGTGAAGAAACTGTTACACCTTCTCAAAGGGGTGCCTCAAGGAGTGAAAGATCAGTAGTTCACATATTTTCTGGGAATTTACTCAAAGTTGTCAGGCTGTAATCATTGTTTTAAACCCACAGGATTTTGCAATATTATTTGTAACAATGGAATACATGAACACTGATTCATTCACTACTGCCAATTGACAAAATTAAATGAAAACTCTATCATAATTAATTTTGTTTAGTTGTTTCCTACCTACATAACTTAATGTATCATAATTGTTGAAAGTAATAACTTGATTTTAACTGCCTTATAGTAAGGCACTTTTCTTCTGAAAATAGGTTTGAAAACAGTGTAAGAGATATGCAAAAATGAGTGATATAATAAATCTGATTCTAAAATGAGATAAATGGCATTACACGAATATGTAATTCTAATTTTCAAGTAATTTATTGAGAATATATCTGAAAATCAATATTCAAAATGTTAATAAATTAATGAGTCATTTTAACATCTTACCTCATATTTTATGTTTTATCAAACACGGTAACTATAGTTTTCAAATGATCTTGTCATTTATTTTCAACCGCCATTATGACTACCGGATATTCGTTGGAATCTCCCTCTATAATGTTGCCATCTGATGTTGATTTGATGAACTTTGAGATATCGTTGCCATCTGGTGTTGATTCGATGAACTTCGAGATGAGGTCACGTTCATCCAGAATGTCGAAATTCATAGATTTAAATTTGTTCTTCTGTATAAATATTTTCTCCCAAACTGTCAAATCCAAAGGTTTTTCCAAATGTTTTAGAAGTTTAGCTTCTTTTTCAATTCTATGACCTTCCAACAAACTATGTGCTGCAATAGCTGATTTTTCAATTTCACCATTTTTAATATTTCTAAAGTGTTCCTTTGTGCGAGTGTCCAAATTTCTTTTTGTTTTTCCTATGTATACTTTATTGCAATCTCGACAATCAATTTGATAAATTCCAGATTTTTTACTATCTGGGGTGTTCATTTTCTTATTGGTTATTAATAAGTTACCAAGGCTAAACTTATTTATCGGTGCCAATGTAATATTGAATTTCTTGAATTTTTTTTGAAATTTGTTATGTATTCCAGGATGATAAGTGATTTTCTTAAATTGTTTTCCTTTCTTTGAATCAGATTGCAGGGTAGTGTATTCTTTTAATCTTTTTTGTTGTCTGAATTTCTTCAATTTAGTTATAATTATTTCCTTTCCAAAACCATTTAAATTAGCTATGTCCAAAATGTGATTGTATTCTTTCTTAAAATCCTCTTCATTTAGTGGAACATTCAATAATCTATATATCAAACTGTTGAAAATTGCATGCTTATGCGCAATATGATTGAAACCTGAAGACTTTATGTAATTGTCAATATGAGTATCTTTTCTGTATATATTGAATTCAATTCTTTGTTGTTCATTCCTTCTTATGTATAGTTACCGTGTTTGATAAAACATAAAATATGAGGTAAGATATTAAAATGACTCATTAATTTATTAATTAAGAACCTCATAATGTGTTTCCCAATTTTAACTTTGAAATTCAAAATGTTACTTCCCATTGTATTTTCATAATAAAGTAACTATAATTAACTATTACTAAAAAAAGTTTAACATTAAAATAAAAAAAGTTTAACATTAAAATTTACCTTAACATTTGCAATCACTGGTGGCTGAGATACGCTTTCCACTAGGAGGGAGAATAATTTTTGTGAATCCCACTGCTGTGGCCTTTCAATATGCCATAGCTTACAGACAAGACCCAATATAGGGATATTTGCCCATTCAGCTTTCAGCTTGTGTACCCTAAAAAAAAAAATCATAATAATAATTGATAGAAACAAAAACCAGAAAAGAGGGAATGCAGAATTCTAATATAAAAGGAATTAATGCCTATAATATACAAGATAGTAGACCTCACGGTGGGGGAATAACATTAACCAATATTTGAGGGAAGTAGATTATACAGAGAATGATTGGAAAACATTAGGTCAGGATAGGGATGTATGGAGAGGTTATGTCTGCACGGTTAAATAGTGCCAGTGAGTTAGTTATAATATACAAGATGGATTGGAGGACAATAACTTCCCAATTGGAGGGAAAAAAAAAACATTTGGAGGGACTAAACTTTATAGAAGCTTCCATAAAGAATCTATATACTGTACATAGAATGTGGATACGGAATGCTCACTAGATATGGCAGGTAATGGGGAAATAAAATACTTGGGGCAGACCAAAACCAACTATACCCAAGCCATCATAGCTCCAGCTTTGAAGTTTAGGTTATTGCGAGGGATAAAGGGAGAATTCACCCTCTACTGCCAATAAGGATATGGTTGTAGTTTGAGTAGATGTCTGCTACGACCAATCACTGCTCTTAATGCAGGTATAGCACGCTGGTAAGGTTTGAAATTGCTGAGATGTTGTCATCTGTATGTCTGCTAACCACATACATAAAGCGGCCACTCCCACTGAATATCCATATCGGCAACAGTCGTGAAAACATCAAGGCCAGAGAATTAGTGGCGGCAGTATAGCTACTGCTGTCTTGTACTAGATAATGTCTTGGAAACTCCAAACTATGCCTTGGACTAAGAAGTTACCACAGAAATGACTCATATGGTTGGAAAGTATGCTATTAATCTATTCCTCATCTGGAATTGGAAAACAGCAGCAAGAAACAGAGAAGAGTGGATGAAAGCAATTGGAGAGGCCAACGCTCAAAAATGAACTGAAGCCACTTTTATTTGTAATTAATACTGTATTATACCATACTTTTGTGGTGTGCCCCTGGTGTGTGAACAGTTATAGTGTTTTGCATCCTGTCTGCTCTCTATGACTTCAAAAAATCTTTCTTTCACAAGTCCAAAATTATATGTGCCTGAAATTTGGATTTCTGATCATAGGTTCCTTGTCTTAAAAGTTTACAGTCTATACAATCTTTATCCTAAAGGATAAATACATCCAGTGTAAATGTAACTCTTTCAGACATTTGATATTTAAAAGAATGATTTTTGTAACACTCACTTATCAGGTGGCTGGTGCTCCACATTGCCATAGTCGATATAACATACTTTTATTAGTGATTTTAAATCATCTATTGCAGTTATCACACCTCTGTACCACTGGTTATCTTCTGTATAGCAAGCACAGCATGGCTCACCTGTAAAAAAAAACAAAATTAAGATAATAACTATTATTATATGAACATTTTTAGAATGAGGTAATAAATTATAAAGCATTAGCTCAGGATAGGGATGTATGGAGAGCTTATGTCCGTGCGGCCATGAACCTACGGGTTCGATAGTGCCAGTGAGTAAGTAAGTAAGGTAATAAATTAAGGGACTGAATTGGAAATATACACATCTCTTTTTTTTTTCCTACTTGAGAAAGCCGAAGATGTTTGCCAAAACATGTCCTCGTGAGAAAATAAATATGAGGTGAGTTGTATATTTCAAATTCAACAAATAAGGACAATAATTAAAACATTTGGTCTGTTCATTCTTACCTCTTAAGGAGTTTTTTTTTAACATATGTTTTAGAGCTTCTTAGCCCCATCATCAGCGATTACAGATTGAATTTTCTCACGTTGTCGGCTCTGATTGTCCTTGCCTCTGGTCCAATGAATTTACTAATGAGGCAAAGAGAGCAGGAATCAAGAATCAGGGCCGACAGCATGAGAAAATTCAGTCTGTAATTGCTGACGATGGGGCTAAGAAGCTCTGAAACATATGTTCGACAAAAACAACTCTAAGAGGTAAGAATGAACAGACCAAATGTTTTAATTATTAAAAAACCTCTTAATGTTACTTCCTATTGTATTTTAAAATAAAAACAAGGACAGTATTGATAATAATAAAATACTACTAATAATCATCATCGTCCTGGCATGTTATAGTCCTTTAAGAACTGTTATGTCTACAAAAATCCTTCTTCCATCTTTTTGGTAGATATCCGATCGATCTCTTTCTCTGTGGTTATTAGTACAAAATTGCCCTGGGGATCCTATCTCTGGGCATTTGTTTTACATGCTGTATCCAATTATCCTTGTATTTATGGATATAATCCATAATGGGGTCCAATGTTAAGTTCCTGTAGTATGTCTTCGTTTTTGATGTGATCATACTTGGTGTGACCTGCTGTTCAGCGCAAGAACTTCATATCACTTGCTGTGATTCTACTCATGTCGCACTGTCTTACTGTCCATGTTTCACTCCCATAACAAAGGACTAGCCTTGCAAGGATTTTATACAGAAGAATTTGAATGTGTCTTCGAACAAAATAAGGTTTCATAATATATATATTTGAAGAGAAAAATTATACACTCAGAATGGGGCTCAAACCCAGGACCTTTTGTTACTCTAGGCGAATGCTCTACCAAGTGAGGTAATCTGAGCGAGCTCCAATCCAAATGCAAATTTTTCTCTTATATACGCTGTTAATTCCTGCACACCAGATGATATTAAAACATTGCCTTGTCACGTTTGGAGGTTCTTTGGTCAACCACAGGAAGGAGCTGACATCGACATCCAGGATTTACAACATAAATCCAACCAGTCTGGGCAAGATGCTGATGATGCATGAATCTAATCGAAGCATGTTCAAGAACAAATCAACATTAATATTGAGGTAAGATAAACAGACTCTAAATAATTTAATCAATTTTTCTTTTTTTCTTTGTTTCTAACCAATTTAAGATCCAAAAAAGGTATGTGTCCATTTTCTTCTGTTTATATGGTAAATTTAATGTTTGTACTCTGTATATTTAACATTTTACAATACAAATTATATTTCTATATTAAATTTTGGAATTTTTAACATTATGAGGTCAATTCATAAGAATTAAATAAATTGTGATTATTTCTTACCTCATACTCTTATAGAATCTTATAGAAGTATGAAGTAAGAAATAATCACGATTTATTTAATTCTTACAAATTATATTATCTACATATCTGCTCCAAAATTTAAACATTGTGGGATGTGATTTTACATTCAAAATCGCTCATAAATAAATTTGCCAGGAAAGGTGATAATGGGTTTTCCATTGAGAGCCCTGTTTTTTGTCTATAGAAACTCCCATTGAATGTAAAGAACATTTGGTGAATACATAATTCAGTTAATTTTACATAGTCTTCTCTGATCTTTCTAACTATATTGTTTTTATTTAACCAGTTGTTTAATATCTCCAAAGTTTTGTTTTTCAGTACATTTGTGAATAATGAAACGACATCAAAGGAGACTAATCTATCTGTAGGTTAGATTTCCACTTTTTCTAATTTTTAACTAATTCTAAGGATTATCGGTTGAAAATGATAGAGATGGTTCTCTTGAAAACTAGTTCCTGTGTTTGGAAACATAAAATATGAGGTAAGATGTAAAAAAATGACTCATTAATTTATGAATTACGAACCTCATAATGTCATTTCCCATATTTAACTATGAATAATTCTAATGAATTTCCAATATGTAGACTTTCAAAATTATTAATTCTTTTAAATTCATCATTCAGCCATTTTGAAATTGTGTAGGTTGGTGATCCAATATTGTTAATTATTGGCCTCATTTTGTTTCCAGGTTTGTGAATTTTGGGGAGTCCATGAATTTTTGGGTTTTTCGGGTTGCTCACTTTTAATTGAAGTTTCCCTTTTTCGGTTAGAATTTTAACATTTTTAAGACAGTTTTCTACTTTTTTGATGGTTTTGGGTAGGGGATCAGACTTAATTTTTTCATACTCTTCTTTTTTCAACAGTTCTTCCATTCTTTTTTGATAATCATCTTTATTTAAAATTATAATTTGATTAACCTTATCTGATTTGGTATACACTACATTTTTGTGATTGATTCTTTTGAGTATTTTAAATTTTTTCTTGCAAATTGGGTTCTTATTTGTATTCTTTATTTTATCTAAAACATCTTCACATTTTTTCTAATGATCTTTTTACCTCTGGGACTAACCCTTCTATTGAATTTTCAATGTCCGCTATGTATTCTTCTATTCTGTTTGAATAATCCACAGCTGTTTTTAGACCATTTTCTAACAACTGAGTTTCTTCTTGGTTAAAAAATAAACCATTTGAACCCAATGTCTTGGTTTTGTACACCACTGCTCTTACCATCTAAGCTATTAGGCTTATAACTTTGATGGTAAGAGCGCTGGTGTACAAAACCAGAGACATTGGGTTCAAACCCCAATTTAGGTATATATTTTCCTATATTTGAAAAGGAAAATATATGCCTAGACTGGGGTTTGAACCCAGGACCTTTGACTCTCTATGTCAATGCTCTTCCATCTGAGCTACCTAGGCCTCCAATCTAAATGTGTATTTTTCTCTTACACAAAGTTAATTCCCTAACCCCAAATGCTATGAGCCGTTGCTACGATTTTTGCAAATGGTGGCTTCTTTATTAAGAAGACTTTTTATTGGGAATTTAAACATTACTTATAAAGCCAGTAGTGCTTCTTTCAATGTTAATATTATTCGTTTTTAAACATCTTAATGATGGACAAATTATATTTGAAAAGAAAAATATAATTTGTCCATCATTAAGATATTTAAAAACGAATAATATTAACATATTTTTCTCTTCAAATTTAATTTGTCATTTGCTGAGAAGTGATAAATTTAATATTAAACATAACAGTTACTTTTTTAAAAGAAAAAATTGTCTGAACTGGGAATCAAACCCTGGACCTCCAACTCTGTACATCGGCATGCAACCCATTACACTATTCGAGACATGTTACAAACACTAACATTTCTTTCCACTTATACAGTTCTCTCATGTCCGAAAGCAGATAGCTAGATCTATTAACGTCATCAGATGACATCTACTCAAAGCATTTTAATGAGAATATTCATTATTTTAAAGCGGCAAAGCTTAATATTTTGATGTGATAAGGGTCCTCATCTAGGGGATATGTTAATGGCGACCACAAGGTGCCCAAGCTGAGCAAAACATTTCTTCCACTTACTTGTGTTTTGCACTCTTTTAACTTTACTATCTGACCTCTCTTGTTTTTTCGACCCCGACGCTATTAGGGCATCCGAGGGCTAGGGAGTCTTTCCTTTATTTTCTTTTCTTCTCCAGAAAAGCCTGACCAGAGGCTATAAGATGGCAACCCCATCACTGGTCTTGCCTTCCTTTGGCCAGCAACCAATCGAAGGGACTATTATTATGCTTTCAAGTCTTATACGAGAATTTCCCGGAAGGATCAGGACGATCCTATGAAATGCTGGAGGGAAAATTTTCTATAGGATCGTAACAGGCCTTGGCCTAATACTTGGGAGGAAGAAGAAGAAGAAGAATTAGTTTAACATGTTCTAGTCCTGGACAAATTATCTGATTTCGGATATAAGAGAATTGTGTATATGGAAAGAAGTGTTAGCGTTTGTACCGTGTCTCAAACAGTGTAATGGACTGCATGCTGACATACAGAGTCAGGGGTCCGGGGTTCAATTCCTGGTTCAGACAATAATTTTTCTTAAAAAAAATGTACAGGACTGGAATACGTTAAACTAAATACTACATCAAGATATCAAGCTTTCACTTAAAAGTAATGGATATTCTCCGTGTTTTTTTTCTGGCAGTATGCAACGGTGCACAGTACCGGGACCTTTTTCCTCATGTTTAAAAGAAATACATATTTATTCAGAGCAAAATGTATTTTTCCCGGTAGATGGCACTGTCTTCACGAATGAAATTTCCTGTTTTATAGCATTGGTATTACACTTTTTTTGTTTTATATATTGGTATCGGAAACAGGAAGTTGTGCTCAGTTCGCTTCCTATATTAGTTTTTCAGTGTAAAGAAAGAGGAAAGTGCTTGGTAGCTGTTCACTATCAATTTAGCTTGAATCAGTATAATCATTCTTCAAAATGAATAATAGTCTCTTTAAGCCGATTAGGAAAAATAAAAAGGAAGGCCGAAGAAGCAGAAACTGTCGAATCTGCACATAGTAAAGACGAAAAAGATTTTGAAGAAGCAAAAATCGTCAAATCTGCACATGGTCAGGATGAGAAATATTCTGACAATGACTGGCCCGAATGTTGGACACTGTTGCAGAAAAATGACTTTTGCCAGAGAAACGATTGGCTGTATGTCAAGAAAAAAATGTTGGGCTGTAAATTGTGTTGTGATGTTGGAAATCTAGCTGAATGTGCCAAGGTTGTTGATTCCAAGTATTGGCCAGAAAATCCTGGGAAACATCTTACATTTCGTGAAGCTGAAATTAGAAAGTTGGCACAAAAATTTCGCTTAAATGAAAGAGAAGCAGTTCGTGAATATCTTCAAGAAAATACATTTCCAGATATACTACTTCCTCTGAAGCACACTCTGGGTACAATTACAATATCTTCCAGTGAATGTGAAAGGGGTTTCTCTCAAATTAATCCTATAGTTACTTCAACTAGGTCATCTATGCTTGTAAGGACAACTTCTGCACTGCTGTTCATCAGGATAGTAGGGCCTTCTCTCACTCAATTCAAACCTAGCAAATATGTAGACTCATGGCTGCTCCAAGGACATCATTTGCAGTTGATATCAAAAGCAAGAAGCGATCTAGAAATGATGCGAGTACATCGGAGGACATGTTAAAATTGTGGAAGTTGCTAATAACATCCTCTCTGTGAGTGCCAGCACCTTTTTTTTCCAGAAAAAAAAAAAGCACTGGATATTCTTGTTAAAAAACTTTGAAAAGAATTTGTCTGATGGCGTTTTTAATAACTTTAGCTATCTGCCTTTGGACTAAAAGAATTGTATAAGTGGAAACAAGTGTGTCCCGCGCCGTAGCCGAGCGGTTAAGGTAGGAAGCCTTGGCGCAGAGCTACGGGACTTGCGCTGGTTCGAGTCTCCATGGGGGAAGAAATTTTCTCATGGTATTTCGGCCAGTATGGGACCGGTGCCCACCCAGCATCGTGAGGCAATTGGGTAGCTACAATAAGTAGCGGCTCCAGGTTGAGGAACCAGCTATAACGGCTGGGGGACTCAACATGCTAACCACATGTCACCCCTACACTGGCTGTTGATCATCTACCTCTGTGATTGACACATGTGGATGTGAAGGGCCAGCAGCCGGCTGGTAAAAGGGCAACCGCTGAAAAGTGGAAAGACCCTCAATCGGAATCGGAAACAAATGTTAGCGTTTGTACCATGTCTCAAATGGAGTAATGGGATGCATGCTAATGTACAGACTTGGAGGTCCTGGGTTCGATTTCCGGATTAGATGATAATTTTTCTTTTTAAAAAATAAACTTGTCCAGGGCTGGAACACGTTCAACTAAACATACATTAAAATAATAGTGATATGATTTACCTTAGAATGTATATGAATTTATATACTCAGTTGATCAAATAATTATTTCATGAAAACAAACATTTTTTCTTTCAAAAAATTATTTAACTCACCTATTTGTGGCTTTCTAATAACTGGCTGTTTTCGTGCTAATTTTTGCATTTCAGCTGACATTTTAATGAATTCTTCTTTAATTTCTGTAACCTGTAAAAAATAATAATAATTATTAATTATGTTTTTTTTTTAAATTTTAAAGTGTTTCCTCATTAGAGGATCGCCCTGGGTACAAATATACTAAAACAATCAATGGTAAAGAGAAAAATTTCTGCCTGAACCGGGAATTGAACCTCGAACCTTCACCTTTCCGTGCTGATGCTCTGACCACTGAGTTAATTCAGGATTCTCAGTGGTCAGAGCATCAGCATGGAAAGCTGAAGGTTTGGGGTTCGATTCCCGGTTCAGGTAGAATTTTTTCTCTTTACTACCGATTACAATAATTTAATTGTGTTCATTAATTTACTTATTTATATCATAGTAATAGCTTTAGCTTCTCAATATTAATTTAATTTAAAGATCATTAGGAATTTAATTAATTTAATACTAAAACAACTTGAAGATATAATCATTCTCATTTAGCTTTCTTCAGCAAGTTGAATTTATGGTTCATATTGTTTATTTTTTATTTCACTCACCTCATACTTCATAACTCCTAGCAAACCCAGGGTTTCGTCACATCATTTGTGACATTTTCAATGCATTGTCACAAATGATGTGACGAAACCCTGGGTTTGCGAGGAGTTATGAAGTATGAGGTGAGTGAAATGAAAAATAAACAATATTAAAAAACCTCATAGTGTTATTTCCTATCTACATAACTTAATTATGGTTCATATTTGCTAGTTTATGGAATAATTTTGTTAATTAAACTATATACTGGTACATCAAGTTTCATTCAGACAAAACAAAAATTTTACCTGGTAGAACACCCAAAATGTTTCCACTAAGAGTTTAGCATTCAGGTTAATCTCCACCTCTTAATGGTCCAATTTTGCTGAATAATGATCTCGATATTATTTTCTTTAATCAAATGTTGTATGAAACTTTCATTGCAAAAAAAAAGAAACATGGCAGTCAATACAGCAAATTAAAAAAATTCTGGATTTTTAATGGTTGAATTATGTTGCTTCCTGCAGAATACTTTAATCATTTTATTTCAATATCATATTACAAGTTTTGTTGCAAAAATAATTAAATTGCAGCAAGAATAATTTTTAAATTTTAAATACTTGCTTCTTTAACCCCCACTCCTAGATTTTGTTGGATAAAACACACGCAGACATAATATTTTATATGTACCAAGTAGGATTGATGAGGATTTGTAAAAAATTTTCAAAAAGCTTTTCATGGATACAACCTCAATAGCTTCAATCCTGTGGAATTTGCTAAAAATCAGTTTTTGGTTATCCAAAGCGTAGGTGGACATAAAAATTCAATAAAAGAACAAAAAAAGTAGTTACATTTACGTTTCTGGTTAAATATGAAATATTTAAACAAAAATATAACTCATAATGATCTGAGTTAAATTACTAAAAAAGATTAAATTTATATATTTTTGATTAGTTCATACCTTAGGATTGCTCGACTTCCAAGGTTGAAGCACCAATTCAGTTGCTGATAAAATGGCTGTAACTTCACCAGTTATACTTTCACCTTCAGTTATCTCCAGTTTTTTGTACGCGATGCTACAATTTTTCTTTTTCTTCTGTACATTTTCCTGATAAAACAATAAATATAATTATTTTCACACTATGAATTGGATTTCTTGAGATTGCCTTTCCAGATGATGGTCAAATGGAAACTTTTTGTTTTTTGTAAGCCTATGTTTTCCCTTTACAGAGATTTAGGCACTCTCCCCCTACAGGGAAGAATTTGAACCATACTAATTTAGTTACACTTGTTTTCGTATAGATGTCATTTTGAGTAGTCCATGGTCAGCGTTCCACCTCATACTGACATCTAGGAAACCAAGGTAGTACTAGGACGGGAAAATTTGGTAAATTTTGCTTAGAGGCCTTTCATTCAGGCTTAAGGATTTTTTACGAGCCTGAAAATCTTCAGACTTGGGGCCCACGGCTTAAAGTCCCTCCCGGAGGACTTGCTCCTTGGATTTTTCCGTCCTAAAAAATCCATCGACCACGGCCGGGTTTGAACCCGCGACCCTCAGGACCAGAGGCAAGGAGCATAACCACTAGTCCACCGCAGCCGACCAAATGGAAACTTGCCAGATGAAATTTGTTCTAGAAATTAAATTATGTAAGATGAACCATTATTAATTAAAATAACAAAACTCAACAGAAGCAGGCAGGCTAAAGCAGATTTTCTTGGTAGCATTATAATGATATTGTGAAATCAATGTCTGAACCAGGAATTGAACCGTGGACCTCTAGTTCTCCAGAAATGGTGCAGCCCACTGCACCATTCTAGATCTGGCACAAAAACTAACAATTCTTTCCACATATACAAATCTATAATTCTCGTTTCGTCTGCTGTCAGGTAGGTGTCACTATCATCGCCAATGGCCAGCTTCGTTTAAAAGTATCTATATTTGAGAATTTTATACCACTACTTTTATAAGCAGTAAACTATATTTATATATAGGAAAAACAAAAAGAAACCTAAAAATTAGAACCAAAGAACACATAAGATATATTAAAAATGGAGAAATTGAAAAATCTGCAGTTGCTGCTCATGTTTGGTCTGAAAAACATAATATAAATTCAGACACTAAATTATTAAAACAGTTAGAAAATACAAAAGAGCTGACTATTTGGGAAAAAATTTATATTCAGAAGAACAGAAACAGAGTTATGAATTTTGATATTCCGATGGAGCGTGACCTTGTTTGGAGGTTCTTTGGCCAACCACAGGATGGAGCTGACATCGACATCCAGGTTGTGCAACATAAATAAAACCAGTCTGGGAAAGCTGACAATAAAACAAAATTGTTTTGAAACATGTCCAAGAACAAATCAACATTAATATTGAGGTAAGATGTCCAGACTAAAAATAATATAATTAAAATAACCTCAAAATATAACTTCCTAAAATTAAATATGAAAGTTAAAGTTAATAATTTTATACTTTAAAATTCTTTTAATATTTAAATATAACTTAAATAAAGAAAAACATCTCAGTAACAATTAAAGAAATTGTATTATATAACAGTCTTTCTAAATAATGCTTTTAAAATTGTGTCTTAAGTCATTGTTGTCTTAAATATAAAGCTTTCTGTTATAACTGTAATAAGAACACCTGCTTAACTTAATATTTTTAAATAAAAATATACTAAATTCTGATTGGATGTTAAAACAATTAACTTTTTGATTTAACAAATCAAATTTAAACCTGGTATTTAATGGACCATTAACCAATAGAATTTAAATATAAAATCATGTGATGTAATAATGTTCTTTAAAATTATAACAGAATTACTCTAGTCAGTCATCATATAACTTTCATCAAGGATAGAAGCAATAACAGCTCTCCTGATAAAATGTGATATTTGATTCAAGAAAAGAAAATAATTTAATTTTAATTGACAGTTGACGAATAATACCACCTATATTTACTTGATCTGCTTGGGGAAATTAAATAGTAAATAAATTTACCACTATTTCTACAAGAATCAGTCCGTAGTGATTCTTAAAGGGTTTTCCTATATTGTTGTACCAACTTCGACCTTGAGACGAGAGAATACAGCTCTACCGAAAATCAAACCCAACAGGAACCAGTAATTCTTATTTATTATTTTGGGACACTATTCCTTCAAAATGTTACTACAACATCGGGCATGAAGAGAGTTAGCTGCTTCAAAATATCGCCACAATATGGGAAAAGAATTACTTCTTCAAAATTGTCGCCACAACAAGGGGCATAATGAAGATCTATACTAAAATACTTCATGAACATTCACATGTGTTAATCACAGAGGTAGACGATCATCTAGCCAGTGTAGGGGTGACACATGACCAGCATGTCGAGTCCCCCAGCCGTTATAGTTGGTCTTCTCAACCTGGAGTCGCTACTTACTGTAGCTACCCAAATGTCTCACGATGCTGGGTGGGCAGTGGTCCCATACTGGCTGTAATTTAAAGAGAAAATTTCTTCCCCCATGAGGACTCGAACCAGCGCATGTCCCATAGCTCTGCGCCAAGGCTTCTTGCCTTAACCACTCAGCTCAGGTGCAGCTAGTTATTGCAGCTACCAAAATTCCTCACATTGTTGGGTAGGCACTGGTTTCATGCACTGGGAAAAATTCCATAAAAGTTTCTGTTGCTCCCACAGGGACTCAAACTGGCATTCTCCTGTAGCTCTGCACCAGGCAAGTCTCAGACCATATGGGCATAGCATGGAGCTTTGTCATTTTATTGGTATAAAAACTTGAAAAAAAATGTAAACTGTTATTTTAATTAATAAAATAAAATAAATCATATTTCACCCTATATTTTGTGTTCTTCAAGCATGAAAACTCTGTTTTCAAGATGAATAACTCCCATCCTCAGCACATCATCATGACTGTCGAATTTAGTTCTACATCTTCACCTTCTTTTAATAGCTCTTCTATTTTCTAACACTAGGCCTAGTTAAAACCAAAAGATAATATTTTACCTGATTTTTTTCCTCTTCCATTTCTATCAAGTCATTCCATGGAACATGTTCATCTGTTATTGATGATACGGTTTCTATATGAACATTTTCTGTTGAACTAGTAGCAGGTCTCTTGTCATTATCTGATGAAACTACCTCATTTACACTTTTATTTTCTGATTCATTTTCTTCTGTATCCACTTCATTTTCTTCAATTTTATCATCATCTTCTTCTACCTCTACACTTTCAAACACTTCATTATCTTCCATCTGGTCTTCATTTTCAATGATCACACTTGCATCTTCTGTTCCGGTATCAGAATGAAGTGATGCATCAGGTTCTAATACATCATCATATATACCAAAGTGCATGCGAACTAAAAGGTCTCCAATATCTGTATTTCCAGGACCAATCAGTCTTATCTATAAAAAAATAAAAATGTATTTAAAAATTGTTGAGTGTAACATCTCACAGTCAATATCTGAGGTACATCCATACACATAAAGAGATAGATAGACAATAGATCATCTAGGAATGAAGCACAAAGTTGCTGCCACAGCTACATTAACTAACTCTCTGGCACTCTTAAACGCAGAGGGTAAAAACCACATGGACATAAGCTCTCCATACATATTAACCTGAACATATGTTTTCCAATCACTTCCTGTACAATTCACCTCCTAAATCATGGTTAATGTTATTCTCCCACCTCATATTTGGTCTACCTAATGGTCTCTATTCCTCTGTTTTTCTTACAAGTAGTTTCCAAACAAGTCTGTCATTATATTTGAAAGTCTTTCATTTCTCATTTGTGCCACATGCCCAACCCATTGCAATCTAGAGACTTAACTGTTCTTATTACATCTGATATCACGGAGCTACTGTTCATTAGTTTCCTCCAATCACTTGTCTGTTCATCTCACTTTGGTCTGAAATTTTCTTAAGCATTTTATTCTCAAATATTTGTAATTTTTTTTCACCTCTCAAAAATAAGGGACCATATTTCACATACAGGAAAAATAACTGTTTTATATATTTTTAGTTTAACATTTTTTGAGAGAAGTTGGGATGACAAGTGTCCCTGCAACATATAATAGCATTCATTTCCATCCTATGAACATATGTTTAATTTCTTTTTGAACCTCATTGCTGTTTGTAATTATAGTTCCTATATATAATACACTTAACATATTAAATATATGATAGAAATAACACCGCGAGGTTTCTTTTAATTATTCACAGTGAAAGAGAAAAAAAAAAAAATGATTTGGAAGTTCATCGGTCAGCCAGCAGAGAGAGCAGAAATCAACTTGCAGGAAGGACAACCACAAGGCAACAGTTGTAATGCATCGAGAATGTCGCACAGAAGCGACGAAACCATTCTGCATAAAAATCAAGGAATAATTAGTAATACTAAACATATAATTAATAAATTTACCTCATAAGGTTTGCCAAGTCTTGGTTCTTTAATTATTTCTACTAAACAATGTTTTTCAACAATGGTAGTATGTATAAAATCTAATGTATCTGTTGGCCATTTTCCATCCTCTGTTGCCTGCATATAAAAAAAGGAAAAGAACATGTTTAAAAAAAACTATGTAAATTAAAAATAACTCACAATCATATGCATGCATGGACACATTCATGCACCACACACCCACATTTACAGTGAATCAATTACTTAAGTTACAGACTTTTAGGGTTGATACAGGAGAAAATTGTGAACAATTTTTTTAAAATAAATTAATGAGTCATTTTTACATCTTACCTCATATTTCATATTTTATTAAACACGGTAACTATAGTTTTCAAATGATCTTGTCATTCATTTTCAACCGCCATTATGACATTTTAACTTTGAATAAGTTTTTTTTTATATAAAATCCATCCAGTTACACTTTATAATTATAATATATACTAACCTAAGCATTTCACGTGTTATTATATACCTTTATTTATTTACTGGAAAGCCATAGCAATAAAATTAAAGTACTTATGCACATTATAAGAATGTAATTTAAAATGTTGTCCACCAATCTCAATACAGGTACTTAAGTGATGCACCATCTACTGTTACACTTGTTCAATGATATTTCTAGACATGGGTTCTTATATGAAAATTGTTCTTATTCAAAGTTAAAATTGGGAAACACATTATGAGGTTCTTAATTAATAAATTAATGAGTCATTTTAACATCTTACCTCATATGGCAACGATATCTCGAAGTTCGTCAAATCAACACCAGATGGCAACGTTATAGAGGGAGATTCCAACGAATATCCGGTAGTCATAATGGCGGTTGAAAATGAATGACAAGATCATTTGAAAACTATAGTTACCGTGTTTGAAAAACATGAAATATGAGGTAAGATGTTAAAATGACTCATTAATTTATTAATTGTTCTTATTGTCTACTCTTATCACATTTAGTTTTTATTTTTTCGGCTACTTAACCAAACTCCTACATTATCTGTAGTAATGTGTATCATTATTAGACCACAGATTTTAGTTAATATTTAATATACGTAGTAAAGATGATTCATAAGAAAATAAATAAATTCAAGAAACAAAAAGTGATAAATGAAAGTGCTCTTCAGACAAATAAAGAAACTGGTAAAAAATTCAAGAAATTTACATACTATCCTTAAGTATTTAATAAGTTTCAAAAAATTTTCAGCAAATTTAACATTAAATTAACACCAAAAAATGATTACAGTTCAATAAATTAATCAAAACCAACAAAAATGAAAAGATTGAAGACGGCAACAAATCACGGATTTATCAAATTAATTGTAAAGATTGTGAAAAAAAATTATATAGGAAAAACAAAAAGGAATTTAAATGCAAGATTGAAAGAACACCTTAGAAATGTTAAAAAATGGAGAAATAGGAAAATCTGCAATAGCTGCACATGCATGGTCAGAAAAACACGGAATTGAAACTAAGACTAAATTATTACAACAGTTAGAAAAATCTAAGGAACTCACAATTTGGGAGAAAATTTACATCTGCAAGAATAAAAAGAAACCATAATTTTGAAATTCTTGGAGAGAAAAAAAAATTGATTTGGAAGTTCATCGGTCAGCCAGCAGAAGGAGCAGAAATCAACATACACGATGGACAACCACAAAACAACAGTTGGAAGCATCGACAAATTTGCACAAAAGTGAGAAAACATAAGCCTGCATAAAAATCAAGAAATATGAGGTGAGTCAAAATATCCAACTCATTAATAATTACTCTCAGATTTTAGGCTAAATTCCTTTTTGTTTTTTTTAATACGATAAATCAAAACTATTTAATTGATACAGAAGCTAGCCTAATCAAACACACAGATAAACTAAAGGAACTCACAGTCTGGGAAAAAATCCACATCCAAAAAAACAAGAAAGATAAACTCATCAATTTTGAAACTCCCGCAAATTTTGACCTGATCCAGAGGTTCATTGGTCCACCGATAGAAGTAAGAAGAAAACCGCCAAGAAATGACATAACACCGGTCGACCAGAGGCTACTGACGATGGAGATAAGCTCCGAAACTGCAGTATAGAAGAAAAAGGATATGAGGTGAGGTAATAAAAACATTAATTTAATTCTTAAATTAAACCTCATAGTGTTCTTTCCCTCTGAAAGTTAAATAAATCAAAACTAATTAAATATCTTCACATTTATAAAAAATTGGAACATTTTGGTGAGATCTCTGTGTTGCCTAAAATCCTAATTTGCTCACTGTGGCTTATTTTATGTTTTATAACCTAAAATGCCTGTTTATGTTTTTATTTTTCATTTATTTTGTTAAACAATAAAATAAAAATCATAATTAAATTAATTTGGATAATAAACTCCTGCTAGGGAGTATCCATGTCCCCATGAGGAGATGTATGAGTATAGACTAGACATAATAACTCAAAGTATAATACAGTATTATTTTTCATGCTCTTTTGACTTACAACAAAACAGAGAGTCAGTTTTTTTTGTTGTGATTTTCCAAAAAAAGAGCTATATTTCGTAAACTGAAATCCTTTTTATATTGTGTGAATCAATTTGAGTTGAGGGGAGAATGGACTGGTATCAAACAGGATTTAAAACATTAAGAATTCTACAAGCAATACACTTCTACTTCCTATAAAAACACTGAACAAATATGGGCATATTGTTAGTACAAAGCAATAATACATTACCGGCTTTATTCCCTTTAGGAAACATTTATGGGATTGAATTGGAATATGAGTCATGTAAATATTCTTTCGCAACTCAGAAGCTTTGCATTCTTCTACATTCCCATAGTCAACAAACATGACCTTTACAGTTCTGTCATCATTTACCTAAACAATGAAAAAAAAAATCAGAAAGTTAAACATATAAAACAATCAATACAACAAGTATAACATTCAAAATAGCTAGTAACAGAAATCAAACTTTACCTGAGGAGATAGTTTTCATGTTGCATTACGTCCATTAAAACAAAATTTTCAGGAGAGGGAAAAAAAAGTTGTCTAAATCATGGGAGTTAGTGCAAAATTTAAAATCACTAATGATTTTAAGCAGATTTCAAGATTCAGGATCTACAGTTATTGAAATCATTTTCAAAACAGGTTGATTAATAACCAGAGAAACATTGGACATAATACAGTTTGATATGTAATACAAAATAAATTAGTTCAAATCTATTGAAAACAGGCCATAATTAGCTGTGGTGATTTTTAAATTTTTGAAATTATAAATTTAGCATTTTATTTTGTAAATATAGAACTTTGTAAACATTTATATATTTATTAAAATTCATCGGAGAATTTTAATGATTATACCTCATAGTAATTAAATTAATGTTTTTATTACCTCACCTCATATCCTTTTTCTTCTATACTGCAGTTTCGGAGCTTATCTCCATCGTTAGTAGCCTCTGGTCGACCGGTGTTATGTCGACCAGAGGCTACTGACGATGGAGATAAGCTCCGAAACTGCAGTATAGAAGAAAAAGGATATGAGGTGAGGTAATAAAAATATTAATTTAATTATTAAATTAAACCTCATAGTGTTCTTTCCCTGTGAAAGTTAAATATATACCTCATAATGTTTACTTCCCAACATTAATTTAATATATTTATATATTTTTTGTATTTTATAGCATTTTGAAGAAAAAACATACAAGTTATTATGGCGGTTAATGATTTTTAAGATTACTTTAATGTGAAAATAAAAATCACATTTGTAAAGGGTTGATAGATAAAATGCATACATTAAATTATGCTCATTAATATTTTAAGGAAGTGACACTGAGGTCTTTTTTAAATAGGTAACATTAATAGATTTTTCTCTTCAAATATAATTTATCCTTCAGTGAGAAGTGTTAAATTAATAATAAAAACATCAATTAATAGGTTTATTTAATAATTAAGATATTTTGCCTGTATATTCTTACCTCTTATGGTTGTTTTTGTTCAACATATGTTTCAAGGCTTGTGAGCAACATCTTCAGTGATTACAACTGTAATCGCTGACGATAGGGCTTGCAAGCGTTGAAACACATATTCAACAAAAACACCATAAGAGGTAAGAATACACAGACAAAATATCTGTGAGGTTTATTTTAATGAATAATTAATTTAATTAGAATTTAACATCTCATCTCATTTTTATTAAATATATAAATGAAGTGACACTAAGAGGTTTATTTTAAATAATATGAGTTAGAAATGTAGAAATATGAGGTGAGTCATGCATTATAATTTACTCATCCCAGGCAAAAACCAAGTCCAATATTGCAATGGTTGTAAAAATACTGATGATGGAACTGATTAAAGTTTTGAAACTAGCCTAAAGAAGAATATCAGGTAAGTGATAAAAGTTTACCTAAATAATCATAATTTGACTGTTCTCTCTCTTCATCTTTCTTTGTATCTCTTTTTAGAGGTTCAATCTTGTCTATTCTATTTAAATTAATATTGGGAAGTAAACATTATGAGGTTATATCATCTGAGTGGAAGCCATGACTGAAGAGGGACATGATATTGTCTGAAACTGTCAGTATCAAAGAAATTTGAAATCATATGAGGTGAGTCGATAAAAATATGTTCTCCACTCACTTGTATATTCTATTTATTTATTGTAACATTATATGAGGAATAGTGAGTGGAGAACATATTTTTAATAACTCACCTCATAAAATTTCAACTTTGGTTCTGCCGGTTTCTGATGACTTCTTGTCCCTCTTCAGTCATGATTCCCACTGTTGTAATTCTCTGGTTGTTGATGTCTATGCACGTCACCTCTTGTGCTGCTATCTTTGGTTGGGATTATAAATTTTGAAATTGAATTTTTATCCACCGGAATATCGAAGGTCATATAGACTGATATTTATTCTCCTGAATGAATATCTTCTCCCAAACTGTCAATTCCAATGGTTTATCCAATTGTTTAAAAAGTTGGAATTGACAGTTTGGGAGAAGATATTCATTCAGAAGAGTAAATATCGATCTATGAACTTCGATATTCCAGTGGATAAAAATTAAATTTCAAAATTTATAATCCCAACCAAAGATGGCAGTATAAGAGGTGACATCCATAGAGAAATAAACAACCAGAGAATTTCAACAGTGGGAGTCATGACTGAAGAGGGATGAGAAGTCGTCTGAACCCGGCGGTATCAAAGTCAAAGAAATTTGAAATTTTATGAGGTGAGTTATTAAAAATATGTTCTCCACTCATTATTAATGATATAACCTCATAATGTTTACTTCCCAACATTAATTTAAATATGATTATATGAGGAAATTATTTCAGCAAATAATACCTCATAATGATGAAATTAAATGTTTCTTACCTCCCCTCGTATAAATTTTCTAAGTAGATCGCGATTTCGAGACCACAAAGGTCTCATCTTCAGCACTCTCAGTTGCCAAGAGAGTGCTGAAGATGAGACCTTTGTGGTCTCGAAATCGCAATCTTCTTAGAAAATTTATATGAGGGGAGGTAAGAAACATTTAATTTCACCATAAATTTAATCTCATAGTCATAATTCCTATAAAAGTTAAATACCTCATAATGTTAATTGAGGGAGGTAAGAACTCATCAAAACTCAGCCAGATAGTACATAACTCTCTTTCATACTAACCTGCATAACTTTGCCTCTGTACCATTTCTTATCGGTATGATATTGTGCTATGCACAGCTGATTAGGAAACCAATACTGATCATGAGGTTTTGGTTCTGATTTCTTGAAACGGGAATGTAAAGCATTGCCAATAATTGTAAGGGTATCAGAATCTGTAAAAAGAAGAAAAGAACACTATGTAATTATAACATTTTACTTGTCTTATAAAGTTTGGCCTACAAGCTGTAAGGAGAAGTTTCCAAAATCAGTACTTTGTGATAAGCTCATGGAGAAAGAAAATGCTTGTATATTTCCTGCTTCAGTATTTGTACTAAAACTGAGTTGATAAATTTGAGTTTGTCTGAATATGAGTATTAAACTCCCTGACACAACATGCCACTTACTATCTGGATGCTGGCCTCACAACCACAGGATCCTGTTGTTCTATGAAACGTTGGACTAAAATTTGACATTCCCAACATTAATTTAATATCATTGGACTAAAAATTCAATATGAGTTTGTAACAGGCCAACAGGCCCATTGCTTGTAAGGAGGAGGAGGAGGAGGAAATTATATATAGAGTACATATTAAATTCAATTTGGGAAAAGTTATTGGAATTTTGATTATTAAAGTGTTTTCAGGAGTCTTTCATTACAGAGAGCAAGTCTGTTTTAAATCCTTAATAAGCTGAAACTATATATATATATATATATATATACACACACATACATACATACATATATATAGGCATCAATGTATGGTGGCAGATCTTATAACAAGTCCAATTATTTGTTTAATTAGTGACAAGACAAAGCTGTATCTGTATTGTTTTTAAATTACCAAGAACTTGTGGTTGAAGAAGTATTATAACAGCCATGTAAATTGTGAAAGTATGATACAAATTAAATCTTGTTCCTTTTATGGAAAATATGGAGGAACTAATACTTGTGAGATTATTTTTAACAATTTTCTCTTCCTTACAATTTACAGAATAATTAATTATTTCAGATAAATTAAAAAAAATAGTAAACCTACTTTGTTCATAATCGTGAAGATAAATATAACATTCATCATCTACAAATGTAGGTACTGCCTTAAATTGTTTCTTTGTAATTGGCAATGCAGGAAGCCAATCTGTAATTTCTGAAGGAATGGCAGCAGCTTCATCTTCTATCGAAGTTCCATCAATGTCGCTAATACCATCATCATTGGATTCTATAGGCACATCACTACTCTCTGTTTTCGAACTTCCTTCAATCTACAAAACATGTTATTTATTTTATATCCGTTTATAATATAGAGCAGACAATTTTGAAATAAAATAAACTCTAAAAATTCAGGTTCATATTATTCCTTTTTAAACATCTTAATGATGGACAAATTATTGAAAAGAAAAATATACGCCTAGACTGGGGTCTGAACCCAGGACCTTTGACTCTCTATGTCAATGCTCTACCCAAGTGAGCTACCTAGGCCTCCAATCTAAATGCGCATTTTTCTCTTATACATAGTTAATTCCCAAACCCTAAATGCTACGAGCAGTTGCTACGATTTTTGCAAATGGCAGCTCCTTTATTAAGAAGACTTTTTATTGGGAATTTAAACATTACTTATAAATGCATACTATTGGCTTTATAAGTAATGTTTAAATTCCCAATAAAAAGTCTTCTTAATAAAGGAGCCGCCATTTGCAATGGCTCGTAGCATTTGGGGTTAGGGAATTAACCATGTAAAAGAGAAAAATACGCATTTAGATTGGAGGCCTAGGTAGCTCACTTGGTTAGAGCATTGACATAGAGAGTCAAAGGTCGTGGGTTCAAAACCCAGTCTAGGCATATATTTTTCTTTTCAAATATAATTTGTCTAAAAATTCATATTTGCTTTATAAAGAAAAATCTATGAAAGCTCTAATATATCTAAGGGATGAGAAAATTGGGATAGAACTTGTATGGTTTTGTTCTAATTTGTTACAATAACACATCAATCCAAGATAAAATCAAATGTTCCTCACAATTAATATTCTAAGTAGATAGCAATTTCAATACCATTGCAGTCCCATCCTCAGTATCATCTTTACGACTGATGTTATGTTGATCGGAAGAACCACTTTTTCTTCCCTCTGTTGGTGGACCGATAAACCTCTGGATCAGGTCAGAATTCACGAGAATTTCAAAGTTTATAAGTTTTTCTTTGTTTTTTTCTCAATGTGAATTTTTTCCCAAACCGTGAGTTCCTTTTGTTTATCTATTTGTTTAATTTAGACTAGCTTTTGATCCAATTAGATGTTTTTCGGACCAAGCATGAGCAGCTATTGCTGACTTTTCCACTTCTCCATTTTTGACATTTCTAAGATGTTCTTTCACCCTTGTTTTCAAATTTCTTTTTGTTTTTCCTATATAAATTTTGTCACAATCACTGCATTTGATCTGATACAAGTTTCAAAAATTTTCAAAAAGTTTAATGTAAGATTGGCACCCAGGAATGAATACATCTTTAATTGGCTAATTAAAATCAATAAAAATGAAAAAAATTGTAGAAGAAAATAAATCAGGAATTTATCAGATCAAATGCAGGGATTGTGACAAAATTTCTACAGGGGGAAAAAAAAAAAAACTGAAAACAAGGGTGAAAGAACATCTTAGAAATGTCAAAAATGGAGAAGTGGAAAAGTCAGTAGTAGCTGCTCATGCTTGGTCCGAAAAACATCTAACTGAATCAAAAGCTAGTCTAATTAAACAAATAGAAAAACAAAAGGAATGTTAATATTATTTGTTTTTAAACATCTTAATGATGGACAAATTATATTGTTCTTTTCAAATAATAATTTAAACAAAATGAACTCATGGTTTGGGAAAAAAATCCACATTCAGAAAAACAAAGAAAAACTATGAACTTCGAAATTCCCGCAAATCCTGACCTGATCCAGAGATTTATCGGTCCACCAACAGAGGGAAGAAGAAGTGGTTCTTCCAATCAACATAAGATCAGTCATCAAGATGGTACTGAAGATGGGATCGTTATGGTCTTGAAATCGCGAGCTACTTAGAGGATTAGTTTGAGGAGAGGTATGAAACATTTGATTTTTATCTTTAATTAAACCTCATATTGATTTATTCCTATAAAAGTTCAAACTATGAGATTTATTTTAATACATTTTTGAATCAATATATATATATATATATAATATATATATATATATATATAACCTCTTAATTAGTAGAATTATTGAGAATCTATCATCAGCTCATTCTAATGAAATGTTGGTTGGCAATAAAACAACAGAAGTTGTTTACTAGAGATCGCTTGCGAGCCAAATTATGGCAGCCTGCAAGCTTTTGTTTGTAATAAAGTGAATCCGAAATCATCTTACCTCAAATTGTTGTGTTCTATTTGAATATGTTTTGACGTGCCATGCATACCATCATCAGTTTTTCCACACTGTTGAATTATATGTTTTCAGCCCTGGATGTCGACTCCCACTCCAACTTTGGTTGACCGAAGAACTTGCAAATTAAATATTTTTCCCTAGGAAGATTTACATTCAGAATAAAAATAGGATTATGAATATTGAAATTCCCAGGAAAAAAATTTAGATTTGCATGTTCTTTGGTCAGCCAAAAGATGGAGTGGGAGTCGACAACCAGGGCCGACAACATGAAATTCAATAGTCAGGAAAAGCTGATGATGGTATGCATGGCATATCGAAATATGTTAAATCAGAACACAGTTAATATAATAAATTTGGGAATTTTTACATTATGAGGTTTTCTTAATAAGAATTAAATGAATCGTGAATTCTTCTTACCTTATACATCTCTATCTTTTTTAACACAGAACTGCAGTTGTGTGTTAAAAAAAACGTAGATGTATGAGGTAAGAACAATTCACGGATTCATTTGATTCTTAGAACACAGTTAATGAGGTAAAATGATTCCAGATTCACCTTATTTATTAAAAAGAACTTCATAATGTTACTTCCTAATGTAATTTATTAATAAATTTTGCTTATAAATCACTTCAACCCTTCTGGCTCGATCTTTGTGGCTGAAACTTTTGCCCTGTGACATAAGCAGCAACAGTTGCTTATAAATACTGCATGTGCAGTACAGGAAACCAGATGTAATAAGAACAGTAAATCTCAAAATGGACTGTGATGGGCAGAACAAATGGCACAGATGGGGAATGAAAGAGGATATTCTGACAAAAAATCTAACCAAAGAATTAATTTATATACTCTCTGCTCTCCTACTTTAAGAAGGATTACGGGTCGTATGCAAATACATTAGTCTCTACTCAAATTACTTCCAATCACTGGTGAGCTGAGATCGAATTAACGGCCGCCTTACCGGTCATGCATGAATGTTGACATTTTCGTAATATTGGCAACGAATTACCCAGAATTCTCAGCGATAAAACCACTTCCGTTATTTTTGTCTGCTATAGAGGAATGCATTTATGCTTGCATCCCGCAAATAACACCATATACAAACACGTCTGCGACGCGTAATATTACACCGATTCTCCTGTTCTTCCAGTTGAATTCTTTGGTAGACTCTATCAAATTCCTCTTCTCCGCGTATACCGAAAACATGATCGAAGTCTTCAAGGTCCGACATCTTGGATAAGTTTCAAACTACATCGGTTACCATCGGTTCCCTTCGGGATTTTCACATAAGTCTATATCTTGAGCTACGATCTTAAGGTACCTTGTCAGGTAGCTTACAATTATTACCGCGTGAATAGATTTCTGAGTAAGAAAAATGTGTTTGGATAAAACTTTATCAGCAGAGAACGCCTTTTATTGTCTAATGCGTTCAAACATTTGACCCTACATGTACATACAAAGAAGAACAGTGGAAAGACAAGAATAATGACGCTTTTCAGGTAAAAAAGGTAGATTACATTCACTTTATTTTATATGTTTTAGTCTCATTAGTTTCAAAATTATTCTCAAAATATTTAGTCTTTCTTTAAACATACTTGTTAACAGTTATATACCAGGGAATATTAATGCCATTTTCAAATCCCTAGTGATGAATTAACACAGCAAATGGTTTGATACAAAAATTCTGCTTACTTGAGATGAGAGCTTCAGCCATTCGGTCACATTATCTTTAATAGTTTCTTCAGACCGTTCCTCCAATTCTCTCAGCACTTGCAACGATGGAATGCTTTCAGCCTCAGATTCTCTGAAACATAAAATTTGCCTCAATTTCACACATCTTATTATTTTGGAGTAAACAACTTATAAATTTAGCTGTATACTATATAAGAAACCTTTCACTATGTCACATGCAACTAACCAAATACAATGATAAACAAATATATAGTGAAAGAAGATAAATAGATTGAAATGTCACAAGACAAAATCTTGAATATTTGTAAAATGCATTTATAACTGCAAATATTCTTTGGTGATTAGGTATTTAACATATATTTATTCTAGAAAATAAAGTAAAATAGCAAATTTCAACATAAATTGGCAATTAATATACACAGATAGGCGATCTGTAAGCAATAGTTAACAAATCAACAGAATTTATTTTTTTGCGTGAATCCTGGTTCACGCAAAAAAAATTGAACTATTGCTTACAGATGGCTTATCTTTTGTTCTATGCTATATTTAGACTGCGGGAGAATTCTCTATATGAGAGGTCAAGATCTTTGAGTGATTAGGAAAGAAATAGAGAAATAAGTATGAAACTTATATTATGTAACAATAATTACAAATATCTGTATCAGCATATGTGTAGACAAGCAATCACTGCAAACATTTTACATAAGTTAATTTTTTTTTCCCAAATATTTCCAGAATAAAGCTGTAAAGTTAATTTCTGTACAATGCAGCATTTTAAAAGTAAATAAATTAAATTAAATTTGAAGAGAAAAATTTTCGCCTAGACCGGGACTCGAACCCGGGACCCTTGGCTTTCCGGGCCAAGTGCTCTACCAACTGAGCTACCGAGGCGAGTTACGATCTAGACGCAAATTTTTCTCTTATATACGTCTATATATATAATAAATGTCTTCTTAACTAAGGAGCCGCCATTTGCAAAGATAGAAGCAATGGTTTCAAAAGCATTTGGCGATAGGGAATTACAACGTATATAAGAGAAAAATTTGCGTCTAGATCGTAACTCGCCTCGGTAGCTCAGTTGGTAGAGCACTTGGCCCGGAAAGCCAAGGGTCCCGGGTTCGAGTCCCGGTCTAGGCGAAAATTTTTCTCTTCAAATTTAATTTATCTTTCATTGAGAAATGTTAAATTAATAATAAAAACATCGTAAATAAATTAATTTCAAAAACATATAAAGGGAAGATTTCTCATTCTAATAGCTTTATTTCATGAAGATATTTTAAAAACAAAAATTTTATGCTTCTTTCTCGATAAATTGTAATTTTAAATCAGTCTCTAAATTTAAATCCTCATTAGCTAACCTGTATCAAGCTCTGGCCATTTAAATGGGCTAGGAACTCAAAATAAAAAGAATTGATTAAACCAATCTTTTAATTGGATGAATTATCCATATTCTTCAATCCTCAGTACTTTGACAAAACCAACAAAATATATATTTGAATAAAACATATACAGTGTACAACTTACCCTTTTACAGGAATTGCTAGTCCTTGATCAATCAGTTGCCTGTTCAATGTGAACCATTCTTCCCTTGTAGGTTCCAAAGGTCCGCCACATATAATCCTTTTTACCCATAACTCCACAGGTAAGGAATTATCTTCAATTTCACCCTGTTATAATTCACTTCAAATTAATTTACATAATTATTTTCCCATAGTACACTATTACTCATTGGCATATCAGGCCAAAATGCCCTTGGCCTACTAGCTAATTGCTGACCTTGCATCCACTTGTGCCAATTACAGAGATGGAAGATGAGAAAAAGCAAAGGATGATGATGATAAGGATGATTTTCGGGGACTTTTGGGCCCTAAAGCTTCCTGACATGTCTTGCAGGTGAAGAAAAAACCCGAAAAAAACATCATCCAGGAGCCTGTCTTGACAAGGAATCGATCCTGGGCCACTGCGTGACAAGGCAGCACGCTACCTCAAGACCACAGCGGTGGATATAACCTATGTAAGTAAAATTTTATCACTTATTTTAGGAATTCTCACTATGAGGTATATTCTACCTTAATAAAAAATTTACCATCTAGTCTCATATTCTTCTTCTACTTAGAACTTTCTTCTTCAGTTCCAAAACTGGTCTACGAAGAATATGAGGTGAGGTGATAAAATTTTATTTAAATAAATAATTCCTCACAGTTTTATTTTAGAAAGGAAAATTACGTTCAAACTGAGAGTCGAACCCTGGATCTCTGACTCTGCATGTCAGTGTGATAACCATTATGCCATTCAAACTTCTGATAGGAACATCAAATTTCTTTCTACTTACACAATTCTCCTTTCATACGAAGGACGATAGCCATCATTATCAACAATGCCATCTGACCCCTTCTTTCCGAAGTATTTTTATTGAGAATTTAAACAAAACTTTTAAGTGGTAAACCTACATATTTTGATGTTATATTTTAAATTAACACTTTTCAGAATTGAATATAGTTTCATTTAGAAATGTTAATTTAAGATATAACATCAAAATACCTCATAGTGTTAATTTCTAAAAGAGTAACATAATCTATTCCTGTAGAAAAGCACAAGGAGACTGCTAGGCTTAAATTCCCATTATTTGTTGGAGGAATCGCTATCAATGGTAACATGTGCCTTCTCAACATATGTAATTCTTTCCGAAGATTTTTATTGAGAATTTAAACATAAATTTTAAATGGTAAACTTACATATTTTGATGTTATATTTTAAATTAACACTTTTTAGAATTGAATCTAGTTTCATTTAGAAAGTAATTTAAAATATAACATCAAAATACCTCATAGTGTTAATTTCTAAAAGAGTAACATAACCTATTCCTGTAGAAGAGCACAAAGAGACTGCTAGGCTTAAATTCTCATTATTTGTTGCAGAAATCTCTATCAATGTTAACATGTGCCTTCTCAACATATGTAATGTAAAGGAGTTCTAAATTTAATTCAGCATCTAATGGAAAATCTAGCAATTAAACATTTTACAATAACATTTAGAACCCAGCTGCTAGATAGGACAGGAATGTTAGTGAGGCAGACATTTGATCAATATTAAATTAATATAGAGAAGCTAAAGCTATTACTATGATAGAAATAAGTAAATTAATGAACACAATTAAATTATTGTAAATCAATGGTAAAGATAAAATTTTTTGCCTGAACCGGGAATCGAACCCCAAACATTGCAATTGAATGTGGGACCAGTAGAGTAAGGTAAAGGAAAGATTTCTGCTTGGATGGGAATGAAGCCTGAATTAGCTCAGTGGACAGAGCATTAGCACGGAAAGCTAAAGGTTCGGGGTTCGATTCCCGGTTCAGGCAAAAATTTTTCTCTTTACCATTGATTTGATCAATATATCACAAATAATACCTACCTTCTTTGCAATACAAGTATCTGAATATTTATCAATAAGTTCATTAAGATATTCACAAGCGAGTGTTGGCCATTCATTTTTATCTCCTGCTGCTTTAATGCCAGCTAAATGACATTTAATGGCACCATCTCGTATTTGCAAAAATTTGGGGTCAAGAAGTTGTAAATTTAGAATTGGGACTGTTTCTACTTCAGCAAAATCTTTCATGAAGACCTACAAAAAAATACAACACAAATTCAATAATACATCTATTCTCATTCTATACAATTGCACAAATGTTCCTCTATGAACATAACATATGAAATATTCAACAATTTTGTCTTAGTGGTCGGGTAGCATGCTCACCATAGATTCATTATAAATTAAAATATTTAATGAGGTACTAACCTTAGCTTGATCATCTGGTAGCAACTCTATAACGATGGCTCTATACCACATTTTGCGTTTCACACTGAAGGCACTACATTTGTTATTTACCTCCCATTTGTCAACATGAGACCTTGAGCTTGAATAGAATTCTTGAAGTTCACACATCAGACTGTAACATATTATATCACAAAGATATAATAAATAGCTCTTCTGGCACTTTCCGAAAATGATTTGCAACGATCAATTTATAATTTACAAAAAATAGGTGCCAAATTTAATATGGAAATATCAATTAACAAAACTAAAATTATGGCATTTCATGGGAAGGACCCCAATACAAAGTAAAATCTGTCTCCAGAATAAAATTTTAGAGAGATCTAATCAATTTAAATATCTTGGATATTATCTCTCTATCTGGGATGAAAAGGATATCCCTGACTATTTAACTCATGCCCCAAATGGGACTCAATGGCCAATCACGTTTCAATGATTTCTGTTTTACAACCAATCAGACTCGTGTTTCACGAAATATTTATCAGTGTTATAATTATCATATTAAAGAAAGCTCCTCCTTTTTAATATTCTTAAAAGGTCTGACCATTATTTTGCAGTGACTGAGCCTGTGAGAAATACGGCTACCAGACTGTATATATAGTGCATGAATGTCAACACATGCCGCATGCGGGAGTTAATATAAAACATTTGTAGCAATTGATTATACCACCAAAATAAGAAACCACTGTTTGTACTTTCTTAAATGTATTTTTTCCCAGGTAACAATCCAGAAAAATATAATTGTCATATTTACATCATATGACATCAGAAATGAATTAATATACAGTTTGACGTGTTTCATTTTTTCTCCACTAGAGAGCATTCTTACATTATTGCGTTCCTTTGGCAATAAATAGTATGATCTGGTTGCAGTGATAAACAAAAGAAGCAGATGAAGCGTACCTATCGTTTCTCATTTGTTTTCAAACATCGCCGTTTACATTAAATATATAAATATTTTAAAATAATTATAGTTAAATAATGATTTGTGAGTAAACAGCTTAATTTTATTCGTTAAATAGTCCTAACAAATGCCACTCTTGATTTCCAAATTCTCTAGATAAATTCACTCCTCACTTCGTGAGTCCGTCGTGAATTTATCGATAATTTGGAAATCACTCGTGGCATTACTTATGAAAAAATTACTAGTTATAATAAGAGTTTAGGAATTATTAATCAAGTTATGAAACCATCCCTTGTACAAAAAAAAACACCAGATTACATTTATATAACACTTTGGCTAGACCAGTGTTGACCTATGGTAGTGAAGCATGGACACTAAAAAGACAACATGAAAGCAGAATAATGGCTTGTGAAATGAGATTCATGCGCAGAACAGCTGGTTACACCAGATGGGATCGGAAAAGGAACACTGATATCTTAAAAGAATTTAAGACTACACCAATTTTGGAATATATTAAACAGTACCAACTAAATTGGAAACACCATCTTGAAAGAATGAGTTCAAATCGGATCCCCAAAGCTGTTTACAATTATATACCAAGAGGATGAAGATCACTGGGCCGTCCTATGAAACGCTGGAGGGAAAATTTTCTATAGGATCGTAACAGGCCTTGGCCTAATACTTGGAAGGAAGAAGAAGAAGAGATATAATAAAATCTTTTCCATTAATTTTTATAAGAATGTAGGATTTGTTAAAATGTTTTACCTCTTCAAACTAAGAGATTGAGTATTTTCTCAAACAAAGACTATGCCTGGCTGGTGATATTCCAACTAAATTTAAAAGCCAAAACTTATAGAAATTCTTCTGGATTTTAAAATACCATTTAGTATATGTAACCCTGAAAGATTATACTTACTTTTAAATACTACCATATGAGCTGCATTAAATTTTCTGCTTCAAAGATAAATGAACAAAAAGTGTTTTTTTTGACATTTTTATTATTAATTTAACACTTCTCACCGAAGGATAAATTATATGAAGAGACAAATTTTTGCCTCGAACCCGGGACCCTTGGCTTTCCGGGCCAAGTGCTCTACCAATTGAGCTACAGAGGTGAGTTGCGATCTAGGTGCAAATTTTTCTCTTATATACGTTGTAATTCCCTCGTGCCAAATGCTTGAAACCTTTGCTTCTATCTTTGCAAATGGTGGCTTCTTAGTTAAGAAGGTAAATACGAGAAAAAATTGCATCTAGATCGCAACTCGCCTCGGTAGCTCAGTTGGTAGAGCACTTGGCCCGGAAAGCCAAGGATCCCGGGTTCGAGTCTCGGTCTAGGTGAAAATTTTTCTCTTCAAATATAAGTGTTTTTTTTTTAGTTTTTTATGAGTCTGTGATCATCTTACCTCAATTTAATGTTGATTTGTTCTTGAACATGTTTTTATATAATCTTCTATATCATCTTCAGTCTGGCCAAGCTGAAGATGATATAGAAGATTATATCGAAACATGTTTGAGAACAAATCAACATTAAATTGAATTGAGATAAGATGATTACAGACTCAAAAAAAAAAAAAAAAACCTTAAAATATTATTTCCTAATATAAACCATGAAGTCCACCGCTGTGGTTTCGGGGTAGCGTGCTGCCTTCCCACGCAGCGGGCTCGGGTTCGATCCCCGGTCGCGACAGTTTTTCTGGGTGAGGTTTTTCCTCACCTGTAAGACAAATGTCAGGAAAACTTTAAGGCCCAAACAGTCCCCGAAATCATATGGCCATCGCAATCATCAACATACATATTCATCTTAGGTTAAGCTTAGGATTAGGGACTCTCCTGGCGCACCATTACCATCACCATCACATCATCGGGGCAACGTAACCCCGCCTTCCAGGTGCCCCAACCTCAGAAGTGGATTACAAGTACGCCATGCCAGGAGAGAAACCAGGAATGTCAAAAAGACAAACCTGGGGCATTTGAAAAAAAAAATATATATAAACCATGAAGTGCTTTTTTATTGTTCATTTCATATATCTCTATGATGGATAAATCATATTTGAAGAGAAAAATTATACGCTCAGACCGGGGCTTGAACCCAGGACCTTTGGCTTAGGGAACTCGCTCAGGTAGCTCAGTTGGCAGAGTTCTTCTCTTCAAATATGATTTATCCATCATTGAGATGTATGAAATGAATAATAAAAATAAACACCAAAAGATGCCGTACTGGCATTATAATGTAATGTAAAAATTCCCAAATAAATGTCTTCTTAATAAAGAAGATGCCATTTGCAAAGATAGAAACGAAGATTTCATAGCATTTGGTGCATGGGAATTAACAATATATATAAGAGAAAAATTTGCATTTAGATCAGAACTCGTGCAGGTAGCTCAGTCAGTAGAGTTGTGGCCTGGAAAGCCAAAGGTCCTGGGTTCGAGCCCTGGTCTGAACACATAATTTTCTCTTCAAATATGATTTATCCGTCATTGAGATATTATGAAATGAATAATAATAAAAACATTGAAAAGAAGCCATTATAATATAATATAAAAATTCCAAATAAATGTCTTCTTAATAAAGAAGACATCATTTGCAAAGATAGAAACGAAGGTTTCATAGCATTTAGTGAGTAGGAATTAACAACTTATATAAGAGAAAAATTTGCATTTAGATCGGAACTTGCTCCGGTAGCTCAGTCAGTAGTGTTGGCCCGGAAAGCCAAAAGTCCTGGGTTTGAGCCCCGGTCTGAGCGTATAACCTTTCTCTTCAAATATGATTTATCCATAAATCAGTCTGTGTTCTAATGTCACCCACTGTACATCTCATGCTTTGGGTTTCAACAAATAAGTAAACAGATAGAAAAAGCACATAAGTAAATATTGTGATTTTTTATAGCATATTAATCTACAAGTTGATATCTTATGGTTTTAAGTATATATGAAAATATACGTGTCCACACATGCATGTACACACATGTTTGCATTTAAAAAGTTCCTAATCTAAATATCCATTTATTTTAAATTTTAAAAATACAATAGGTAGTAACATTAGGAAGTTCACTTAATAATAAAGTTATTTGGTCTTTATATTCTTATCTCTTATGGTTGTTTTTGTTGAACATATGTTTCAAGGCTTGTTAGCCCCATCTTCAGCTTAACAGACTCGTACAAATTGAGTCTGTAACAGCTGAAGATGGGGCTAACAAGCCGTGAAACATATTAAGTTATGTAGATAGGAAATAACACTATGAGATTTTTTTAATATTGTTTATTTTTTTTTTTTTAGTATTTGACAAGTTTCAAAAAATCTTCAACAAATTCAACATTAAATTAGCACCGGAAAATGATTACAGCTTAGGCAATTTAATAAAAACCAACAAAAATGAAAAGATTGAAGACTGCAAAAAATCAGGAATTTATCAAATTAATTGTAAAGATTGTGAAAAGATATACATAGGAAAAACAAAAAGGAATCTAAATACAAGATTAAAGGAACACCTCAGAAATGTTAAAAATGGAGAAACCGAAAAATCTGCAATAGCTGCACATGCCTGGTCAGAAAAACATAGAATAGAAACCAAAACAAAATTATTTAAACAATTGGAAAAACCGAAGGAACTCACAATTTGTGAAAAAATTTACATATGCAAGAATGAAAATACAACTATGAATTTTGGAATACCCGGTTATAAGGAGAGAGGACTGATTTGGAAGTTCGTCGGTCAGCCATCAGATGGCACGAAGGTTAGTCTGCAGGATAGAAGGCAGCTGGACGTCAGTTGTGAACGTGACACAGCATTGAGAACGTCACAAAGGATGTGACGAAACCCTGGGTAGGCTAGGAGTTATGAAGTATGAGGTGAGTGAAATAAAAAATAAACAATACGTGAAACATATGTTCAACAAAAATAATCATAAAAGGTAAGAATATAAAGACCAAATAACTTAATTATCAAGTTATGTAGGTAGGAAATAACACTTCGAGGTTTATTTTAATTTAGTTGAGTTGTTTTTTGACTCATCTCATACTTCTTAAATCCCTCGCATTCCGGATTTCGTCACAAATCTCCATCCGGATCGCGAGGGACTTAAGAAGTATGAGGTGAGTCAAAAAAACAACTCAACTAAACTTAATTATCAATTTAGATTCAAATAATAAAGTTGGGTTTTTACATTATGAGGTTTTCTTAATAAGAATCAAATTAGATGCTGATGGGGGAAGTTTAAAATTAGTTTAATTGCAGTTTAGGCTTGAGAGCAAAACCTCCAGCCTATTTGGTCAGCCAAAAGGTGGAGTGGGAGCCAACATAATAAATTTCAACAGTATGATATACCAAAACTAGTTAAAATAGAACACAACAAGTTATAAGGTAACGACTCCTGATTCACCTTATTTATTATAAAGCCAATATTGTATCCATATATTATAAATTTTCAATGTTTTTATTATCTGTTTTCATACATCTCAATGATGGATAAATCATATTTCAAGAGAAAAATTATAAATTTTATTAATTATTATATATATTGCAAAATTACTGTAGACTGTACCTTTTTTATTTGTTCACTAAAGTTTATGAGCATCACATATATGCAACTTGGTGAAGGACAACTGAGAACTTTTACTTCAAGACGGAAAGGATCTTCTGGAGTTACTTCAGTTGTTTCCTCTGAAGTCCTCATATGGGGAGGAGGATTACTTGCACCTACCGAACTCTGAGATTTTACATTCATTACTGGTTTTTTTTTTGAAGATTTGGTAGGCTGAACCTAGTAAGAAAAAAAATTGAATTTTTAATGTCATTTTATAAAATGATGGGAATTAACATCATGAGGCTTTTAATTTAATAAAAATAAAATGAGTTGTTGATGGCTAAAAACAGGAACAACTGTTCCTGAAACTATGCTGTGAGTTTATAAGCAGAGATATATAACTACTCATTTTAATTTTATTAATTTAATCCAGTCATTCAAAAATAAATCAGTAAAAATATAAATATGCAATTAACACTTAATTAAATAAAAATAAACTTAAAGTTTTATATGATTTTCATATATTTTTTTTTTTGCAAATGACCCAGGTTGTCTTTTGACATTCCTGGTGTTCTCTCCTGGCATGACATACTTGTAACCCACTTCTGAGGTTGGAGTGCCTGGAAGGCGGGGTTACATTGACCCGATGATATCATGGGTGTTGATGATGATAGTGGTGTGCCAGGAGAGTCCCTAATCTTAAGCTTCATCTAAGATGAATAGGAATGATGATGATTGCAATGGCCGTATGATTTCGGGGACCGTTTGGGCCTTAAAGTTTTCCTGGCATTTGCCTTACAGGTTAGGAAAAACCCCGATATAAACCTCACCCAGAAAAATTGTCCCGACCGGGGAACTGCGTGACAAGGCAACACGCTACCTCGAAACCACAGTGGTGGACGCTTTTCATATTTATATAAATATATTTATAATAAATATGAAAATCATATAAAACTTTAAGAATTATTTTTATTTAATTAAATGAATATAGATTTTCACCAAGTAAATGTCAAATTAATTGATTACATAATTTATAGGTGGAGTACGAAGCAGTTCTCCTAAACGACATAACATTGGTGAAACATGATGTTTTTTTTTTATTTTTTGTTATTGATTTAACATTTCTCAATGAAAGATAAATTATATTTGAAGAGAAAAATTTTTTCGCAACGTATATAAGAGAAAAATTTGCGTCTAGATCGTAACTCGCCTCGGTAGCTCAGTTGGTAGAGCACTTGGCCCGGAAAGCCAAGGGTCCCGGGTTCGAGTCCCGGTCTAGGCGAAAATTTTTCTCTTCAAATATAATTGGTGAAACAACCTAGGTTTTGAAACTGGTTTAATTAGAAGACTGGATATGAGATGACATAAAAGAATTTTAATTTAAATCTTAAATTAAATCTCATACTGATTTTTCCTAGGTTCAAATCATATGAGGTAAGAATGTTAAAAAATACAAACTCAATTATTTTCAAATTAAATGTTAATAATGAATGATTTCACAAATGTGAAATATCATAAAAAATACAATGATTGATAATGATTTTATCTACCATTATAAAATAAATTTATATGTATATTTTATTTTCTTACAGATTAGCAATCCCAGTTTTCTTACAGATTAGCAATCCCAGTTTTCTTACAGATTAACAATCCCAATTTTGAATTTAATTTATAAAGCAGAATTAAAAGTAATTTACATACCTTTGTGGTTAGAGGTGGTGGGACAGTATAAAGGAGACTATCCATTTTATGATACTCCACCAGACTGGAACTGAATAATAATTACATAATTACTCAATATTATATAGAAATACTGTACACTCCTAAAATATTATAATTGATTTAATAACACTGTACATTTGTTAAAAAGCCAGCTATAATGACTGGAGGATTTAACTTGCTGATTACATGTCACACCTATACTGGCTGGATGATTGCCCTCCTCTAAAATTACACACATGGATATAAGGGCAGCAGCCAGCTGGCAGACCAAGAGCCTTCTAGGCTTGTCATGTCATGGAGTAAATTGTTATTTGAGGAAGTAATATTATGAGATTTTATTTAAAAATCATTAAATGAATCAGACTTAATACCTCAATTCACATTTTGCATTTTCCAGGACTAATTTGAAAGAGATCTTCTCTTTATTGTAAACTGGCATCTGACTTTTAATATAATACATTTGGGAATTTTTTAACATAAGAGGTTTTATTGATAAGAATCAAATGAAATGCTTTAAAAATCTGGAATTTATCAAATTGATTGCAAAGATTGCAATAGGATATATATAGGAAAAACAAAGAGGAACTTGGAAACTCATAAAAAAGAACACTTCAGAAACATAAAGAATGGAGAAATTGAAAAATAAGCTATAGCAGCACATAGTTTATTAGAGAATCATAGAATTGAAAAAGAAGCAAAACTTTTGAAACATCTATCTAAACCTTTGGATAAAACAGTTTGGGAAAATATATATATTAAAAAAAACAATACTAGAATGATGAACTTCGAGATTCCGGACGAACCAAGCTTCATTACAAAGTTCTTAAAAAATACACCAGATGACAGTTTAGAAAATGACTCCTTAAAAAGAACACCAGATGGCAGTTTCGATAATTATCGGCAAAAGAAAAAATTAACAGTCGTGAAAACAGCTGATGATGGTCGCCGATACAGTGGTGCTGTGTTTAAAAAAATCATAAAAGTATGAGGTAAGAAGAATTCACGATTCATTTGATTCTTGGCATCTGACTGTTGATTTGACAGTTGGTAATCCTGTAGACCAACAGAGAGAGGAAGAATAGGCCTATGAGATTACTGACCATCAAATCAAGTCAGATGCAAGATAACAATAAAGAAACTAGTCCTCAAAAGTAGACGAAATATTAAGTGAAGCATTAAATCTGATTCATATAATGATTATTAAAAAGAAGTAAGTTTATTAAATAAATATTACCTTAATTCTATAGCACTCTTTATTACAATATAAGATTTAGTGTCTCCGAATTTAATATTTGTAAGTAGAATAAATTAAGGAAAAATTCCGATTGAGGGTCTTTCCACTTTTCAGCGGTTGCCCTTTTACCAGCCGGCTGCTGGCCCTTCACATCCATATGTGTCAATCACAGAGGTAGATGATCAACAGCCAGTGTAGGGGTGACATGTGGTTAGCATGTCGAGTCCCCCAGCCGTTATAGCTGGTTCCTCAACCTGGAGCCGCTACTTATTGTAGCTACCCAATTGCCTCACGATGCTGGGTGGGCACCGGTCCCATACTGGCCGAAATACCATGAGAAAATTTCTTCCCCCATGGAGACTCGAACCAGCGCAAGTCCCGTAGCTCTGCGCCAAGGCTTCCTACCTTAACCGCTCGGCTACGGTGCGGGACAAGGAAAAATTAAGAAACTAATTCATTCCAAAATAACGTAGGCATAAGGTTGGATACCCTGGGTTTGATCTCAGAAAGGAGAGAGATGGAGATTTTTCATCACTCATTAATGTCCAGAATAGTAATCGACCGCGGTGGACTAGTGGTCATGCTCCTTGCCTCTGGTCCCAAGGGTCGCGGATTCAAACCTGGCCGGGGTCGATGGATTTTTTTAGGATGGAAAAATCCAAGGAGCAAGTCCTCCGGGAGGGACTTTAAGCCGTGGGTCCCGAGTCTGAAGATTTTCAGGCTCGTAAAAGATCCTTAAGCCTGAATGAAAAGACATCTAAGCAAAATTTACCAAATTTTCCCGCCCTAGTACTACCTTGGTTTCCTAGATGTCAGTATGAGGCAGAATGCTGACCATGGACCACTCAAATGACATCTATACTAAAACAAGTGTAACTAAATTAGTATGGTTCAAATTCTTCCCTGTAGAGGGAGAGCGCCTAAATCTCTGTTAAGGGAAACATGGGCTTACAAGAAGATTAATGTCCAGAATAGTCCAAGGGATAGTTCAACTTTCTTATGTATTTTGATGTTATATTTTAAATTAACACTTTCCAGAATTGGACATAATTTTTCTTTCTAAAAATAAAACTAACATTCAAATCGGGACTCGAACCCCAGATCTCTAACTCTGTGCATTAGTATGATACTGATTACACCATCCAAACTCCAATATAAATGTCAACAATTCTTTCAACTTATATAATTCTCTTTCATCAGAAGGCCGGTAGCCATCGCTACCATCAACGCCATCTGACAACTTCTATTCAAAGTATTTTTATTGAGAATTTATATATTACATTGATGAAAGAGATTGCTGATATTTGAATCAAAGTTCGGATGGTGTAATCAGTATCATACTTACTAACGCGCAGAATTAGAGATACGGGGTTCGAGTCCCGGTCCAAATGTTATATTTTCTTTCTAAAAATAAAGCAATGTCCAATTCTGGAAAGTGTTAATTTTAAAATATAATATCAAATAATCTGTAATTTCTCAATAAAAATACACTATGAGGTTTATTTTAATTTTGTTGAGTTGTTTCTTGACTCACCTCATACTTCTTAACTCCCTCGCACGTGAACAGCATTGAGAATGTCACAAATACAGTGATGAAATCTGGATCTGCGAGGGAGTTAAGAAGTATGAGGTGAGTCAAGAAACAACTCAACAAAACTAACACTAAACTAGAGATACACAAAATGAAAATTAAACTTATAAGGGATTTAGCTAATATGGTCTACAAAATTTCAGGAATAAAGTAAAAATGATAAATATGATGCTTTTATGATCTATTTGATTAGCTCTTACCTTACTCCCACGCTTGTAGCAAAACCTTCTCTTACAATCAATCCATTAATGCATAAATCAATATCATTCTTAGGATAATACAATGTTACTTTAAGCTGATGTCTCTGTACTTCATCTATATACAACTTCAGCACTTTTTCAGCTGTTTGTTTTATCATGAAATTAGCTACATCTTGCGTCCACTGTTGCTGTTTAGGCATAACGTCACTCATTGAGCAGTGAATACCCTGAAAAAATTATAAAAAATAAAATTGTAATAATATGGAAGTAACATAATGCAATTTTTTGTTATTAATATTAAAGAATTACAAGTTAAATATAAAAAAAAATTAAACATAAAATTGATAGGAAGTAACACTGTAAGTCTATGAGGTATTTTATCAACAGTAATCTAACAAGAGGTTGTGTTTTTCTGAAAAAATCTCAAGTGACAAAGTTGTGAGTAATTCTGTCTAATGAAAATACTCAACCTCGCATTGGATTTGGAGTGACTATTTAGCGAATAATACAACGCCAGAAGCTAAAAATAATTATAATGTTTAATTACTTATTTTAGGAATTCTCACTATGAGGTATATTCATAAAGGCAGAATTTTTTTATCACTCACCTCATATTGTTCAATGAGTTGAGTGATAAAAAGAATTCTACCTTAATAATCTTTACCAAATGTGAGGTTACGTATTCCGATCTTACTTCCAGGTGATTTATAAGCCAGCTGTATAGTTATAAATAGCATATCTTTACTGTTAAATCTCTTTCAGCTTGGGAAAAATCAATAACAGATGATTGTATGAGAAATAACTATTAACAATAATGCAGATTCATTATGCAACATTTAATAATTTTTTTAGAGCAACAGAACTTTTTTTTTGTAATTTTTGGAGTTGTTTTCTTTTGGCATTTCTTGCTGTACCATATTGATTGTACATTACTGAATCAATATTCTTGTCAAAGAAGTTAATTTGCAGAGATATCTCTCATTATGAACAGGAAGAGGCAAAATTATCGGTCTATGAGATAAGTAGTCAAAGAAATTGAATTGATTAATACAACATACCTCATATTTTGACTTTTCATATGGACATGTTTCAAAAGTTTATTCTGTAAAAGTCTGTACCAACTGACGATGAAATTAAGAAGTTTTTAAATTCATCTTACAATAAACAACAATTTAGTAAGATAAGATGAACACAGACCAAACTTGCTTATGTTTCAAAAGTTTTTTTTTTTTTGGAAGAGTGGATGAAGCAGTTCTCCTGATCAACATAACATGAAGCTGCCCAAGCTTCGAAACCGGTATAATTAGAAGACTGGATATGAAGTGAAGTATAAAACATTTTAATTTAAATCTTAAATTATCATGATTAAGACCAGAGAGACAAAAGCAAAATTAAAGAAATAAATTATAATACAGAGCCTTCAGATTAAGTTGCAACCCTAAGCACCTGGAAACCAGCCAGCAGGCCAAGTGGTCAAAGCACCCCTGTTTCCCAATCAGAGAACTGGCAGGTGGGTGGCAAAGCAGTTTCCATTCACATTCTTTCTACCTCTATTTAGTGCTACTTCTGTAACTATAAGGTACAAACAGGTTTCTGAAGTTTTGTTTTAATCAATGCGTGGAATTGTGTTCAGGTGTGACTGTGATTTCAGTTTAACATGTTGTATTCCACTGAACAGAGGACAAATGCAAAAAAGAAATCTTACAATATTAATAGACTAATGTAATTACTGGGTTGTGTGTTGTACAGCTAGTCAGTGGGAGAGGGAGGGGCCATGAATAACATATATTTACACAATGGAATGATATATTACTTTTATTTTTTTTGTTGCGGCTTGTATAAAAAAACTCCATGGAGCTACAGGCCTAGAAGGCCCTTGGCCTACCAGCCAGCCTCACATCCACATGTTTTTAATCACAGAGGTAGACGATCATCCAGCCAGTATCATGTTGGGTCTCCCAGCCATTGTAGCTGGTTTTCTCAACCTGGAGCCACTACTTATTCTAGCTATCCAAATGCCTCATGATGCAGGGTAGGCACCAGTTCCATACTGGCCGAAATTCCATGAGAAAATTTCTTCCCCCATGGAGACACGAACCAGTGCAAGTCTCATAGTTCTGTGCCAAGGCATCTTGCCTTGACCACTTGGCTATGGCGCGGGACATGGCTTGTATAAAGAAAAAATTCTACCTAAATGAATATACCTCATAGTGTGAATTCCTAAAATAAGTAAAAATTTCAATGTTTTTATTATTAATTTCATACTTCTCATTGAAGGAAAGAAAACTATAAAAAAGCATAGAAAGCCAAAGGTCATGGGTTCAAACCCCAGCCTGAGCGTGTATTTTTCTCTTCAAATATAATAAAAAATCTTATTTTATTTTGTGTATAAGTTTAGTAGGAAAAAGATTTTTTTTTTGGGCTTGTGGGTTTTGTTACAGTACCTGTGCAGCAATTCGCAAAAATTGTGGCTGTATTTTTCGAAGTAAGGTCCATGGTATAACTTCTTGATTTCCAAAATCTACATAGTACACTTCCACCATTTTATTTCCAGGCAAGTCAATTATTTTAGCTCTGTACCATCTTTTATCTACAGTATATTTAGCTGCACAAGGCATACCTGTAAAATAAAAAAAATAAAACTTATAATTATACTCTCCTTTGGCCAGAAAAGGAATATGTTCAGTATATAAGAATTAAATAAAATTATAAAATTTAATTAATTAATTTAATTCATAAATATATAATTCATAGTGTTTCCCCCCCCCCCCCTACATTTAACAGAATGGAATGTCAATTATTATCTAAATGAAGTGAGAGAGCTATAGTGTTGATTTCCAATTGCTTGTGTAAATGTTCCAATGCCACACACTGAATTTTTCTTACATCATTTTCTGCATCAGGCTGATAGTGTTAATATGCTCTAATTTTTAATTATGCACCACTTTGGTACACCACATTACAAAGGTGATGTGTACTTGTATTGTGTGTGTTAGATGATGATGATGATGACAGAGAAGGGAGAAGATGAAACCTGATGTTAGTGCACAGCCTAGTCCTATTGTCAAAAAGCATAGAGAGGACTGTCAGGCTTATGTCCCTATCTAACAGACAAATTGCTATTAACAGTAATACATGCATTCTCATCACACATATACTGTAGAGAATTTAATCCATGCATCTGGTACAGAATCTTGAGATATTAAATTGTTTGGATAATCTAACATTAAAAAGGTAGACTGCATAAAATGGATGTCATGAAGTGTGTACAAGATCCACAAGTCACAATCACACAATCATCTTGCAGAAAACACAATATAATGCTCCAATTTTCAACTAAATTTCTTAAAGTGAGAATAAAAACATTCACAATATCATCCCACAGTTGTGTTTGTTCCAATGGATTTTTGCATTGAATAACATAACAGATTCAGTTCTCTTGAAAACTAGTTCCCGTGTTTAAGGAAACATAAAATATGAGGTAAGATGTAAAAAATGACTCAATTTATGAACATAACAGAGTTTAAATCATATTTAAAGAGAAAAATTATACACTCAGACCAGGACTTGAACCCGGGACCCTTGGTTTTCTAGTCCAAGTGCTCTACCATTTGAGCTACCTGAGCAAGTACCGATCTAAACGCAAATCTTTCTCTATATACGTTGTAATTCCCGCCCCACCAAATGCTTTGAAGCCTTTGCTTCTATCTTTGCAAATAGCAGCTCCTATATTAAGAAGACATATTTGGGAATTATTCCCAAATATGTCTTCTTAATATAGGAGCCGCCATTTGCAAAGATAGAAGCAAAGGCTTCAAAGCATTTGGTGGGCGGGAATTACAACGTATATAGAGAAAGATTTGCGTTTAGATCGGTACTTGCTCAGGTAGCTCAAATGGTAGAGCACTTGGACTAGAAAACCAAGGGTCCCGGGTTCAAGTCCCGGTCTGAGCGTATAATTTTTCTCTTTAAATATGATTTATCCATCATTGAGATGTATGAAATTAATAATAAAAACATTGATAACAGAGTTTTCAGAAAATTTTCAAATACAATTTATTTTCTTCACAAAATTGAACTTGTTTCACAAATTAATTATAACAGTCTTCTATTTTCAATGTTTTTATTTAAATTTGTGACTTGTATTAAAGGAGAAACTAATATTTTAAGAGATTTTTTTTTTGCCTAAACCAGGATTTGAATTCAGAAAACAGTTTTCCATACTCATTGACATGTCCATATAACACAGTTTCTTCCCCTTACTCTTGATGTTACTGTACTGGCCCACTGTTAACATACAACTAACTTGATCCAACCCTCGCAATGATTTATATATGCGAGGGTAAGAACCTTCTAGCCATGTAGCTGAGACTTCTCGGGAATCGAACCTTCTGGTCATTAGGGATAAATGTGTAATTGATCTTTCTCCATGGGTTTTCCAACTCGTGAGTCGACAGCTCACAAATCTTTTTCTATCATACAATGTGATATCCCAACTCTCGCCATCGCCAGCAAAATTCAAAAGTTAGACCAACAATGCATCACAATAAGAAACCTCGCAATATAAAAATTCCCAACTTTACTATATGAATGCATCACAATATTTATCAATGTCACAAAGTGAAAGAAGCTGCATATCTGCTCTAAAGGCTGCAGAAAGAGCTGATATTTTTCACAAATAACAAATACCCAGAGAGTTGTGAAGCTTTTAAAGAAGATACGGTCTGTATCAGACTGAAAGCAACAATGTAAAAGGATTTTCTGAAAAGTACCTTGCAAGATAAAGAGAGTTTACAATTTCAAAGTTAAAATTGGGAAACACATTATGAGGTTCTTAATTAATAAATTAATGAGTCATTTTAACATCTTACCTCATATTTCATGTTTTATCAAACACGGTAACTATAGTTTTCAAATGATCTTGTCATTCATTTTCAACCGCCATTATGACTACCGGATATTCGTGTTTGATAAAACATGAAATATGAGGTAAGATGTTAAAATGACTCATTAATTTATTAGTTTACAATTTGTTGAAATATAATATAGCAGGGCCTACTATTAATTCTGTTAGTGTATGTTATAAATAAATATGTACTGTATCTATATTTAAAAAAAATTAATTAAAACTGTTCAAAGTGAAAAAAAAAAAAATATGAATTTGAATATTTGATATTCCACTGTATTTCAAAACATGTAATTTTATTAAAAAAAGTAATGGGAAGTGACATTTTGGGGGAAACATCAATTAGTAAAAAAAAAATCGGAAACTTTACATCTAACTCCAGAAAATATGATTCTTTCATCTGGACATGTTTTAGGGAACACCACCCCCATTATAAACTAAATTTTGGCACAAGTTTAGCTGAGAAGGGGATGATGCTCTCCAAAACATGTCCAGCTGAGGATATTACTTTATCAGGTGAAGTATAAAGTTTTCTCTATGTAACCTCAAAGTGATTTTTTCTATAAGAGTCCAAAGTATGTGCTACTGAAGAATAAGCAATTAAAGATTTTAAATCGTTCTGACACATACAAATTATTCTAACTAGAGTTCCTCTGACAAACCATGAACATATTTTTACAACAGAGGCTTCCTTAAAATATTTTCTTATCCAGCTTTCTGTTTCTACTGTTCTGTTTTTCTAAAGAAATTACAATCAATTTAAAACTGATATGAATTGATGATACTGATGAAATGGGTCCTGGTAATGAAATTCCAATGCAGAATTTGCCTTGGCAATTGAAAAAAACCAGGAAAAATTCTTCAGCCAGGTTGGTCCCAGATTCAAGTCTGAAATGAGGGACTTTGCTCAATATTAGTAAATTTATTAAATTAATATTATGAAGCTAAAGCTGTTACTATGACTGAAATAAGTATATTAAAGTACACAACTAAATTATTGTAATTAAATGGTAAAGAGAAAAATTTATGAATGTGGGACCAAGACAGTAAGGTAAAGGAAGGATTTATGCTTGGATGAGAAGGAAGCCTGGATTAGCTCAATGGTTAAGAGCATCAGCACGAAAAGCTGAAGGTTCGGAGTTCGATTCCCGGTTCAGGCATAAATTTTATAAATTTTTCTCTTTACCATTTAATTAGTAAATTTATTATGTTCAAATGCATGTTAATACTCTCAGTCAGGTTAATTGTCTGAATCAATAGATTATAAAAGAAAATTGTGTCAGAACAAGGATTGCCTGAGTGTCTCTCAAGTGGTTAGAATGTCAGTGCATGGAACTGAAGGTCTTAGATTCAAATCATGATTCAGGCAGAAGTTTTTTCTTCAAAATTGATTCAGATAAGTAAACTTATTCCTCTAGTCAGAAAAAAAAGGAACTACTTACCAATTTGAGGTTTGTAAATCAATCCCTTATTTACTGCAGAGGAATACTCCTTTTCCATGTCTTGCATAAGACTAGATAAATATCTTGCATGATCACCCAACTGAAATGAAAAATCAGAATAAAAATAAGAAGAGAAAAAATATGGTTGGTTGGTATCTAATGTCGAGCACTTGATAATGAAATCATTCGCTCTCTTGCACTCCAATATTTAGCAGAAAGGCTGGTCTCTTCTACAAAAGCTGGACAACGGAGGAGATGGTTTCTTTCCATATCTTCATTTAAATTGCAAAAAGGGCATTTAGGTGAATCTGTTATGCCAATTCTGTGTAGGTGTTTATTCAAGCAGTCATGTCCCGTTAGCAGTCTGAATGTTGCTACTGCAGATTTTCTTTGTAATGTAGTAATGTCATAAGCTTGTAGATTTTCCCATTCCTTTCCAGATGTTTTGGTGGTGTATTCTTCTCTAAGTTTATTGATGTATTTATTTGAGATAATTCTTTTGATAGAGTGAAAGGAAACTGGAGCAGAAGTTGGGTTTGAAACAATTTTGCTACCCTTCTTGGCTAGAAAATCGGCTATTTCATTGCCTGTCACTCCACAATGGGCCGGAATCCATTGAAGTACAACTTTTTTATGTAGACGGGATAAATGTTTTATCATTTTGTGACATTCGATAATTTTGATGCTTTTGGGTGTTGTGTCTCGTGTTATAGCAAGAATGGCTGCTTTGGAGTCACATAGAATTACAACTTTTGTAAATTTTTGGATGTGATATAAAAGATTTTGTAAACTTAAGAAAATTGCTAGAATTTCACCATCAAAGTTTGTTGAATTTGTGTTTAGTTTACGATAAAAGGAAAAAAGTGGACATACTGCACCAGCACCAGTGCCACCATCATTTGGTAGGCTGGAGCCATCTGTAAAAATATGTATCCATTCAGGAGCTGGGTATCTTAGATTTATCATTTCCAGTGACATTTGTTTTAAAATATATGGAGGAAATAATATTTAATTTTAGGAATATACCTTTTTTGGATCTTAAATTGGTCAGAAACGAAGAAAAAAGAAAAATTGAATTCAGGATTCATAGGAAAGAAACTCATACGGAAAATTTTATAAAATCAACAGGGTTCAATCCAATTGGACATAAATTAGCAGCATTTAATAGTTTAACTCATAGATTGGTAAACTTACCCTTAAACGAAGAAGATTTCAAACATGAGAAAAAACACATAATCAAAGTAGCAAGAGAAAATGGGTTTGATGAAAAAATGGTACATTAAAGGATAGAAAAGTATAAAAAACAAAAAATGATAAACAGAAGTAATCTTGAAAAAGAAGAACCACCTATGAAAAAATATAGGAAATTCACATATCACCCCTGGGTACATAATAAATTTCAAAATATATTTGAGAAGTTTAATATTAAATTAGCACCAAAAAATAACTACAGTTTAAATAAACTAATAAAAACCAACAAAAATGAAAAAACTGATAAAAATAAAAAGTCAGGAATATATCAAATTGAATGCATGGGTTGTGAAAAGATATATATAGGGAAAACAAAAAGAAACCTAAAAATTAGAACCAAAGAAACACATAAGAAATATTAAAAATGGAGAAATTGAAAAATCTGCAGTTGCTGCTCATGTTTGGTCTGAAAAACATAATATAAATTCAGACACTAAATTATTAAAACAGTTAGAAAATACAAACGAGCTGACTATTTGGGAAAAAATTTATATTCAGAAGAACAGAAACAGAGTTATGAATTTTGATATTCCGATGGAGGGTGACCTTGTTTGGAGGTTCTTTGGCCAACCACAGGATGGAGCTGACATCGACATCCAGGTGGTGCAACATAATGCAACATAAATAAAACCAGTCTGGGAAAGCTGAAGATAAAACAGAGAATTGTTTTGAAACATGTCCAAGAACAAATCAACATTAATATTGAGGTAAGATGTCCAGACCAAAAATAATATAATATATGGAGGAGTTTCAGATTTCTTGATGTCTTCTGTTAAATGAAGGTTATATTCGATTTCCAAAAATTCTAGAGGGTTGTTTCTCATCTGCATATTTTCTTTTGAATGTGGAAGTTGCAATTTCTGTTTGATTTCTTGTACAATGCTTAGGAAGCTTTGCTGAGATTTTAAACATACTTGTGGTTTCTTTGGGTCCAGTTATTATGGGGTAGCCTTAAAAATTTTTCATACTGTGTGACTGCTGTTTTCTCAATTTCAGATGCTATGTTTGGGTTATTTGTTAAGATTTGCATGGCAGTGATTGGTGTTGTTTTAACGGCTCCTGTTATCAGACGGAGGATTTGGTTCTGCAATTTATTAAGTTTTTCCACTTTAGTAGTTACTAGGATTTCTTCACAATATTGAAGTACAGGTTTTATGTACATTTGGTAGAAGGTGTTTAGGGTTTGTGTGTTGCAACCCCACTTTTTCCCTGCTAATCGTTTTAATAATGGTAACCTTGTTTCTATCTTTGTACATATATTCTCCATGTGTTTCTTCCATGTTAATTTTGTGTCCAGAGTTATTCCTAAATATTTTGCTTCATGTGTTTGAGTTAATAATTCACCCTCCAATTCCAGAGTGATGGGTAGTGGTTTCTTTCTTAATGTAAATAGTTGATAATTTGTTTTCTGTATATTTATCTTCATTAAGTTCTGGGATGTCCAATTCTCTAACTGTATTAGTGATTGTTGGGCTATGGTTATTAATTGTTGATTTTGGTTTTTCGGTTTGGAGACCCATATTACAACATCATCATCAGCAAAAAGTAGGGTTTTCGTTTCGAGCTTTTCTATATGCTTAGGTAGATCATTAATGTAGATATTGAAGAGAATGGTACTGAGTACAGAACCCTGTGGTAAACCTCGATGTGTTTGTTGGTATTTAGAGAGGTGATTATTATACTTTGTAGCGATGAACCGTTGGATGAGAAAATTGCTGATCCAGAGTAGCATATTCCCTTGAATGCCTAAAGTCTGCATTTTTTCTAATAATTTATATCTCCAAATAGAGTCATATGCTCCTTGGAAATCAACGAACATTGCCAGAGTGTCTTCTTTTCTGTTGAAACTGTCTTTAATAGCTTGACTTAGGTGTACAATTTGTTGATTTGTTGATTGTAATTCTCTAAATCCAGCTTGATTGGGTGAAAGTAAATTATTGGTTTCTAAATACCAATTTAATGGATTTGAAATAATTTTTTCCATAATTTTAACAATTACACTAGTTAGTGCTATTGGGCGATAATTTGAAAAGTATTTGTTGATTTTTTTGTTTTCGAAATAGATATTATAATAGCTTTTTTCCAATCATCAGGAACTTTTGTGTTCCAAGAAAGATTATAAAGGGAGAGCAATTGAGTTTTGGCTTTATTGCCAAGGTGTTTGAGAAATTCTGCATGTATATTATCTGCTCCTGGAGATTTGTTTGATTTTAAACTATTAATGGCTATGTTTAACTCTTTAATGTTGAAATTCTTATTAAAGATATTATCTTTTGTACTGCTTGTTGATTTTATGTAATTTTTTAGGTTCTCTTTTATTGTTTTTTGTTCTTTTTTGTTCTCTGAGGACAAAGTATAGGTGTTAGCGTAGTGTTTGTTGAATTTGTTGGCTATTTCACTTTCATTTGTAATCTGTTTGTTGTTGTGGATAAATGGTGTTTTTTGCCGTTCTTTTTTATTTTGTATATTGTGTACAAATCTATATGATTTCTGGCCATCTTTCCTATAATCCATTTTTTGGAGGAAGTTATTAAAATTTTCTCTTTTATTGCTGTTAATTTCTTTTTTGAGTTGTGCGCACAGTTTTCTCCAATTTTGTACATCTTTTGGGTCTTTTGTTTTTTCTGCTTTATTTCTAGCGAGATCTCGGTCTATTTTCATTCTTTCTAATTTTGAATTCCAGAAGGGTTTGCAGTTTTTAACTATTCCTCGTGGTATATATTTTTTTGCTGTTTTTAATATTATTTTGCATATAGATTTGTTAATTTGATCTGACTGAAGTGATACGGTTAAAGGGTTAGTAGTAGGTCAAGAGAAAAAATATAAAATCACACAAAGACGAGAAAAATGATAGCATTGCTTATATGGACACAATAGACTATCTACATATATAAAAATTAATGTGTGAAATTTTGGAATGCAGGCTTTCATGGCTGGTAATCATATTAAAAATCATTTACAGCCGAGTCTACGAGAAGATAACATCACCTAGAAACACTCGCCACTGAAGATGCCCTCCACAGTTGAGGGAGAAATGTCTGGAAGAAATACCAGTTATAGACCACAGCCACATAGCCTGGAATCTTTTAACATTGAAAATATAAAAGTTTGTTTTTAATAGACTTCTAAACCTAAAGCTGGAATTCCCAGTGAAAACGAGAGGAGTTTGATTTGGAAGTTCATCAGTCAGCCAACAGAGAGCGTAGAAATCAATTTGCAGGTGGGTCAACCACAAAACGGCAGTTGTGTGGCATCGAGAATGTCACGAAGTTAAGTGACGAAACCTAGGTCTGCACAAAAATCAAGAAATATGAATTGAGTAAAAAACACAACTCAAATTAATTAGGTCATATAGAAAGAATGGAAGAAAACCGGCTTGCAAAAAGAGCTAAAGAAGATAGACCAATGGACGGGAGAAGAACAAGAGGAAGACCTGCCAAGAGATGGAGTGATTTTGGAAATAAACAGGATGAAAATCCTACAAATTAAGTTTAAGAAGAAGAAGAAATTAATTAACGAAAGTTGGATATTTAAATCAGTAGGAAAAAATTAAAGGATTATTCTCTTAATAAATTTTATATAAGTTAAAATCATAAAAAGAATTTACTGAGATTCTATGATATAAAAATGGCTACAATGAATAAGAAATATTGTAGAGTTATGAAATAATGAGTAATTTTTTACCTCTTACCCCTATAGTTTGTTTTCTTAAACACGGGAAGTGCAGTTTCTCATTTTCAACCGACATTATGACTATGAATTGTAGAGTTAATTGCTTTTATGTATTATTGTATGTTCAATATTAGTAAGATCTAGAAGACAGTTATATATTCAAAAATCAAAACATGTTCAAGAACAAATCAACATTAATATTGAGGTAAGATATTACAGACTCGAAATAATTTGATGCAACTGAAGATTTAAGTGATAAGAAATTGCATGTTATCTATCTAAGTTCTTAACCACCAAAGTGATACAAAAAGATCACATGACTGGTGATCAATTTATAAGTTAAAGACTTCAAGATAGTGGTATCTTACAAATATCCACAGGCGAAGGATGTTCCTCAGGACTCAGAAAGCTTGTTAAAATATAGTTTCCCTTTAGAAGCTAGAAATTTTAATATATTGCAAATGTAAAATAACAATGGCTTTCATGGTTTTCCTAGGAAAAGACCCAGTTCGCAGTAAAATTGTTATTAATAATAAAATATTAGAACAAACCAACACATTTAACTATCTCGGATACCAAGTTACATACGAAGAAGAAAAAAGATTTTAGTCAAAAAATTATAAAATTTAACAGAGTAACAGGAATTATAAATAATATTTTCAAGCCAAACACAGTACAGCAACACACACAAACTAGCATTTTATAAAACACTGGCCAGACCCATATTATGTTACAGCAGTGAGACCTGGACAATTCGCAGTGTAGATGAACAAAGACTAACTGCGGCAGAAATGAAATTTATGAGACGTACTGCGGGCTACTCAAGAACAGACCATAAAAGGAATTCTGAGATTCTCAAAGAATTACACACAGAATCAGTCATGGAATATGTACAAACGTACAGAAACAACTGGAAATCTCACGTACGAAGAATGAGCAGAACAAGAATACCACGTCAGATCTTAAATTACCAGCCACCAGGCAAGAGATCTTTGGGTAGACCCTTCAAACGTTGGATTGAGACCATAACAGACCACTAGGTCTATCACATGGAAGGAAGAAGAAGAAATAATTTTATAAGATTTATTTGAAAAGATTAGTTATTTACATAACTTCATTTTTTTTATATTAACACATTGTACATAATAGAGAAATATTTATAAGATAAATTAATAAATAAATAGTGCCGTATAACCAATAACAAGTTTCAATGGTAAAGTTAATGTGCACTACTGTTAATAAAACAAGGAATTGACGTTTATGGTATTTCTAACATAAGTGTTAATTATTACACAATCTAAAAACTTCCATAGTCTCCCTGAAAAAAGATCCTTGTTGTCTACCCACAGCTAGCAAACCTAAACTCACAATTTAAAATATTTAAGGAAGCTGATAACATTAATGCGGGGGTCATCTATAATCCAGCTTCATTTGGCACCTACAACGAGGGGCTTCTTCATTACCATCCCTATTATCAGCTTGAAACCACTAAAACAATCTTCATGAAAATTTGTACATAGAGGTATGCAGATAATGCGAGTGTTTAACCACTGTATATTATTACCTAAAATCATTAAGTGTAGGAGTTCACATAAAATAAAAATTTAAAAATCGTTCTAGCATTGCAATTTTCAATGTTTCACGACAAAATTCTATATATACTATTAAAATTAAACAAGATGGCAAATTATCTTCTTGGGAAAAGATCAACACTGGAGTAAGACAGGGATATGGACTTTCACCAGTGCTTTCGGGTCGAGGGTTCAAGTCCCATTGGGGTCAGGATTTTTAAACTGACCCAAACCCTCTGGCGGCACTATGGCCCTGGGGTCGACTCAGCCTCTAACGGAAATGAGTACCAGACACCTGTTCTGGGGGTAAAGGCGGCCGTCACACAGAGCTGACAACCCGGCTGACATCAAGTGCCGATTGTCTAGAAAAAGCGGGAGCCTTAACCTCCTACTACCCCAAGGGTCTCCTGAGGCCTGTTGTGGGATCACTTTTTTTCATTATATATATGAATAAATTAATAAACGAATGGAGGAAAACACGACGAGGATATATACCCATCAATAGTAACCTCAAACTCGATGCTATTCCTTTTGCAGATGATTTAGCTCTTCTGGCACTTCCCGAAAATGATTTACAACGATCAATTTATAGTTTACAAAAAATAGGTGCCAAATTTAATATGGAAATATCAATTAACAAAACTAAAATTATGGCATTTCATGGGAAGGACACCATACAAAGTAAAATCTGTCTCCAGAATAAAATTTTAGAGAGATCTAATCAATTTAAATATCTTGGACATTATCTCTCTATCTGGGATGAAAAGGATATCCCTGAAAAAATTACTAGTTATAATAAAAGTTTAGGAATTATTAATCAAGTTATGAAACCATCCCTTGTACAAAAAAACACCAGATTACATTTATATAACACTTTGGCTAAACCAGTGTTGACCTATGGTAGTGAAGCATGGACACTAAAAAGACAACATGAAAGCAGAATAATGGCTTGTGAAATGAGATTCATGCGCAGAACAGCAGGTTACACCAGATGGGATCGGAAAAGGACCACCGATATCTTAAAAGAATTGAAGACTACGCCAATTTTGGAATATGTTAAACAGTACGAACTAAATTGGTTGAAAGAATGAGTTCAAATCGGATCCCCAAAGCTGTTTATAATTATATATCAAGAGGACGAAGATCACTGGGCCGTCCTATGAAACGCTGGAGGGAAAATTTTCTATGGGATCGTAACAGGCATTGGCCTAATACTTGGAAGGAAGAAGAAGAAGAAATAAACTGAAGTACATATTATCAAACAATCAGCAAAATCTGAGCATTAGAAGTGAGGGTTTACCAGAAATCTAAAATTAAAAATTTACTCAGCAACCACCATGTTTGATCTATTTCATTTTCGGATATACAGGTATCCAAGAAGAATTATGATATAAATATACACTTTTTTTTTACTTATCAACTAGAAATAAAAAAAAAACTTCATTTATTTAGCTTAGTATGCCAGGTATTAATTAGCTACTCAATAATAAATCATATGCATCCAATACATACCTTCTGCACATAAAAGCTATGCGGTGAATCAACATGGCTGACAACAACATTTATGGCAGTTCCCTTTTGAAAATCTCTCTGCTGGAAAAACTGTGCATTCCTCTCCACTTTTGGAATCTATTAAAAAAATATATATTAATAAGCATTAAGTCAATTTTGGCTCTCCTGATGAATAATAAGCACAATTTATATATTAAATTTGGGAATTTTTAACATTATGAGGTTCAATTAATAATAATTAAATGGTTTATCATATTTGAAGAGAAAAATTATACGCTCAGACCGGGACTCTTGGTTCTCTAGACCAAGTGCTCTACCACTTGAGCTACCTGAGCAAGTACCGACCTAAACACGAATTTTTCTCTATACACGTTGTAATTCCCACCTACCAATGCTATGAAGCCTTTGCTTCTATCTTTGCAAATGGCGGCTCCTTTATTAAGAAGACATATTTGGGAATTATACATTACATAATAAATGCCAGAACGGCTTTATTTGGTTTTTATTATTAATTTCATACATCTCAATGATGGATAAATCACATTTGAAGAGAAAAATTATACGCTCAGACCGGGACTTGAACCCGGGACCCTTGGTTCTCTAGACCAAGTGCTCTACCACTTGAGATACCTGCAAATTTTTCTCTATATTCATTGAGATGTACGAAATTAATAATAAAAACATCGAAAAAAGCCATACTGGCATTTGTAATGTAATGTATAATTCCCAAATATGTCTTCCTAATAAAGGAGCCACCATTTGCAAAGATAGAAGCAAAGGCTTCATAGCATTTGGTGGGTGGGAATTACAACATATATATAGAGAAAAATGTATGTTTAGATCGGTACTTGCTCAGGTAGCTCAAGTGGTAGAGCACCTAGTCTAGAGAACCAAGGGTCCTGAGTTCAAGTCCAGGTCTAAGTATATAACTTTTCTCTTCAAATATGATTTATCCATCATTGAGATGTATGAAATTAATAATAAAAACATCGAGCACAAGTTAACTTCAGTATAAATGTCTTAGTGTTTGTGTTCAGTGAAAGTGTGTTGTATGAGAGAAGATAAGGATGTCAAAGAAAAGAGATAATGTAAAACCCAGTGCCGGTATATAGTCTACTCCTGTCGAAAAGCACCAAGGGAACCACTGGCCCTATTGTTCCCATAAGACAGAAGGATCACTATCAAGAGTACCACATGTCTTAACAACACATGTACTATGTAGAGGTTTGGAATGTAATTCGGGCATCTAGCAATTTAAAACTATACACCTTAACTCCCAACATGCACTCTCTTTTACTCATAAGTAACACTAAGAAATTAGAGCTGGAAGTAAACATAAATAAAATTAAGTATGTGGTCACACAAAGAAATATATCATACAATGAGATGGACAGTTATTGATAAATGAGGAAAATTTTGAAGAAGTGGCTGAATTCAAATATGTAGGAACAATAATTACAAATAAGAATGAGGCACACAAAGAAATTAAAAAGTTGGTTATTTCTGGAAATGCATGCTATGTAATGAATTACAGGGACCCTTGTTGTCCCAACTTCTCTCAAAAAAATATTAAACTGAAAATAAATAAAACTCTTTCTTCCAGTTATATAATATGCATGCAAACATGGACTCTTATTTTAAGGGAGGAAAAAAGATGAGTATTTGAGAATAAAGTTCTTAGGAAACATTTTGGACCAAAGAGAAATGAAAACAGGCAAATGGAGAAGACTATAAAACAGTGAGCTACATCATCTTTATGGGAAACTAAACACAATAATACTAGTAAAATTCATATCAAATTCCATTGAGGTGAAGTCATATGATGAAAGTTAAAAATTAAATTGTACCTGTTGGTAGGTGCCGCTATCCTCAACTTTGTTAAAATTAATTTTAATACAATATTTTAACAAAGTTGAGGATGACGGCACCTACCAACAGGTGCAATTTAATTTTTAACTTTCATCATATAAATATAATAAGAACAGTCTCTTAGACTGCAATAGGGAGGACATGTGGAATGAAAGATGGGCATGAAAATTCCTTATATTAAAACCAGAGAGAAAGTGTCCAGTAGGTAGGCCAAGAATGAGGTGGGAGAATAACACTAGCTCAGGATGGGGAGCTTATGTCTGTGTGGCCATAAACCTACAGGTTTGATAGTGCCAGTGAGTTAGTTATACCACGACTCCTCCCAGCTCTGAGATACAAAATTTTATAATTATAATTTATAACCCTGCAGAGAATCACATCTAAACCCGCTATCAGAAACAAAAGAATTACCGAGTTTCCCTCTGTCCCTATCTGAGCTAGCATTTAATTAATTAATTAATTAATTAATTAATTATTTTTATAGTAGTCTTCATGAACAATATTAAACTTAGACTTAAGAAAAATGTTGTCATCTCACACTCTGTCTTCTAACTAGACCTTGATGGTTCCATCTTCAGTGATTTTATGACTGTTGTTCTGTCATATTGAAGTACCACTTCTCACTCCCTCTGTTGGTCATGAAATCACTCTAGTTGGAACCAACAAGGTTCTGAAATTGTTTTAGTTAGAAGATGGAGTATAAGGTGAGGTTTATATATCAAATTTGGGAATTTTTAACATTACGAGGTTCAATTCATAAGAATTAAATGAATCGTGATTTTCTTACATCATACTACTATGTTTTTTTAAACACAGCACTGCAGTATCAGTGACCCATTGTCACCATCATCAGCTGTTTTCACAACTCACAGTTGGGTCGCTGATACTGCAGTGCTGTTTAAAAAAAATAGAAGTATGAGGTAAAAAGAAATCACGATTCATTTAATTCTTATAAGGTGAGGTGGTAACATTTTACATGCATTTAATATATACCTCATGGTGTTAAGTCCTATAAAGTTCAAAATATTAAACTTACCTTAAATTTTTCTTCATCTAGGAAACAAGCATGTTCAAGGAAAACCAAAGCATCTCTTACAGATATAGGTACATCATTATCGAACGTTTCTCCTGGGATTTGACATAAGTCCACTTTGAATGTATCATGACTGTGATCCATTACATACATTTTCACATGATATCTGTAACACAATTCTTAAGTATAGGGAAAAGCAAACAATTATAAAATCTAATATTTGACCAATATTATTTGTCTGTGAAAGTTAGGTCAGACAAATGGAACTTAAATGTTTGAGGAATATAGGCACCTAACAGAAATGTGGGTAAGGAGATGATTAGCAAGATAAATTGTACAGACAACAAAACAAATCATTAGTACTAGATGAAAATGAAGACAGATTATTTCTTTAAGACAATTATGAAGGCAAACTTTTGGAGCAAAAATTAAGTGGAAGATAGTTTTGTAAAAAAAGAAGGTTTCATTGTCAATGTACTGCCTTTAGATGATGGTTTTTTTTTAATGCTCAAAGCAATTAATCTATGGCAGAGTCGCCCAAACTTATTTGTATCGCGGGCCAAATGGAAGAAATATCAAGGTGGCGTGGGCCTTAGGCTATATTATAGCTAAGTATTACTGTATTTACACATGTATAGGCCGCATCCAAGTTTTGTGATAATAAATTGTGGAAAATATTTGTCTTATATTTTTGCTAAGAAGCAGTGCAAAAGACATAAGTAGGCCAACACCATTTTTAAATCTGGCAATGTTGTAAATTCCAAAGCTTCTGTTGCCAGCTATGTAACGGTACATTCGGGCTGCATTTCAATCATTAACACAAGGGTAAAAGGGACACTCAGTTGGTAGGTATGGTATTCATTGTCATTCCTGTTCATTGTGTGTAAACATGGGTCGGTGCAGAGCAAGTTATACCTCCAAATTCAAGCTACAAGTGGTGCGCTATGCAGCAGAACATGGAAATAGGACAGCAGGAAGAAAGTTTGATGTGGACAAAAAAAAAAGAAAAAGGTGAAGTGGTGGATCCAAACAAAACATGCTCTTGAAAACACAACATCGACAATCTTTCTGCAAAAAAAAAAGCAAAATATCTACAGTTAGAAAGATGTCTTCTGAATTACATATGGAAAATAAGGACAGATGAATTTTCAGTTTAAGGCCTTAAAATAGCCAAGAATACGGAAATCTCATGCAATGAATTTAAGGCAAGTTACGGCTGGGTAAGGCGATTTATGACACTCATGACCTTGTAATTCGGCAGCATTGACAATAAAATTGTTGTAAAATGAAGCACGTTTTCTAGTTATTTTATGTATAAGCCGCACCCTAATTTTGGAACTTATATTTTAGGTAAAAAAGTGTGGCCTACACATGTGTAAATACGGTAAACCTCCATAGTGATTTTTTCCCTGTGAAAGTTAAATATATTATAGCTGTTGTGAAATATTATTATTATTAGCAAGTGTTGATTTGCTAATTTTGTTTGTCGTTAAAACATAATTCAAAGGTTCTTGTTCCATTACTCATAGATGAATGTTATTGACATACCCTTAGTATATTTTAATTTATCAGAATGCCACATGGGCCAGATAGAAAGTGATGAAGGGCCGTAGTTTGGGCATCCCTGGTCTATGGCCATTACTGATCATACAGGTATTTAGAATAATTTTACATAAATTGTAAAAAAATAGAAGAAACATAGATTATTAAAGTAAATCAATGGTAAAGAGAAACATTTTTGCCTGAACCGGGAATCGAACCCCGAACCTTTAGCTTTCCGTGCTAATGCTCAGAGCACTGAGCTAATCCAGGCTTCATTCCCATCCAAGCAAGAATCCTTCCTTTACCTTTACTCTACTGGCCCCACATTCAATTGCAATGAATCATCATTCACAAATACACAATGAATGGCTTCTACCTGAAGAAGACATGAAGGGACTCCACACAGCTATAGCATTATTTGTTAAATTAATATTGGGAAGCTAAAGCTATTACTATGATAGAAATAAGTAAATTAATAAACACAATTAAATTATTGTAAATCAATGGTAAAGAGAAAATTTTTTGCCTGAACCGGGAATCGAACCCCGAACCTTTAGCTTTCCGTGCTAATGCTCAGACCACTGAGCTAACCCAGGCTTCATTCCCATCCAAGCAAGAATCCTTCCTTTACCTTTACTCTACTGGCCCCACATTCAATTGCAATGAATCATCATTCAAAAATATACAATGAATGGCTTCTACCTGAAGAAGACATGAAGGGACTCCACACAGCTATAGCATTATTTATTAAATTAATATTGGCACGGAAAGCTAAAGTTTCGGGGTTCGATTCCCGGTTCAGGCAAACATTTTTCTCTTTACCATTGATTTACAATAATTTAATTGTGTTTATTAATTTACTTATTTCTATCATAGTAATAGCTTTAGCTTCCCAATATTAATTTAACAAATAATGCTATAGCTGTGTGGAGTCCCTTCATGTCTTCTTCAGGTAGAAGCCATTCATTGTGTATTTGTGAATGATGATTAATTGCAATTGAATGTGGGGCCAGTAGAGTAAAGGTAAAGGAAGGATTCTTGCTTGGATGGGAATGAAGCCTGGATTAGCTCAGTGCTCTGAGCATTAGCACGGAAAGCTAAAGGTTCGGGGTTCGATTCCCAGTTCAGGCAGAAATTTTTCTCTTTACCAACCCTCAGGGGTCCTCATCTAGGGGATACGTGGATGGCGACCACAAGGTGCCCAAGCTGAGCAAAACATTTCTTCCACTTACTTGTGTTTTGCACTCTTTTAACTTTACTATCTAACCCCTCTTGGTTAACTCTTGTTTTTTTTGACCCCGACGCTATTAGGGCATCCGAGGGCTAGGGAGTCTTTCCTTTCTTCCATTTCTTCTTTCCTTTATTTTCTTTTCTTCTCCAGAAAAGCCTGACCAGAGGCTATAAGATGGCAGCCCCATCACTGGTCTTGCCTTCCTTTGGCCAGCAACCAATCGAAGGGACTATTATTATGCTTTCAAGTCTTATACGAGAATTTCCCAGGGAGGGAAAATTTTCTATAGGATCGTAACAGGCCTTGGCCTAATACTTGGAAGGAAGAAGAAGAAGAAGACCATTGATTTACAATAATTTAATTGTGTTTATTAATTTACTTATTTCTATCATAGTAATAGCTTTAGCTTCCCAATATTAATTTAATAGATTATTAAAATTCATCGGAGAACATTTTGTTTAAACAACTCACCTCATAGGATTCATGCTTCCATGAAACCGCGGTATCATGGAAGCATGAATCCTATGAGGTGAGTTGTTTAAACAAAATGTTCTCCGATGAATTTTAATGATTATACCCCATAATGTTTACTTCCCAACATTAATTTAATATAAATATAGATTAAATTGTTTTTCTATATAATAAAAGACACTCTAATTAATAATTAAAACATTTTGTCTGTTCACTTTTAAAATAAAAGATACCCTCCTTAATTAATGCAAAACAATATTACAAACATAACATGTGCATGTATAATTATGTATATTATTCTAAATGTCTAAATAATAATAATACATAAATTAATTAATAAATTCTTACGTATAATATTTTTGTCCTATCCTCCATTTTTAAATCTTCTTCTTCTTCCTTCCAAGTATTAGGCCAAGGCCTGTTACGATATTTTCAATTAATATTCAATGAAGTATAAAGAAAACTGCTCTTTATTACCATGTGATTAGATAAGAGCTGAATGATAAAGTACAAAACGGAAAGGATTATATGCTGGAAATGACATCATAAGAGATAATGTAAACATATAAATTGCTTGGAAAGGAAATAACTTTCAGTATTATCTTACACAGCATAAATGAGAGATCCAGAATTATAAAATACTTACCCATTCACCATAATTGCTAAGCATTTCACTGATTCAGGAGACCACTTGCCATTAGCTGGTACAATTCCAAATAGCGAACAGTGTAAAGCCATAGCTGGTAAGTTAGAAAATCTTGGTGGAATACAACGGAGTCTGAAAAAAACAAACTCATAAATACCTCTCTGTATAATCAATTAACAATAAATTAAGACTCAATTTTTATTATCATTATATAGTACATATAACAATTTGAGTTTTAAGAAAAATTATTTTGAATGTACAATTTTTTTTTAATATATGAAAAAAAAAACAAGACTTTCAAATTAAATTTAACATTTTCCAATACTGTTATTTTAACACAGTTCCAATAATGGATCATATTATAATCAGAACAACTGGAAAACCCATCTTCAAGGAATGCCCTCTCATAGAATTCCAAAAGCCATACTTCGCTACTGCCCCCAAGGCAAAAGATCGTTGGGACGTCCAAAAAAGCACTGGATGGAAAATTCCTCTTTGAGACCGTAACAGGCCACATGGCCTAATACTTGCATGGATGATGGCGATGATTATAATATTATAATGATATTGTGAAAAGAAAAATTAATATCTGAACCAGGAATCGAACCGTGGACCTCTAGTTCTCCAGACTAGTGTGCAGTCCTCTACACCATTCTAGACTTGGCACAAACATTCTTTCCACATATACAAATCTATAATTCTTGTTTCATCCGCTGTCAGGTAGGTGTCACTACCATTGCCAACGGCAATATACAAATTTATACACTCAGGATAATTTATACATCTTTTTTGAAGAGAAAATTTTGTTGTTGCTTGAACTGGGATTTCAACACAAGTTCTCCATTTTCCATAGTTCTCTTACATTCACAATGGTGAAGCCAACCGAAAGCTCTCTCAATGCAAAAACATGCATGTAGGAGCAAAGAATATATTAACACAAATTCTCAATTTTGTAAAAACAAAATGTTGAATTCGAAATTTGATATTTGCATATACTTTGTCCTGCAGAATAATGGAACGTGTCATGAAATTAGTTTCATAAAAGAAAATTAAAGACATCCTCAAAGAAGGTTTTGTAACATATATTCACTAGTACTTCACAAAGATAGGTATTACTTCACAGTAACTTCCTTTTTCTTTTTTTTTTTTTTTAATTTATGATAAAAAATGTAAGAAATTTGCCAATAAAGATACATATTTAATATTATGTACAATCTGTTCACCATTGTGATTGAGCAGTCAGAGCCATGGGACACAAGCTGGTATAAGTCACCTCGGGGACAACACATTTCAGCTACTGGTAGCGTATTATGAATCATAGTCCATCCACCATTAACTCCATGTTGTGAACACCAACTATGATAACTAGAGAATTTGCCTGGGTGATTATCCATATCTGTGATCAATACGCATGGATGTGAGATCAGTAGCTGCTTGGTAGCTTGGAACTTCAAGGACTGTGCACATAAAGTTCTTAATTACACACAACCTTATTTCGTCCAAATATCTCTCTCTCTCTCTCTCTCTATATATATATATGTATATATGTTATAATTATATATAACCATATGTATATATACATATATATTGTGTATAAATTAAGATATGTGATGTGTAATTTTTACTGAAAGGGAATCTTCAACATAAATATAATACATTTAGTAATGTCATTACCTTGATAAAGGAACAACTTCCGCATTTCCATAATCAACGTAAAGAATATCTGCCATATCTTCAGATTTAGGGTCTGTGGATGGATGTATTGACCTTACTCGGGCTCGGTACCATTTTTTATCTTGATAAAACTGTACAATATACAAGCCATCTGAAATTTTAAAATAAAACTTGAAATTTTAGATCCTGAAAATTCATGTTTATGATGATTATATGAAAAATATTAGGGCATGGATTTTTATCTATTAAAAATTAAAATTGCAACATAGATTTTATTGAACTCTCTGAATATGGAACTAAAACAAAAGTCTTAACTTCTCATTATATTATGTTGCAATCTTAACTCTTCACATAAATATCCAAGCCTTAGTAAAAACTGATAGTTATATTGTATGATCATTTAAGTAAATTAACATTAAGCAGCTAAAGCTATTACTATGATTGAAGTAAGTAAATTAATATAAACAGCTAAAATATTCATAGTTAAATATGGGAAATAACATTATGAGGTTCTTAACTCGTAAATTAATGAGTCAATTTTTTAACATCTTACATCATATTTTATGTTTGAAGAAACATAAAATATGAGGTAAGATGTTAAAAAATTGACTCATTAATTTACAAGCTAAAATATTGTAATCAATAGTAAGAGTTAAGGATTGTTTCTCTACAAAAATAATTGTTTTTGTTCAGTTAGTGTTTTATATTCAAGAATCAGCTTCAATGGTTTAATGGTCATCATAATTTTCATAGTAGATTAAAAAAAAAGCAAACAAACAATATCAACAACCTGGTGACTTTTTTACATAAAATACTAAATATAGTTTCTATTAGAAAATGCAGTAAATCTATAATACTTATGTAGCATGTAAACAATTTACTATTAAAATTTTACACCAAAAAAATGTAAACAATTATTTATTCATGAACACAGAGGAAATACATAATTATACTTTCAAATCTCAACGCTAAATAATTATAATTAACTCCTGTCGACAAAAATTAAAAGATCTTATTTCATAATTTTTCTCATCATATCTTCCATCATGGCAATGATTCTCACTGAAGTGCGTAAATTAAAAATGGTATCACATAATTATATGAGGAATCAGAGACAGTTTGCAAAAGTTAATCACATAAACTAATAATCAGCAGATTCAAGATAATGTGCAGATTTAAATGAACTAAATCCAAAAGCACCCCTCAGGGGTCCTCATCTAGGGGATATGTGGATGGCGACCACAAGGTGCCCAAGCTGTGCAAAACATTTCTTCCGCTTACTTGTGTTTTGCACTCTTTTAACTTTACTATCTAACCTCTCTTGGTTAACTCTTGTTTTTTTTATGCCAACGCTATTAGGGCATCCGAGAGCTAGGGAGTCTTTCCTTTCTTCCATTTCTTCTTTCCTTCTCCAGAAAAGCCTGACCAGAGGCTATAAGATGGCAGCCCCATCACTGGTCTTGCCTTCCTTTGGCCAGCAACCAATCGAAGGGACTATTATTATGCTTTCAAGTCTTATATGAGAATTTCCCTCAAACGCTGGAGGGAAAATTTTCTATAGGATCGTAACAAGCCTTGGCCTAATACTTGGAAGGAAGAAGAAGAAATCCAAAAGCAAGGTATTACTGAATTTGTTAATTGAAATACAAAGACTTCTTCTTTCTTCTTCCTTCCAAGTATTAGGCCAAGGCCTGTTACGATCCTATAGAAAATTTTCCCTCCAGCATTTCATAGGACGGCTCAGTGATCTTCGTCCTCTTGGTATATAATTATAAACAGCTTTGGGGATCCGATTTGAACTCATTCTTTCAAGATGGTGTTTCCAATTTAGTTGGTACTAAACGTCAGTTGTGAACGTGACACAGCATTGAGAATGTCACAAATGATGTGACAAAAGCCTGGGTTTGCGAGGAGTTATGAAGTATGAGGTGAGTGAAATAAAAAATAAACAATATTAGTTGGTACTGTTTAATATATTCCAAAATTGGCGTAGTCTTCAATTCTTTTAAGATATCGGTGTTCCTTTTCCGATCCGATCTGGTGTAACCCGCTGTTCTGCGCATGAATCTCATTTCACAAGCCGTTATTTTGCTTTCATGTTGTCTTTTTAGTGTCCGTGCTTCACTACCATAGGTCAACACTGGTCTAGCCAAAATGTTATATAAACGTAATCTGGTGTTTTTTTTGTACAAGGGATGGTTTCATAACTTGATTAATAATTCCTAAACTTTTATTATAACTAGTAATTTTTTCAAAGACAAATCTCTATAACAGAACATTAAATAAAAGAAAGAATATACACATTACTCACTTGTGAGTACTGAGTCTGGAGGTGAAGTAAAGGAGTTTGCATGTTTAGTAAGTTCATCAGACAGATTATCAATAGTTCCAGCATCTTCAACACGATGTACATAAAAACATGATGGATCACGAATATGACAGACTTTTACAATCTCTGTACTACCTGCAACATACAAAGCACATTTCAGCATTTATAACAAATTTTACAAAAAAAAATTAATATTTGAAAATCAAATAATTTAATTGTGTTAGAGGGGACAAACCACCTGAATAAAATATATTATTATTTTTTATCTCTTTTTAAACATATATAATTTCCGATGTTTTTATTATTCATTTCAAACATCTCAATGATAGGTAAATCATATTTGAAGAGAAAAAAAATTATACGTTCCTGGGTTCAAGTCCCAGTCTGAGCATACAAATTTTCTCTTCAAATATGATATATAATTTTAGTTGAAATTTACTTCCAATTTAGAAAATGACACTTTGAAGTAATTATAACAAATTATGTAGCAAATTTACATGAGGTATTATATATTTCCAATTCAATTATTTTGAGACTACAATGGTTATTTCTATTTTCAATAAATAATGTGAGTGAAATGAATTTTATATAAATATCAGACATTATTATGTTAAAATAAAAGGTTTGTTTCTACAAGCAATTTAGAATGTGAAACAAACTAATGGTGACAAACAATTTTATGTGTGGTAGCTTCCCGTTGCTTTCCACACCGGTGAAGGATGATGATGATAATGATGGCTGGATGATTTTTGGGGACCGTTGGGCCCTAAGTTTCCTGACATGTCTTACAGGTGAGAAAATACCCCAAAAAAAACCTCATCCAGGAGCCTGTCCTGATTGGGGATCGAACCCAGGCCCGCTGCGTGACAAGGCAGCATGCTACCTCGAATACTTACTTCAAGTAACTCAATTTCAACACAAATGGACTTATGTGGTTTATGACACCATTGATTGAATTAATAAATTTACCTTTAACAAGTTCTCCTGAATGTTTTCTGTTATTTCTAGTTGTGTTAGTTGCAGCTGCACTTTGAGTTGTAGACATTGCTTCAGTCATAAATGGGTCACTTAGAGCAGATACTGATGATGCCCGAGAGCTTACAGACAAAACTGCATCTGTGTAATAAAAAATTACAACATATATCATATCATTATTTTACTAGACGACAAAAATGAACGGCAGACTGTATGCAAATTGTTGGGCAATAAAGTCTCATCTACATAATCCCTTAAGTTAAGTGCGTGGATTTCCCAACCTCAATTAAAGTTAGAATAATTATATTTGAAGAGAAAAATTATAGGCTCAGACCAAGACTTGAACCTGGGACCCTTGGTTCTCTAGTCCAAGTGCTCTACCATCTGAGCTACCTGAGCAAGTACCGATCTAAACATAAATGTTGTACTTGCTTAGGTAGCTCAGATGGTAGAGCACTTGGACTAGAGAACCAAGGGTCCCGGGTTCAAGTCCCAGTCTGAGCGTATATTTTTTCTCTTCAAATATGATTTATCCATCATTGAGATGTATGAAATTAATAATAGAATAATTATGTATTTTTGTCACATATTATGTTGAAAATAATGATAAAGCACACATTTCTGACAACTTTCAAGAAAGTTTAAATTCACATGCATTAATTCTTCTTGTAAAATTGTGAATTCAAATTATATTTTTGTCAGAATTCTATGAAGGTATACACAGACACAATTTTCAACTTTTCTGTGACAAAAGTAATTGATTATTCTAATTATAATAACTGAAGTGAGAAATGCATATGTTTAAATTGAAGGATTATGTACATGAGAATTTTCTGGCCAATGACTTGCTTCTGCTCTTATGTGTGTGTGTGTGTGTATATATATATATATATATATATATCGTTGCTGTTACTCCAAAACCTCATAACTTCACTAGCAGCTAAATGTCAAATTTTGAGTCTTGTGAATTCAAATACTCAATCCTCAACTGGTGTACAAAATCTTAATGTACAATAGAGATATGCAATGTAGATTTCATACATAGTTGAAGATTGAGTATTTGAATTCACAAGACTCAAAATTTCAAATTTAGCTGCTGGTGGAGTTACAAAGTTTTGGAAAAACAGTGACGATATATATGTATGTATGTATGTTAAATGTAATAGCATTTCATTGCACTTCAATATTTTTAAAGAATGAAAATTTCAAAATTAATATTCTATGATTTAAATTTTTTTAAATATCCAGTCAGAATTTTTTAAAGTTAGATTTTCTTCTAAATTATAAAACAGTACACTGCTTTTGTATAAGTTTAAGGGAGATACCAAGAGATGGTTCTAAATACAAAATGAAGCAATGCTTATAACATGAACATTAAATCCAATTTTATAAAATATTTATCTCTAGTAATGAAATAATATATAAAGAATTCTAACCTAAGTAATATCTACTTGCTACAAACCGCTACCTTATCGGTATATTATTTAGATGAATAATTACTACTACTGGTAAAACATATGATTTTAAAGGAATAAAATTTCTCCATCAGCAATCATTACGAAAATGTTAATTTGTTTTAGGAAAATGTTGTATGGTTTATTCAAAAGAATAGCATTTAATTTTTCCTGTTTAGCAATTTTTTAGTTTAAAGAATGAAATTTAATATTACCACATTGTATCTCATCATCAATAGGTTCTATGACAGAATCAGGAGGTAGATCTTCAGTCTTTACTACTTTTATAATGGGATGTATCCTGAATCTCCAGTTCACAATGATTTTCTAACAGCTCTAGAAAAGTGTCATTCACATCAAACCTACAAGAAAGATGAATTATAATTAATAAATAAAAATAGTAATAATAATAATTATAATAATAACAATTATAAATACAATAAAGTTTTATATAACTACTATCCAACCAGTTGAGTAAAATTATCAAAGAATACAATTCTTCTTCTTCCTTCCATGTGATAGACCTTGGGGTCTGTTACAGTCTCAATACAACGTTTGAAGGATCTACCTTTGCCTGGTGGCTGGTAATTTAAGATCTGACGTGGTGTTCTTGTTCTGCTCGTTCTTCTTACGTGAGATTTCCAGTTATTTCTATATCTTTGTACATATTCCATGATTGATTCTGCTTGCAATTCTTTGAGAATCTCAGAATTCCTTTCATGGTCTGTTTTTGAGTAAACCTGCAGTACATCTCATATACTTCATTTCTGCTGTAGTTAAGTCTTTTTCACCTACACTGCAAATTGTCCAGGTCTCACTGCCATAACATAATATGGGTCTGGCCAGTGTTTTATAAATTCTAGTTCGTGTGTGTTGCTGTACTGTGTTTGCCTTCAAAATATTATATATAATTCCTGTTACTCTGTTACATTTTATAATTTTTTGACTAAAATATTTTTCCTCTTCGTATGTAACTTGGTATCTGAGGTAGTTGAATGTGTTAGTTTGTTATAATATTATATTATTAATAATATAATAACTGAGAACTGGGTCTTTTCCTAGGAAAGCCATGAGTTTAGATTTTTCTGTTGAGATTTCCATGTTATAGTTTATTGCAATTTGGCGAAAAGAGTGGACTAACGTTGTAGGTCATCTTCTGAATTCACTATAAACACAATGTCATCTGCAAATAACAGGTGTCTAAATTATATAATCTATTAAGTGTTATACTGCCATGTGGTTGCAGTCTCCATTCTTTAATAATTGAGTTCATGAATATTATGAAGAGCATTGGTGAAAGACCGCATCCTTGTTTAACTCCTTGATTAATTGATCTGCATAAAAAGATTTTATTTTCAATCTATACACCACAATCAACTCTCAAGCTAATATTAAGTACTGATAACAAAAATACACTTAAAAATAGATGACTCTTGACACAAGTGGTTAGACACTGGATTTCCAGTTTGCATTTCAATCACTCCATGTGGGATTTGTGGTGTACAAATCAGAGCCAGGTCAAATTTTTCTTGGGAATTCCTCCCATTTTCCCATGTCAAAATATTCATTCCATCACTTCTCCACCATACCCATTTGCCCAGAGCTATTGTATCACAATAGTGAAATATTTGTATTATATCTTCTTCTTCAAGCATCAGACCTGTTGGTCTGTTCTGAATCAAAATTGTCCATTCTGGTGTTAGGCATTTGTAGGACATGGTCCCTCCAATTTATTCTAAATTTGTCTATTAATGTGGTTCTATGTTTACTTCTTTTCTGATATCAGTACTTCTTTTGTGATCCAATAATGTATTTTCAGTTACAAAGCAGAGAAATTTCATTTCTGTAACTTCGAAATGTCTTAATTGATCAGAGGTAAGTGTCCATCTTTCATATTCATATATAAAGAGTGACAATACAACCACTATATAATTTTAGCAGTGTTTCTCATCTTATGTTGTATTAAAAAAAGAGTGAAATATTTTTATTATATATATATTTATATGTGTCCACTGCTGTGGTCTCGAGGTAGCGTGCTGCCTTGTCACGCAGCGGGCCCGGGTTCGATCCCCGGTCAGGGCAGTTTTTATCGGGGTTTTTCCTCACCTGTAAGACAAATGTCAGGAAAACTTTAAGGCCCAAACGGTCCCCGAAATCATATGGCCATCAACATCATCCTTTATCATCACCATCATCATCCTTCACCGGTGTGGAAAGCAACGGGAAGCTACCATACCTACAATTCCCTAGTAAAGCTGCAAGCATAGCATGAGAATGCTATGATTGTAGCGAAGGACCTGCCTTCGGGCAGAATTACTATGGATGGATATATATATATATATATGGGGTGAATCATAAATATGGCTATATGTTTGATCGTGTTGTGTGATGAAAATATTACCATTACAGGAAATATGAAATTACAATTGGAAATGCAATTATTCAAATTACAACAATGGAATAAAACAAAACAGTGTAGAACTTACGTCATTAGTCAAAATGGCATTGAATATGCAACAGCATATTACAATTGCTGCATGGGCAATAACATATGCTAATGATCATGAGGCCACAAGACGGGCAAGACGCGAGTTTAACGTAGCATTGCAGCCATCAACTGTGGGGAAGTGGAGAAAACGACTACTGGAAACGGGAAGGATGCAGAAAATCAAACTTCCTGGAAGGCCTTGCATTAGCATGGATGCAGAAACAACGAAGAGAATTGTGGAGGCGTTCGACGCTAGTCCAAAAAAATCAACCCGCCAAGCTACACATGAGCAGTGATTTGTTTTGTTCTATTGTTGTAATTTGAAGGATTCCCTTTCCAATGATAACATCATATTTCCTTTAATAATAATATTTTTGTCACAAAATGCGATCAAACATATAGCCATATTTCTGAATCACTCTGTATATATATATATATATATATATATGGTGGAAGCAATGTAAGTGTGCAATTTTAATGACTATTTAACTCATGCCTCAAATGGTAGTCAATGGCCAATCACATTTCAATGATTTTTTATTTACAACCAATCACAGTCGTGTTTCGCCTCAAATTTATCAAGAGAAGTTTATCATATTAAAGAAAGCTCTTCCTTTTTAACATTCTGAATAGGTCATGGCATTATTTTGCAGTGACTGACTCTCTAAGAAATACGGCTACCAGATTGTGTATATATATATATATATATATATATATATAGTCCATGAATCTCATCAGATAGCACATGCGGGAGATAATATAAAAACATTTGTAGCAATTGATTATACCACCAAAAAAAGAAACCACTATTTGCACTTTCTTAAACAAATTATTTTCTAGGAAATAACATTGCAGAAAAATATAATTGTCATATTTACATCATAGGACATCAGAAATTCACTAATACATATAATGTTGGTTATAAATGTCTCCACTAGGGTGCATTCTTACAATATTGCGATCCTTTGGCAACAAATAATATGATCTGGTTGCAGTGATAAACAAAAGAAGCAAATGAAGCATACCAATTGTTTCTCATTTGTTTTCAAACATTGCTGTTTACATTAAACATACAAATATTTGAAAATAACTATAGTTAAATAATGATTTGGGGCACGCCGTAGCGTAGTGGTTAAGGCACTGTGCTACAAGTCTGAAGATCGAGGGTTCAAGTCCCTGTGGGGTCAGGATTTTTAAACTTTCAAAACCTTCTGGCGACACTATGGCCCTGGGGTTGACTCAGCCTCTAACGGAAATGAGTACCGGACGCTTGTTCTGGGGGTAAAGGCGGCCATCATGCAGGGCTGACATCAAATGCCGATTGTCTAGGAAAAGTGGGAGCCTTAACCTCTTACTAACCCAAGGGCCTCCCGAGGCCTGTAGTGGGATTACTTTACTTTACTAAACAATGATTTGTGAGTAAACAGCTTAATTTTATTCGCTAAATAGTCCTAACAAATGCCACTCTTGATTTCCAAATTCTCTAGATAAATTGGAAATCACTTGGGCATTACTTATGATAAATTCCTTGAGGCAAGCTTAATAAAAATACTGTGTGGTCTTTTTGGATCACAAATATCTGCATTCTCAGAACAAAATATTTTTGGCAGAAATGTATTATTTTATAATTATGATGACTATTGGTCTGATTTTTACATAGTACATATGGGATAAAATGAAACAAAATTTAATAAAATACTGTATATAATACACTCCTTGCAATAATGCCATTTCTCTTTTCCTAATTTTAATAAATAACATTTATTTCATTCCTTCTCGTTTAATTTAATACAATTTGTGCTAAAACAGATCATGGGATCAAAAGAGTCAAAAAAAAAAAAGAATTGTTCCATTTCATTTCTTAAACACTGTGTGAAAATGAGAGCAATACTTGTCATTATTATAAAGCAATGTACCAATACATTTCTGTACAAAAATATTCTTTTTTCTGAGAAAACCACAGATTTGTGACCTAAAAGTATAGATGGATGATGTAGGGAACGTGATCACTTCCAGACTGGTGCACTTTATACGCCATCTGATGACAGCATTAAGAAATTCATGTAACATACTTTTAAACTTACATCCATTTTTTTCTTCTGAGTTGGCACATTTTCAGGAAATAAAAAAAATATAGTGAGTTATGAACAAACCTTCGTATTTGGTTCATAGCAGATCATTTTTAATGTTTTTCTTCAGTGGAATGAAGGCTAGATCAATTGCAAAGAGTCAATATGTGCAGAAATATTAATATAAATTTGAAATACATGAAACTAAATATAACAATTTAAAGTATTACCTGATAAGAGATTCTGTTGAGTTTATTTCATTTGAAATGAGGTGGCAGGGATAATTCTCAACTTCTAGAAGTTTCCTTGTTATTTCTGCAACATCTATTTTATCCAAGTTGCCAGGCTCTTTCGCAACTACACTTTCTTGTATTATATTTTTTATTTGCTGAAGATTTGAATTTACTTCATTCACTAATGACTGGAAGTTCTGAGTATTTTCATTTTTTGCTTTCATTAAATCTGACAAGATTTTCTTTTCTAATAACTGTAATGTTCCATGCAAATACACGAAGTGACTTGTTACTTGAAGTTCTATTGGTGCTACATTACACCTAGGTGATGGGACCATCTGAACTTCACTCAGTTTCTGAAACAAAAACAAAATTATGTTCTATTACTAGCTTTCATGATTGTAGATACTATTCAGAGTTAGATACAAACTATATAAATTACTACAGTGTATTTAATAATTTCATGGTAATAGTTAATAAATGTTAAATATACAACATAGGAAAGATGAATCAATCTTTGCCTCTGATGGGCCCAGGCAAAGGAAAGTATATAGCACTGATGTTTATGAATTGGGACACTACCAAATGGTAGTAGAACATATGAGCTGGGCTACAAAAATGATTTCTATTATTTCTTACATTTGTTTTGATGAGAAAAAAGACAATTGGTGTTTAAGAAAATAAAATGGCTATCTAAAGAGACATGGTTTGGTTTAGGTTCAATCTTGGGTAGCAAGAGTGTTTCTTATTTATTTATCAATCATTTGTGTCAAGACTGGTCCCAGTGCCCACTTGGCTTCCTATAAATTAAGTACTGCAAAATTTCCTGGTAACATAATTAGCCACCATACCTTCTCTTTAAGCCATTGGCTAAGAATTGTGGTTCTCTCAATGCTTTAATTAATTTACCTAAATGTTAAGTCTCTTATAGAACTACATAAACTACATGTTTGGAATGGGGAACCAGTTGTAATAACAGCCAAGTCTCATAGAATATAATGGACAGGACATGTGCCATGAGTAGGGAATGAAATTGGGGCATGAAATCAGGAGGTAAATGTCCAGTAGGTTGGTCAAGAAAGAAATAGGAGAATAACATTAACCATGATTTGGAGGAGGTAAATTACACAGAGAATAATTGTAAAGCATTAGCTCAAGATAGGGATGTATGGAAAACTTATGTCCATGCAGGAATAAACATCCAGGTTTCATTATATCAGTGAGTAAGTTTAAAAGTTAATATCTCACTGCTCTTAAAATTTAATTTCTGAAGATATGAGATTATTTTAATAAGTATTTTTAATTCATAATGAAACAGAGTACAAAAAAGCATTAAAGGTACAACCGAATTTTTCATCCTTAGTTAGTACCCTTATTACTGATTATGACAATTATGCACCTGGGAATATACTATTTACTGAAAGCGTATAAATCACAATTCACAAAAGTAAAGCATAAAGCTTTCTTCAAATCTCTGTATTTAGTAAAGAATATATGAAGCACTGGTGAAATACTTTTTTACAAAAAATAAAATAAAATAAAATTTAATCAAAACACCTGCCATGAAAGTCTACAATTTTATATAAAATTTGGTAAATTAAATTTAAAATATTTTATACAAAAGAAAAAAACTCAAATTTATTTTATATTAGTTACTACAACATACTGCTTACTTTAAAGAAAAGAACATTTGCTGTTCATTCAAATAATTTCAATTTTGAAAGTGTTTTTGTCTAAAATCCTATTTATAAATAATGTTTTTGTCTAAAATCCTATTATTTATAAATATGTATTTAGTGAATTATATATGTATTACTAACAGTTTCTTATTAAGCATTCTTTTCTATAGTGTTCTGTCCTAGGACAGGCCCTTCACTGCAATCATAGCAATTTCATGGTTTGTAGTTTTACTAGGTGTGGTAGCTTCCCATTTCTTTCCATACCAGTGATGGTAATGATGGCCAGATGATGTTCGGGAACCCTTTGGGCCTGACATTTGTCTTACAGACGAGGAAAAACCCCGGAATAAACCTCACTCAGTAATCTACACAAATTAACATTATAATTAGTTGTACAAAATATGCCACCGAGCATTACTAATTAATTATATGGAAAATATAAATAACAAAGTGACTTAACACTGGCCAGTTCTTGGCCTGTTGACCTCAGCTTCCAAAGACTGGAATAGAAGGAAAAGAAGGGGTCTTGTGTTTTGAGAGGTGGTAAATGACGTCACATGGAGCTTAAGGCTTGCTTGACCCCAATCCAAGATACCTGTCTCTGTCTAACAGCTCTCTCCTTATCGTACTTAGATTTGTTAACTAGTTGCTACTATGGCTCCGTGAGTGAGAGATCTATAAGACATGAACACCCTACAATTGATCATCCTGTTTGCTCAGCTGCTAGCCTGCTCCTGGGGTAAGTAAACAAACGAGACCTCCTTCATATGAACTGTCACTTCTCCGGCATAAAACGTACATTTCAATTTCACAATGACCGGAGTTTTTTTAGCAAATATGAAATGGCAATGTCAGGAATAGTACATTAGTTCGGGACATCAAGATGCCTTAATCAACGCCGGTAAGTTTCGAATTACCATTCAGACATTTCTAGAGTACCATATAACTATTCATATAATGAATGTGAGACACGAAATTATATTTGAGTTTTTTTTTAAATAAAAACAGCCCAGTTAATTTTTCAGAAGTTACAAAAGTCCACAGTCTACATACTTTGCAATACAAACAATATATTTACAACAAGTATTCTACAGGTTATGTGACATATATGTACGCGCGCGCGCGTGTGTGTGGTATATTCAGGTTGTAGTATGAGTCTTATGATATTGAAATCTCGACAAAAAGTGACAATTTTAACCTCGCCGAATATATGAGTTGATAAAAATATATAATTATGAAGTGGAGAAACACTGACTTTAAACGAAAAATTGGTAGATTCAACATAAGATGGATACAAGCGAATGATGGCAAATCAAGAGCTTCAGAATATTTGAATACTACTATTACTACTATATAAGATGGATAAATTACGTGGGAGAGGATTTAAGAAGTGTTCCAATTAAAAACTGAAAACAAAATGAAGATCGGAGGAGTCACGAGTTGTAAGGGAGGTTACGGACGAATTACCAAACATGTAATAACAGATGATAATGATTGTAATATTGACCGATCGTATTATTTTAAACCGAAAGTTACAAAAAATGGTTATTATAGAACAAAATCATGCTGAAAAAGTACAGATATCTGAAACAAAGTATCATTTTCAAACATAAGCAGAGAGAAAAAATTCTTATCTGAGCCGAGATTCGAACTTGTCTCAGCCGAAGAATATATAGTTTCTTTCTGGTAGTGTTCAGTACAGTTATTTCTTATAATAGAAAAATTAACGCTACATAAAGTGATGACGTCAAGTATCTTGCACAAGAATACAGGAACATGAATAGAATCTCCAAACTTCCGTTAGTCCCTTACAAGTTGTTTTACAACACATTTTTATTTATTTATTTATTTTTACTATCACTCTAAAAACAAAAATAATCTGAGGTGTAAAGATAATGAAACGTACTATATATTTGAGACTAGATATTTTCACATTAGAAAAAAATACCGAACGAGTTAAGCGGTAATGACTGAGAATCGTATTAGGAAAATCCCGGATTCAAATCCCGGAACCGACTAATCTAAGTTTTTTTTCTGGTTTTCTCAATCGCCAAGGCGAATTTTGGGTTGGAATTTCATTATGAGGGCCCATTTTATCAAACTCACCATATCATAAAAATATTAATAAATAATAAATAGACGATATGTGTGATGCTAAAAAATATATAAATAAGACAAATCAAGATAGAACAACATTAATAAAAATTAACATTTGAAGTAGGCTACTTTATGGTATATATTAAAACTATCCTACAAACTGCCAGTCGTAATAGTGGTTACTATGCTCGCCTCTAGTTTCAGAGTCGATGGATTTATTGATTTTTAAGGGCGTCAAAATTCTGAGCATGGGTTCTTCCGTAAGGAAACTAAAGCCGTGGACAATAGAAGAAGAGATCCATGCCGTGGTTCCTATGTCGTGACTTACAGCACGTAAGATAGCCTTATTTGTAAATTTGTTAGCCCTTTCACTCCTAGATTTTAATTGCGAAAATAATGGCATTAGCTGTTGGACGTCATTAAATAAGATAACTACAGTTACAAACTGTATGCTATATTGTTTGTCAAGTAGCGGGCTCGGGTTCGATCCCCGTCAGGAACAAGTTTCCTGGGTGCTTTTTTTCGGGGTTCTTCCTCACCTGCAAAAAAAGTCAGGAAACATTAAGGCTCAAATGGTCCCCGAACATCATCTGGCAATCATTATCATATTCACATCTTAGGATTAAGGCCTCTCCTGGCGCATCAATACCATTATCATCACTCATCATATCATTGGGGCAGCGCGATCCCGCTTCCAAGCGCCCCAACTTCATAAGTGGGTTACAATACACCAATGCAAGGAGAGAATACCACAAATGCCAAAATGACAAAACTGGTGGCAATGAATAAAAAAAAAGTTCAGTAACTGGAGAAGCTATAAATTACAGTACGGTACTAGTGTGGATCTTCTTATACAGCATATAGAATTCAATATTCAGAAGATAAAATGGTATTACATGGAGTGGCAGATGTCACTACTGGGTATATTTGAAAGAATAAACTACTTATTCAAACTTGTAACTAAAGAGTAAACTCAAATTCATGGTCCGTCAAGCATAACTGCCTTAAGGCGAATTTTAAACCAGAAAGTTTAGTTTCAGATTCGTTTCGATTAAATTATCATGAAGAGTACGATGAATATCGATTGCAAAACAATGTTCAGTTCCTTAAATAATATAAACAGATGATTATGAAAGCCACCAGACGGTAATTTTAACGTGTATTATATACTGGTTAATGTAAATTTATTATAAAAATTATTGTATTCACTTATTTCCCATTCTAACAATCACATTCTTTAAAAAATATTAAAGACGATTTTTTTTTCAAATGCCCCAGGTTTGTCTTTCGACATTCCTGGTTTCTCTCCTGGCATGGCGTACTTGTAACCCACTTCTGAGGTTGGGGCGCCTGGAAGGCGGGGTTACGTTGCCCCCTTTATACATTGGGTGATGATGATGATAATGGTGCGCCAGGAGAGTCCCTAATCCTAAACTTAACCTAAGATGAATATGAATGATGGCCATATGATTTCGGGGACCGTTTGGGCCTTAAAGTTTTCCTGACAGGTGAGGAAAAACCCCGATAAAAACCTCACCCAGAAAAACTGTCCCGACCGGGGATCGAACCCGGGCCCGCTGCGTAACAAGGCAGCACGCTACCCCGAGACCACAGCGGTGGACTAAAAACACGAAATAAATGTAAACAAATTCCTTTACAAACAACTGCGCTTGTTTCAAAATGGACCACACTATTAGTAAAAAAAATCCACAATAATAATTTAAGGATGGTTGGAGACGAAACCACAAAATATTAAATATGTTTTTAAATTCTATATAACTTTATTTTGGACTGTATATAAATAAGATGAATACCAAGAGAACTGGTATAAATTTAAAATAGATTTATAACTAAAGGATTAATCAAGACAGTTCGAGTTTCATTAAAAAAAGTTTGTTCATGCAACTATATAACAAAAATGTCAAGGACTCGGAGAAGTGATAAAAATAACATTAACAACTGTTTACTACAAAAAGTAAATAAATGTTTTAAAAATTAAGCAAGTATGTTAGCGAATACTTGTGTGCCTTTATGAGATAAAATGATCTGTTCCACTATATTAGCAATTCCAATAAAAACATTTAATTTAATTTATAGGCTAATGTATAGACGTTTTAAGGTCAAGGTCTTATCCAAGTTATTTAGTTGAATGCAATAGGCTGTAAATTTCGACTGTTGTGTTTGTTATGTTTTTCGTGTATATCACTTATTTAATTTTAATTAAAAATATTAAATGGGCTCTGATAGTGAAATTCCGACCAATTATTTATCTTGACAACTGAGGAAAACCAGGATACAATCTCAGATTTGCCAGTACCGGGGTTTGAAACCATAACCTCGCGAATACGAACCTCAAACATAAATTTCTCGATTTATTTAAACAAAATATTTGAACATTCTTAAATACATTGTGCAGTTCTTATAATTTTAATACTTAAAATATCTTGGAATCTGACATCATAATATAGGCCATGTCTATCCGTTACATCCCCTTTGAGAGCAAGGGTGCTCCCTTAGGGAGTTACTTAACCAGTTAATTTAGCTACTCTTATCTCTCTACATGTCGGTGGGTGATAAGTGTAGCTCATCGCTTCAAACTGACATGTAGTAGACAATTGGATGGGAAAGGACGATTAAATTTCGGTCAGTGGTTCTAATTTAGGCGATATTCTTTTACGAGCCCGACAATCTTCAGAATCGTGACACTCGGGAATTGAACACAATTATAGCGGGGTTAGGGATGATGACAGGAGCTAAGACTTTACTGCAATTACATTTTTAAAAAAAAATCTACAAACAAAATAAGGTATCTGAACTACTAAGCAATAACGGATACTCTGGCTAACAGGAACTTAAACAAGGGTTATATGGCAAGGTTAGACATGAAGGCCATACATGTAAATATTGTCTGTCATTCTCTTAAGTGCGACCTACAATTTGTTGTATCAATTTTTAAGGCCATAAAATATTTATACAAGTAGTAATAATTTCAATTTGTTATATGAACAGATATGGATAAACTTCCAGGTTAAAAATGTGGTTATGGACTGTACAACGTATGATTATAATCATGCATTTAGTTACTTGAGATAAAGAAACTAAACTCTATTACAAGAGAACAATATCAAATGTCAATGGACTTGTTAAACACCTGTAAATCGTGATAGGTCTCCTTGCCTTCCCCATGAATTTTACCACCCACTTCATATTTTAAATGACACCCTTATCAGTATCACACTAGATCTATAAGGTGATATACTAATAGAGTAACAAATAAACCAACTCAACGGCATGTGGTCTGAAGAACGTGATCCAAATTTACTTAATATAATTATGTTTACTTATAGTAGTTTTAACCTCTCCTTTATAAGTACTTTTACATTCCTTAAGCTACCCGGAAGTTACAGTGGCACGACCTGCCGGGAGAGGGATTTTCAACTTTGGATTACATGTTTTTTTGACTGCACAAGGGCATGGAGTGTTCCCGAATGAGTAATCAGCTCAATCCAATGCTCCCTCCGAGACAACACGAACAATAAGATGAAACATAATTCACTTTCACATTCATGCCAAACATAGCGAATGATGTTATTATGATAGCCGACCGGAGATCGAAACCGGCTGCTTACGAGGCTTAGACGTTACCCCGAGACTACAGCGTTGGACGATAAAAATACAATTGCGAAATATGTAAAGGATAAAGTGTTTCTCCTCAGGCACAGTTCATTTTTTTTTGTCTAATGCCAACAGGTTGTCTATTATGACATGTCTGGCTTTCTCCCCATGGCATTGGCGGAATTGTAATCCATTTAAGTTGAGGCACCTGGAAGGCGGAATTACGTTACCCCGATTATATGATGGGCCATAAATGTTAATGAAGCTCCAGGAGAGTTCTTAACCTAAACTTAACCTAAATTTCAGACCATGGGCAACCACAGGAATAATTCCCTTTAAAAAAATTCCTATGGTCTGACCGGGAATCGAACCCGGGACCTCATGAACAGTAGTCAGTAACGCTGACTACTAGCCCATGAAGCTGGTCGTCACAGTTACACAGTTCAATTATGCATGTATGTAGAATATATTGCTTTTCTATAACGTAAAAACAATGTAATCATCGCATCTATCAAATGTGTTCATGGATTTGGAAACATGACAATTGTAGATGCCTATTACGAAGCGAATTGGATCAAGCGGTAGCATTTGAAGCTCCATGATGCCGATTGTGTTCCTAACGTAACCACGTGAATTGAGTTCGATGAGTTTGTTACTCATTGGGGAATATTTAAAGATATTTATATAAATAATGAAGTGACTCAGTAGCGCCATCCACTCTGGGTGCAGATTTCCCATCTCAATATCGAAGGTTCATGGTAGAATAATCTGATCTAGGACAGATTTTTCAGCTTTCCCTGACAAAAACCTCGTTATATCCATTTTTCGTATTAATGTTATCCACTTCGTCCCACTTCATTTCATATGCCCCTGGGATAGTGCGAGAGATCATCCGGCACCCATTATAATACTAAATAATAGGGAATCATCTTAGCTCATCCCTCAACAAGGCATTATGCCGAATTCGACAAGGGTTTATTTACTTTAATTGCCGTAAATACGGTTAACCTTAAATACAGTATTTCCAATACAATCGGTATTTTAAGTAATTTCATAATTATTGCTTCATTTCTGTTGTTATTGATATAGCTTACTTTTGAACTCAAATTCCTTGGGAAGGTCATGTGTGAAATCTGATTAATTTATTGATTTTGATATAATATATAGGCCTATATAAATCCATCCATACATACATAGTAATTCTGCCCGAGGGCAGATCTTTCACTGCAATTAGATTCCAATCTCTTTTTCTAGATTATGTAAGAATTAAAGCAGCACTGATTTCATAACAAAAATATTTTTCTCTCTGTTCAATTAGGTATTGAAACTTATTTTCCCTTTATTTATAGTTCTAATCAAAATATAATTTAATTATTTGGAAAACATTCAAGGTTTTAACGAGGGAGATTATAAATGTCCTACCCTGTAATAATGGTTAACATAATCGAACCTAGTAAAGTTTCGGCTATACCCTTATTCTACACAACATGAATCAAACAAACTTTAGATAAAGTATAAATAAAAGGGGTAGAATAGTTACAGACATAACGTAACATCAACTACACCTTTTTAAACTAAATAACAGAAAACATGTGAATCCATGTGACCTCGGAGCATTTCATTGGCTCTCAAACTCATTAAAAAAACACTGACTACACAAGTCTTCTGATATAACCCAATGATCCAACGGAAAGCTACGAGGTAACGTGAATTTTGTTTATGCTTTAGTGAAATGATTATAGACAGCATGATCAAGAGTTCAATTTAAACGTCAACGTAACAGACGGTACACTTAATAAAAGTTAAAACTAAAAAATTCATATCTGAGAACTCAGTCATCCTAACTCGGTAAGATATTTTTAAAAATTTCAAAGGCCTTTCGAAGAACATTTTCTTCCGATTTTTTAAAAATGTTTGAGATCTCAAGCATGATTTTTTATTTTAACTTTTGCATAGTGACCTCAACGGTGTTTGTAATTAATTAATTTTAAAAGCATTGGTTTATTTAATGCCATAATTTTATAAAGATAAACTTACTAATTTAAAAAAATTGCCTTTCGGATTTTAGTTAAGGCATAAATAGGTTTGTTTTAATGCTTACATCAAAGCTCGAATGTTATTACGATGGAAAATGGAAGTATTGTAGACTTCACATAAGCTTCACAATAATTAAACCACAATCAAAAAATTAAAAACCCTAATCTAAGAATAATACTTGTTCTTAAACAGTCGTTAGTCCGAACGGACTAGTGGTTGCTATGCTCGCCTGGTTCTGAGATTTGTGGGCCAAATCCTGCCTGAACCGATGTTTTTTTTTTCTCACGGGTAAGAATCCTGAGTGTGACTGCTTTCCAAAGGATCCTGATTAGATTTACAGCACGTAAAATAATCTCAAACCTAAAATAAAGGTTATCCGAGCACATTTGTGTTACTATCCTAATGACCTGAGTTGAAAAGGAGCGCAGTTAAATAAAATTCTAGCTTAATCATGCTAAACAGAATAAAAACTGCATTTATTATTCTTTACGTACGAACGGAAAACATTCAAATAACATGTTACAATCAAAGAACACAAAAAGTACTGCACTTACGTGATTAACGCAATAAATGGCCGCCGTAAGAACAATAATTGGAAGATATTCCATGAAACATAAGGGATCATAATGGCTGAAGGGATAAAAATATTATTTAAATTCTGAATTGAAATTAATCTATCTGTCACGGCTTTTAAAAAAATTACTTTCTGAAAAAGTATTTCGCAATGAAATATGGTAGCGTTAATAAATTTCTGATATATTTTATTGTATAATGGCGTTCCTTCCAGATGCGGCAACATCTTCAACTATGTTACGCAGCGTGTTGTCTATTTGTGAGCAATCAGGCGTTTCCAAGCATAAGTCAGCCAACCATATAAGAAAATGACCTCATTTTGAATTCATATTACCAATTCTTATAATTCGCATTTCCTTACACACAACAATTATATTACTGCGTTAGGAACTTTACATACGGGAAATACCAAATTTATTTAAAACTAAGCTTATAAATTCTAGTATTTAGTCATTTATTTAGCCCAGTGAAGTTACGGCCATGTGGCCTTCTCTTCTGCTCACTAATGTAAGTAATAAACTACAGAAATTCGAAAAAAATAAAATAAATAATACGCACGCACGAATGATTGTAGTAATATGTGAATAACGACCTGAGGACACACGCACACGCGCGCGCGCGTGCGTGCTTTTTCTTGTCAAAAAAAGTAGCTATTAATTATTTATTGGTACAATAATACAGGGTTCCCACAAAACATCTTTCGGGTTTCAAACACGTTTAACTTTCGTTTAATCAAACTTAGAATCGTGAAACTAGAAACAATGCAAAGAGAAACTCAAAACATTTGCTTAGTGCATTATACTTTACAACATTGCGTAATTGTTGTAAAATCATTTCGCATTGTTAAAAGTTATCAAAATGACTTGTATACATCATAGGTATAGAAGAAGCGAGTACAACTATTGTACCACCCTCAGCTGAAACATAATCATAATGAAGTCAGATGGGAGCTCAACACCAGACTACCGAACAAATGGATTGGCCGTGCTGGTAGTGACGAGAGAGAACTTCGTTGGCCTCCGCATTTACCAGACCTGACACCTATTGTCTTCTTTTGTGGTATTTATTAAAAATCTTGTGTCAAAGTCACCCCTTCCATAAACCGTCCTTGATCTAAGAGCTCCCATCACTGCAGCCATCACGCGACCATCATAAGTACAACGTACTTAGGCGGAAATAGACTATAAGCTTGATGTGTGCCGTGTTACACAAGGAGCTCACATTGAATATTTGTAAGGTACTGCAACCGAACTTTTTCAGTTTCTCTTTCCACTGGCACTAGTTTTATAGTCTTATTAAACGAAAGTTACATGTGTTCGAAACCCGGGAAGTGTTTTGTGGGAACGCTGTATAGATAACTTACGAGAATACGCTAAAAACTAAACAATAACCCACATTCATTTTAAACTTAAAAAGCTAACCAACTTCACACACACCATTCTGTGTAACATGTGTATATTGTAAGTATAAAAAAATCACATGAAGTATTTATAGCGGAAACGTGAATTAACATGTTGGAAAACATCGGTAACAAGAGAAGTATCCATATAGTTACGGGAGCACAAAGCACCGTAGTAGGTTAGGGCAATACGCTTCAAGCCGGAGGATCGCTGTTTCAAGTTCTCGATGGGGTCAGAATTTTAAATGGTCTAAGCCTTCTGGCGACATCATGACCCTGGGCTCGACTAGGCTCTAACGGAAAAAAAAGTACCATGCTCATATTCTGGGGATAAAAGCGGGCGTCACGTAGCAGTGACAAACCGGCTGACATATTGTGCCGATTGTTTAGAAAGATGGGAACCTAACTTCATACCGCCTCAAAGACTTGGCAAGGTCCATAGTGGGATCACCACAATACCCTATTTTACCCCTAGAGTTAGTCACTTGTTTCCCATTAGGGATATTCATAGACATTTGCACTAGAATACAGTAAATCAGAGTAATAATAAATTTCCAAGGGGCAACGAAAATACTGAATTCGTTTACCATGCATGGATAATTCTTGTGTATAAACATTTACACATGACTTGATTCAGAATGTATGGTTTGAGTTATAGAGCTTGAATGTTACATCACAATTCACTCTGGTGTATGCTGTTGTTCATCAATCTAGGAACAGAAATATGGATAATGTTGGTGCTTGTTAAGTATACCTAGTTTTTCATTTAACGACACTCGTTAACAACTCTGGTTTTATTAGCAACATAAATGTTTTTTCTTTTCTTTATAGTCTTAAGGCTCTTTTATGTGCTGTAAATATATTACACGGAATCTATCATGGTTTTACTTCCCTTCCGAAGGAAGACATGTTCAGGATTTTTACGCCCTTAAAAATCTATTAACCCCGGCTGGATTTCAAATCATGAACCTCGGAACCAGAAGCGAGCGTGGCAACAATTAGTTCACCAGTACTGAATGGGACTGTCGGCCGGTTACTAAATTATCCACTGGCATTACTCTTCAGTATCATCAATCCGACGTAATATATTAATTCGAATAGATTACACCATGTCACCAGAATCTGGTTTTCAGAAAGAAAATGAAAATATCTTTATAGCTCAATTGGTTCGGTTAAAATAAAATATCTAAAAGGAATGTACAAGGCGCTTCTACGAGCACGAGACGAAACCTATAAATCTCCGCAAAGAAGAATCGCTGTCCGATAATTAAATTGTCCCGGGCAGCAACTGCTCCCCATGCTGTCTTGACACTCGTACACCCGTTGCTTCAGTTCCGAATTTGCTTTTGTATATATATATATATATATATATATATATATATATATGAATGTGTATATGTCTGTCTGTCCTTTATGCGCTGCCACACCGTTCATCCGATTGTGATGGGACTTTAGCAAAATGTTCAGGCGTTTCATGGGAACGTTGTAGGCTATAAGAGAATTGTAATACTTCCCTTCACCCTTAAAAACACCCTTTGTAGTGAAAAACGTAGCCTTTTTGACGCTTAAGTGGTTTACGCTGCCTAAACCATAACAAACACATCAAATTAATGTACACATAATTGCATATCTACGAAAAAGTCCGCGACAGCATATGTTTATCTTTTACGGATAACTCACAATACCCATTTTTGTCTTTATTGATGCCAAGAAGATCGGAATAAGTAGATTCCCGGGCAAGTGTAGCAGCGCACGGCGAGTATTCTTTTACAGATAACTCACAATAACGAATTATGTCTTTCAGCTCATTTATGCCAAGAAGATCGGGTTATGTAGATTCTCGGGCAACGCCGGGTAATGAGCACGGAGCATCTAAAATAATTACGATATAAATTTATAATTATTTTTCCTTTTACTTATTCAACCAAACATAAAAGCACATTCATTTTCATTTATTTAGGCGTAGCAGCGGATATTAGCTAGTCCCTTATAAGATATCGACACGAAAATTTCAGCTTGCTAAGAATCTTCAGAGTCGAGCAAAATATTCAATCCATCCATAGTAATTCTGCCCGAAGGCACGTCCTTCACTGAAATCATAGTATTTTCATGCTATGCTTGCAGCTTTACTAGGGAATTGTAGGTGTGGTAGCTTCCCGTTGCTTTCCACACCGGTGAAGGATGATAATGATGATGATGGCCATATGATTTCGGGGACCGTTTTGGCCTTAAAGTTTTCCTGACATTTGTCTTACAGGTGAGGAAAAACCCCGATAAAAACCTGACCCAAGAAATTCCCCCGACCGGGGATCGAACCCGGGCCCGCTGCGTGACAAGGCAGCCTACCTCGAGACTACAGATAGCAAAATCCAATAATCGAATAAATATTGAAGAATGCGAAACTTGTTTACTCTTGACACCGCAACATTATGATAGCAACAATTGCTTAATGCATTTCCTTACCTAACTCCCCGCATTATCAAGTCACACTGTGTTGTATTTGATATTGCATACTTTATTATATCGAAATTCTATGGGATAACAACCATTACATAAGACGTCCTCCGTGTTTTGTCAACAGTTGTTAAAAGATTAAATACAAGCAGCATGCCAAGTCATTGTCCTAGGACAAAAACAAACTGCGACAACTTGAGTAGAATGGCAATGGCTTGTTGAAATGGAAAGCTGGCTAGCCTTGTCGCGTTACAAACTGTATCTCCTTGTTTGTTTCCGGATGAGACAGCTAATGTTATCAACATAAGGTTATTTTGATCTATGAACATAATTTACTAATGGCCACTTTTGTCGGTATATTAAATAACTATAGCGATTTCTTTGTCAATATTTTCAGTCATTTAATATTACTTAAACTCAAATAAATATCTAACAAGAAATTATGAAAACCTGTTTTTAATGGACTCGATATACATAATTATTGTAAGTAGGTAGTTAAGACTTAAGTCAGTTACATGTACTTTATAGGAAACCAGATGACATAGTAAGAACATTGAACTCTCGTAGATTGCGATGGACAGGAAATGTGACACGAAATGGTAATGACAGAGGACTATGGATACTAAATTCCTCACGATGCTGGATGTGCACCGGTCCCACACTGGCCGAAATTCCAGTGGGTGGTACTTAATTTAACATATCAGGTCTTTAGCATCGTAATTAAATCTCAGTGTGAGAGGTTCGACAAATTTTGCTCAGAGGTATTATTTCAGACTTGAGGTTCTTTTTACGTTTGCCATAAATATATCCCGCGGGATCTATAGTTTTACTTCCATTCCGAAGAAGACCAAACTCAGGATTTTTACACATTAAAAAAAAACATGATAAAAATAAGACTATTACGCCATCAATTACAAAACAGACGATTTCATGGTGTAGGTTTGCGATTTGTTGATCTCTCTCACAAGGTAAACCAGTCTTCTTTTCTTATTAAAAAAACTGACAAAAATGCAAGTGTGGGATTCGAACCTACAAGTTTCTAGAAGTGAGATTTTATTTTTTTAAATATCACAATCCGTTTAACAATTTTAATGTATATATTAAATCTGTAGATTTGTGGTTTCTGGAATTCCATAATGAAATACAGTATGTAACATACTTATTTGTACATTCGATTTTTTATAAACAATAATTCATACTCCTTTAAATACAGATTATGAAGAAGCCGATACCGTTAAATCTGATTTGTGTACTTACATAATTATCTAATAATAGAGAAATAGACAGTATATTCAATACACACAAACACGCTGCTAGTGAGGCAGTTTCAGGTTTACTGTCAAAAAGATGAGATTATATGAATTAGGCCACATATTGTTTAATAAATTCTAGGTCAGCATACAAGGTAAATATAATACAATATAAGGAATAAAAAAATTATTTCATTGTTATACAATATTTCTATCCTCATGGAGAGAAGTAGACCTACTACATTTTCTCTCTAATATGCCACACTTCTCTCTTGATTTCGATAACTACAATCACGGTCTCGGAAAACAATTTTACAGGATCATTGCATTCGCTGAAGAAATATGAAAGATGGGTATCAAAATTAAGGAGGTTACCTTATTCTTCTAGAATTAGAATTGTATCTCTTGAGCTACGTAACATGTGATATTTTAAGTTTTTTATTCTCTTATGAAATTTGTTGAAATGTCTTATCCATTGGTGGTTAGTTATTCATTTTATTTATCGGTCACTCTTCAACAGATGAGGTCATTAGTGTCAGATTAAAATCTGTGCCTGAAAGAATCGAAATAAGTGCTCAGGGGCAACATTTTTCGACTTTAGATTTTACGTGCCGTAAATCTACGACATGGGACTGTTTTAGTTACGTTTTGAAGGGACTCATACTCAGAATTTTCACGTCGTTAACAATCTATCGACCCACACTAAATTGAAACCCGCGTATCTCGGAACCATTGACGAACACGGTAGCCACAATCTACCTGGTCCGCGATAGTAGTCAATAACGTAAACTTCTGCCAAAGTTGTAAAGTACCTAATTTTATAACAAAAACCTATCTTTATATTTTAAATGGTGACATCACTTTCAAATAATAACAGACACAACAACTAAAAGGATAATGGTTTTAAAAAATCAGTTAATTCCTATTTTATATGATTCAGTGAGCAGAAATGTTATGGTTGCGAAACAGAGATCGCGTAATGATTTTTATATTAATTTAAATGTATAAAGAGATAGTATTACAAAACATTACATTAGTTAAAAAAAGAAACTAAATGCTATATAATGTCTTCCTTCCTAAAGAAATAGATATGTTGTAAGACACGATAGGAAATTATGTAATAAGTTATTATAATGTTTACAAGTAGTTTTTTTATACCGATTTTAGTCAACCAGTTGAGAGTTGACTGTATGTTGTACATTTTCTCTGTCCTCGATAGAGATAACATCTCCGCAATATGTTTATTCATAGATGGGAAAACTTGCTTAGCTTGAAAAACCATTTGCTAAAAACGAAAGTGGCTACTAAAGTACCTTGAAATATTTATCTAAATCTCGGATTATTCAAGGTCGAAGTCCACTTTAATAACTCAATGACATTAGAGAAGCGTTCAAGCGTGTTCGTTGTGCACTGCAGGGATAATACTGATGATTTTAGATTGTGTTTTATATTTATATAATATTATGTAATGCGATATATTGTTACGAAAAATATACAATATCATATTATAGTCTACCGCTGTTATCTCCAGGTAGCGAGCTGCTTTGTCACGCAACGGGCCCGGGTTCGATTCCCGGTCGGGACAGGCTCCTGGGTGAAGGTTTTTTTTTTTTGGGGTTTTCCTGAGCTGTAAGACAAATATCAGGAAGCTTAGGGCCCAACGGTCCCCGAAAATCATCCGGTCATCATCATCATCATTATCATCATCCTTCACCGGTGTGGAAAGCAAGGGAAGCTACCACACTTATAATTCCCTAGTAAAGCTGCAAAGCATTGAATGAAAATGCTATGATTGCAGTGAAAGACCTGCTCTCAGGCAGAATTACTATGGATGGATGGATCATATTATAAATTTCATTTGCCTAATATCTGTCATAACTTCTTATGTTTTAGTGGTTAGGCAAGTTTGTGTGAACCGACCCTAAAAAAGTACATACTTTGATCCATTCTCTTGTTATTGATCTTTCTTGATTTCTCCGTCCTTTGGCTTTGTATAATAGCGCCTGTTTCGTTATGTTACCTCTTGGTTGCCGGTTTAAGTGCAGTGTCCATTTTGTTATGTATTTAACTATCTTTAAGTTATAAGCTATATACTTTTTGTCTGTCATATAATTTTTAAAAACTATTAATTACTGTTTTCAGATATTTCATTAGAGAAGTTTGTATGGATGGGCGATTCTGTTTAGTTTCACTTCCGTATAATACTGCAAGACACTGCCATTATTTGTAAAATTTTAACAATGTCTCGGAGTGCTTTGCTTTTTGAAATTCTTAAAAGTGTGCAACACATATTTTGTAATGCTGGAATTTTTCTTTTTAATATTGTCATAACAATAACTAACTAACTCACTGGCACTATCGAACCCGTAGGTTCATGGCCGCGCAGACATAAGCTCTCCATACAAACCTATCCTGATCTAATGTTTTCCAATCATCTCCTGTATAATCTACTCCCCTCAAATTATAGTTATTCTCCAACCTCATTCTAGATCTACCAACTGGGCATTTTCCCTCTGGTTTTCCTACAAGAAGCTTTCATGCACGTCTTTCATTCCCCATTCGTGCCACATGTCCTGCCCATCGCAGTCTTAGAGACTTAACTGTTATTATATCTGGCTTCCTATAAAGACCATGTAGACTTCTCCATTCGCCGTCTGTTCATCTCTTTTTGGTCCAATTTTTTTAAGAACTTTATTCTCAAATATTCGTAATCTCCTTTCCTCCCTTAAAGTAAGAGCCCATGTTTTGCATCCGTATAATATAACTGGTAGAATAATAGTTTTATATATTTTCAGTTTAACTTTTTTGAAAGGAGTTGGGACATCAAGAATCTCTGTAATGCATAATAGCACGCATTTCCAGAAATTAGCCTATGTTTAATTTCTTTGTGCATCTCATTCCTATTTGTGATTATTGTTTCTAGGTATTTGAATTCAGCCACTTCCTCAATATTTCCCTCATTTGTCATTAGCTGTCCATTTCCAACTTATAACAATAGTATAAATAAATACGACATAAACAAAAGCCCAATTACTTCTTATATTAGTGTAAATCAATAAGCTAGTTATAAGAGAATATTCTGCAAACACACTATAAATCAACCTACTGAAACTGACTGAAGTACCTCTTTGTATAATTAAGATTCCATCGTTTATGTCTACTCAAGAGAGTTGTAGTAAACATTTGATAGACATATAATCCCTACATATGTTTGTTCTCAGTGGAAGTATGTGAACATCATAGAAACACTAAGGGTCGTAGGTTAGAACATTACTCTCTACTCAAATTACTTCCAATCACTAGTGAGCTGATTCACCGTGAGCAATTGCTGAGAACGAATTAACGGCCGACTTATCGGTCATGCACGAGAGTCGACGTTTTCGTAATATTGGCAACGAATTACCCAGAATTCTCAGCGATAAAACAACTTCCGTTATTTTCGTCTGCTATAGAGGAATGCATTTATGCTTGCATCCCGCAAATAATACCGTATACAAACACGTCTGCGACACGCAATATTACGCCGATTCTCCTGTTCTTCCAGTTGAATTCTTTGGTAGACTCTATCAAATTCCTCTTCTCCGTGTATACCGAAAACATGATCGAAGTCTTCAAGGTCCGACATCTTGGATAAATGTTGGATAAAGCAGCAAAGTACATCGATTACCATCGGTTCCCGTCGGTTCCCTTCGGGATTTTAATTTGAGTTGCTCATTTAAGCTACCTCCGCAGGTAGCTTACAAATTTAACCAATTATTATCGCATGAACAGATTTCTGAGTAAGCAAAATCGTATTAGCATACAACTTGCTCAGCAGAGAAGGCATTTTACTGTCTAATGCGTCCAAACATGCGACCCTAAGAATTCTGAGGAGAAGAAGAAAGAAAAACAACGCTGCTTCAAATGTTTTAAAAATGAAGTTTTTTTATCTCATTTATAGCCGATTTAAATTTTAAGGTCATGTCGCGTCTGTTTATTTTTTATGATACTATGAAATGGTAAATACGAAGGAATGAATCCTGGGCTAATGATATTTTAACGTTTGACGGTATAAAAAAGCTCAAGTTAGTCAAATGGTTAATACCAGGATTATGAGTCTCAAATCTTACAGCCTGAGACAACTCTCTCAGTAAAATGGAAGTTGTATTTAAAAATTTAATTTCATAATCGTCAAATTTCCTCAAAACTTGAATTTTCACAGCAAAAAATAAAGCAAACACTCTTCTCCTGTCTGACTAAGGATAGATCAAGGGTTGAAATGAGACCTCTACTATTGACAGTAAATATACAAGGATGTCGGCTGACCACGCCTATCGTACCATCATACAGCGGGAGATGAAATGAAGCAAAATTAAGAGGTGGAATGAAGTTTTGGCAGGGAAAAAAACGCAGAACCCAAGAAAACCTGCCCCGGCTCCGATTCGTCCACCACGAACCTCACGTGGAGTAACCGAGACGCGAACTCTGGACCAGAGGTGGAAGGCTAATGATTAACTATTATTTTTTTTTACATTGTCCTTGAAACATCCCAATAATAAAAACAACTTAACACTAGAATACGGATGTGCATATGTTATACAATGTTTCATTAAGAGGGGCGTAATGTCCCCCTCCATAATTGCGATGCTGTCATGAATGATGTAAGTATGGCGTCAAAGTGATTAAATACGTTCACAGAAAGGATGACCAAGCTGAATAATTTACGCACAATCTAACAACATAGAACGGTATAGTAATGATGTAATGAACGTTTGATAGTGACCACAAAACAAATATTTAATTACGACACAGCGGTAGATGGAAGGTTTTTCTCCACGTTCGGTTGAGCTGGACATCTGTCTACTAGAATAACAATGAATTTTGTTCTACAACCAATGAGAATCGTGTTTCACCTCAATATTTATAGAATTCTATTTACCAAAATAAAGAAAGACCCTCCTTTTTAATATTCTGAACGGCTCAGATCATTATTTTGCAGTGACTGACTATCCAATAAATAAGTTGAATATAGCAAATAATTAACCTATTTCTTCGAACTACACATTTGATAACTGTGTGTTCAATAAGTATGTTTTTAAATAATGATTTTACTGAGTTATTTCCTAAAAAATAATTAATAATCTATAATGTTGGTTATAATTAGAGCGCGGAATTTTATGAAATTTCATGTTTTAAACTATTTGTCCGAGAGCGCTGAGATTAAGTATCTGTACATTTCATGATGTGTAGAATCAAATAAGACCAACAAAAAACTTCATATTTCATAATATGCAAAATGTTCATATTTTAGTGAAAATTTCATACTCCTTCATATTTTTCAACTTTCAAATTCCCGTATTTTTTTCAATAAAAGTTCTAGGAATTCATTAAAATATTTCTTGAAATAAATGTATTCATGTAATTTTTGACAGTGTAAAGTGGTAGACAAGGGAAAATTCTCAGTATCCCTTCTGAACAAGATAGATAGATTTTATAAAAGCAAATAATTAGATGAAGAGTCACAGAGTGACGTGTTAGATGGAGGTTTTTGTCCTAAACTTGATCCCCCAGACAAGAACATGAGCCTAGATGAATAAGTAGAATAACAATATTGGAATATTCTATAATCAGGTATAACAACTGTCAACTCGTTATTGCTACCTGAGAGCAGTCCTTAGTTTGTGAACAGATTACAGCATTTAAATATAGGAGAGACTGCTGATAACTTGAAGCAGTGAAGTAAAGTAATCCCACTACAGCCCTCAAGAGGCCCTTGGGGTAGTAGGAGGATAAGGCTACCACTTTTTCTGGACAATCGGCACTTGTCAGCCCTGCGTGACGGCCACCTTTACCCTTCAGAACAAGCATCTGGTACTCATTTCCGTTTAGGTGCTTTGTGAAATTAGTAAAGTTCAAGTAGGTAAGGGCATCAAACTATCGAATATAGCATGATACAAGCATGCTGCCATAACATTGTGTGATGTTGAGCATAATTTTTCATCGTGTAAAACAATTCTGACCGACAGGCCTTATAGTTTACTATCAGAAAATATAGAAAAAAACTTCTGTGTATTACAAACAGAATAGACAATTGGATTGTTCAAAACTCAATTAGACCAAGATTATGGACACAATGTTAGACCCATTTCATTAAAAAAAAGTTTAAATTATTCTTAACTACATTTCACCAAGTTTGAAGTTCAACATTAAATGTAACTTTAATTGCAAAGAGAATTCTGAAATAATCCCTGGAATCAGTTATGGACTACTAACTTTTAACATCTTGTTTGTCCAAATATGACATCTGGAATGGTTTACTTGTATTTTAAAACGTCAAATTTAATGTTATTGTTACACTTGCATCTCCAGGAAATTAATATTTTTATGCAAAGTAAAAATAGCAATAATCCAAACTATACCTGTTCTAAACTTTGTTAGTGCTATATTTCATGGAAACCTGTTTGTTTTGAATACAATGTTTTGTTTCTTGTATATGTTTGGATTTCATAATTAAATATCATTCAATACATAAATTAATTGTATTATATATAACCTCACAGTTTTTATTTATGAAGGTAAAGTGATTCCACTACAGTCTTGGGGGGGGGCCTTTGGGGTAGTGGTATGTTGAAGCTTCCAACTTTCTAGACAATAGACACTAGATGTCTGCCAGGTTGTCAGATCTGCCTGATGGCCGCATTTGTGCCCAGAACATGCATCTAATACTCACTTCCATCTGAGATCCCAGGTCCACAACGCCACCAGAAGGTCTGGTCCAGCTAAAAATCTTCACAATATCGAGACTCGAACCCACGACTTTCCTGTTTGCACTAACGTTTCCTTATACAGCTGCATTATGGCATGATTCATTAATTGGGGGGGGTTTTCAGATCATGAATTTGATATTTTATATTGGGTCAGAATTAATGATAAAGCTAATTAAAACTGAAATTCAGTGTGGATATCATTGATTTCTTGAGATATAAATAAGTTATGTTTGTATCATTTATGTGTTGGTATGGTTCACTTATAAGTGATAGTGTGCGAAGATATATAAATATATGTAAAAAGTTTAGAGAATAATAGCTTCAATAAATATTTTTGCGTCATATTTTTAATATTTTTTCATATTTTGGTCTTCACGATTTCATATTTTCGTATAATTTTCTTCATATAATTCCTCGCTCTAGTTATAATATATAGTTTGATGTGTTTAATTTTTTTCTCCACTAGGGTGCATTCTTCCAATATTTTGAGCCTATTCGGCAATAAATAATATAAATAAAATATTTCTAATTTGTTTTCAGACATAGCCGTTTTTACATTAAATATATAAATATTTTAAAGTAAGTATATTTAAATAATAATTTGTAAGTAAACAGCTTAATTTTATTCGTTAAATAGTCTTAACAAATGCCACTCTTGATTTCCACTTCGTGACACGTGAATTTATCGATAATTTGGAAATCACTCGTGTTATTACTGAAAACGTAATAATGCTAGCTAGAGTATGTTAAATCTGCCTATTTAACTCATGCCCCAGATGGGAGTCAATGACCAATCACATTTCAATGATTTTTATTTACAACCAATCACAGTCGTGTTTCGCCTAGAATTTACTAACTAAAGTTTATCATAATAAAGAAAGCACCTCCTTTTTAACATTCTGAATAGGTCATAGCTTTATTTTGCAGTGACTGACTCTTTAAGAAATACGGCTACCAGATTGTATATATAGTGCATGAATGTCAACATGTAGCGCATGCGGGAGTTAATATAAAAACATTTGTAGCAATTGATTATACCACCAAAAAAAGAAACCACTGTTTGCACTTTCTTAAATGTATTTTTTCCCAGGTAATAACATTTCAGAAAAATATAATTGTCATAGGACATCAGAAATTAATTAATATACAGTTTGATGTTTCATTTTTTCTCCACTAGAGTGCATTCTTACAATATTGCGTTCCTTTGGCAATAAATAATATGATCTCGTTGCAGTGATAAACAAAAGCAGAGTTTCTCTATGGAACAAAAGAAGCAGATGAAGCGTACCAATCGTTTCTCATTTATTTTCAAACATCGCCGTTTACATTAAATATATACATATTTTAAAATAACTATATTTAAATAATGATTTGTGAGTAAACAGCTTAATTTTATTAGTTAAATAGTCCTAACAAATGCCACTCTTCATTTCCAAATTCTCTAGATAAATCCACTCCTAATTTCGTGAGTCGTGAATTTATCGATAATTTGGAAATCACTCGTGGCATTACTTATGATAAAAACGACAAAGATCTTTTGTTGAAATATTATTTACAGACAAAAGATAGAAAAAAAAAGTAATTACATAACTAATCTTGACTTTTGTCACAATTTAAACAAAATATTCTCACGTTTTTCCCTTTACCTGTATAAACTTAATTATCATTGCTTAACTGTTAGTCATACATTAATGTGTGACAGCGATTGTTTATGAGAATGCTATTTTTATTGTACACGTGACGATTTTCATTATCTCAGAAAACATCTCTTGCTAAAAGAAAGGACATTCACCAAACACGAGATTTCCTAGGCTTCTCATGAAGATACCGTTTATCTTGTAGTATTTAATTGAACATTCAATATACTATCTACATTCCCCGTGCTTCCCCGTGTGGGAATTAGGGTGCTCCCTTGTGAGTCTTTTAACCAAGTTAATTTAATTATGCTTATTTACCCATAGATGTCAACGAGTGATATGGGGTCGGCATATCGCCTTAATGAGACACCTAGCGGGCAACTAAGGTATATTATTACTATTTTGAACAGTCCTCTTTATTCAGATTTGCAGTTATTTGACGTCTGAAAATCTTTAGACTCGGGATCCATTGCTTAAAGTCCCTCCAGGAGGACTTGTCCCTTGGTTTGTTCCATCCTAAAAACCCATCGACCCCCGGCCGGATTTGAATCCGCGTCCCTCGGAACTGGAGATAAGGAACATAACCACTAGTCCACCTCACCCGATACATTCAACATAATAATAATAATAATAATAATAATAATAATAATAATAATAATACTAATAATAGTAATAGTAATAATAGCTTTATTTTACCTGGCAGAGTTAAGGCCTTAAGGCCTTGTCTACCACTCAATATACTCTATGTTGTTATACAAATTAGCACTAGGGCTAGAGGAGCATCTATATTTGAATTTGTATTTATTATAATTGTTAATTTTCAAATTTCTAAAAGTATTAATTTAATATTTAACTCGTTTAGGCTATATATACTAGTAAGAACTATTTTCTGCAAATGGTATCGAGGCATCTGATGAGGACGGAGGGTATATCGAATAGGATCTAAAAAAAATGATAAGCTATCCTTCGGGAGTTGAAAATGATGTCCATAATAAATTAAGCCTATATCCATCAATATCAATACGTGGACTGTATGTCCAGATCCAGGGTTCCCAGAGCATTTTAAATTACCAGCCACGTGGTAAAAGATCATTGGGTCGACCCAGGAAGAAACATTTTGTAAACCATAATAGTCCTTATTAAGATAACATGAAAGGATGATGACAATTCCTTGATTAAGTCAATTTAGCATCACCGTAGTTTACTTCTGTGGATTATAATTCTAAAAATTGCAAATACATTAGATTGAATATGAGAATTTTATCACACCGTTTATAGAGATGTTTTCTATCTAGTTCTAGTAGCCTTGATAATGACCTGAGGTGTTAAAGAACATCGTTAAATAAAAGAGACCGACAAAGAATTGCACAAAAAAGTATTTAGTAAAACAAACAAGCAACTATGGAATGACCGTTAATACTAATCCCATTTTGCAGGTTTACACAATATATATTTCCTTTGTTAAATTGAATAAACTCAATTTCTAAATACCAGCTTATTTAAAAGTGTTGACTGCAATGAAAACAAATAATGCATAACAGAAATATATTATATGTTTGCACATATTACATAATTTTACACCTATTTAAATTATATATATATATATATATATATATATATATATATATATATATATATATATCGATCCATGTTCCCATTACTTTATTAAAATATTAAACCAATTAAATGTATATTATGGGATACATTGCCAATTAAAGGGTTAATTAAATTGTATGGTATAAATTGCGACGAACCAAACATGACAGTTGATAGCCAGTTTTTAATTTCGGGTTTCAGGTAAACCCCCACTTCTAATAGTCTGATTTCGGTGATTTTTGGAGAATAACTTCCTTTGTTTATTTTAATAGCATAAACTGAGTAACGCCGCTAGAGCGATTTAAATATTTCCATTTCAGGTGAACTCCAGCATCCAATGGATCCGATTTTGCTGGTTAATGAATTTGATTTTTTTAAAATTAATTACTATAGGCCTATGCCAACTGTAGTTTCCATGAAACAAAAATTGCGGCTGCTAAAGTATTATCGGAGACAGACAAACACACACACACATATATATATATATATATATATATATATTAGTCACGGTCATTATCCGTGTCTACTAGATCGGGAAGATCTGTAACTTTTTTCAGAAATATTTTTACGAGAATAACTCAATAGATTCATTCCCCCACTAAAAAGCTTTATACAATAACGCATTTATACTTATTATAGAATCACTAGTTACAGAACCTAATAGGCTAATCGTTGGGAGAATTGCGTTTGACAAGAATGTAAGAAATGAACAGGATATAACGGATGGGCCTAACTGTTGCTCTTGGAGTGACACGTTCTCCTCAGATCTTGGGGTCACATATTCGATCTTGGTGTTTTATGGAATTTTTCGAGCAAGAAAGGTGCGACTTCTTTTGGAACAAAGTTTAAAAAAAGCCACGTCACAGATAAGCATAGGAGTTAAATAACTAATTATGAAAAGCATTTAAAAATACAAGAAAGGAAACAAAATTAGATTTTTATAAAGCAATGGCAGTCCCCTTAGTCTTGTATGGCAGTGAATTTTGGGTTTTAATCAAAAGAGAAGAAAAGATAATAGAATCAGCTGAAATGAGATTTCTGAGAAGTGTAGCTGGCTGCAAACTTCTAGATGAAGTGAATATAATAGAAATGAGCTAAATATTTTTAAACTTTTAGATAAAATACAAGAATCTAGAAAAAAAAACTGGAAAGAACGTGTTCAAAGAATGAAAGATGAACGCATACCAAAAATTATACTGGGTGAGGCAATGAAACGGCACGATTTGGACTCCGGCTGACGGGCGCAGTGGGGGGTTATGGGAGTGGGGGAAACGACCTTGAGCATCTAGACAAGTGGAAATTTCAGTAGCCATGGAGCGTTGGTCAAGCGAGCAACGTGCGTTTGCTGTAAAAAGCATATTATAAAAACATGGATAGTGTGGTTGGTGCCCAACGTGCTTTCCGTCTTAAGTTTAATCTACCGCCACGGGCTCCCGTGCCATCGAGGAAAGCTATCCTCCTGTGGGTGAAAAACTTTGAAGCCACTGCAAGCACGACGAAGAAAATTGGTGGTAGTGAAAAAACAATCAGGACCCCAGAGAACATTGATCGTGTGCGCGATGCATTAACACGAAGTCCGCGAAAATCAGCAAGGCGGCACAGCGCTCAACTTGGTCTCAGCAATCGATCAGTGAGACGGATTTTGAAGAATGACCTACACTATCACCCATACAAAATGCAGATAGTGCAAGCCCTACAACCTAACGATTACAATCATCGCATACGCTTTTGCTTAATGTTATCGGAACAAATGGAGAAAGAGTGCATAACTTATGGATGAGTGATGAAGCCCACTTTCACCTTAGTGGTTACGTTAACAAGCAGAACTTCCGGTATTGGTCCGCAAATAACCCACGTGATCTTCATGAAAAACCTCTCCATTCTGAAAAAGTAACAGTTTGGTGTGCAGTATCTTCTCGTGGACTCGTGGGACCCTATTTTTTTGAAGATGAACATGGTAACACAGTAACGGTGAACTCTGAACGTTATGCTGACATGTTAGTAACTTTTGGTCTGCCTGGCATCGATCAGTATGATCCAGATGAAGAAACACTCTTCCAGCAAGATGGTGCAACAAGCCATACTGCTAATGTCTCAATGGGTTTGCTGAGACTCGCTTTTCCAGGACGGCTAATCAGCAAGAATGGTGATATCCCTTGGCCTCCCCGTTCGCCAGATTTGACCGCCCCAGACTTCTTCTTTGGGGCTATCTTAAATGCAAAGTCTTCGATGAAAATGCACCAAGAACAAAAGAAGATCTGAAGGAGAGAATCCGGCAGGAAATTAACAACATTCCTTTGCAGATGCTACAGAACGCCATGGGTGGATTTCATCTTAGACTCCAACAATGTGTGCAAAACCAAGGACGTCACCTTACTGGCACCATATTCAAAAAATGATTGTTTTTTAAGGTAAAACATTAATTTCCACTCATGTACTTAAGATTCATGTTCAAATAATTATACTCTTTTTGTAAATATATTATTGGTGATTTTTCAAAATCGTGCCGTTTCATTGCCTCACCCTGTACTACAATCCAAAAGGCAGACCGAAAAATAATATGCATTCAACTTTTTGAATGAGAATCTATGAGTCCGGAACAAGCCAAATGGGCTTAACCAGTGATTGTTGTTGATGATGATAATGAAAAAGCATACCCCTGGAAAATAATTTCATGTGTAGAAACTCATTCATTGGCAACGTGATAACGTGCAATTTTAAAATAATAGAAAGAAGTACAGAAAGATGAACTGCATGTCAGTTTTGCAAAATCTTCGTTTCCCACGTACAAGCCATTAGTTTTATATAAGCAGCCACGAAGATGTGACTTGTTTATTGTGGTAAACTATCATTAAAGTGCCTTAGCTACTATTAATTGGAAGTCAATCATTTTTTGAGATGATGTTGAGAGGTAATGTTGAATACCTTGAAAACTTTATGATGACTCCCAGAAGACTTCATTAGCTTTCCAAGTCATGTCTGCGCGAGGTTGGATCCATGCCACGCCCTCGTACGATTGAATGAAAGCGTGCTGGTTTGGTTGGCAATCTCCCACGCCCCTATACTATTGTCTGTCAAGTCCTCTGTGTTATATTCCGAACACGCGACTCTTTCCAGGAGCCTTGACCCAACCGCCAAGAAACATTATTACATCATTTCTACACTTCTAAATAAATGCCAAAAATAAGATACACACATACACACCCATTAAATGATAATCATAGTTCGCCATTTTCAATATGCCCTGAGCTAACCATAACAATTAAAGGGCGTACACGATCTACAAATGTTAGTTAAAATAGATTATCTAGATTTTTATTTATATTACTAACCTGACTCAACGAGCTTAAGTTTCGTAGAATGTTATTTGGGCGGTTAAATTTACAGTAATGTAAGCCATATTCGTTAACAATAAAATTGTAATCATCGTAAGAAGCACAGAAGAATAAAAACGTTAGAAATGAGGTTGTTGAAGAGTGTGGCTGGCCATACAATAAGAGATCGAAAACGAAATGAAAATATACGAAGAGAACCAAATATATTTAAATTATTATATACAATTGCCAAATTCATGGTCCTTTTCCTTAGCCAAAGTTTGTGCCTATGGATCTGTCCGGCTTTATCTCCCTTTGCAGGAAATGTAACAATTTTTTCAAGGATCGGGATGTCAGCCCTTCGCCAATCCCCGCATTTGGAGGACCTAACCAGAGCCTCATTTGCCGGTTTTCGGGACTCCTATTGAGCCTTCTCGGCTACCGTAGCGGTTATGGGGACACCAGTCCCCACTGTACATCACCGTACTTCCTGTTGCCCGCCCCTAGGGACGAGCAGAAGAACATGGTATGAGGAAATATATGTCATGATGAAGAGGGGTATGGAAGAAGGACAATGGGAAGATGAGAATCTCTGAAAGGCAGGGATTAAGGGCGAACTGCTGTAAAGTGGAAAGCCTGTTGGATAACAATAGAATTCCGAAACAGATTCATTACACACCACTAGGACGAAGAAGTCCCAGTAAAAGATGGACAGACCAGTTCCAACATGAGATAGGAACAGACTTTGAGATCTAATCCTTGATGCTGATGACGATATAAGAACTACAAATTTAATTCAAGCCTCTATCTTAAAGTAATCCAAAAGTATAACTTTACAGTACATCATTTTTGTTCCGAATTTATTTGCATAAGAATATTAATTTCTAGAAAACAAATAATGGTGACCTGTACTACAGTAACTTTAACCCATCTATTGTATTAAAAGATGGTGATTAAAAACAGAAGATTAGCGTCGCACTTCAAATACAGACGTGGAAAGTCGACAAATTTTACTTTAAGATCTCTTTTTCAGGCTTGAGTTTCTTTTACGTGCCAAAACTCTAAGACACTGGATCCACAGCTTTAGTTCCATACCGATGGAAGAGAATTTCACGCCCTGAAAAAAAAAACCAATCGACCCCGGCCGATTTGAACCCGGTCCAAATCATTGTTTTGAGACTAGCCGTCTATTGAATATAATTAACACAAGTAGAAAATAAAGTACACTAAAAGCAGTGTTTGAACGCAAGTTTTCCAATTTATTTGCTGGCATTCAACCATGATTAAAATATTTAGGCACAATCCCCAGATCAAACCAAATTTCTTTCGCTTTAATCTCCGAGATCGCATATACTAAACTGTATTCATAAGATTTAATAGAAGTGCTTTAATTGCATGAAGCCGTTATGTTAAATGTCCACGTCCATAGTTTCAATATGCCAAATTTAAGTTAAATTAAACATTGAACATTTTAATGTTATTTCATTTAAACTATTCTTGAAGAACTGTTTTATTCTAGCACGTCGACTTTTTTAAAACATAAAATTGATATTTTACACCACTACTGCAAATGTTTACATTTTTTATAAATTAATTCATATCTATACCACAAGAACTCTAAATATAACCACAAATATCCGCATATAGAGAAATTTCCAACGTGCATCTCGAATGTAATTCCGCAAGATTTTAACAAATACAGTAGTGCAGTATCATCTTCATGGGCGTTGCACAATTCAGATTAACTACAAGTCATGATTTTCTTGTTAAACACTTGCATAAGATCAACATATTGTCTACACCAAGATGCATTCTATGCGACCACCCAAAGGAAGAAACGGATGACGAACACCTCAACACCTGTACAGGCATCAAACAGGAAACTTCCAAACCTCGAAGTACTGGAGAGCAAGGCTGCTAATGACTTCAGTGTTAGGTGCAGCACATTAGACACCAACCAAACAACGAACCTTCAGGGGCGATCATTATCCACAGAAAACGTCGCCTGGGCTCAGTATTCTGACCCACCTTGATCTCAGGAATACGACGACGATGATTTCAAATTTAATCAAGTGTTTTAAATTTTATTTTCTTCACTAATGATTTATTCATGACGCCTGTCTTTTCAATTGTCGGATGAGTTGACCAGTATACAATTTAAAGATACATCTTCACCGACAGAAAGAGGTCATAATGAGAAAACATTTTCTTAATTAAAATTCTGACACATTACTAAGCATTCATTAGTCGCTCACGATGTTAATTACATATTAATTTATGTAGTATGGAATTATAAAGTACTTTTTTAACACATGCCAAGGATAAATACTGATTTAAATTTATTATGTACTTCAAATGAACTGTTAACTTCTCGACTAGCGCACCCAAATACCAAAAACATTTTTTTAACATACCTCATACATAACAGTTAATTATAAAATAGACAACTTGATATATATATATGCCTAACAACTTCCATTTTGACAACACTTTCCTTCCTTTAAAAAGCAACTTATTACTGTGAAAGGGTTTTTTTTTAAGTTAATGGTAAAATTTAAATAATAGCATGATATAAGGGCTGACGGCACCAACAAAACTATTGAGGCGTATAACAAAATCCGTAATTAAATAACAAGTATGTACAATTAATTGATTATATCTAAGGAGTGCAATATGAAGCGCTTAAGGGGGGAAAAAAAAATAGGCTACTCTTAGGTTGATACATACGTTTTACTTCTTGCTAATGACATGTTTTAAATTGTAAATGAGCCTGTGTGGATTAAGCAGAGTACTTAGAATCTTAGTTTTTTTTTCTCTTCCCGTTTGAGCCCACAGTTCTCTCATCTTTATCTATGAGCTTCCTTTTTCTCTTCTGCAGTTTTATTATTATTTATATATTGTTTTTGTGTTAAGTATTTTAGATTATTCTACTGTGCGGGAAACACAAAAAATGGGCTCCAATGACATAAGTACTTTATACCACGCATCATGCACATTTATGCAACAATCGGTAAATTGTTACCACAGTATGATTATTTTTTATTAGACTCTCCGCAGCAAATAAATCCGGCAGATGATAACGTTGAAGATTGACCCTCTTGTCTGTTTTCTGGTACTTGGACAGTAGCGGGGACTCTCTAAAAGGACTGGAAAAAACCATCATACAACAACGAATCCTTTGTTCATGATAAACTATTTTTAGTTCAGGGCCTGTCAGATTATTCGACGCCGGGGTTTAAATCTGGGATCTCCTGAATACGAGTCTCAAACGCTACCACCCGAGCCAACTCCTTACGTAAAACAACAATAATGATAATAATGATAATGATAATAATAGTTATTTTTGTAAGTTCTAAAACAAAAACATTTAACATACAAAAATGAGTACACATGGCATAATAATACATTAACGAATACAACAACATATGGTGCAGAAACTTGAAAATTTAAATCAAGAACAAGTACATTAAATTTGGATTTTTGAAGACGTACTGCTGGAATTTCTAGAGGAGACAAAGGAGGACGACCAAAAATAGCGTAGTTGATGGTATTTTAAGCCGCATAAGGGAAAAAGTATTGGACAGTGGAGATTGGAATGACTAGAATTGTATAGGAGAGAGGCAACAGATTAATAGGGTACATGAAGATCTGAAACAATGAAACATGTTAAATAAAATAATAATAATAATAATTATTATTATTATTATTATTATTATTATTATTATTATTATAGTATTGTTAATGTCTAACAAAACATGTGCAATGTCACTTAATCTCATTATATTCCACGGTGAGTTGTATGGCTTATGTTTTTATTATTTCATTTAGAGAGGGAAAGGAATAGTTACGTGTAAATCAAGGTCTCGACCCATGTGAGCCTAGGGCTTTTCAAATGTAAATGCCACAATTATGAGACAGTATGAGCAAGGTACAGTTAGTTATTCCGTGTGAATTCTGGGCAATTTTGAACACGAATCTCAGTTTAACTTATACTCTTTTCCCATAAACGGGTATCACCGATTTAAATATGTCAAGATTATTAACCTATATTATACAATTTTAGAATGTCATAGTAGTAATATTAAAAAGTAAACGCATATGCCCATTTTAGTATGAAGTTATCATTTCACTGTTATTTCTTTATAAAACAAACAAGTACAGCGTTAAGTTTAAGACTGTTGCGGTAGTCAAATACGGAAGTTTCCGGTGCCACATTACATTAGAAACAAAATGTAAATAACTGCCAACAATGCATATAATTAAACAATTAATGAAACATTAGTTTTACGTGTTGAAAACAAAAGAACCGAGAATATGAATGGATAAATCGAGAAGAAATTAATATACGAGGATTATGAATAACACAATGCAATGATGCAGAGTGGATACAAATTCACCAGCAAAATTTCAGGGGTTGTACATGGATGTTGGCCGTGCATTTTGATACATTCACGTTAGAACTTTAGGCCAGTATTCAAGAACCAAACTTTCCGCGAAGAGCGACTATCTGCCCGTCGCTCAGTGGTTAATTATGTGGGTCATGCAAAACCTACTCTAACTGGCTCACTCTATCCACCATGTACTAATAAGATATATTTTTTAAAATCATGGAACAATTGAAATATGAGGGCCCCAGCTTACGGAAGACGGAGATGGCATGGCCTAAAGAGCTTGGTTCTTGAATACCGGGCTTAATTTCCTTTAACGTAATTAAAAACTATGCGCATATTCTGTAAATAACCCATGAAAATAGGGGTTGTAAACTATTTTGTTAAATAAAGAGTGTATCGGTATATGAGAATTGGACCAAAGAGAGATGAACAGACAAGTGAATGGAGAAGACTACATAACAATGAACTAAATGGTCTTTATAGGAAGCCAGATATAATAAGAACAGTTAAGTCTCGTAGACTGCGATGGGCAGCACATGTTTCGCGTATGGGGAATGAAAGACGTGCATGGAAGCTTCTTGCAGGAAAGCCAGAGGAAAACGCCCAGTTGGTAGACAAAGAATGAGGTGTGAGAACATTAACTATGATTTGAGGGAAGTAGATTAAATAGGGAATGATTGGAAAGCATTAGCTCAGAATAGGGATGTAGGGAGAGCTTATGTCCGCGCGGCCATGAACCTACGGGTTCGATAGTGCCAGTGAGTAAGTAAGTATCGGTATATGAGAGAGGCACTATAGGTAGCATAATTTGTTGTGATCATACAAGTCGAGATTTTAACGGCTACATTAAATAAGAGTATGGTCTTCGAGACATCTCAAATTGTATACGCTTTCATATTGTTATATCTAACTAACTAGGTAACTAGCTGGCGCTATCGAACCCGGAGGTTCATAGCCGCACGAACATAATTTTGCTCTCTAGATAATTCTACCCTGAGCTAATGTTTTCAAATCACCCCCTGTACAGTTCATTTCCCTTAAATCGCGGTTAATGTTATTCTCCCATCTCCTTCTCGCCCTAACTTCTGGATACTCTCCCTCTGGTTTTCCTACATCCATGAAGTTTCCATGACCCTCTTTCATTCTCCATTCGTGTCACATAATCTGCCCATTGCAGTCTACGAGACTTACTTGCTCTTATTATTATGGTTTCCCATAAATATCATATAGCTGACTGTTCGTATGCAATCTCCACTTTTTTGACAATCACTAAAAGTTTTTTTTTTCCGTAAAAATATCCTCACGTGATAATGAATTATGGATAATTATATGAATAATAATGCTACCTTTCAAAAATAAAAAGTAACACCACCTAAATATCACGAATTAAAAAAAAGGGGTAATGCTGTTGATATAGAAACAAAAATACACTAGCAATATTTTAATAGGGGCATTCTGTACTCAATAAGGAATTTCAAGTTTCTGGCTTTCCATAAATTCGAGACTCCTAAATAAGTAAGAAAATAAGATCTAGTTGTATTATATAGAAACATCGATTCCCACTGGTTTTTTAGTCACACATAGTTTAACACTTTACCCATTCTTTCACAGTATAATTTTGTCCAATCATCGTGAAGAAATGCTTCACAATCAAGAGACGAATCGGTTTCATAGTCTGAATAGCAACAAAGCCTATAAGTTAATTTGAATTTAGTTATGTATGTCTGAAAACAACTTCACAGTTCACTGCTCGAAGTTAAATAAAAACAAATTTAAATCATATAACGTAGGTGATCTGAATATTATTCTCCGGAGACTTGAAATAAAAAATGTATTTCTCTAAATTAAAAACTAAACGAAGAATAAATCAATCATGTTAAATATTAGGTACATGTTTCTACAAGAAGTACAAATTAATACTATATATTAACAATAAAATAATGAGAAACCAGGAAGTTAAAGACAGATTATAATGTTTCTGCAGTACACATCATATCCACTATAGCATTATAATCGTTGTCTTGCCACAAACAGTTTAATCAAGAAAGAAATATAAATAACTAATTTTAAAAGAGTAGTAAGTACAAATCTAATAATAAAAAGGATGTTACATAAAATAATGTTAAAAAAATGTTTCGCCTAATTCTGTAAATTAAATATGCTATTAAAGTCCACATCATTAAAGAAAATTATATTTTTCATACAGGTTTACAATGCTCTATATACGATTAAAAGGTTTACAATATTCCATATGCGATTTAAAAAATCTACCAATAAACAATGTCCTTATCAATATCAGGACGAAATCTGTTAATTAATAAATCAATTAGCGAACTTCGAGGGAATGTAAAGTTGTCTCATGAAAATATTATTTTTTTTTTCATAAATCTTCATCGATCCTATTCAGTAAACACCGAAAACAGCCATAACGAAATGAGTGTATTAACACACTCTAGCGGTCGCAATGTTTTTTTTGGAACCAAACTCGGCATATAGCAATCAATTATGAAAAGTAATATCGAGTTCGTTTACAAGCAAAAATCGGAGCATTAAGAGTGGGAGTTCACCTAAAGCGAAAATTTAAAAACCACTCTAATGACAGGAATTTTCAATTTTTCGAAACGAAAACAGTTATAGCCTTCCACTGAAATAAACGTAGAAAGATATTCTCCAAAAATAATCGAAATCCGACCATTACAAATGGGGAATTACCTGAAAGCCTTAATTTAAAAATCACTTTTCTCATAACGTAACTTGACACATACGAGTTAATTAAAAAAATAAATAATAGTTTTAAAAAACTAAAAGAACACGCTTTATTAGAAAACTAAAAAATGAAAAATAATTTTAATTTCCAATACGCTTGGGATAAAATAAAGTGGTCAACAAAAAAATCATATCCAACACATATAAACTAAAACTAGAGTTATCAACAAAAATAAAATAATTTTACCATCAAAAGCGTGGGGTGCTTTTTATGATTTTTACATTTTCTTCTTAGAGAGCTTACTTTTACCAATAGCTGTTTATTATCAAATATATTAATTGATATAGAGCACCCCACGCTTTTGATGGTAAAATTATTTTATTTTTGTTGATAACTCTAGTTTTAGTTTATATGTGTTGGATATGATTTTTTTGTTGACCACTTTATTTTATCCCAAGCGTATTGGAAATTAAAATTATTTTTCATTTTTTAGTTTTCTAATAAAGCGTGTTCTTTTAGTTTTTTAAAACTATTATTTATTTTTTAGTTTTAATATTTTACAGAATAAGATAAAAATGTAAATATCTTTAAATTCGATACTATTGTAGTATGAGCTAAAAGTAATACTCCTCTAAAAAAAATCCTCCCAGCCGGATTTGAACCAGCGACGTATGGATTACTGAAATTATATACCACTAAGAGTTTACTGATCTACCAACTGAGCTCTTACAACAATTGACTAAAAACTCTACAAGTCCGCAACCTATTATACCAGTTTTCATTTTTTTATTTTCGGATGATTCTAGCCAGGATTTTAGAAACAAAATATGAAATTATTGTATTGTCACGGGTCCTCTACACGTACACAAAGTTTCAAGTCGATCCAATATTTCTAAGTGGGTGAAAATCGCGTTGAAAGATTCCGTTACATTGATACAAAAACACTTTTTTTGATTTTCTGATGATTATGGCCAGGATTTTAGAAAATAAATATGAAATTATTGTATTGTCACGGGTCCTCTACAAGTATACAAAGTTTCAAGTCGGTCCAATGTTTCTAAGTGGGTGAAAATCGCGTTGAAATATTCCGTTACATTGATACCAAAACACTTTTTTTTTTCTGATGATTATGGCCAGGATTTTAGAAAATAAATATGAGATTATTGTATTGTCACGGGTCCTCTATACAAGTATACAAAGTTTCAAGTCGATCCAATGATCTTAAGTGGGTGAAAATCGCGTTGAAAGATTCAGTTACATAGATAGGTAGATAGATAGATACAGGTCAAGCTAATATAAAACGTGTAATAATCCGTAAACCAGATAAATAGGATCAGTAAATCCGACTTGTTGACGAATTAGCTTATTTTACCGAATTCCTGCGTAACGAGCTATTTTATTTATATTTGTTTTTTTCTCTTTTGAATATAGCCTTTACCGACTTGATGTTTCATACGAATTGTTATTATAGCTACTGTACAACTATTTTAAATCAATCAATTGTATATCTAGTATTATTTCACTACCTGTAGGCCTATTGAGTGCGGAAACGCATGTCTAAACAGAGGGAGGGAATGCGGCCGAAGGCAGGAATATAATAATGCAAAGTTGCATACTTTCACTCTCCATACTAACCTCACGAAGTAGGCCCTGAAGGCTGAGTATTAAAACATCGGATCCCGGAAGTTGACAAACGACTCGAGACAATAAGACAAGTTGAGAACCTACTTACAGAGTTACCCACCTCTGTATGATGCATTTGTTCCTGATGCAAAATTATTTGTAAACATCAGCAAACAAGAATTTTCATTTATTACAAAAATCCCACGAAAAGTGCGTTATGTAAAACACAAGTTGATTTTTATCTGATTGTACCGTAGTTTCTGAAGGTTATGATGAAAAGTCCCTTCACTTTACAAATACATCGCATCGCGTAACACTTGTTCTAATATATCTAACTCACCGGCACTATCGAATCCGTAGGTTCATGACCGCGCGGACATAAGCTCTCCATACATTCCTATCCTGAGCAAATGTTTTCCAACCATCCCCTGCATAATCTATTTCCCTCAAATCGTGGTTGATATTATTCTCCCACCTCATTCTTGGTCTAACAACTTAGCGTTTTCCTCATTTTCATACAAGCTTCCATGTCCTTCTTTCATTCCCCATTCGTGCCAAATGTCATGCCCACTGCAGTCTATGAGACTTAACTGGTCTTATTGCATCTGATTTCATGGAGAAGACTACACAACAGTGAGTTACATGATCTTTATAGGAAACCAGATATAATAAGAACAGTTTGTTAAGCTTCGTAGACCGCGATGGGCAAGATATGTGGCACGAATTAGGAATGGAAGAGGGACATGGAAGCTTCTTGTAGGAAAACTATAGGGAAAACGCCAAAGAATGAGGTGGGAGAATAGCATCAACCATGATTTGAGGGACAAAAAATTAAATTGTTATAAAATATTCTTAATGGGATATGGTAAGTAAACACGTTTAACAAATAAATTAAACTCATTCGCTAACTTTATGGATTATGGAACCCGCAGGTTCAATGTATCATGTTTTAACTAAGGCTCCCCCACTGATCCCTAATTCGCAACCAAATACATTCCGTTCTCATCATCGATGTTCAGTTTCCTAACATTCATTCCAAAATACCCTTTGCTGTTGTGCCAATGTATCCTTCTTATTCCAATGTCTTACTACATAATTCTGAACAAACTTATTTTTACTCACTGTATTGAGGTTGTTAGCGTCACACCAAATGCCCATAGCCACTCCTTACCGGTTTGTCCACGATTACTAATTCAATATATTCCCTGTTACCCTCCCCCCCCATATATGTGAAGGCAATACACTAAAAACCGGAAATCAGGGGTACGAGTCCCATATGGTCAAGATTTTGAAACTGACCTAAATCTTCTGCGACACCATGGCCCTGGGGTAGACTTAAGACTCTAATGGAAATGGATATAAAATATTAGTTCTGGGGACAAAAGCGGTCGTCACGCAGAGCCGACATCTGGTGCATATAGTCTTAAATTCGTATTAGGACCTACCCAATAGTCTTTCAAGGCCTGTAGTGGGATCACTATACATTTATTTTGCCCCCATATCTGAAGGCGGTACCCCCAATTCGCAATTTGAGAATATCGCCGTGCTGTAATATAGGAACTCACAGAATATGACACAAATACATTGGTAGATATAGAGTTGTTATAAATTATAATGATAAATCAAGTTATACTGAAGACTGCGGGTGAAAGAATGCCGATGGAAATGTGGACATTTGATTTATCAACATATTAATACAGTAAATTATTCATATTTAATCAAGGTTCTTTAGAAACAATTACATGGAACTAAAAGAATGAAAAAAATAGGAATATTGTTTTGCCGCGACAAGTCAACGTGACATTAAAAAAAGTTCATTCTTGAAAATTATGAAACGATGAAATGCTAATGATAAAAAAGTAGATTTTTGTTGTGAACTGGAGCGAGGTTTTATTTTATCTCGTATGCATGCAACAATATACATAAAATGAACGGCATCGGAAATGAGTATGTGTGAAAAGAAAATTTCCGTAATTTCTGTGCATTCATTAAACATGATTACAATATACTGCATAAGAATATTAAGATATATGAAAAAAAATTAATATTCACTTATATAAAATTCTATTACTGGATACTGAACTTTCGTTTTCATTCGTCCAATTACTATGAAACTTTCTTTTGAAATTTCACTGGAAGCATCGACTCCGAAAGAATCACAGCAATAAAGCAAATTAGGAAATGTGTAGAGAAATTATTAACACTCACTTAAAGCGAATTAACATTTCAACATCGGATGTAAGAGTATCAGTTGAAAAGAAAAGTAACAAGAGTTTTTCTTAGTTAACGCAATGAAAGCAAATAAAATCTAACACTTAAGGTCTCTTGAAGTTGGTTGCCTTGACTGGGAAGTATCTTCTGCCAGCGGCATATACTGCACATATTTCTTCAAGTTTATGCGACAAGTAATATTGTACTATTTTTACAGGTGGGTTGAAGGTGAGCGTTAAAAAAACGCGTGCTCCTGTTGACCTCGAAGAGAATCTCGACGACAGGAACGTCCAGGTTCCAGAGCCCAGCAATGTTCCCCCTGGATTTCTTAGCCCTTCGGTCAAGGAGTATCTCGAATTAGGAAAATCCATACCAGGTAAAGTGAAATTTAAGAAACGGCCATTATATTTGAGAAAATGGGTATCTATAGTTGCCATATAAATAATAATTCCATTAAGCATATAGGCCTAACAATTGACACATTTATTTCTTAAATCTCATAGATCTATGCTAAAGCAAGATTTTATGGAAATGATTCCATTTTTAGGCTATTATTTATATCATAAATAGTGAACAGATTAAAAATTTACATCTGGATAGTATTATTTCTACATTTATTGAATAACATTATGGGTGCTTATTATAGGACTATATATTCAAAATGGAAAGGACGACCTAGTCAAAGAAAGGAAATTAAATAATCCCGAACGTTTCAATTACTTTATTCTAAATATAAAACAACAATTTAATACAAATAAACGAAACTGCATTAATTATAACATAATAGAACAATGTGATTTTTTAGTAGATCCTTAATCTTATATAGTACTTACAAAGTATTATTTTTAAGGGGGTAGAATTTGAATATATTAATTGCAATTGTGTAGTAATATTATACTAATTATCATCATCATCATCATCTTGCCAGAAGAACTGTTACGGCCTGAGAAAGCGGTTTTCGTGCCGTCTTTTCATAGGTCTAGTTCGACCAAGCGACCGTTTCCCATTTGGACAGTAGTTCATTATTGCCTTGGGGATCCTGGATCTAGCCATTCTTGAGACATGTTCCTTCCAGTTTAGCTGATATCTGGAGATGTAGTCCAGTATTGGTGACACATTAAGTTCTTGAAGGATTTCTACATTTTTCTTTCGATCCCATTTGGTGTAGCCAGCTGTTCGGCGCATAAATTTCATCTAACAAGCTGTTAGTCTGCTTTCATCTCTCGTCCTTATAGTCCACGCTTCACTCCCATAACATAGGACTGGTCGAGCCATTATTTGATAAAGACGAGTACGAGTTCATTTTTGCACTAATGAAGTTTTTAAAACTCTATTAATGATACCCATTGATTTGTTGAATTTCACAATTTTCTCTGATAAATCCAAATTTTCAACAAAAGAGAATTTATATCCTAAATAAGTAAACTCATTAACTCTCTCTAAATTTTGTTATTTAAACAAATTTTGCTTGGTATTGGGGATTTTCCACAAAAGGCCATTATTTTAGTTTTATTGGTAGATATTTCCATTGAATATTTCTGGGCTATCAAATTTAAATTATGTACTGACCATTGTAAATCATCTTCAGGTGTTGTATTAGACTAATATTAATCATAATTCACTGATGATATATTGTGCGAGAAGAACATGGGAATTCGGGACAAAAGGATTATAAAGAATATCTCAATTATAATTTCAGATTTTTTGTTCATTCTTTCACAGAACTCTTCCCCCAGAACAGGCATTAATTCATTTTGACCTCCAGTGTATGAATTTTATCATTTTATTATCTCCATAAATCAGTAGAAAATTTACTTTTCCCTTGCTAATGCAGTTTAGGCCCAGAATAACAATTTTAAATTACAAATTACACGAGTGCACGTTTATAGGCATGTAGAAATTACATAACGGCAATAAAAATCCTAGAGCGATTATTTCGCGGAAATATAGCATTCTTAAGGATATTAGGGATTTGAATATTGGAGAAATGAAATACATTCAGTTGGCCATGGAGAGAGACTGTGAAGGGTATTAAAGAAGGTGATATCGAACCTCCGGGTTTCATAAGTCATATAGTTAATAAAATAATATCAAATCAACAGTTTTTATTTAATACTGGTCCAGAGCTAGCATAAAACATTTAATATACACTGCTTCTTTTATTCTGTTTGAATCATTACTTTCTCTGATGTATAAGATTTCAACTTATTTATTCATTCATATTTGTTTCTGTAGTTAAGGTGTACTTTTTGAGGGTCTATAAAGGGATTTTACATTAAAATATCCGCAAGACGGGATACGAACAAAGAATCGTCCATATTTCGTTAAAACCGAGTAGGCAAATTTGTCTCTTTAGTCTCTCCATGTGTAAATTAAAATGTAAAAATGGCTAATAATATAATTAGGATGATATCCAAAAATGTCCATGACTGAAAAATAAGTGAAACAGAAAATACAATATATAATTATGATCTTGAAGATTTTCTGGCTACAGGCAGTGGTCGTGAGCCTTGTATTTCCCCGACGTTTCGCCAGAGACTGCGTCTGGCATCCTCAAGGGTTGTCTTGAGACTGGCAATTCTGTCCTATTTGGACAGACAGTGGACAGAATTGGCAGTCTCGAGACAACCCTTGAGGATGCCAGACGCAGTCTCTGGCGAAACGTCGGGGAAATACAAGCCTCACGACCACGGCCTACAGCCCGAAAATCTTCTTCAAGATCATCATAGCAACTCCGGCCGTGAAAGTCTATGTGAATACACAATATATAATTATTTACATATTATTAACATTTAATAAGGCATATTATAAACATAGTATTAAGCTTAAATACATTAACTATACTAAACAATTACATATAATTATGTAAATGTATAAATAATATGGATTCATTATTAAATATATTATTGATTTATAGAAAAGGTAGTAAGGTAATACTATTAAATGACCTGCATTCTTTTCAATTGATGCAATGAATCTCGACACAACAAAGAGTCGTTGTGTAATTGCTGTAAAATGATTGTGGTTGGTGAGATACATGACATAAAAATATTGGTAAGAAATGTGTTCAATTACGACTTGATCCAAAAAAATTGATTGAGAGAGCAAAACAATAAAAGAAAGTGCAGTCCGGTATTATTCTTTCAGTAATAGACAAAAGAAAGAAGTAGATGTCAGGCTATTCGTTAATGTCAAGCATGGGATGAAATTAAAGAAGTTGCGAAAACTTTGATTTACGAAGCACTGACATTTAATTAAACAGTTTCATTTACTTGAAGTTGCGTAGCAGCTGATTACCACTGTATTTAGCTCTGAGCCCACTGGCATATTATTATCTTTGCTCTTAACAATACGACTTGGCTGAAAACACTCCAATGTTTCAGAATTTGCATGAAATTTAGTGCCAATGCCAACTCGCATGTATCATTACATTGCATCAGTATGATTTCCATATCGGTCTGATTTATATTAACAATGTCAAGTTACGAGAATGGCAAAGAGCGAAGTAAATAGAAGACATAACTTTCTAAATGAACCAAGTGATTTTTTAAATAAATAAAGAGAAAGGACGACTCTTAGTACCAATGATTGAACAAATAGGGTAAACGGAATTTTCACAAGATATTGGGACGCATACACAAGATATCAATAGATTTCAAAAACGTATAGATTTTCAAACGAATACGATATGGGACAAAGATAATGTTTTAATAAAAATAATATATAATTTTAACAAATTGGTATTTTTCCTAAGATTTATATCCGAACTCAAAAGGTTCATTAAGACAGAAAAAAAGCGTTAAAAGCTGGTGAACAACATCCAAAGATGGAAAATATGGAATAAATTCCTGAAAAAAAGCGAAGGTTCTGCCTGGGCTGCAGAGATGGATGATAATTGAAATGAGTGATCCTTTAGCCTAGATTCGTGAATAATATTCTTGTTGATGATTTATCTAGTAACAGATGGGAGAGAATTTCATGATTAGTTATTTTACGTCAATACAGTAATTTTAAAGTTCCCGATAAATGGATAATACTACTAATGATCAGAGAAAAACAATCATAATAAATCGTCACAAACATTAGATTCGAGACAAAGGCCAGTCTCTTGAAGTTCATCAAGAAAATTTAAGAGTCAGTAGTAAATTATTTTAAAGAAATGTATAACAATGTTGACGATGTTATAGTCAATGGTGTGTTTGTAGGTGCGAGGTGAAACATTCCAATCATAATAAATTGGCCCATAATATTCGAGAGGTTTACCAAGACAATTTAAGAACCAATAGCAAATTATTTTGAAATAATTTATAAATAATATGGTGACAATGTTGAATTCTACGATCTCCTTTTATGTACGAGGGTAACTATCCCAACCAGCAGTGCTATTTTTGTAAAAAAAATACAAATTCCAATGACAAATGTAAAAGAAATTGCAATGTAATTATTCTCAGAGGCCATCATTATCATCATCGTCCACAAGTGTTAGGTCAAATGGCCCGTTGCCATATAATAAAGGAAGAATTTTCCTTCCATCGCTTTTGGGATTCTAGAGTATCTCATCCACCGTAAGTGGCTCATCCAGTTGTTTTGATAATTCTGTTTAAAATGTTGCACTGGTTCCAGACAAAGTACTTTCAAGCTTTCCTCATTACGTCTATCTGTATATCCTGCATGCGTCCATAAATCTCATTTCTATAATTAACTGTTCATTTATTATTTAATAGTATAATGATATAACGTCGGTATCGAGGTCCACAGATTAAATTCGATGCCTCTGGTCCTGAGGGACATGGGTTCTTTGCTTATAGTCCCGAGGAACGCGAGTTCAAACCTTGCGTAGAATAATCCAATAAACTCCTCTGGGAGGGACTTAAGCCGCAGGTCTCGAGCTTTCGGGCTCGGAAAAGAAGCTCAAATTAGAGCCTTGGAGCAAAATTTAATCTGTCTTTCCCATTCAAATACTCCTTAATTGCCTACTAGGTGTCTCTGAGGAGATGAGCTAACCACTTTCCACTCTCTGACATCTATAGGAAAATAAGCATACTTAAATAGCTTGGTTAGGTAACTCTCGCAAGCCAGCACCCTTTCTCCGTGTACGGATGTTCGCGTAGGCCTATAGGCAAACAGAACTAATATTAATAAAATATTTATTTAAGTGTAATTCCGCTCTCTAAGAACCAATCAATTATTAATTTATCAGTATTATGTTCACACCATTGTATTGATATTATTTTTATACTACGTAATGGGGGAAAAAAATGTATAAATCTATTTCTTAAAATAATTTTGATATCTAACAATTTGAGAAAGGTTCATAATAATATTGCCTGATATCAAATATTTCTTTAAATACTGAATACATTAAAACAAATTCAATTCAATGTATTTCCTTCCTCATTATAAGCACATAATGAATGACATGTCATAGGTGAAAGCATAACTTTATCTCCAAATGAACTGTACATAACTTTCAAATGGGACGTTTATTGTAAACTATTTAGATACTCTATCTCGTGTTTAACTTAACATGAAACCTAATGACTAAGTCTCTGCTTCAGAAACAAAAGCGGGGCTACAGTGTGAAAACCCACACTTTCACTCTACTAAAATTTACTTTCATCTTCAAAATAGTTTAGAATAAAGAGATAGGTAGCATTCTATTTAACGACGGTATTTAACTATTCTGGTAATTAATGTTACATTTCAAATCTGGGCGTGAAAGGGCCCTCATATTTTGTTCAGAGGCTTTTCTTAGACTTTTTTACATCTAAATCTACGAAAAGGGACTCATGGCTTTTCTTTCTTCCGAAAGAATTTTAAGAACTTCTATCGATACCGGTGGGTTTGAACTCGCGAACCTAGGAAAGAAAGTCAAGCATGGTAACTAATAAACCACCGGGACCGATAATTCGAAGAAATACCAGCATCCAAAGCAAATGTACCAGAAGACGTGTTGAAGATTTATTTGTCTAAAAACTGAATATTCCATAATTTGTAAAAACCTTTAACAGGCAATAATTCAATACAGGTCCACAGACTTCAATAAAATGTAAAGTAATTAGAATAAAAAAATAATATTTCTCACAAAAAATCTGCATAATGTAAGTCTATAGCGTTAGAAGTCGCCCACACGAAGCTGTTTTATTAATACTCGTATATAAGAAAATAAAACTAGAATGAATATTTACCTAAGAATATCATTAAGATCTATACAGAAATTAAAAAGTGACTAAATAATAACAATGAACAACAAATATTAGTATACAGAACTAAACAGCAAATGTAATTCACTAAACCAAGTAAGAGTCCTTAAAGAATAAAACATTTTCAAGAAAATTCAAGAGGTAATGGTTGTAACACCTGCTTTCAACCATTTGAAATTGGGAAAGAGGTCACTGCATGAATACAATTATCTTAATCGTATGCATTAATGCAGTTATTGCAAAATGTTTCCGTGTTTTTCTCTTTAAGAAATAAACAGAGTGCGTATGCTCAGTTTTCGAAAACTTTGTGAAACTGACGAGAGAATAAAATTTCCCAATCCTGAGTGAATACTATGATGTTATCATTTCAAACAGAATAATAGCTTAACTCTGGACATAAATAAAGGGAATAAACATGTTTAATGCTAAATAAAGAAAGGACTTTAAAATTCTTTATTGAGTCTAATCGACGTAAGTGCGGTTTCTATTGAACAACAAAATACGTTTCCAGTAATTTTTAATTACCTATAGCTAACTAACATTGCGTTTGCAGGCATTTCTTACAGACTTTAAATTACTAGTACTAGATAATAATATATAAATAATTTTATAAATTATCACTGCCTCTGAAAAATTATTATTAGTTGGATATTTTCAATATATATATACACATACATGTGTGTGTGTTTATTCTTCTCTATCGTAGTGCAAATTCTCACCTTATAGGTACTTTTTATAAGTCCCAGCCACCCGGGCCTTACAGTGGCACTATCTATCGGGAGACGGATTTTAATTGATTCACGGCCATATTTTGACCATACTAGGCCATGGAAGATTTCCTCGAATGAATGATCAGCTCAATCCAAGAGCATCTCCGTGACAACACGAACATTTAAGACTGAATACACATTCACTCACTCCCACATTCATATTAAACATGAGGAATATGATGATTATGATAACCAGATGCTGTTCGGGAACTGTTTGAGCTTTAAAGTTCCCTGGCGTGTCTTGCAAATGAGGAAAGCCCCCGATAAAACCTTCACCCAATATACTTGTTCGACTGGGATCGAACCCGGCCCCGCTGCATACGAGGCAGCGGCGCTACACCGAGATAACAGCAGTGGACCAGTATTTACATACAAACATATAAATGATTACTTAAGCACGTAAAATGTTTGATGTGTATTATTAAATTTGCATCACGTACAACAATGTGATAATTTATTATAAACTGAGAGATATGGTAGAAATTAAAAATAAATAAATAAAACTAGTAATGGCGGAGAATAAATTTGACAGTCCAAAATTAATTATCCAGCTATAAGTAATATTTAATTTAATGTAAGCCATTCAGAAGCAATAGTTAATACAACTAAAGAGAAAACTATCATGTGAATGGCTTCCCTGAGTGTATTGATTTCAATATTCCGTTCGTAATTAGCTGATACAGCATGGAATAAATCTCATAGCAGAAGCAACTCTGTTGTAATGTGAATACAAATTCATTACTATGTATACACGAGGATTTTAAAGAGAGGAAAAAATTGTGTCTGCTCCTGGATTCCCCGAATAGCTGAAATGGTAAGAACAGGGCGTAGAGCTGAAGATCGTGGTTCCAAATCCCGGTTCAGGGTATAACATTTTCTTTTTACTTGTATCGGCTACAAGTAATTAAACAGTATAATAAATAATAGTTTTAAAAAACTAAAACAACACGCTTTATTAGAAAACCGAATTAAAAAAATGAAAAATAATTTTAATTTCCAACACGCTTGGGATAAAATTAAAGTGGTCAACAAAAAAATCATCTAAAACACATATAGAATAAAATTAGAGTTATCAACAAAAAGAAAATAATTTTACCATCAAAAGCGTGGGGTGCTCTATATCAATTAATATATTTGATAATAAACAGATATTGGTAAAAGTAAAGTCTCTAAAGCACCCCATGCTTTTGATGGTAAAATTATTTTCTTTTTGTTGATAACTCTAATTTTATTCTATATGTGTCCATATAGAATCATGTGAGATGATTTTTTCGTTGACCACTTTAATTTTATCCCAAGCGTGTTGGAAATTAAAATTATTTTTCATTTTTTAGTTCGGTTTTCTCATAAAGCGTGTTGTTTTAGTTTTTTAAAACTATTATTTTTTTATTTTTTAGTTTTAATATTTTACAGAATAAGATACAAATGTAAATATCTTTAAATTCGATACTATTGTAGTATGAGCTAAAAGTAATACTCTTCTAAAAAAAACCCCTCCCAGCCGGATTTGAACCAGCGACCTATGGATTACTGAAATTATATACCACCAGAGTTCACCGCTCTACCAACTGAGCTCTTACAACGATTGAGTAGAAAGTCGACAAGTCCGCAACCTATTATACCAGTTTTCATTTTTTTTGATTTCCTAATGATTCTGGCCAGGATTTTAGAAACAAAATATGAAATTACTGTATTGTCACGGGTCCCTTACATGTATACAAAGTTTCAAGTCGATCCAATGATTTTAAGTGGGTGAAAATCGCGTTGAAAGATTCCGTTACATAGATAGATATAGGTCAAGCTAATATAAAGCGTGTAAAATAGCATATGTTCTACTATAGATCTTTTCATTATCTTGTAAAAGCATTTAAAAATCCCATACAATATTCAGGAAAACAAAAAATAATTATACAAAAATTCTTGTAAGATCTATTTCGTCTTATCCATCCGAAAATGGACATTGCCAAAGATAGATAAACACAAACACACACACACACACAAAAGAAATGTATGTATATATATATATATATATATATAAGAAAACTTAAACAACTATTTAGCTCTGGTAGGAAAATGGAATGTGCAGAAAGAGAGTATAACTGTGATCTGTACAAAGTACACAATGAATAATAATTAAAAGACTGGAATGGGCAGGATATCTAGGCTTAATAATAATGAGCAATATTAGAACTATAAATAAAGTTTTTAAATCAAAGGAAGAAATAAAAAGAAAAATTGATAGAATGAGCTGGGAGGATTGTGTGTTAAATGACGAAGATACTGGGAACTGTGGCTTTGGATAGAGAAGATGGGCGCAAGTCCAACATGGTCTTCTTGACATGATGAAGATGACTTAAGTATGCGATCACCCATGAGGGTTGGATTACATGATATGATAGTATCAGAAAGTGAGTGATAGATAATTTCAGACATCTTCAAAAATCTAGGTACATTCAGGCTAATGCAACTAAAGATACAATATTCTGATGTTTGTATTAGCCTATAAATGACAATCATGTACCAAACGAGAAAATTATTAAATTTGCAAAAGAATGTGTTAATCCCATAAGGTGATATATTTCATATATTATAAATTATTTCCAAGACGAAAAACATAGGACAATCATGAATAATTTGGGTAGCTACAATACGAATAAGTAGAGGTCCCAGGTTAAGGAAACCAGTTATAGCGGCTGGGGGATTGAGACGCTAACCACATGTCACCCTATACTGACTAGATGATTGTCCGCTTCTGTAAGTGACACGTGTGGCTGAGAGGCCAGCAGCCGGCTGTAGGTCAAATGTCTTCTTGGCCCTTCGCCCTATGGATTTTAGGAGTTTTTCCACTCCCTCTCCAAAGTCACCTAAATCTAGTTGATAATTTCGATATTCAATTCCCTAAGATCTTGTATGGCAATCTTCTCTCCTGAAGCTAGTCAGCCAACATATTTCTCTCTGAATATAATCAAGGATGAAAGAAAAAAAAAGAAGTACGTGACATTACTTTTTAATTTTATACTTTTTAATTATGTGTGTAAAAATATAATGAAAATATTACTCATAACTATCAATTATCGTGACAACTCACTGAAAACTCATGTCTAAAACTTGAAATATTAGCATTAAGGCTGTAAGAGAATTCGGATGAATCACTGTAACTGAGATGTAAGTGAAGTAAGTCAAGGATGTTTTCATAGTATGTGTAAGGCTACGTACAGCATACAAGAATGTATTAAATATAAAGTTCTGTTTGAGGATTATTACATAAAACTATTGCTAAACGTAAAAATTGCAAAGTACGTTTTAAATTACGATATCTATATATCTACTTCTTGCTGTGTGTTTCCTAATTTTTACCTACCTGTTTTAATTTATTTCATGACGTATTGTTATTAATTTGAATATGTGAATACGTACAAAACAGAAAGATATTCACACTAATAGTCTAAGATACTGATGAAATATGGATGATACCATTTAGAGTAAATTCCACATATCCAACACCCAGAATCGAATCCGCTGTCTTCCTCTTTGTCGGTCCCGATGGGATACTGGTTACCATGTCCGTCCAGTTACGAGGTCTGTAGCTTCACATGAGGCAGGGATCGATGGATTTTATGCACATAATTGTCAACCATATTGAAAATATCTGTTCTCGTCCGATAACCGCAGTCAAGCAACATTGGGCGTGGTTGGTGCTTGGATGGGTGACCGCTTGGGAACATCACGTCCTGTTGGCAACTTTAAGCCCACCGCTGCGGTCTCGAGAGAGCGTGCTGCCTTTGTCACGCAGCGGGCCCAGGTTCGATCCTCGGCCGGGACAAGTTTTCTGGGCGATTTTTTTCGGAGTTATTCTTCACTTGTAATACAAATGTCAGGGAACTTTAAGGCACAAACGATCCCCGAACATCATCTGGCCATAATTACTATCATTAACATATTCATTAAGTTTATGATTAAGGCCTCTCCATCGTCATCACCGCCACATATCATCGGGGCAGCGTAACTCCACCTTCGAGGCGCCCCAACCTCAGAAGTAAGTTACAATAACACCATGCCAGTAGAGTACGCTATAACGTCGAAATGACAACGTGGTGGCATTGAATAAAAATAAAATATCGTGATTACTGGTTTCTTAGAAAGTGCAGAAAAGTCGTGGATCTCTAGAGTAGATTTACAGCACATAAAATAAACTCAAACCTGAGAGGCCCCTCATAAAAAAATCTCCGGCCTTTGATGCAGAGATTTGAATGGCGATGCTATTGACGTGAGTTGTTAAAGAGCGTCCTTAAACGAAATACTATTTAGTCTGTAATCAAGAACAATGACCAGTAGTGCAGGAGGCCAATCTTATTAATATGCTGAATGTGAATTATTTTTCTCCGGATAGTAAAGAACTGAATGTCCCCGAAATGTAATACAACATTTACCTTGTTCTATAAGATCAATGAAGTCAAATTATTACACCTACAGTAACCTTGATTTCAATATTACTAACGCTGGCCCTCTTAATTCTTTATTGCAACTTGCTAACCTCATCGTGAATGACAATAAAATAACAAACATGACTGTACACTCGAGATTAAATGGCATATTTAACACATTATCGACATATTCTACGTTTTAAATTGAGAGTGTAATATATTAATTAACTTTTCATACCTAACTTTATCATCATTCACCAAATAAAGATACCAGTCATAAAGAACATTCTAAGCTCCGAAATAAAAAATATATCGTACCACCATATTTATTATTATAGTGCTTTCATATTCACGAGATTTCAAGGTAAAAAGGCATTTAATATTTTGGTAATAAATTACATTAACTTTTCATACCTAACTTTATCATCATTCACCAAATAAAGATACCAGTCATAAAGAACATTCTAAGCTCCGAAATAAAAAATATATCGTACCACTATATTTATTATTATAGTGCTTTCATATTCACGAGATTTCAAGGTAAAAAGGCATTTAATATTTTGGTAATAAATTACATTAACTTTTCATACCTAACTTTATCATCATTCACCAAATAAAAATACCAGTCATAAAGAGCATTCTAAGCTCCGAAATAAAAAATATATCGTACCACTATATTTATTATTATATTGCTTTCATATTCACGAGATTTCAAGGTAAAAAGGCATTTAATATTTTGGTAATAAATTACATTAACTTTTCATACCTAACTTTATCATCATTCACCAAATAAAGATACCAGTCATAAAGAACATTCTAAGCTCCGAAATAAAAAATATATCGTACCACTATATTTATTATTATAGTGCTTTCATATTCACGAGATTTCAAGGTAAAAGGGCATTTAATATTTTGGTAATAAATTACATTAACTTTTCATACCTAACTTTATCATCATTCACCAAATAAATATACCAGTCATAAAGAACATTCTAAGCTCCGAAATAAAAAATATATCGTACCACTATATTTATTATTATAGTGCTTTCATATTCACGAGATTTCAAGGTAAAAAGGCATTTAATATTTTGGTAATAAATTACATTAACTTTTCATACCTAACTTTATCATCATTCACCAAATAAAGATACCAGTCATAAAGAACATTCTAAGCTCCGAAATAAAAAATATATCGTACCACTATATTTATTATTATAGTGCTTTCATATTCACGAGATTTCAAGGTAAAAAGGCATTTAATATTTTGGTAATAAATTACATTAACTTTTCATACCTAACTTTATCATCATTCACCAAATAAATATACCAGTCATAAAGAACATTCTAAGCTCCGAAATAAAAATATATCGTACCACTATATTTATTATTATAGTGCTTTCATATTCACGAGATTTCAAGGTAAAAAGGCATTTAATATTTTGGTAATAAATTACATTAACTTTTCATACCTAACTTTATCATCATTCACCAAATAAAGATACCAGTCATAAAGAACATTCTAAGCTCCGAAATAAAAAATATATCGTACCACTATATTTATTATTATAGTGCTTTCATATTCACGAGATTTCAAGGTAAAAAGGCATTTAATATTTTGGTAATAAATTACATTAACTTTTCATACCTAACTTTATCATCATTCACCAAATAAATATACCAGTCATAAAGAACATTCGATTTCAAGGTTAAAAGGCATTTAATATTTTGGTAATAAATTACATCTGCTTTAAACACTTCTACGTGTCACATACCTCCCGGGTCTTAGTGACACGGCCTGTCAAGAGAGGGTGTCTAAACTTTAAATCACATACATACTTATTTTTGCCACACAAATACATGAACGATCTCCCTGGATGAGAGATCAGCTCAATGCGATACCACCTACGAGACAGCACATACATTTAAGACAAGACACGCCATTCACTCAGATGTAAACAAAGCTAATTACAAATAATAAATACTAACCCAAATGAAGTAAATAAATTTCAGGCTATTTGTGGAACCATAAAAAGAACCTTAGGTCGGAAAACAAGGAAAGATGCGAAACTTAAATTATATAAAACAATGGCTGTTCCTTTGTTGTTGTATGGAAGTGAAAATTGGATAATGAAATCAAGGGATAAAAGCAGGATACAGACTGCGGAAATGCTGTTTTTACGTAATGTGAAAGGATGCAAAAGAGCGAATAAAATAAGGAATGAAACTATACGAGAAGAATTAAATATATATAAAATTGAAGATAAAATCAGCGAAAATAATAAGAAATGGACAGAACACTTAATGAGAATGAACAACGAAAGAATACCAAAAAGAACCTTCCTGTATAATCCCAGAGGAACAAGAGATGTTGGCCGACAACGTAGAAGATGGATTCCACTTTTAACTTCGCCGGAACAGGCTGTATAGCCTAAACCTTGTAGTAGAATAAGAAATACTAACCTAATTAATTTCAACTAATTAAAATAATAATATTTTTATTAAGTTTGACATGTGACTATATGTACTTTTACGTGTCCACGCCATCCGAGTCTACCATATTTGTTACAATGATAAAATATGGCCTTAAGAAAATGTATAATATGGCAAATTAAAGAGTGATAAAACAATAATGAGTATAAAAAACTACTCACTTGCATTCATAAAATAAAACGTGCAATTGCATATATTCAAATATCAATCTGTACACATTAAGGCAAGATTAAACTCCGAGGTTTAGAGTTAATATTTTTTTAAATTAATAAGCTTAAAATAATTTCCGAAGGTTGAACACTGTCCTTTCACTACGCAAATTAACGACAGAGTCGTTTTCCTAAAAATCAACAGAAATTTTACTTAGATTCGGATGAAAAAAAATGTTGGTATAATAAAAGACAATGTTGGAGAGAGGGAAAATATGTTCCAAGATATTTAATTATGTCCTTTTATCTAATATACCATCAAATGTCATAACACGGAAAGTTTATAAGAATATGAAATAAAGCGTTAAGCATATTACATAATATATTGTTCATTAAAACCTTTCCTGAGAAGATCATACAGGATAATCTAGTTCATATAATATATTTGATAAAATCTACTTTCTATTCACAAACAAACACAAATATCCCAGACGTTAAGAAATATGACAATTTTATCTGCAAACTGAGAAATAGTAAAAGGATATTGTATTCCACATAAGAGACAATATATTTTTGATAATACTGAAATGGAAATATGCCTACTTTCTGTGAAATGGAAACAACCGACCATTGAAAAAAAAAAAAAAGTGTTTTAAACAAATTCACAAATAACTAAGATTCATACACGAGTTTTCATAACAAAAATGTTAGTAACAAAATAATAACACGAACCTAATCTAAAAAGAAACAAAATATAATTTTCTCACTGTTTTCAGTGTCTCAAAATACTTCTTTAAGTAAGAACATATGACGACATTGATCAGTTATGTAGTCACCTTTATAGTCAAGATTATCTTATTTCTTTCTCACCATATTTATCTCTCTTTTATAGGTATATGATAGTTTTTTAAAAATATACCAACCAAGCAAGAAAATGTTCTGGTTGACATCCCAGTTGACATGCACGATGCCCGACATTATAATTTATGACTTAAATTGCTCCGCTGTTTCTTGTGAAACACGAGGGCGATATTTTAAGAATTATTACAAGATAATGTTTTTATAAGCCTCAAATAGAATAACCTGAAGAACCCATATTGTCATTCATTTTAATCCCTAACATTTCTCCCTCTTTCTGGAGCGCATTTACTGAAACCACTATATACATACAGAAACAAAACGAAAAATTAAAATTAAAAAGAAAATTGCAAGTTACATATGAACGGTGACAACCAAAAACGATCACAGTCCACTTCTCAATGAAACTATTTTGTAGTGCATTTTTTCTATACAGTCCGCAGATGAAGAGAAGGCAAGTGCGGGATAGGTTAGTGGGGAAATCTGTCATAGTACCATACATGCCCACAAATACAGGAACAGTCATACGTCACGCATCAGTGTGGTTTATTTCAGGCGTTTTCTGCTGAAGTTTTTCCATCAGACTCGGAACTGGCAGGCCCGCTGAGAGACTGAATGAAAGCTTTAGTTAGTACAGTCCCTCATGACGTAAAGTTGCGTAAAACATTAGGCCCATTTACAAGAACGTCCAAACTGAGGTCGCGACGCGTCATTCCGGAGAGAAAGTCCAGTAGCGTGAGCTGTGGAGTGTGTACATAAATAGAACGACACTCGTGGCCCGCGCTTCCTGAAAATGATATTGGAGTGGACAGGCCGAAACCGCTCGTATAAATATATTTGCAAAGGGTTTGGAATGGCGCATACCGAAACTCCACATGCCACTTCAGCACTTTGTCGACTAGTGAGTTGAAAACCTTCATTTTATAGGAGCGCGAGAACAAAGTGTGTGTAAACAAGCTTGGTATGTGATTTTTTTTTAACTGGTACAGAGTGACGTATAATTTCCTCTTTACAAGAAATTAACTCTATGGGCACACCGTTCCATAGTTGGTTAAGGCAATACCCTAAAAGTCGAAAGGTCACGAGTTAATTCCAACGGATCAGGATTTTTAAACTGGACTAAACCTTCTGGCGTATCATGACCCTTTGGTCGACTCAGCCTTTAACAGAAATGAATACTAGATGCATATTGTGGAGGTAAAGATAGCCGCCATGCAAGTCTGACAGCTCGACTCACATATCATCCTTAATGTGTAGAAAAATTAAGTCTTTATTTCTTACTACCCCAAGGGCATCCTGATGCCAATAGTGGGATCATTTTAAAAGAATAAACTGTAAATAGTTCATATTTAAAACAATATTACTATTCGGAGTCTTTTATGTTTCAGAATGTAATAAAAATGAGCGGATTGAATCACTTCTATGACTGCCCAAAAGACCACGGAAGTACAGCAAGTTTACTAGCACGATTTCCCCTTGGGACCTCATGTTTTTTCATAAGATAAAATTCTCACCTTCATAAATAACTTATAATATTACTTTAAGTGAGAAGCGATTTGATCATTCCTACATGTATAACTCTCTGACATTAAAATTTGAATTCCTATGTATACCCTGTTATTAATTAAAGTTTAAATACGCTATATTTTCTTTCAGATCTTCTGAAGAATATTTAGTTTAAATAATAAACATAAATGTATATTCCAAACAACTTTATAACTATAATTTGTATAATACGTTTTTCACCATTGTTCTGACTTAAGGAAATATAAAAAAAAGAAAGCTCTATCCCCATACTAATAGTTCAAAGTGTAAATTATAACTATGAAGCAACTCTTGAATAATGTAAATGTAAAGTAATGTAACAACAACGCTAGTTGTATAAGTGCGCTGAACAGATAACGGTGCTTATCTTTGTGGGAATTTTAAATTGCCTATTCTCACTGTAAAGATCACTATTGAAAAATCTAGAGTAGATTAAATGGTTTACTTTCACTTAAAAATAACGTTAAGTAGTTTAAACAAATTACCAGTGTCAAACACATTATCCCGGATTGCTAAGTCTCATGATAGTATACTCGCGTCAGGAGATATTTGACACTTACGAAAACCTCGGCTGTGAAAAGCATAACGCTGGCTGATCTTCTAAATGTAGGCCACTCGAGATCGCGAGGGCTTAGTTATTGCAATGAATAACATTGAAAGAATGATAATATTAAACATTGAAATAATGATAATAATAGCAGCAGTAGTAATAGTTGCATTGTACTATCATTCATCGTCCACCGCTGTGGTCTCGAGGTAGCGTGCTTCCTGATCACGCAGCAGGCCCGGGTTCGATTCCCGGGGATAGGCTCCTGGATGAGGATTTTTCGGGGTTTTTCCTCACCTATAAGACAAATGTCAGGAAGTTTAGGGCCAAATGGTCCCCGAAAATCATCCGGCCATCACCATCAACTTTCACCGGTGTGGAAAGCAACGGGAAGCTACCACACCTATATTTCCCTAGTAAAGCTTCAAAGCATAGCATGAAAATGCTATGATTGCAGTGAAAGACCTGCCCTCGGGCAGAATTACGAGATAGATGATTCGTCATCACAGATGGTACTGCAGATATTTTTGAACCCTGGCCGCTGACAATAGGAAATATAAATTTCTGCATTAGGTTTGAATCTGACATTTTAGAATTCCTCATGTTTTTTACGAATAAATGTTTCCTAAAATAATTATTAATGGAAGGGCATTCGTTGGCTGGTAAATCCCACGGAGGGGACTTAAAACTTTGAAAAGAAAAATCTCACATCTGACCCTCAGTGGCCTTTATGATTACTAATTTGTGAGAAAAGCAATTTTCGCATAAAAAATTATTATATAATAATTTTATATGTATAACTAACTACTCATTGGCACCATCCAAATCGGAGACTCACGCCGCAACACCTTTCGCCTTGAAAACGAGTAAAATATATGAAGATATAAATTATGGTTTCCTACTTTTCAAACACTAAAAAAAAATGAATGTATTTACTATGTCTAAGTTTATTGTATTTTAATAAAGATTTTATTTCTTACAGGACGTCCGGGGACGGATTACCCTGTCCTTGCTGCCGTGCCATACACGAACTTCTACTGCGACTCCCAACCATATCCTGGTTTCTTTGCTGACATGGAAACAAGATGCCAAGCTTGGCACTACTGTGACATCGATGGTCGTCAAGCAACGTTTCTCTGCCCAAATGGCACCCAGTTTTCGCAAGCAGTCTTTGTGTGTGATTGGTGGTTCAATGTAAGATGCGATCTCAGTCCGGCTCTTTATGCCATCAACAGTCGTCTTTATGGAACGCCCAAAGAAGACCCTACAAGGCCTCATAGACTTATCACCAAAGAACTACTTGAAAATATATTCGTATAGATGCGTGTGTATGAAACTTATGTCTGTGAACAAATTCTACAGAGTGTTTTTTTAAATATACAAGTCGACAAGAAAACAAGAGAAAGACTTAGATAAAGGAATGGAGAAAGAGCAAAACAGTTTTAAAGTCGTATCTGTGAAAGCTATAACGAAGAAAATCTAAATTTGTAACACCGAATTTAAGATGACCGCTGTTATGTGCCAGGAACTGACTGTATAAGACTAGCATTATTTCACACAATCACAAATTAGATAATCAAAAACAAACACTACTATATTAGGGTAATAAACAATAAAAAATATTTATAATAATCACAAACAATGCCCTTTCTTCCTTACGATTTGGTGAAATTTTGTCAAAAGTTAGCAGCTAAAGGAATCTCTGCAGAAATAGCCAACTTAGAATCAGCTAGAGCGTATTCTTATTGGTAATCCCTAACAGATGACCTAGAATATCACTACATGTAATTACAAAACAATTAGATTAATGTTGGATTAAAAATGTATTAAAAGTTCATTTTTACGCTCTAAGCTAGATTTTCTTGGAAAAGCCATAACAAAAGTTATAATACATTTAAAACATGGTTAAAAAGACCAAGAATGCATGTAATTTGTTTGTCAATGTACAATATTAGAACGGCATCTGTTATACATTACTGAAAAAAATGGTATATCACAATGATTGAAAGTGTTTTAAATATTTGATTAATTGGAAATTGATGAATCTTAAAAGAATTTATGCTCCAGGAAAGCTAAATATATATTTCTTGAGGTATTTAACGTACCTGTACTGGTAATTTGTATTAAATCATACTAATAATTCCATGAGTCAAATACATATATATGAATTCGCACATGTACATAAAAGTCACAATATTAAGGTTAGGAATGCATCATTAGCTACGTAATATAGTATTAGCGCATTAATCCATATTTCTTAATTTAAGAGTATAGCTATAAAAATACGCCTACTTTGACTGGTTATTAAAAAATATATAATCTTATACCAATGTTGTGAAATATAATCTACATATATTACGATTATTTTACGCAAATAAATCTTATTTTAAGTTTGATTTTAAATTAAGTCTTAAATATCTTAAACTATACATATTGGTTGTACTTATAGCAATCATAATATTTCTTTCTCAGAAACAAAATTGTTATAAAATGTTGTCTAGCCTAAATTATTAACTTTGGAAAACTACCACTGAAGTAACTTAAGAGAAGTTACTTCTAATTAAATAAAAAAAACCTCCGAATTCGACATAAGTTCTGTTATATTCATTATGTCATATTGTAGAGCAGTCTATGTATCGAGTATTCGGAACTTAAGAGGCATTTAAAGTAAACTTTATTCTGGAATCGATTTTACTTTACCGCTATCAATCTCCTTTCAGATTGCCCATTTTAAACAAGAATAATATTAAAGATTAAGCGGAGATCTCCATTTATTTACGTAGGTAATAGATTATTTCCATTTGATTTTTACATTTTTTATCCGAAAAAATGTAATATTCCAACAAGTAACTCATTTCTTATAATTTTTTTTTTCATTTAACATTAATTTAATAAACATTCTTCCTTCTAGTCAGGCGAACATATATTGTTATCATACAAAAATGGATCATGATTAGAAATAAGTTCATTGTTAACATTTATTTTATGAAGGATTCAGGGGAAAAGGAAAGAGCAAATTCCAGGTTAATAAATTTTGCTGGACAACAATCTTTCTATGCAAATGTTCTATATGTCACACAGTTCTATAATATATCACAGTTGTTTTACATATCCCATTTTTCTTAGTGTTTTATAATTTATATAAATAAAGACCATCATACATTCACAAAGAGGTGAAATCTTATATTTGGTAGAACTGGACTTCCCTTCCCTTTCCCTGAATTCTTCATTGCCTGCGGTTCTATGCGATTTTCTCCTTTTTTTAATTACAGGCTATAAAATAGATTTATCCGTATATAAATAGGCTATATTCATATTTTCCTCTTACTCTTTATTTGATAATGTTCATTCGTTCAGAAATGTGTAGTTTTATAGGTGATGTGTTATGTTAATATATCATGAAATACCATAAGTTACAGCATTTACTTAGATTAGAGCCTTTCACTAAATTTAGGGTGAAATTCATGAGTAAATTTTTACGCGATTACAATGCATATATTTTTTTGTATGTCTTGAAGGATTAATTTAGTTTTTTTCTAGTTTTGTGTATACTGTATAAATATTACATAATTGAAATACTGTAATTAAAATCGTATTAAAGAAATATGAAAATCTAGAATAATAAAGGATTGCAATCATATTAAGTACATAATACTACATTACAATTCTTCTGTGACTAGCATTTTTATTTATTTCACAATTTGTATTATGTATGTAAAAAAACATTTAAAAAAAAAATATATATATATATATATATATATATATATATATATTTCTATACAAAATTTAAATCAAACCATGTTTGAAACAAGGTACCATATCTAATAATCTACAAAGAATATACGGAGAAGAAAATGCATTCAATGATATTGTCGGAGAGAAGACTTTTTCTTCCGCCACGTTCAAAATATAGATTTAGGTAGAGCAATTTTCTTAGTGTAAATAAAATTGTGTTTTAATTTCATTTAATATTAAAGAACAATAATTTTGTGACTTTTAAAACAAAAACATTCTATACGCCCTGATACCGACTACTTGGATTACAGTTTTAAAAGCGGCAGCCTATATGTAATTTTAGCTCAAATGGCCAGAGTTCAATTCCGAACAGTGAGTCCTGGCATCCACGAGTTATGGGCCTTCATTGCTTTCTATAACAGAGTGCATTTACCTACATATAAAATTTAACACGATTTCTATAAAATGTTCTAATATTAATTAATATTAAGGTAAATACGTAAAATTAAAATATGCAGAAGTAAGAAGGGACGAATACCGGTAACCCCCCCCCCAAGATTAATGTTCCATACAGTTAAAAGAAGTTTCGTAAACAATATTCATCAAACGATCTTCAAAACTATATATTCTAGATTTAAAATGAACCCTTTTAAATAGCCGAGTTTGGTATCCAAGAAGTGTATTAGTAAGTGGTTATTAAATCCTCGTCATTCGAAAATAAATGTTTCCCAATATCTCTGGGACAATCTTTGTAGGCATTTTATAAAATGCTTCGGCACAGACTTTTTATTTTTTCTCAGTTTTTATTTTTTTACATATTTATTATGTATCCTTGTCCGCATTAAAATAAACATAATACATAACGTAACCCATACACAAAAAATTAAATTCATATAAAGAATTAAAATAGCTCAGTGGCAAGTTAACCAGTTAGTATTCAGTAATGTCGATACCTCTTTAGGGAAACAATTATCTTAAATTTGATGTATTCATTTGAAGCCTAACAAAGTTTGAACCTAATCTTTCTCATATTACATGTTTGAAACCATATAATATTATAAAAATGAATAAAAACGTTAAATATTCTATAAAGGCTAGAATCACCTCTCTGTATTTTATTTGTACTTACTATATAACTTATGACATATATATGACCAATTTGAGTAAGTAGCCTATATACAGGGTGTAACAGGATCTCACCGACAAAATGATAGAGATGATGTCATGCAGAGAGGATAATTTTTTGTGAAGGAACATATAGTTGCAAACACGCCGATTATGAGTTGTGCGCTGATGAAGGTGTTCACCCATAAGGGTCGGAATTGAATGCGAGCAATTGTGCACATATAATTTTATTGAAAAAGACATGTTTATACAATAAGTGTACAAACAGTCGACCTGTGCCTCACGGCATGTTTAATATCGTAGCAGCAACGATCCGCCAGCACGGCCATGCATGGCAGGATACTTTTCGTCGTCAAACACTTACTGAAAAAAAAAACATGCATTTTTCAATAAAATGATGCGTGTACAATTGTTTGTACTCAATTCCGACCCTTATGGGTGAATACCATCTGCGCGTAACTCATGACCGACGTGTTTGCAACTACATGTTCCTTCACAAAAAATGATCATCTCTGCATACCTTATCATCCCTATCATTTTGTCGGTGAGGTCCTGTTACACCCTGTATTTACATTATATTTTAGATTTTTATTTTAACCAAGTAATAAAGTTATTTTTCGTCGCTTTTTCCGACACATCAAAATGCTGTGATAATACAAGATTATCAATAATCTGATAGTAAGCATTAAAAAGGAGGTAAATGAGAAAAATTGGCAAACTGGCAAATTGGCAGGCGTTATGAAAATACGCCAAACTCATGTAGTATAATACTGAAAATTGATATAATTTTTATAAAAAATTAATAGTTTCTCAAAAATATAATATAGGTTTAGTGGCAATACAATTTATTCCGGTAAATAAGATCTTGGGTTAGTAAGACCATTTACTAATAAAACCGATCATAGCAAGACAATCGAGTAGGTTTTAATTTTGCCTTGAAAGTAATATTTTCATATCTTATCGGGTAAATTCGTGCTTAATCTAATTTATAAAAATAAATGTTTGTTTGTTCGTATTCTATGCGCGGCCGTACCATTGATTCTAAGAAGATCGGGATAAGTAGATTCCCGGGCAAGCGTGCTCTGCCATACCGTTCATCCGATTGTGATGAGGCTTTTTGAAAAATGCTCAGGAGATTCCGGATATGAACATAGGCTACAAGAGAGAAGTAATACTCAACCCCTTCACCCCTAAAAATCACTCTTTGTAGTGAAAACGTGAAATTAAGTCCCTATTTTGACGCTTAAATGGCTTACGGTCTAAACCATAACAAATACACCAAATTATTGTACACGGAATTGGATATCTCAAAAAACTCAACAAAAAAGTCCGTGACAGCATATATTTATCTTTTACAGACAATAATCATTTTTGTCTTTCATTGATGCCAAGAAGATCGGGATAAGCTGATTCCCGGGCAAGCATAGCAGCTCAAGGTTGGTGATAAAAACACATTAACATTTATTTAGGAGTAGCAGCGCACGCCGGGTATTAGCTAGTTCATGATAAAGTAATAGTTTGGTCACATTTGAAGAATTTTTAAACTAAGTAAGATGTCTGCTGCAAGGCTTATTGATTGTACGAATTTTTATAACAAAATTCAAACTTACTTTAATGCTAGCAGCAATCATTAATCATAAAGTATTCTAAGGAAGGAACAGTCCTCCATGTTAACAGGTATCTATAAATATGTTTCATTAATGGGCATTCATTTACTTTCGATTCTCAGGGCGATCTGTAGTTAAATAGAGTAGACATGCATAAAAAATCATTATAGAAAATAGTAAAACATACATTTATAGGGAATGACTATAAAAAGATGAAAATACGTTGAATCATGGGATCGTATTTTTTAACATTAAGGGAAATCACCAATTAGTTTAAATATAATTGTTTCAGGAGTAAAAAAAATTAAAATGCTTCAATCAGACATTCGCAAATTGCTAATTCCCGTCCATAAATCAGATCATTATTTATAATATTATTAGTCACCTTAGCTGGTTGTATGAAATTCACCAATATGCTGATGCATAATCCCCCCTCCAATAACCACACGTTTCGCATCACTGACTGAACAAGTCAAGGTTAAATAAATGCATATTGTGTTACCAATTTCAGTAAAGAATAATGTACTGTACTACTAATGCAACACTTAAAAATACTTCATATGCCCTATAATTATTTTTCACAATTTTATGCACTTACGAACTTCAAATTGTCTTAATTATATAAGAATTTAAAAAAAAAGTTCTTAAGATCACAGGAATTCGATGTGAATCCATACTTGCAAAACGTGATGGAAGAAGTATTTATGGGATTTCGAGACAAGATATCAAAGGGAACTGTTACTTACAATCACTTTATCTACTGAACTCAGAACGAATTGAGATGATGGACATCAAATGGTAGAAACGTGAAAGAAGTGATGGGAAGATAATGATAGCGTCAGGTTTGTAATATCTCCAAATGAACAGTTTTATGTATAAATGTTCCCATTCATCAGAATAACGTCAGTGTACATTTTGAATACGTAATTGCTCGCCACCATGCAGCCAATAAAGTCTGTTATTTTATTGTTTGGAACCTTTAGAACTTCTCATGCAGTAAGTTTGGTGATGGAACTTCTATAGGCAACCGCACAATATTCAGGTGGCATTTCTTCAAGGTATGCCGTTAAATGCCAAAACACAAGTACATTTAATTAACTAAACTAATTTACGAAACATATTCAGAGTATATAACAAAGGTGATACAGCACCTCCCCCTCCCTGTCACCCAAACGTGGCAACAGCATTCACTCATTTCAGAATTGGAGATGTTTTATAAATATGTACGGAGTGTAAAACTCCAGATTGAGAAAAAACCAGCTATAAGTAGGAAAATCGAATGTTGACCATGTCACCCTATATTGCATTGAATGAACGTCTCTCCGTAAACGGCACGTGTGAATATGAAGTCAACAGGCGGATGGTAGACCGAGGGCCTTCAGACCTATCATGCCATGAAGTTTAGAATTTAATATTAACACTGGTCAAGAGATAAAATGTCAGGGAAATGAAAACGCTAATTGTATAGTTATTTCACGGAAATTAAATCATTTTCTACTTATTCCATGCTGCTAATTACAAGCACAATGTTAAAAATTATCGTTGTAGTTTGGTTTTCAATATGCAACAAGTAATTCCTCTTGTCGAATTTAGAAAGGATATTGACAATTTCTCTATGTAGGACATCGCACTCCTATTCAGACATGAGTGAGGAAGTTTTTATGGTCCTAAGGAGCTGTTTTTGCGTCTGTGAACAATGTCTCAGTTGACTGTAAGATTCTTGAGTGATAGTGTTTTTATCTTTAATTAGTGGACCAGCCTCATGGGCTAGTGGTCAGCGTTCCTGACTACAGTTCATGAGGTTCCGGGTTCGATTCCCGGTCAAACCATAGGATTTTTTCCTTAAAGGAAATTATTCCTATGGTTTCCCATGGTCTGGAATTTAGTTTAAGTTTAGCTTAAGAACTCTCCTGGCGCTTCAGTATCATTTATCACCCATCACATCATCGGGGTAACGTAACTCCGCCTTCCAGGTGCCCCAGCCTAAGAAATGGATTACAATTCCACCAATGCCAGGAGAGAAAGCCAGAAATGTCATAAAAGGCAACCTGGTGGAAGTAGACAAAATAATTAATTAGTGTTAAAGTCAGAAGTTTTGTAGTATTATTCTTACAGATGTCTATTTATTTCTGCATAGTGACACGCTAGTGCCCTAGTACAAATTAATATGCCACAGGTCAGTGTGTAAATATTGCTGACTTCTTTTATTCGTAGAAAAGCTAATTTGGGATGCATAAGAGAAATTAGTAAATATTTATTTTGAATGCAGAAGAAGGGATCAAAATAAGGGGTGGGTTTCCCATATTTGTTGCAATGGTTATTTTGTAATCTTGTTGATTGGCTGAAAGAAAAAAAGAAAGTAATGTCCATTTTTCTGGCTATGAATTGGAGGGAACTAAGCAATTAAGTAATATTATTTATGCATTTATTTTTTATTTCGTGAAGTTTAATTCCAACAAAAGAACTTTGAATTATCCAAATAAATCTTCATCTATTCGTCCAGCACCCCACTCCAAATACTTCCCAACCCAGTACCACCCGAGTCTTATAGCATTGATTCTGACGACGAATCAAAATCCAGTACATCTGAAGATATATCTGGACCATCCACACCCCTTGACTCCGAATTCATCCAAACCACTCAAAATGAATTAAATTATCTTGTTCGAGATTTGGAATTCCAAAAGCTAAATAAGAGTTTCTAGAATCTAACTATCTTGCAACAGATGCGAAGGTGTTTGTGTACAGAACGCGCCAAAAGACTTCTGAACATTTTTTCGAAAGAAATCAATGGCGATGTGCAAGGTTTAATGGAAGCCATAAATATCATACACATTCAAGAACAAAAGGCTTATTTTTAGATCCATCCCCGCAGAATCTCCTCTAGTGGAACCATATCCCTGGGGTCGACTCAGCCTCTAATGGAAATGAGTATCGATGCTTGTTCAGGTGTTACAGGCCTCATAAGGCCTTAAAAAGCTGAACTATAGGCAATGGTAATACCTTGCATAGTTAGCTATGCAGTGCATACGAAAGAGACATATCAAAATATGAAAGAAATGTCAAGCTCTTACTTGGTATGCAACTCGAGGATACAAATAGTTACTGTTTCCTATGAGAATAGGACAGTCGAGCTAAGACTTTTCACTACAAATAGACTGGCCTCTAGAACAAGCTTTAGAAGCAGTAGCTATTAATTAAATCTAGTAACACATTGCTCCCTCTTCTACACATCAAATTAGGATTGATTAAAATCTTGGTTAAAACACTGGATCGTGACAGATTGGCGTTAAGATAGTTAATTTAAAAATTTCTCATACTAAACAGAGCTAAAATTAAGGAAGGTATTGTCATAGGATCCTAAACCACAGAACCTTTAAAAATTGGATTTTTGCTGGACTTCTGACATAAAAAAGAAAACGATACTGTCTGGAAATGTTTGAGAGGACTACCCTGAACTTCTTAGGTAACCATGAGGTTCCAAATTATACGAAAATGATAGTCAACATGATAACAGCTTATAATGAAATAAGATGCAATATTTTACCGAAGTTGCACTTTTTTCACTCTCTTTCAACTTTTTCTTTAAAAAAGACTGATATAGTTTATAAAATTACGAAAATGACATTTTTACCAAAAAAAATCCAATGTTTGAAAGACGATACTAGAGTGCATTGAGTACATCCAAGCTAGCTGACTATTGCTAGACGGTGGTGAAAGATGCTCCCCGGGGTCCAGCACAGGAGGCAAGCTAAATAGAGGCATCGGTAAATGAGGTAAGTCAGTCGAATAATACCCTGCTTACAAAAATTGAATTTATTTCTAATTATATATTTTTTTAATTATACAAAAACTAGACCATGGTTGGCATTTTATTGCAATTTTCGTGTTCTGCATGATAAATTACATCGAATTCCAGTAATTTTCCCAGTGTAGTAAATTTTGTACCTTATGGTTGACATGTCTCGATTTTTGTCGTTAAGCAATAACAAAGACCGTACACGTCTGTTTAAGCCCAATGTTAATGTAATGAGTAAGATAATAATACCTAGAATGAAAGATTACTCCACGTAGGGTTTCATAATGTGCACTCTGAAAGAAAAGGAGACATAGATAATGATTTTGATCATTTTCAAGAGTTAATAAAACGTACTGTAAATCTACGACACGGCTTTACTGCCCGATCTTCCGAAGGATTTTTACTACCTTATTCCGGCGGATATGAATCCCCAAACTTCTGAACTAGAGGCCTGAATGGTAACCAGTTCCGCCTCGAAGTGAAAGGATCGGCAAAAATTTCTCTCTCATTTCAGAATTAAGACATTTTTACGTTCCATAAATCTGCAACACCCGGCCCGGGGCAAAATGGGGCAATAAAATCCTGAAGGCAGGGAAACTTTCTTAGCACTTGAAAATTACAAACCTAATTCATTATAGGTCTTGAAAGTTCCATTATTGTCTCGTAAGCCCATGTTTCCTGTAACAGATATTTAGGCGCTCTCCCCCTACAGGGAATAATTTGAACCATACTAATTTAGTTACGCTTGTTTTCGTATAGAAGTCAGTTAAGTGGTCGGTGGTCAGCGTTCCGCCTCATACTGACATCTAGGAAACCAAGGTAGTACTAGGCCGGGAAAATTAGGTAAATTTTGCTTAGATGCCTTTTCATTCAGGCTTAAGGATCTTTTACGAGCCTGAAAATCTTCAGACTCGGGACCCACGGCTTAAAGTCCCTCCCGGAGGACTTGCTCCTTGGATTTTTCCATCCTAAAAAAATCCATTGATCCCGGCCTGGTTTGAACCGGCGACCCTCGGGACCAGAGGCAATTCTCCAAAAAAAAAAAATCTCATGGTGCGACAGGCCTATAAGGTCCTTGGACTATCAGTCGTCTGTTGACCCCATATTCTCCAGGCAGTGCAGGACAAACATGCTAGCCATGATGGATCCTTCAGCTGTTCAGTAGGTTCTCTCAACCTATAGCCACTATTAACTGTAAAAAGTGATTCCACTAGAGGCCTCAGGAAGCATTTGTGGTATCAGGGGTTAAGGATCCTATTTTTCTAGACAATCTGCCCTGCGTGAGGCCGCCTTTACCTCCAAAAAAAAATCAGAAATAATTTCAGTTAAAGGTTGAGTCGACCCCAGGGCCATGGTGCCGCCAGAACGTTTAAGTCGAATTAAAAGTCCTGATCCCACCGGGACTCAAAACCCGAGTTTCGGGTTTGTACCATATTGCCTTAACAACAAACTAACTGACTCAATTGAACCCATAGGTTAATGGCTGCGCAGACATAAGCTCTCCATACATCCCTACCCTGAGCTAATGTTTTCCAATCATTCCCTGTATAATCTACTTTCTTCAAATCATGGATAATGTTATTCTCCCAACTCATTCATAACGATGTTCGATGGGTATCGGTCCCATTCTTACCGAAATTCCTTTCCCTATCGTGACTCGAACCTGTGCTTGCCCCTTAGCTCTGCATCAAGGCATTAGCCTAAAACCCTTCGGCTATAAAGCGGGATGAAATTTGCAATAGGAATATAAATTATTAGCTTAGATGTGTTTTATTTTATTATATTCGAAACATAAAACGACCTAACAGATTTAGTGACATATTTAGTGGGTTTTGAATCCACGAACTTAGATTGCACTTATCACTTAGACCGGCAAGAATCCTTATCATCCATGTTAATAAATCATATTCTGAAAATTTGCTCTTTTTCTTCCTTTATTGTGCTTCCATCTGTGGACAAAATGTAAACAAGAAAGAACTGGTCTCAAAAATCATTGACGTATACATACACTTTCACTTTCGTTTGTAACAGGAACTGAAGATACATACGTTTGATACAAGATGGCGTTGATTTCAAACGAGAATGAAATGCTGACATCTATGTTCAATTTTTCAACTTAGAGAATATCAAATGGAAGGAAATTTCTCTATTTCGTATATTGACATTGTAATTTAATATAAATGGATTTCCTTGCATCAAAAGGATACTACGAAGCGCAAGCGATTAAACCGCAAGCCCTCCACCCGTTGGTCCCATATTTGCGTCTACGTTACTCCATATGGAGATCGTAGTAGAGGAAACGGGGCCAAAGCAGGGGATTTTCTCATTTTCCTTGCCAAAAATTTAATTCCACCACTTCATTCTGTCTCATTTCATCTGTGTAACTGATTAGCCGGTATTCTATATCACAGACCTTCAATTAATAATAAAAGCTTCATTTCATCTCAGCCTCCGACCTCGCATTACGCCGGACACAAATAGAAGTTTTGGTTTACTTCCATCAGAAATATATGAACTATTAATAATTATGCTTGCTCATGTCAATGTAAAATGATGATTTACCTTCATTTGTCATATTATTTAACGGATTTTCACACTACTCGTTGCGTCAAAATATCGTAGCTCAATTTATATAAGATATACTAGATTTTATTTTGCGGTGATATGGCCGTGTGTTTTGAAAATCTGATAAGTCGTGTAAAACAATACTGTCATACTGAACTAGTATCCTCAAGCTATGGCGTTTGAGGCTCGTTTTCAAGAGGTTCCAAATTCAAACCTCGATGTCGACCAACTGACAGGGGTTTTCCTGATTTTCTTGTCATCAAGATAAATCCCGGATTAGAAATTCATTACCGGAATTATTTTCATCATATTTATTATTCCAAAGAATTACTAAAAATTAATTGTTAAAAAAGTGAAAGATAGGTTAATTAAAATTTTAAGAAGAATGTTATATACCTTATGTCGTGCAGGAAATGTTCAGATCGAAGTGCTATACAAGATTGATAATATCTTCTCAATACAGAATTTAACATTTTCATGTCTTCGTGTACAATTAACTAAGTGAAACCAGTTAATTGTATATTTACATGTTCTAAGCTTGAGGGTTTAAAAGCTCACATTATATTACAGCCAGTTATCGATAGAAGCACTTCTACAAATCTCGGAAATATTGCTTATTCGCCCATAGGGGGAAAATAATGAATATAGATTCAAGTCGCCTCATATAACAGACTGCTATAATCTGTTAATACTGTTTCGTTGCATTAAAATGTTTTCTTTTTCGCAACTAATAGGTCTAATATTTGAAGATCATAGGAAGAAAACAAGGAATGTAACAAAATAACGAAAATAGAGAACCTAGACACTATGCGCAAATTTTAGAATGGCAGTGAAATCAATTCATGTTTTACTATGCTTGGGAACAACAAGGATTGTTCAAACATTACAATTAAGTTTTCTGATTTATTTGTTAATGTGACATTCCCTGTTTTTCCCCTGGGGTAATTTATTTTTCAAAAAATAAATAATGCAATGTTCCTCATGTACTTTAAATTAATTCTTGAAGTATTTTCAAACTTCAGTACAATTTTAAATTTAAAAAATGTGTAGTTTTTTTTAATCTGATGAATCATAATATTTCATACTAGGGCTATCTTATTTTAGCATTTACTTCACGGTCTAATAAAGTGGACCCAAAATGAAACTATGTTCGGTATAGTGGCCTATTCACAAAACCGGACACAATTTTCAACAACTTATGAAAAAAACATGTTAAACTCAATTGGATTTTCAAAAATAAACATGAAGTAACAAAACAAATAATATGGATATGAAAGTTCGTAGGTCAATATTTCATTATATGGCTCACTAAAAATAAATAGTTTCACACTAAAAAAAGTGTTTTAAAGGTTATGAGAGAATTTGCATTTCATTTTGTCGTTTGGCAGCACTGAATGAACCAGCTTAATTTGTTTCTTTGTTGCAAATAATGCTGCAAATGAATGAGTGTACCTTCACAGTGAGATTATGTAATGGTTAGCATTTTCTTACTACAGATTTTGGCTACCCCTCCTCCCATATTACATTTTCTTTATTTTATATTCAAATGATCTTAATAACTTCAACAATACACATGAAAGCCAGTCCATTCTGAGCATATTTTAGGATTATCTATCCTATTGATAAATACGTCCGATACAAATTAATATTTATTGAAACATTTGGATGATGTAAATAATGCACCCTCAGCTGTTTTCAGTTTGAACTAACTAACCACACATTATTACGTTTAAAAAGCTAACCCAAAACAATTCACACTAACTACTCAGGTACTATTTCGGTTAGTTAGTATTAAATATTAGTCAGTTTAAACTAAAAACAGCTGGAGTGAGCATTATTCACATTACCCAAACATTTAATATAGTTGAAATATATATATATTTTTAACTATAAGATATCTTATTTTTGTGCAGCATTTAAAGTAAGATAGGTTTGGGAACCAATTTATTTTCTCGGAAAAAAAAATATGTAGAACATCAAATTTGCTCAACCAACGACATAGCCTAATTAGAACCTAACACATTAGAACTACAACGCACTAGGAAATATTTCTGATATCTTGTAGATTGTTTTACACAATCTCATAATTTTCAGTATGAGCCCTCTAGGAAAAAATTGTCGGCACCTTTCATGTCCAGATTTAAAGCTAATAACCAGAGATGTTAAATAAAAATATTACATACATGTCTATCTCATATTTCAATGGAAATACGAAGGTATCAAAGATCAGTCCGTCAAAATTCTCCTTTAGTCAAGAGATGGCCGGGTATTAGAAAGGGTATCTTACTATAGATAGGAAAACAAGCAGAAAATATTCGAAAATAGGATCCTAAGACGAATATTTGGTCCCATCAGGGAATATGAGTAGAATGTAAAAGTTTCACAATAAGGAACTCCATAATTTATATCATTGTCCTAACAATGTCAGGGTTTTTAAGTTTTGGGAGATGAGATGGTCGTATAGCTAGAATAGTTGAGAGTAGAAATCATTTCAATTTGTTTTATTGTTCTACCCTTGGGGAAAATATCATTAGAAAGGCGTCGGAGGATAGTATTCGAATGGATCTTAAGAGAATTGCATATCGGAGATAAGATGGATTAGTTAAGTAACGATAGTAACCAATGAAGAACCTTAATGTCATTAAATGCAAAGTTGAGTCTTCTCAACTTGGTTAGAACTTTCAAAAATTCTGTAGGCTTTGGCGCAGAGTTACGGGACCAGCGCTGGTTCGAGTCTCCATGGGGGAAGAAATTTTCTCGTCGAATTTCGGCCAGTATGAGACCAATGCCCACCAAGTTTCGTGGGACATTTGGGTAGCTACAATACATAGCGACTCCTCCAGGTTAAGAAAACCAGTTGTAACGGCTGGGGGACCCGATATGCTGACCACGTGTCGCTCCTATACTGGCTGGATGGTCGTATACCTCTGTGATGTGAGGCCAGCAGCCGGATGGTAGACCAAGGAGGACCTTCTACGCCGGTCGCGCCACGGATTTTTTTCGGAATTAGTGTCAATAAACCTATGGGTTCCATAAAGAGCGGATAGCAATCTCTTAAAAATAAATACTACGTTTTTTTTTGCCTCTTTCTTATGCAAATACGGAAGAAAACAGGCATGCAAATATTGATATTTTGCAAACACGAAATCAATATGCGGTTTTAGTTCTAAAAAGTATTCCTGAGAAAATACATTCTTCCGTGTTACTTGGCATTCTCACTCAAAATTATAAATAAATCTGACAATTCCGAGCTTGACCATTAGAATGACACTTCTCACGGCTTCCGCTTTCTCTTCCGTATATCACGTTGCAAACTTATATTCGTGTTCCTTTGTATCACATTCCCCTACAAACCACAGCACTCAATTGAATACATCTGTGAACATATTTTTTTTTTGTCCTGTAAGTTCAATAAAAAATAATTTAAAACGCTTCACTTAAAAATGGAACTGATATTCAAAGAGCAATAACCAGTTGTAGAACAATTTCGCAAATGTATAATTAATAGTAATCTAAGAGACATTAATATCATGGCCTAATTAAAATGAATGCCTCATATGAAAAATGTCAATCCATAATATATATAAAGACGATTCTGCGTACAGACTACAAAAAAGAAAGAAGAAAGTAATTATCCCTATTCCCAGTTCAAGATTTATGATATCGACTTTCAATATATCTTACTATTCAGCATCACGTTTTCCAAATTCGTCGTTCATGCTACACAACGAAGGCTTAATCGGTCATAGATCAAAAAGGTGAAGAATGAAAGTTGTCCCAAGCAGTGACTTTTTTAAAAAATGTATGAATAACTAGCATCGGTCGCGGTGGACTAGTGGTTATGCTCCTTGCCTCTGGTCCCGAGGGTCGCGGGTTCAAACCCGGCCGGGGTCGATGGATTTTTTAGGACGGAAAAATCCAAGGAGCAAGTCCTCCGGGAGGGACTTTAAGCCGTGGGTCCCGAGTCTGAAGATTTTCAGGCTCGTAAAAAATCCTAAGCCTGAATGAAAAGGCCTCTAAGCAAAATTTACCGAATTTTCCCGTCCTAGTACTACCTTGGTTTCCTAGATGTCAGTATGAGGCGGAACGCTGACCACGGGCCACTCAATGACATCTATACGAAAACAAGTGTAACTAAATTAATATGGTTCAAATTCTTCCCTGCAGGGGGAGAGCGCCTAAATCTCTGTAAAGGGAAAACATGGGCTTACAAAAAAAAAAAGAATAACTAGCAATTTTAACTTACCCATTGCAATATTAAAACATGGAGTTTTCTATCATCATGAAAATAATCGAAATTAAATCCGCATTAAAAAAAACCAAATTTATAAATAGCAATATTCCAGACCCTTACTAATACAGCCTGCTAAGGAGTAAAGTCCGGACACTTAATTCAGATTAAACAAAAATGTCTAAAATAAAAAATCTTATTGAAAACTTTTTTTTTTCACAGATAAACTAGAATATTTATTTAATGCAGGACATTTGAAATGCAATTCATTCACCCAAATGGTAGCCTTATTAACCGCGAACATACGTAGATATAAAAACGAATAATACTTTGAAAGAGGATAGGCCAATAGATCTAATACTTCTTTCTGATTATCCTTGAAATCTTCCTCCCGAATATCCCTCAATAGTTTCTTCCATAACTGATAATCATTTCATGTTATCATAAGGCACATTAAATGTCAATATTGGTTAGAAAATGCATTTATAGCGCCAAGTTCAATTAAAAATTTATCCGAATGTACAAAGTAGCATATAAATGGTTACAGAAGTCGCCACAAGCAGTATGAGATAGGAGTCAGTAATCTAAAATGGTCAATTTATAATTAAGTAAAATATTATGCTATAAAATAAATAGTAAAGAAAGTGAAATAGCAGAAGTAGTAATATAATTTTAAATCTTATTAGGAACCTGAGAAACTTCATGGTTAATTTATTGAGAAATAATTTGCACAATTCGAGTTTTTTTTTATTCAGGATTGTTCCTGTTATTTACACAAGTATCCTCAACCAAAATACACAATTTTTTTCTTCCATGCTTCCCGATCTTGTGTGTCTGAATTCTGTCATATTTCTGTTCTTCGTATTATTCTTTGTGAAGAGTATTTAAGATTGAATTTCATATAATGAAATTTCGGGAAGGGATAATACATACTTCTCACTCAATAAAATAGATCAATTCATTCATAAGAAAATAGATACTTAAAAAAGTCTTGAATTCCCTTTATCCATGTTGGCTTTGGTTTACCACGTTTCCCTTTTCCAGAAGGTACCCATTTTAATACTTCTTTGTTTGTTTCTGTGTTCTTTCTTCTCATTATATGTCCATACCATCTTATTCGAATTTCTTCAATCTCTTGTACAATAGACCCTATCCTTTTATACATTCATAATTTTTCTTATTGTATTATTTTTTATTTTGTCTAATTTTGATATTCTTGCCGATCTTAAAAAGTCAATTTCTGTGACTAATAATTTATTTCTATGTTTTTGCTTTAACGTCAATGTTTCCCCATCATATAATAAAATACTCTTCACAATTGTGTTATATATTAATTATTTAGTCCTCTTGATTATATTCAAACTCCATAAAATATAATTTAATATGCCAATAACATTTTTGCCTCTACTATTCTTTTTTTTTTCGATGCGTAATTCAAATTATCCATTTTTTTTAAATTATTGATCCCAAATACTTAAAATATTCCACTGTTTTAACCTTTGTTCCATTTATTTCCAATTCCTCGGAAAGATCTGTGCTCATATATTGTTTTATTATAATTAATTGTTAAACCCCATCTTGAGTATTCATCCTCTAGTTTCCTACCCATATAGTTTGCATCCTCACATCCTGTAGGGACTACCACTTGATCACCTGCGAGTAATAAGTTACGTATGTATCTGTTCTCATTTAATTTTAATCCCATTTGTTTACATTTCTTTGACCATTCTAATATACTTCAAACTGAGAAACAATCACTGTGATTTTAATATATCCTATGATATTAATCACGCCAATTTTGAAAATACTGATTAACAATGTGATTTTCGAGAGCCCTTAGTAAGATTTCAAATTAATCCTGTACAAATTACACACTACTTTACTTTCATATTGATTTAGGAGCATCAGACTTTACTTGCCCATTTTATTTTGGAATTCTCTGATTTACTACTTCTTACTGTTTGTATCAATTACATTTGTAAAGAATTAAAATTGAGTGGCACAAAATGTATGGTCAGTATATCCGGGTTAATAACAAAGATCCTGTATTACGTCACAAAGAGATTTATAAACTGTCGCGTAATAAATAACGTGTTAACATATTGCATGGGCGGCGGGCAATTGTGTGTGCAGACCATTGAGTAAAAGCACACACACAATTCGGAGCATATTATACTACTGTTACTACAAAATCGTATCGATACAGCATGAAACATATGAAAGGCGTTGTCTCCCCCTCTGGTGTGCTGTTACAACATGACGAGTTCACGCTTCCTTTATTTCAAGCCCTTGAAATTACAATTACCCTTTCTATTCTCACGAACTTACAAGTATTAATCAGAAAACCATGCGATCTCTATGAAGATAGAAAAAAAAAGTTATACCGTAGCTAATTTTCAAACATGTCAGAGGAAATGCAAAGAAAAAAAGAGAGAGAGAGGTTCCGTAAGGGGACAGATTTAACTAGGTTATAAATAAAAACTTTTAGTATGTATCAAAGAATATTATAATACAATTTGAAAAATAAATGGTTATTTATAGAAGCTTTAACATATAAGATCATTATCGCGTATAAGATTTTTATGTGTATCCGGCAAGTTGTGTTTATACTGTCGTGGTTTCGTGTTGTGTTTTCTGAACTTAATTTTTAACGATAACATGAAATAGCAATGGTCATTAAAAGGGTTCGGTAATAAAATCCCAACCATTGTTTCCCTTTACGCCTGAGAAAAATAGATACATCCTCATTCAGGTTGGTAAAAGTCGGGTTCGTACGATTATAAGTACCTAACAATGCCACCCTTACACCAACTTCGATCGGTTGAAATATTTCTCCAAACTAAAAATTACAGTATTAATTTATATTTCTGTCGCACTCTTTATGAGTATACTTCGGTTGTTTATTATCAAAATTAAATAAATTTCTGCACGAATCGCATATATGTACCTTAATGATAGTGAATAAAATGATTCTATGAATAAAAATTATATTAATATACAATTAATAATTTATAGTTAAAGATGGTCATAGTTCTGACGTTTAGACCTACGGCATATCAGAGATATTAGTATTGTTCATACATTCGTATATATGATTGTATATAAAATTTGATAAACAAAAAATATGTGAATATTATTATAGTTGATTCATAAAGGAAAACGAAAATTAAATTAATATTGAAAATCTTATTAACAAAATAGGCATTTGTTGAGAAATAAGTCCAGTACGCCCACACCTCGATCTTTAGAAGGAAAAAAAGAACTGGTTATTTAATTATACTTTATTTAAACACGCTGTTTAACAACTCAGGTCATTCGAGTCGCAATTCATATTAGAGCGTGAAAGGTCTGACAAACTTTAAAACCAATTGACCTCGCCCAGGTTTGAATTCGTAAAGTTCGGAACCAACTGTGAGCATGGTAACCACTAGTCCACTGGAACCATCTAAATATAACAATCATTGAAAAAGAAAATGACTTCGGAACCAACTGTGAGCATGGTAACCACTAGTCCACTGGAACCATCTGAATAATAATCACTGAAAAAGAAAATGACTTCGGAACCAACTGTGAGCATGGTAACCACTAGCCCACTGGAACCATCTAAATATAACAATCATTGAAAAAGAAAATGACTTTGGAACCAACTGTGAGCATGGTAACCACTAGTCCACTGGAACCATCTGAATAACAATCATTGAAAAAGAAAATGACTTCGGAACCAACTGTGAGCATGGTAACCACTAGTCCACTGGAACCATCTAAATATAACAATCATTGAAAAAGAAAATGACTTCGGAACCAACTGTGAGCATGGTAACCACTAGTCCACTGGAACCATCTGAATAACAATCATTGAAAAAGAAAATGACTTCGGAACCAACTGTGAGCATGGTAACCACTAGTCCACTGGAACCATCTGAATAACAATCATTGAACAAGAAAATGACTTCCGAACCAACTGTGAGCATGGTAACCACTAGTCCACCGGAACCATCTGAATAACAATCATTGAAAAAGAAAATAACTTCCGAACCAACTGTGAGCATGGTAACCACTAGTCCACTGGAACCATCTGAATAACAATCATTGAAAAAGAAAATGACTTTGGAACCAACTGTGAGCATGGTAACCACTAGTCCACTGGAACCATCTGAATAACAATCATTGAAAAAGAAAATGACTTCGGAACCAACTGTGAGCATGGTAACCACTAGTCCACTGGAACCATCTAAATATAACAATCATTGAAAAAGAAAATGACTTCGGAACCAACTGTGAGCATGGTAACCACTAGTCCACTGGAACCATCTAAATATAACAATCATTGAAAAAGAAAATGACTTCGGAACCAACTGTGAGCATGGTAACCACTAGTCCACTGGAACCATCTGAATAACAATCATTGAAAAAGAAAATGACTTCGGAACCAACTGTGAGCATGGTAACCACTAGTCCACTGGAACCATCTGAATAACAATCATTGAACAAGAAAATGACTTCCGAACCAACTGTGAGCATGGTAACCACTAGTCCACTGGAACCATCTGAATAACAATCATTGAAAAAGAAAATAACTTCCGAACCAACTGTGAGCATGGTAACCACTAGTCCACTGGAACCATCTGAATAACAATCATTGAAAAAGAAAATGACTTCGGAACCAACTGTAAGCATGGTAACCACTAGTCCACTGGAACCATCTGAATAATAATCATTGAAAAAGAAAATAACTTCCGAACCAACTGTGAGCATGGTAACCACTAGTCCACTGGAACCATCTGAATAACAATCATTGAAAAAGAAAATGACTTCGGAACCAACTGTGAGCATGGTAACCACTAGTCCACTGGAACCATCTAAATATAACAATCATTGAAAAAGAAAATGACTTCGGAACCAACTGTGAGCATGGTAACCACTAGTCCACTGGAACCATCTGAATAACAATCATTGAAAAAGAAAATGACTTCGGAACCAACTGTGAGCATGGTAACCACTAGTCCACTGGAACCATCTAAATATAACAATCATTGAAAAAGAAAATGACTTCGGAACCAACTGTGAGCATGGTAACCACTAGTCCACTGGAACCATCTGAATAACAATCATTGAAAAAGAAAATGACTTCGGAACCAACTGTGAGCATGGTAACCACTAGTCCACTGGAACCATCTAAATATAACAATCATTGAAAAAGAAAATGACTTCGGAAAAAGAAAATGACTTCGGAACCAACTGTGAGCATGGTAACCACTAGTCCACTGGAAGCATCTGAATAACAATCACTGAAAAAGAAAATGACTTCGGAAGCAACTGTGAGCATGGTAACCACTATTCCACTGGAATCGTGTGAATAACAATCATTGAAAAAGAAAATTACTTAGGGCCAGTATCACCAAGGAAGGTAACTGTATTACGCCAGTTTAAGCTATGTATTATACATGGGGAAAACTGGCGTAATACCCCTCTTGGTGAAACTGGCCCTTAGTGGCAGTTACCTAATATTAACTGCGATTAGATCAGAATTGAATCATGTTCATCTGATAATGAATAGCATAAGACTAAAATGTCGAAACTGTTGCAACATTATATTATTTCAACATTTTAAAACAATAATGGACCTGATAAAAATTAGTTCATAAATGAAATCAAAGAGGATACAACATTTAATTTAATTACATTATAAAACCAGTTAAGGTACATTAAATTAATTAAATATCTTCAATCGAAATAAATTTTTACATCAATGTCGACTTTCCATTTTAGTTGTATAACTAGATCAACAACTTTATCAAAATCCAATGTTAACCCACAAATAATTATTTTTCATTGTATTTTGGAGATTAGGCCTACTAGCAATAACAAAGCAATTCTTTATATATAATCATAGCCCAATTATTGTACATAACTTTAGTCCCTAAGGAGCAACGTTGACTTTTTTCCCGCTGTTTGTTGTGATGTTCTAACTAAAATTATAACTGATATACTGGAAACCAAAATGTCAATTTCCAAATTTTTTTCGGCCTTGTGTGCCAGTAGTTTGATAATGCTGCAATGTAGGTCTATAACCTACTAAACTATCTAAAAAGTCGTAATCGTATATAATGAATTTGAAATTTTTGAGTTGGTTGAGTTCTATGACAATGTAAATATTATTAATTACATTAGATATAATACTCCCGGGGTAAGTTACATAGCATGATGGTTAATAGGAGTGAATGTAAGTTAGTAGTTCAAAAAAATATTCAATTAAAAATGTAAGAAAAATATATGCCTGCCATGCACTAAACATTTTGAAAAATAAAACATGCGTAAAAAGGATAGTCACAAAAAATTCAGAAACAACAAGGAAGCAATCATTCATTGCTTCATGTTCACTAAGAAAGTAGGCAGAACGCTTAATTTAGAAAGGGCGAACCCCCTACGTTTTATGTCAGTAGGCCGATACAAAGTTCTTACAACTCGACGAGGTATATTGGACATGTTGGGCCCTGACTCCGTAAATAGATAAAATATATTTTTCTTCGTGAACATTAGAATCAGTGACATCCATTATCAAACGACTGCTTGAACCACGCTCATTAAATTAGTTTTATAAATTTGGAAATAACTGTATCTAATTCCATAACTAACAGGACTCTACAATCTGTTCGTGATTTTATTAGCAAGCTAAAAGAATTACAGCTCCAGCAGAAAGTTAAAAACTTTAAAGGCCTGTTTATTCCCTTAATTTCTTTGACATTTAAAGTACAAGGTTATGTCAGGATTTATGTAGCAGTAGGGTCAACAAATTAATTAGGCTAGTGACAATAATTATCTCACGTCGAGTTAAGGTTATACTGGAGTATACCAAATTAAAATATCCAATAAAACTTTATTTGTAGATCATTCTAATTAATTGTCTAATAATAAGCAATATATTAAAATTTAAATATAACAAATATGGAACTCATGCAAAAAAAAAACAAAATATTTTAAACATTTCCATGTTCTCTACAATGCAGTAATTTTGTCACTATTATACCAATTAAGATAAATCGTGTTAATAAAATTACCACTGTTAAGCGACATTCACTAAATAGTTCATGAAAATAAGACATTCTCCTCTTAACAAGCGTAATCTGTATTTATGGATTTGTTAAACACTCGTCAAATGACTATAATTTCCAACGTTTTAATCTTTTAACAAATCATATAAGTATTTCATGTTTCAGCGTAAAAAATTAGTACTTTTCACTTACGATACACAATTTACTAACAATAGTCCAGTCTATATTTTCGGGCTCGCAACCTAAAGCCTAAATTATCCATCCAAGTAATGCCATGTTTACCTAGATATTAGATGCATCTTTTAACCACTTCTCACTCGTTGGCATCTGTAGGGGAATAAATTTAACTAAATTTGCTTGGTTAAAGTACCACAAGTATCCTTGCCCCACGTGGATATGTACAGATAAAAACAGTCAATTATAAAGTCCCACACATTTTATATTTTGAAATGCAAAATTACTAGCTTCGTATAGGAAACATTTACTTGATTTTTATCCCAAAATGTCAATCGTCTCATTGGAATTTATAATATATATATATATATATATATATATATATATACACTCGTATATATAGAAGAAAGAATACCCAGGAAAAAATTGGAATGGTGTCCACCTGGAAGAAGGAGGAGAGGAAGACCTCGAAACTAGTGGATGCAGGAAATAAGAACTGGAATGAGAGCAAGAGGACTGGAGGACATGGATTGGATTGAGAGAGACGAGTGGAGAAGAAAAATTCTGTATATAAATATAGTTCTCAAACCTTGAACTCAGAACTTCTACAGTGTATGTCCAAAGCTGAATCCTAGATAAGAGCATTGGGTGTGTGTGTGTGTGTGTGTGTGTGTGTGTGTGTGTGAGAGAGAGAGAGAGAGAGAGAGAGAGAGAGAGAGAGAGAGAGAGTAGAAATCTAGCTGATATATATTGGACAGCAAGAGAGAAGACAAACATATATTTAAAAAAAACTAATTATGAAACAACAGTAAATTTAACACAACTAATTTAAGCAGTCTTCAGAAAAGACAATACTACATCTTACTCAACATTTTGTCTGTCAAAGTTTTAATTACCACTGACCAACTAAAATTTATAGTTAGACCTATCGGTACTCGATTATAATAGGTATAAAGTACAATATAATGCTTAATAAACCAAGACTGAATGAATATTCCACAATAAAATTTATTTATTCCCTCGTAAGTACTGTTTTTTAAGACAACTCAGTCCATTAGCGTCCTCATTCAATTCGATAAATTTGCACATGTTGAGATTCTTTTAAGTGTCGTAGTATATTTCCATTCCGAAGGAAGTGTTGTTTCATCGATTCCTATAGGCTCTGAAACCGCGATTCTCAGAGGCAAATATTGATATTCTTACCCGAACATTCCAGCTAAGGAAAACCTAGGTTATCTAAAACCGGAGGATTGAGGGTTGTTAGGCATGCACATAAACTCCATGGCGCGAAAGGCCTAAAAAAGGTCCTTGGCCTACGTGTCGACTGCAAGCCTCACATCCACATTTACAGTGGCGGGGATCAAGCTAGTGTAGGGGAGGCATGTGGTCAGCGTGAGTCCCCCAGCCGTTATAGCAGGTTTTCTCAATCTGTAGCCGCTACTTATTTTAGCTATCCAAATTCCTCACAATGCTGGATAGGAACTGGTCCAAAACTGACCGAAATTCCACAAAAAATGTACTCCCCTATAGAGACTCGATCCAACCCAAGTTCTGTAACTCTGCAGCAAATCACCCCTTAAACCGCTCAGCTATGGCGTACACCTAACACAGTAAACTAGTTATCGTACGTTCAAGATCTCAGCTAAAGCAGACCAGTCGAATAACTAGACAAATATCACAGCAAGCATGAAATTTGTAACTGAAAAGTATATACTAAGGATAGGAGGAAATAAAAATAAATTTCAATTTGAAATGTACATATGTATAAAAGTGCCTACCTTAAGCAGTTTCAATAAAAAAATCAAAGTGAGAATACCATTTACCCTTCTGAAACTTAAGTAAGAATTTTAGAGGATATATTATTTTAATCAATACCACCAATATTACAAAAAAAAACAGAAAAAACCTCACCTAGAAAACGTCCCGACGGAAGATCGAACTCGGGTCCGCATGTGACAAAGAAGCAAGCTTCCTTGAGAGCAACAGCAGAGGACATAGAGAAAATATGATTTCAAATAAATATGTCAACTTTCCCGTAAGTTACACGATTCTAACTTTATGGAGAAGAAATAATAGCTCATTATTTTAAATACGAGTATTTTTAAATATATTCAATAGCATTTTAAACTGCACGTTTGACAGCCATAAAGCAGGATATTATTGCTCGGGGGGAAATGTTTTGCTTTTCACATTATAACAGCTTTTAAGAGTCTCACTTTATAATAACATCACTTTCACTGAAAGCGATCGTCATACAGAAACTGGATGAAAAAAAATGTCAAATATATTTTGTTTTAAACTCTTTAGTTAATTAGTAATATCTCTGTAAAACTGTAGTTATACATGTTTTGATTAACGTCTGCCTATAAAGAAAATTCCACGTGCTAACCATTGAGAAGGTGAAAACAAAATACGTACCTGAGTTATTCAACGTCCTCAACAAAGTTAAATTTCGGTTAAAAAACTTTGAAGGCCTTTCGAATCATGTTCCATCAGCAGCAGTTAGAAAGATACTTAAAATGTACATTTTAACTGCTGACGATGGATCATATTCCGAAAATACTTCAAAGTTTAACATAAATTTTACTTTGCTGAGAACGATTGAGATCTCAGGTACATATTTTATTATTGTAAAAATTTAAATAGTAACCTCGACGTGGTAATAATAATAATAATAATAATAATAATAATAATACTTTATTTATTCTGGCAGAGTTAAGGCCGTAAGGCCCTCTCTTCCACTCAACCAGCACAAATACAAATAAATATTTGACAAATATAGATGTACACTATACTAATTATAAACAGCTAAAGATACAATAAATGTAGCAATGTAAATGTCATGTACAAACAACATTTTATAGGGTAATAACAATAATGATACGATAATCATAATAATATTAATAATAATATAAATATGATACATTATACGGGAAACACCAATTAATATATATATATATATATATATATATATATATATATATTACACTGGATAATAATGAAGTCGAGTTTAGAGCAAATATAAATTTAGATTTCTTTTAAAAGATGCCAATGTCCGGCAGCCCCTTATTTCTTGTGGTAGGGAATTCCAGTTGCGAGAAGTGGAGATGGTATATGACATGGAGTGATGTGATGTCCTATGTTGCGGTATATTAAGTAGGAGACTATGTTGTGATCTTGTGTTTAGGTTATGGTTTGAGGATAGATACTGGAAACGGGATGATAAATAATTGGGAATCGAGGTATGTAGGATCTTAAATAGGAGAATTAGACAGTGCGATTTTCTTCTCTCTTTTAGATGTAGCCATGACAATTCGTGGAATAATGGAGAAATGTGATGGTATTTTCGAACATTAAATATGAATCTGATACACATATTATGGACACACTGCAGTTTGTCCGACAATCCGTCACTTATGTCAGTTAGTAGAACGTCACAGTAGTCAAAATGCGGCATCACTAAAGTTTGGATTAAAATTCTTTTAAGAGTTGTAGGAAGAAAATGTTTAAGTCGCTTTAGGGAATGCATTATGGAGAAGATCCTTTTAGATGTTTGTTTTACTTGCTCATGCCATTTTAAATTAGAATCTAAGTGAAATCCCAAGTTTTTAACGACGTCGGTATAAGGAATTTGTTCATTATCTAATATGACAGCCGGCATATTGCCATTGTTTATGAGGTGTAATAGCCTTGGATGTACAACATGACTATTAAAATAAACGAGTAATTGAGAATGATGGCATGATTCTAAATTCCAAAGGTATAATGTGAGCTATTTTTAAGATAATATCAAGTTAAATTCATCTCATATATATATATTGTAAAATAAGACTTAAAAGTAGTGTATTTTGAAACAAATTAGCGTGTAGTATTGCAATTTTGTGATGGATGGATAAAAAAATATTGTTGTGATTAATAGTACATTTAAAATGTATGGGAATTTAGAAAATGTTATTCCTGTAGACATTTTAAAAGATTGTTATGGGAAGGAGTAGAGCAATTTCTACATCAAAAATTAAAAAGATGACTGCAAAGAAGATGAATTGCGTTTAATTTCACAGAAATCTAGGGATAGACATTTAAACGAGTACCAATCGTTTTTGGATTGAAAAAAAAAAAACGTATCGGAAGAGGTGATGTTTGCGTTGTTTAATCAGAGGGTATGTTTGTTTTTGTATGGAACTAGTTGCATAATTGTGAAAAAAATATATACGTATATTTAGTATGTATTTGTTTCTTTACAGTCCGGACCACATAAGAAATGAAGAAATAAGTGAATTGGAAATACATTCAATAAATGATAGAATTCAACAACACCGCGTCGGCTGGGAAGAGCATGTTCAGAGAATAGAAGAAACAAGATTGCCCAAGATAGCATATCGTTACAAACCAAAGGGATTAAGGGATGTAGGAAGAGATGGAAAGATTGTGAATTCGGAACAGGCGAATCGCCTAAACCTTGAAGTAATGATGATGACAGTCTGAAATTATTATTTATACAGTATAAAAGTGTTGATGTTGTGTAATAAACAATACTGAAGGCTAAAATAACTATTCGGTATTTTTACTCTTTTCAATAAAGTCTATGATGAATGATGATTAAGATAGTAAAATTAAAACACCAGTACAATACTTTTATTTTTATTTGCCCAAATTCTACAGTGTATATACAAATGACAGGCTCAATTTAAGTGAATTTATCTTCATAGTGTTTTCAAGGGACCTAGAAACATTATGGTGATTATAAATTAAAGATCAATGAATTCCTTGCAACTCCAAGGTCTAAAAATCTCGAAAATTGATTTATAATGGCCCATGATTTCTAATCTTGATCATGAACCTCATTCAAAACAATAATTCATGCCTCTGAAAATTCTAACATTTCACGATTTGAAGGAAGTTTTAAAAAAGGAAAGTTTAATAGAATATTTGAATTTCTTTCTCGTTGTTTATTTATTAGTATAGAAAAATATAGCTTCATTAAAATTATATATAGGCTACAATATTCAACATCATATTTAAAAAAAATACTGAATAACAATTTAACAATTTAATGCCAAATAGATGTCCTAACTGAATAAAACATCGCACTTTAAGAACTTTGAAATATTTAACATTACTAGTTTTGATACACAGAACGATTCCCCACAATTTTGCATTACACGAGCATAAAAAATAATATATAAAAATGACTGGTTTTAGGGCCAGTTTCACCAAGAGTTGTAACTGTATTACGCCAGTTTAAGCTATGGGGGAAACTGGTGTAATACAGTTATCTCTGTTGGTGAAACTGACCCTTAGTATAGTCAATAAATTTCTTTATCGTTGATTATAAAAATCCAGTAATAAAATCGTTGGCATTCTAATCCAATAACTACTCACATAAAAAATAACTAAAATGTATCAAATCAAATGTTAAAAAAACACCATTATCCAACTTACAAGAAAATATATTTTTTTAAGAATCACTTTCTACTTTACTGATGTGCAAGATATACGATCATTAAATAATAATAGTCTGACAGCGTAATTTACAGCTGACAAGATATGTGCTACAGAGCGTTTTCCTAGTGTATTATTAAAAGTAAAGTATAATACAGTATTGATAATTTTCCTTGCAGTATGACCGCTCTCCAAGACAGAGAGCGAGAGAATATATATTGACTTGGAAAATACAGGTTATTTCAGTACCTAGTCCACCTTAATATTCAGTTTGACTCGCGCTTATCAAGCTTGAATGTGTTTCGAGTTTCGCGGGATCAAACCCGTCCGAAGCGTTGGGTTTTATAAAGGCTTAAATCGTGGATTTACAGTACGTAAAAGAACCTCGTGCACGTAATGAGGCATCTGAGGAAAATTTATCGGCCCTTTCACACCCGGATTTGAAATGCAACGCTAAAGATTTTATCTGTTAAAGAGTGTCATTAAATGAAATACTGCATTCCCGGTTTAACCTTCCTATACTTTATACCCAAACAAACCCGATTTGTTTAAACATAAATGTTAATCCGCAATTTATAATGGTATTTAAGATTGTATAAAAAATAAATTACTTACGATATTAATACAATGTCAAGTGGATGTTTCGTATTTATTCAACACAAATGATTTTGTTTTATTGTTCTTAGTTTTGATTTACCGGTATATTATTTTGAAATTGATTGCTTTTACTTCATTCTCACATAACATCAATAATGTAAACTTTTAAGAATTAAAACAAACATTAATGGAAAAATATATATATTTCGTTTACAATCTGTAAATTTCATTCTCTGAATTTCAGACATGTAACTTGCAAGATTTCAATATATTCGAAGCATATTGAATATTTACTGGCTTATGCAGGCCGCAGTAAACAAAAATGTTTTGGATTGTATACTATGTAATTACTAATTAGTTACTACTTACAAAAACCAAAAGAAAGAACACTATTACATACATCGTGCTAGATTTTAACCACAATATTTCAAAAGACTACTAACTTCAAACAAAAAATTTGTATCAAATTCTTTCAGAAACACATTCTTGAAAGGAAGAGATAAGTAGTAAAGGGAAGAAAATCAATTTATAGACACTGAAAATGAAATTACTTTTGATTAATGGAATGTGAAATCATTAAAATATGAAACATCATTGCAGGTATGGTCTTTTAACTATAAGATTTAAAAATTGGCCAATCTAATAAGAAAGTTCACGATTACTAGTAGAAATAAAAATGTCCGGTACATGATTCCCTTAAGATTTCAACACTTTCACAAAGAGACAATTTTTATTACGATACACATCCTCAGTTACACAGTTAGTGGGGTTTAATGAATTATAAAATACAACGTAAAAACTGCAATCATTCATCACCTTCGAGCTTACGCTGTAAGCAACACTCAGTTACGATCTAAAATCATTTCCTGTGCCTCTAGAATTGTTTTCTCCTCACATGTATAATTAATTGTGCGTCTTATAATTTTAAATACGATAATTTGAATATCTGTATTATTGTAATACGTATTTTAGCATTAGTTCTGGATGCGTCAAAAAGAAGGCCGTACGGCCTCAACTGTCAGAATAAATAAAACAGTATTATTATTATTAGATTCTCGTAGACTGCGATGGGCAGGACATGTGGCACGAATGGGGAATGAAAGGCGTGCATGGAAGCTTCTAGGAAAACCAGAGGGAAAACGCCCAGTTGGTAGACCAAAAATGAGATGGGAGAATAACATTAACTATGATTTGAGGAAAGTAGATTATACAGTGGATGACTGGAAAACATTGGCTCTGGATAGGGATGTATGGAGAGCTTATGTCCGCGCGGCCATGAACCTACGGGTTCGATAGTGCCAGTTAGTTATTATTATTATTATTATTATTATTATTATTATTATTGGCTGAACTTTACAACCTGTGACGCGACTTTTTTAATTTCTTCATAAACTCCTGTCAAATTTTATTCTTACGGTTTCGTTTTTCAAATTATTTCCCACCATTTACAATGATTTTGCATTTTTTCTAACGCTTATTTCAATATATTCTTCTTATATTTAGCTACCTACGAGGTTTAAGACGTAGCAACCATATTCATTTTAACGAATATCCTATGCAACAACAACGACGTGATCCGGAAGTTTAATTATACATTCTAATCACAGATGAAAACATAAATACGTATGGCATTTTATTTTTTAAAAAGTTCTCTAAATGAGGATTGCTAAAATGTACTCACCGAACTAATGTAATGGTTGGGTATAAACTGGTGTATGTTCTAGTGAAAATCATACGAAAGGAGGGCATAACAATCTGTGCTATACTCATTAGCATTACTGAATCAAGGTGATTATTAAAAAGTGATACATGTAAAAAAATAAATTTGAAAACAAAGTACCAAAATATAAATACTGTAGATTTATTGCAATTCCTTTTGAGGCCTTATTTTGCCACATTGGGAACTTTGCGACCCACAATTGGATCGAGACCCAAAGATTGAGAAACGTTGCCACAGATACCCGTACTTCAGTAAGGGCAAGCTAACATCAAGGAGATTGTTACTTTTGCATTGACCTTATGAAAGAAAAATTGCCCTCTAGTATTCAGCCAGCTGTATTGGTTTCGGCCTTGGAAATCATATTGAAATAATTCCTTAAGAAAATAATGCTTCGTGTTTAAAAGTTGTTCAACGTGAACATGACCACCAAAACACTCAAAAGCATTCTGTATCAATCACGTTCTGTAAAAGCGTTAAAGTGCGGGTATATGTTTGACTATTGCTTTACACGTCACAAGGACAAATCCCTTTCCCTGACTTATCACCCACAAGGCCGTTCCAAGACAGATCGAAAGCATTCCCCTCGATGAAATCAGGACTGTTATACTCGTATTTCCGGAAACGTAAGCAAAGGAAACTGTGATTAATGAACATACCGATAAATAAATTTGGATATTAATATTGCTAATAAAGGTCATACATTACGAATTTTAACACAAATATGTAACGTTTTATGTCATGAGGGGAAAATAACATAATCTAAAATAGATACAAGTCCTCAGTTTTAAAAAAAATTGTGTACATTTTAATTAAAAAATTGCAATACCATGAAGGTAATTAGAAAAGGTGAAAACTAATACTGTTTACTTCTCGAATTCATGTGGTCATCATAAGCTCATATTGTCAAATGCAGTTTACTTATAAAGTTAATAGCTTGTGAGAATTAAGGAGTTTCATATCGCTCTTACTACGCCTGCAGTTCAGGATTATTTAATGTCAGATGCATAAATGTCAATCATAAACGTCTCTCTATTGCCAGACTTTCGTTCATGCTTCGTTTAAACCTAACCATACCAATACGAATGCATCTGTTCTGAAATAAATTGAATTTATAGCAAATTTATATTATACTTTCTTCATATAAACACTCTCTTAACGTATAAAATGTAATGTTATTACAATAGCCCCTGTTCAAACAAAATATTAGAGTTGTAGGGCCTAATATATCAGGAAATATATAAGCTAAAAACATAGGACTTTAGCAGTTATACAGGCAAAACTGAGTTATTTCTCTAGTATATATATTCACAACCAACAATGCATAGGATTTCCGAGCGCCAGGAAAGAAATGTACGATTGCGTATTGCGAGGTACTAACCAGGCTACTCCGCGGTGCGAGAAACCAAGCTGTTTATAGAACTTCAACAGTTTCGTCTCATCTGCCATGAAATAATCAAATCGCTTTAGTTCTCCGTATTTATGCTAACATATATTAATCCGTCCTGGTTGATTAATGTTTACATTGCTCGCCGCTATTTACCAAGTTCACGAGTTCAAACTTGGCCGAATTTTTAAGGGCGTAAAATCTTGAGTATGGCTTTTTTCGGAAAGTAAATGAACCCTGGGCCCCTAATCACATATATATATTAATGGAAACGTAACATTATTTCAAGTCCGAATTATGAGAGTTCTTTGCAAAATTTGTATATCCATTCATGGCCAGATTTGAATTGTATCGCTAATGACCGAAGTTGTTAAACTGTGTCGTTAATTAAAAATGTTAAAAACCTAAGATTAATATTGTATGTTCTTTATATTTAATGTGCTCCAACTTATATGTTGACTCTTAAAAAAATTCCAACTAAAATCCCAAATGCATTTACAGATTTTTCCACACATAGCAGCTCAACCACCAAAGTAGCTTAGTCTTAAGAGTTTTCTGTTTAGGCATATGTAGAGGCGAAGCTTATAATGCTACCATAAACAAGAAAAAAATTAAGGTATTTACAATATTTCATAATACAATACATTTTATGTTTTAAATCCGCAACATCTGCGATCCCATATTGTACATTTAATTAAAACTATACAAATCAGAAGACTGTATAATCGTATAATGTTAACCCATTTTTTATTCAATACCACCACGTTATCATTACGACATTCTGGTATTCTCTCCTGGCATCGCGTTATTGTAACCCATTTCTGAGATTGGGGCGCCTGGAAGGCGGAGTTATGCTTCCCCAATGATATATGATAGTTGATGATGATGGTAATGATGCGCCAGGAGAGGCCTTAATCCTGAATTTAATGAATATGTTAATGATGATAATGATGGCTAGATGATGTTCGGGGACCTTTTGGGCCTTAAAGTTTCCTGACATTTGTCTTACAGGTTAGGAAAAAACCCGAAAAAAACCATAACCCAGAAAACTTGTTCCGACTGGGGATCAAACCCGGGCCCGCTGCGTGACAAGGCAGCACGGTACTTCGAGACCACAGCGGTGGACTTGTTAACCAAATGTTAATAATTGTTGAACAAATGCTTACTTTCAGCTACCACCTATCAAGTTTGGCAATATAACAGTTTGCATCTTTGAACTCCCGGTTTACTCAGCACTAATAGGCATATACGAGTTACGAACTAATTTTAGACAATAAACAAGTCTGTATCATCCTATAACCGCAAGAGCCTCCTACTCTATAGTCCTTTTGGGAGTTAAGGGAATCTTTCCGCGAAAATGTTTGAGGAATTAAGGGATGAGGACAGTTTGACTACTAGAAGGCCAGTGTCACATACAGGAACGTTCATAGATATTTTCATTAACCCAGAGGAAAACAATATTTCCTTGGTACCTGAAATAAAAACAAAAATGAGAGCAGTCAAAATGTTGTAACACGTAGGATAAAAATTGCAATACTCATAATATATTGGATTTTTTATTTTATTCGTAATGTATGCGCTAGTAGTATAGCATGTATGTGATTTTCGTTTTATATAAAATTAAATGCATTTAAAAATATTATAAAAATGTAAAAAAATTATACAAATAAAATGTAAATGCTATAAAATAATTATAATCATAATTAGTCAATGATTTTTTTAGGTGCTCTACACTATATCGTAAACCTATTTTTGAAACTTTAGTTCTCGCTTTCTGCCCGATCAAGAGCCTATTGTTTGAAAATAAATTCGGAAGATTACCTTCATTCGCCAAACGGACTTTACATGCCCATGGTACACCCACGAGTGGGCTGGTCCTTTAAGCCATAATTTTCTATCAGATCCTATTCAATTATATATAACTCTTGTGACTCATAATCAAGTTTAATATTTTCTCCTTTCACTTTTATTTTGTTTCTAGATTTCGTGGCCCACTATACACCAAACTGTTCCTGGTACCATCTTTGACATGGGCGTCATTTGATCTTTTCTGCCTGTTCTTAGATTTTATATGGTGAGTACGGTAGGCCTATCCTAAATAAAATTCATTCCTGTATCTTGTTTCTTATTATAAAATGTTTTCTGAAAACAGATTGTTTGAAAATCAATGTATTGTCTATTGTATTATTCATATAGTTTTTTCCGGGATTTCCCTCACCTTTAAGACAAATATCAGGAAACTTTAAGGCCCAAATGGTCCCCAAACACCATCTGATCATTGTCATAATTATATTCGCCATGTTTAGTATGTATGTGTGTATAAATGATGTGTTTCGTCTTCTTGCTGTGTTGTCTCGCAATGATCATTCATTAAGGGATCCCCTCCATGCCCCTGTGTGATCAAAGGAGTAATTGTATGACCCATAGTTTAAAATCTCTCTCCCGACAGGTCGTGTCCACTATAAGGCCTAGGTGACGAGTGGTATGTTAAAAGTTACTATAAAGTGAGAGGTTAAACTAAGTTAATGGAATTATTCATATAAGCTGTTCTCTGCCAGATATGAAGTCATTGTCTATTGTATTATTCACATACGAGTTTTTGTCGATTTCTCTTCACATATAAATTAATCAATTGCACGAAGTCCTTGTTCTATAATACAACCCGATCCCTTCTTTTCTTTTCTACAACATCAAACTCACGAGCTGAGTGAACGGGAGTTCCTTATTAATGCTACGACATAAACCAGTACCCAAGTTCATATTAGCTGGATTAACTTCTCTCCAAGTATATGAAGCAACACCAATAACTTCTTGTGCAAAATATTATATAACGATATGTAGGTTGTATTTTCTCACTGTGGTATTAAGAAGAAGGCCAGCGGCATTTACATAATTAAGCACTTAGAATGTTAACTGAATTTATATCAATTTAATAGAACGAGTACATATGCGGTTTTCTTGACCAGATTGTAGGATTCTGTAAGTCCGTAGTTAAATAATTATAATACATTTTATTTGTACAAAACCCGGGGAAGAAAGGTAATGTGAATAAAACGGTAACTAATGTCAAAGCGTGTAGCCTAAATGCAACCATGGTTTAAGATTTTTATTGATAGCAGGTACTTTATTTACATCACTGATCTGAAAGAGTAACTTAACATAGAAAATAAAAAAAAATAATAATACACCAGTGTTTCAAAGAATAAGCTTCCCAATATATTCCCATTGTGTCGTCCTTGATAGGGAAGTGCAGGCATTCATATGTAATTTTCATATAATATGGCTTTCCAGTTACAAAGGCTGCATATTGAGCTAGGCATATTTGGTGGAGATGACTAAACGAACAATCGTACCCTGTTGTCATCATGAACTCTGTAATTGCTTTACTTTGGCCAGTCAAGAATTCTTAAGCTTGATCCACCACTAACTGTTCTGGCTTCTCCCTTCAATTGTTTTTCAGAGATATTTTGTTGTAGGGCGTTCTTTGCTGTGTTAATGTTTGAGAATACTAAAATGAGAAAAATCTCGATGTCACGAACACAAGGCAATTTCATTTCTACTTGCGAAAAAGCATCAAATGAAATTGTAATTGACTCGTAAAGATTGAGACAAAACACAAAAGCACATATTGAAGATCGTATCTCACATGCAGTTTATATGGTGCATGAAGGATTCAAGAAAACAAAGGGCTAATCACTGAAGTTTTATTACTTTGTAAGTGCAAAGAAACCTGCTCTGTAAAGTATATTAAACTGGTCTTACTCATTCTATGCCCGGACCCCTGAAATCATCATCATCATCATCATCACTTGGTGAAAGCTATTGGTGCTATCCAGTGTGCCTTTCCTGGGACTTGTTTGTCCCTTGTCGGCGAATTCGCGTGTGTATTCAGTATTGGGTTCAGCTGGTATACCCTAGCCTACACGGCCATTTTATGGGGATTTATTTTATTGTTTGGAGTAATGTAAGATTTATATGGATATTGTTGCCAAGGCGAATAGATCTCGCTTGATCGGGGCATCGGAAACCGTGTCGCTGAGAGCTCGGCTCGATTCAGGCCCGGAATGAGCCACGCCACTCTGCGCTGATCATTCTGACCTTGGTTGCTACATGCTAAGTACTATGGATTATTTATTTGGTCGAATATGTTTCTATGTGTAGTACGCCATTGTGGAAGGTGTCCTATATTGCGTGCTATTGTGTTTCCATGATCATTTATGTTTTGAAACACGGTGGTGACCCTTTCTGCTATGATAGTATCAATATATGGTACATTCGTGGCCTCGTGCATCTCTGTTATCCTTGTGTAACGCGCGGCCGAAAGTATGATTTTTAGACACTTGTTTTGCAGTATCTGTAGTTTCTTTTTGTGGCATTTCGCAAGGATACTCAGAGATTCGCAGCCGTACAATAGCATACTACGGATCACAGCCACATAGCATGTGAGCTTGATCCTACGGGACAGTGACGGCGACTTGAAAAACGGATATAATATTGCTATGCCTTGATGGGCTCTGGTTATTATATGATCAACATGGGCTCTAAATGTAAGCCTTTTATCCAATATTAGGCCTAAATATCTGACAGAAGTTTCTACTGGCAGAGGTTGTACACCCATAGTGAGCTGGATTGGACATGGAAAGTTCGATTTGGAAAACAGGACTTGCGTTTTCCCAGCATTTAGTTTAATGTTTCAGGAGCAAAACCATTCATATATTATGGTTATTGCTAGCTGGAATGTTGCAAGTCTGTGAGGAATGGATTTAAGTTTGGATTGCATGAATGGAAAGTGTCATCAGCAATGCTGAAATCACTTAACAAGCCTGCCAAGGGCCTTCCAGGCTTATCGCGCCATGGAGAGAGTTTCAACGTTGACATTCACATCTCTCAAGTTGCCTATAGACTGGCATTTTTGGAGTCCAGATTTGATTCTCGACTATAGCATAAACAATTTTCTTTCTATGTAGTCTGTAACGGGGCTCACTTAGCCCGCATGGACAAATGAGTATATTTGATTTTAGGTAGCGAAACCCGGTTATCAAAACTGAGACTAAGATTCAGAGACTAAGGTACGCTAACCTTGCTCCCTACTCTACCATCTGCTATACAGGAACAGAAACCAGTTTCAACAGCCTTAGCTCGTTTAATTATTCCAAATATATATGTTGAATTAGGGTAAATGATCTTTATAACAAACGTGCTCAACGAAAAAGCATATTGGATAGTCCCTGTACAAAACATTTAAAGGAAGAAATTAATATTAGAATGCAGAACTCTTGGAAAACTTTTCAACTAATCTAATGATTCTGTTCCTAGGAACTCACAATAATGGCAGTTTATTTCAGTGATTGTTATGCAATGAAACCTAGCATATATTAATACTTATCTGGTAATGACAATCAAGTTTAATTTTCCCGTGACTGCAGTCCTTATGTTCATAATTTTATGCAATGGTGTTACGTTTTCCGTTAACTGAGAAGTTTCAATTAATTGACAGTTCTACAAGGCAACGGAACTGCATTGTGCAATACAAAGAGTACAATTCAGAATCTCTTTTTTTCATAATCCCGGACAGTGTGCTTTATTAAATCTCTCGTATCGCATGTATGTTGAAATGCTTTCAACTCCCAGGCACTTTTTTTATGCTTCGCATGTCTAGAACAATTCGACCTTGCCATTTCCGGATTAAAATTACCTCAGTTATTTCAAACTTAATGCACGATGAAAATGAACAATTAATTCAAACCTGCCCTGCTATTGTAAGTGGTTCACACACGAATTAATTAAGCACAAATTAAACAAAAGGACAAATCATGATACAAAAATATTATTGGCAGCTGTTGAATGTTTTTCTTACAAAAATGAGTTTTTTTGTAATTATTACTACGTACACCAAGTATTAAGCTTTCCATTTTTAGAATATGTTCTAATGAGAAATCATGAGAACTACACATTTAATTCACTATATACATATTTAGAAAAATGATTAAAACACACTCAAAACCGATATATGTGATTTCTTAAACAGCAGCTTCCTATTGTTTATAACACAACAATGTGTTGTAAAACAGTTGAAAATAGAACTACAATATAAACTAAATGTATTTAAATATTTTTGTGATAAAATTTAATTTGCAACTTTATGGTAAATACGTGTAATATTACAAGTTTTGTAGGAAAATATTTTAAACACTATTATATCGAGAGGGACACTATATAAGTTTATAATTGAAGAGATGGATTCCAAAACCAACTAAGTCAATTTCTTGTGGTTTTGACACTATATAAGTTTATAATTGAAGAGATGGATTCCAAAACCAACTAAGTCAATTTCTTGTGGTTTTAAGTTATGCTGCTTGGTGTATTCTCCTATACACGGCACTCAGGTCTAGAGTCTAATAATATAAGTCAAATCCATCAAAGCAATGTCGATTTGTTAAAATTTACTCAGATATTCAGCACCAATATAATTATTTCAGTTTTATTGCTCTCCTGAAAAAAGTACTTTTTTGACTTAGTTGGATTTGGAATCCACCTCTTCAATTTAGAATATAACCTTTTAGAATACCAAAGAGAAAGTAATTACAATTTCGTAAGTATCTAAATCTTATTTTTAAGATAATTTAAATTGTAAATTGATAGGCTAAGTTGTATATTTTATATTTAAAAGTGATTAATTAGAGATTCAAGAATACATAAAAATGCATTTTATAAATAAACCACATTTCACTAAAGGACACAGGGTTGGATGATCATCCATCTCTATGATTGACAGATGTGGATGTGACACCTGCAGCTCTGGTAGGCCAAAGTCCTTATACTACTAGATCGGTTGCAACCGTGGAGAGGGAGATATAGGGGGAAAGAGGAGAAAGAAAGAAAGAAACAGAGAAAGTGAAATAATATTTTCAAATATTGATAATGTACTTGTTCAAATATTGATTGTACCAATTTGATAACTGTAGTGTCGTTATTTTCGTGGACTCTAACTTAAACTGATCTCAAACCACAAAAAAATAATGCTTTGTTATTTAGACTACCTTTACCACGGCTATGAACGTATTTTGATGGTTTGGGGGGGGGATCTATAGAGCTTATATAACACCGTGGTTACGTAATTAAAAGATCGCGAGTTCAAAATTGAATTAAAATAAGATTAGTTGTTCCTAAGAGTCAGGTTTATTTCCCTTTCGAAGGAAGCCATATTCAAAATGTTTACACCCTGACAAAAGTAAATCGGCTCAGGCTAGGTTGGACGCGCTAACCACGAACCAAAATAGAGTATATTCAATTGTAACCATTAGTCTACTTTGCCGTAAACTTTGTAGTGTGCTTATTTCAATCCCACCCACTCCAGTTTTCATGTTTCAATATCCGCTCTAGACGGAGATGGCGTTAATGTGGTCTATTTTCAGTTTCTGAACCTCTTCAGTAGTCACTTTACATATATTGTATGTACATGTATTGTGTTTAGAAAGAAGTACAGGATAAGTGTATTTTTAAGCGTTTGTGTGTAGTATAAGTGTGTTGTGCAAGGGATGAAGAAGAGAGAACGTGAAACTTTCTGCCATCGCATATTTTATTCCTGGTCGAAAAGCACCAACAGCACCACTATTTATCTTCCCAACCGATGCATCGCGATGGACGAATATATATCAAAGAATACCACATCCCTTTTTAACATATGTACTGTGGAGGGATTTAGAATTTAATCCAGCATGAGGTGCATAATCTAGCGACTAAAATAGTACATACCACGCCTCCTAACCCTGGGATAGAAACATTATAATTCAAATTTCCAATCCTGTCGGACACCGAACTCAGACCTACGAGTTAAGAAGCAAGGATGCTATAACCCGAGCTAGCAAAACGAATTCTGGAAAGTTAACTTTTCATGCTATATCTGTATCTGAGAAATAAACCCATTACAGCAAATACAAAAAGGTTTCCTGTATGTCCAATCATTCATAAAAAAAACGCTGTAATTACCAAAATGAATTCTTACCTTGAAATATGTGCACTTAGATTTTCATTATGAATCAATTTCATTATGAGCCCTTTTTTTTTTTGTTGCAGTTATTATAAAATAGACATCGAAGCAGAGTTGTTTCTGATTACAATTGCAAAAACAGAGATCCATAAGGTAGTAAATGAACAGTAAAATTGCTCAAGATCATGAGATCGATAAAATGTTTACAATATTTTATCATTTTAATTTCAGCTTTCATTGTGAGAATATAATGCATATAGGAAATGATTATTTACGTATTGTATATATGAGTAAAGTCTCACGGTCCGTGTAAAAATCATAGCATGTGGTTTATAGTTACGCAAGTTATTATACAACATTTACGAATTTAATTAGGGTGCGAATTAGTTTCAGAAATTCTTAAACATATTACGAATAGATTTAAGATTAAACATTTTTGAGAGTGAAAAAGATTATAATTTTCAAAACTTCCTATATAATTCTCTGTTAATATTCTCCGTATAGAATAAGATCTAATTCCCAAGAGTTGGATGACTTTGTTAGTTCTCATATGAAACTGTGCGTTTTATTAATTATAGTATATAGTTGTTTATCTTAATGACATCAGTGTAAGTAGTAGTTTTGATGTCTTCAGCTAATTAGTACATTGGTTTTTGTCATTTCTTTTTTATTTGGCTGTTACATGGATTCTTTAGATAGCATAATGGAACTTTTTTTATTTAGACTATCTTATAATATATCGTACGGAAAACGTTACAGATACATTTGAACCTTGAATCGATTCGATGTTTCGAAAATCTTAAATCAATATTCAATTATTATCGTTATCTGAAATATAATTGTTCCAATTAAAGTAGCATTAGCCTGTCTTACATTTTATTAACCAATTTTAAGCTAAAAACAAGTGATATTTATACACACCTTTGATTCGAAATATTGGAAAGTTCTGTTAACCCAATTTTATTATATATATATATATATATATATGTCGGACTTGGTCTGTACCAAAAAAGTATGGAAATACTAAGAATGTGCTAGCGAAAAATAGAAGACTCTTGAGCTTTAAATTAACAGACTGCCTAACTCTGAACTAAGAGCATGATCAAAGACATAGGAAAGCAGGCTGAAGATCTCAGTGAAAATGGGGAGGTCATGCTCCTAGAATGAAAGAATTCAGATGGACCTAGGCTACAACAAGGTGAGGCATATGAACTGGGAAAAGAAGTCTGATGGTTAGTCCTAAATGTAGATGGGCAGACGACTTCCAGATTATAGTCGGAGCAAACCGAACAAGGATCCCCAGGGACAAAATACAGTAGAAAATACTAAGGAGGGAGAGTACAAGGTGTAAAAATGCTTGAGAACCATGGAGCCAAGGTAGAGAGAGTAGCGGAAAATATAGGCTAGGAGGCAAAATGAAGTTCAAAACCAAGAAAAAAACTCAAACTGGCTCCCCACATGAAAAATAATCGAGCCATTCTTAATTTCGTAGGAGGTCCTCACCCTGGAGGAATTTTATGGGCTTATATTTTAATTAACCAATAAAAAAATAGGATGTCGAAACAAAAATATTTTCCAAGTCAAAACGTTTCCCTAAGAACTAAATAAAATAACATAATTAAATACTGAAACAGTTTAATTACATAATTATTACAAATACCTGCAAGTGCTAACACAAATTGGGGCACGCCGTAGCGTAGTGGTTAAGGCACTCAATTGAAAAACTTACAACAAACTCCGAGAAAGGAAAGAAAAATGAAAGTGTCATAGCATTCTTAAATAATCATTATGAAACTATTCTTGTTCCGAGACTTTGAACTTGAAAATCAATGCGTACGAAGGTATCAGGTTTGATTTCAACTTAGTAAAATGACATAATATTTATAAACACATGCACAAGATTTTATGTAACATTAATTCCCTTTATTTTTCATGAATAGTATATTGTGATAATGGGAATATAATTATTAAGGACTGATAGCTCTTCTGCAAATAAAGTTCTATGAAGGCGATCGTTACATCATAGAGTACAGTGGTGCAATCTTATCTTATTACGATATATTAAAAAAGTAACTAAAGATTCTACTTTCAATATTCTGACAGATGGTCAGCGGTAAAGAATGCTATTGCGACATCACACATAAATAGAAAAAAACACCTTAAGTATTGTGAAAATCATTAGTTCATTAAAAAATATTTGACGCAAAAAATCCATAAATGTAATGTAAGAGAGCATGGCAAAAAATCACAGTCCTCAAACATATAAACTATACAATAAATACTACTTTTAATACTATTTGAATTCATTGTAAAACTCCGTTGAGGTTATGACAAAAATTAAATATATTAAAATAAATACTTGACATCTCATTCATTCTCAAAACAAAGTTACATTGAAATTGAAATTAGTTGAGGACTGAGAGATCTCAAAATACTTATTTTAATATTTTCTAATCTTTGAAATACTTTGCATTAAAATTGAATTTTATGGAAAACAAGTTTCGTTTTTAAACTTAATTGAGGCATGTACAGAACATTCATTTATTTAATACGTCAGCAAGGACAAAAATGTATAAAAAAGCAAAATAAAAATATAACAGTGTAAGCATTTAAGGAGATTATAATACAGGCCTATCTTACTTCGTTTTAGACTTCACTCCAACTATATTGAAACTTGAAATCACATTCCAACAACCTTTAAATTTCGGATTCAATTCCTAATTGATACCAACACTTTCGTGTGCAATTATTGAGAAAAATATTATACAATGATATCAATGTAGTATTTGTGTTTTAATAATAGTTCAAAATAGACCATCGCTTTCAATTAAACTTTTGAGTGTTTTATCCAGTAAAAATTGAAATTGTTCAAAACTGAATTGTACATTCATCCCATACTGATTTATCTTATTTATTCTACCGATCTTGGAAAAAATATCTTCATCATTTATTATCACTGTCAAACGACTTAGTTCTCCTGCACCGTAATCCCTTCAGTCAGCCATGTTTAAGCAATGTTGCCCAGTTAAAACCTCAAGGCCCGACACGAGAGTGCAGAAATATTATTTGCGTCTGGACGAACTTAATTTTACAACTTATAAAATTATGAACATTTCTAATGATATAATATTATCTTATATGCATACTGGGAAAGTCCCATATATTTTGCATTAATAATACTAATTCTGCGTCTCTTCGTCTTATCAATGATTGTGTTTGCATGGAGGTACGTAGGCATATCTGTTGAGTCCTTAGAACACATACAGTCCATGACAACACTTCCGTTGATTTTTTAAAAATGTAATAGCCACATGATAAATCGTAAAACATTTTTTAATCTTCAGCTGTGTAGCGAGAATGAAGATTCTTGTTCGAGATAAAATTGTGTTTGTAAGGGAATTACTGTATATAAATCGTCATAGGGTATAGTCGCTTTACAGAAAGTTAGATAGGCAGGAGAACGTGGTCATGAATCAGGAAGCATTGCATTAGACTACGGAGGTGCAGCGAAATCTGAATTTGGATTTTTAGCCCGAAGGAGGTTTCAGATACTTTAGAAATTCACAATGGGTTAAAGCAAGAATATGTACAATACCCTCTGCCATTATTCAATTTTGCACTAGAACATGTCATCAAATTTTTAGAGGCTGAAGAAGGCTAGAACTCAATGGTGTTAATAAGTTGTTAATTATGCTGATGTATTATTGCGTAAAATCGAGGAGATGCTAAGGGCCAACATGCACACTCTATTGAGTAACACTAAAAAATTGGGACTGTAAGTAATCATAAATAAAACTACATGTATGGTCACACATATACATACATTATATAATGGAAATGTACGGTTAATGACAATATTAATTAGGTAAATTTTGAAGAAGTGGCCGAATCCTAGGAACAATATATTACAAACAAGAATGAGGAGCAGAAAGAAATTAAACATAGACTCGCTTTTGGAAATGAATACTAGTAAGCATTACAGGGACTTGTCGACCCAACTTCTCAATAAAAAAAACACATTAAACTGAAAATATATAAAACTTATTCTCCCAGTTATATGGATGCGAAACATGGACTCTTACATCGTTATTATTTAGAAAAGTAATTTATTTAATAATCCTCTTTATAACTCAAGTCATTACTGATGTAACTGAAACCTGCGACTGAAAAGTCCGACAAATTTTATTAAGATGCCTTTTATTTCAGGTTTGAGATTATGCTACTTGTTGCAAATCTACGATACGGGAATCACGGCCTTACTTTCCTTCCGAAGAAAACCATACTCAAGTTTTTTTAAGCCCTTGGGCCGAATTTGAAACCGCGAACCACGAGAGAGGCATGATAACAACAAGACCATAGGGCATCTGTCAATTTATATTTTAACAACACACATCATTTATACACATTTTAGTGAATATATTAATAAAGGTAAAAAATATTTCTCATTTATCTTATATTAGTCTCGATTACTGAATGTGGTACTTTACATAATACGAATGACATGTTGTCCTTATAGGTGATACAGATGTGTCAGGTATCTGTCCTGAGATGATATAAAAGGAGAAAGTTTGAATCGGCACCGTTACAAAGCTCTAAAATGATAAGAACTTTCAACATATAAAAAAATTATGTAAGTAGTTCCGTATATTAGTCCAAATTAACTGCTAGAAAATATAGAACCCATAAAACTGTTCAGTTCGGGTTATTTACCTTTTTTTATGATCTGCCAGATATGATTATCTTTAAAGATGAAGATTACCAAAAGGCAAGTACATAATTTTGTTCGTATTCAGAGTTCCAAACAGCGCAGTTTATAAGAAAGTTTATATTTCATTTTTAAAACATGAAGAACATTGCTTTATCTTAATCTGACTAATATTATAACATACATTCCTGATTCAAAATATTTATCAGTATATTCTCTCAAGAGAACGACAACCAATTTAGATAAACAACTTTTTGAAAGCACAAAACGTTTTAAATTTATTTGGCGCATAGAAAATACAGCATAATCTTTGTAAGTTCAGTATCGGATTTTTAATCATGAATTCATATCCTAGTTAAGCTCATTATATATATATATATATATATATATTGATTTTAAAGCGGTTCGATTGAACTGATAGCTAATAAATGTAAACAAACAAAAAGTATCACAATATATCTCTGATCGATTTTTTTTTCTTTTTCAGGATTTCATTACAGGACTCGTCCTTAAAGACAATTTACTGTAACTTAACCACACCATCATCATCCATATATAATAATCTTTGTAATTTTATATGTACTTGTATTTCTCGTTTACATTTCATAATTAATCTTGCCCATTTTTTTTATTCTTTTAACCTGAAATATGAATTCTTGAAGATTTCTATTACAATTTTCCCAATCTATTAAAGAGTTGATTACATATCCCGTAAGTTCTTTTAGTGTTTATATAAATAAGATATACTGTATAATTTGCCATGTGCTTAGCGAGCGAAATGCAGCGAGGTTATGTAGAGCTAAGCAATAATATTATAACTATGTAGGCACAGTTAAAATTGGCTGTCATTTTAAAATCTGCCAAAAAAAAAAGTTTGTGTGAGGACGTAATATCTGTGGTAACATAATATAAATCTTATGTACAATACGGCTATATTTCAGGAAAGCGCTTTTTAATTAAGAACATCAACACTTCACTAATATAATACTTTTTAACTATTAACTTTTTTATTATTTAATAAAAACGGTATTCAGATTTGTCAATATATTTACCTAATGACTTATATATAAGCGATAGATTAATTCATTAGAGTTTATTACTTTCGTTGTGTATATTTATTTTCTTTTTATGTATAGTAGATTCGAGCTGTTATTCCTTTGAGTATACATTATTCAATTAGTTTAATTTTAATTGTATTTAATTTTATTGTATTATTACATATTATTTTCATTAATGTTCAGTTTGACCAGATAATTGAGACATTGACATGGGAAAGGTAGTAAGTCATAAAAAGAAAATTTTACAGAGGAAGCAAAAAACAATTTCCCCAACATTAATTTTAATATAAATTTGACACTACTATACAATAAATTTTATATGAAAAATAGTTGCAAAATATCCATATTAGCTTTACAAAATATATTTAAATTTAAAAGCGTCATTTTTTTTTTTTTTTTTTTTTTTTTTTTTTTTTTTTTTTGCTTCCCTTGTAAAATTTTATGTTTATGACTTACTACCTTTCCCATGTCAACGCCTCAATTGTTTAGTACGTACTGTTATTTTTTTCTTTATTTTTAATGTAACATATGTTTGTCATGGTGAGTGGAAGAGAAGGCCACATGGCCTTAACTCCACCAGGCTAAATAAATCTATTATATCCTATTTATAATTCGGAGACTACACACTGGACAGTAAGTAGAAAATAAGCCAACAAGCTGTTAGCAGTAGAAATGGTTTTTTGGAGGCGATCGACAAGAATTTCAAGAAGGGATAAGGTCAGAAACAGCACAATGAGGGAAATTATGCAAGTTGAAAAAAATATAACATATTAGAAAAAACAGAAGAAAAACGTTTGAAATGGTATGGACACCTCATAAGAATGGAAGAAGTGGAAGAGGCAGACCTTGACAACGTTGGATAGATGGAGTGAGGAGAAGTATGGAAGCTAAAGATTTGACAGAAGAAGATGCTTCCGACAGGAACCTCTGGCGACAAATCACTTTGGGTTGAAAGAGAAATGCTCTATTGTGGAAAATCCCTAATTAAAAAATTCGGGCAGTATTAGTGTTTAGGGTTTCGAACTTCCTCATAGTGGACACTATAGGTCTACTTGACTATATATATTTTTTTTTTACTTATTCCCTGTAACAGCAGTTATGTGTTGTATTGCTACATTAAGCCAAAATGGAATTAAACTTATTTCGGAGATATATTCCATATATTGACACATGTTTACATTTGTAATGTAGTGTAAGTTGTTAAGCCAATAGACTAGTTCCATCGCTATGGTCTAAGAGGTAATGTAGTTGCTTCGAGGTCCCAATAGTCCTTGAATACCATCTGGACGCCATAATAATCTATATAACTCCAATTTATTTAGTATAAATTCATCGGTGAGTGGAGTTTGTCTTTAATGTTGTCTCGGAAGTGGCGCCAGCACAAAATTCATCACTTATTCGAGAGGCGCTCATTCTCCTTCTATGGTGAAAAAATACATATAATTATGTGATGTTGAAAATCCTATCCCAACAGATCGTATATGTGTAAGGGTCATGAGGCAATGGGGCACGTGAAAGTACATATATAAAGGGAGAGATTAAAGTAAGGAAAAGAGAGAGTTATACCAATACATGATTTTAATGTTTAAAATGGGCGTGAAACACGTCAGAATTCGAATTAATTCCATTTCATATATCTGTTCTCAACTTTTTATGATTCATAAGGAATAGAAATGGTTTAAATTATAAATGTGCAATTATAAAATATGATAATTCAAATTAATTTTACTTACCAATGACAATTACTCTATCTTCAACATAATATCATACAAGAAGCAGTTTACAATAGAGATATCGTGGGTCGACATTATTTCAAAAAGAACTAATAAGTAACATAATATACACTATCTAATGAAATTAATAACTAGGTGCTGAAAATGTCTTTTGAATAAAGAATAATGCGTATACCAGAGTTCCTCCCTTTTGTCTAAAGGAAAAGGAATGAGAAAGTAAAAGGATCGAGGTGTTAATTCATCCGCAAGCCAGTACATGCAATTCGTTTTAATACGTCAGTTTCTTCGGATGGAGATTTTTCCGGAAGTTGCGCTATTTTCCCACATACAGCTTTTATTAATTACAAAAAAGTGAATGCTGTTAATAGTGTAACTCATTAATATTATGTCAACTGTATATGATATATAAAACGATTCTTCTAGTTAATACATGGATGCTAACAAGGCTTCTTATGCTACGAGTTAATGGTAAACCCAGAAAATTGGATAAACGTGGGTAAATTTCTGGACAAAACGGGGAAAATAACACTCATTCGTGAATTAACATAAATATGTAAACGAAGTGTGATATCATAAATACTTAATATTTTTAATAATCTAATTAAATGTATAAAGTACGTGTAATTGTACTGATATATATTATGTTGTTTCTTTTTTCTTACTTTATATTATTACTAGACATTATTTTACCGATACGGACTGTCAACAGCACGTACGGCTTGCTGCCCACGCGACCCATATTTGTAAGCAACATTATATGTATCTTACTTTTAGTCTAATAAAGCTATACTACTACTACTACTACTACTACTACTACTACTACTACTAATACTACTTTGAGAGAGGAGAAATGATTGTGAATATTTGAGAAAAATAATTCAGGGATTTTTTAAAAAAAAGAGAGACGATCTGACATGAGAATGGAGAAAACTATGTAACAGCGAGCTACATGATATTTATGGGAAACCAGATGTAATAATAACAGTTAAATCTGGTAGATTGTGATGGGCAGGGCATATAGCACGAATAACAAATGAAAAGAGGGGCACGGAAAGTTCTAGTGGGAAAACCAATGCGAAACCTCCCTGTATGTAGAACAAGAATGAGGTGGAAGAATAACATTAAGCACAGTTTGAGGGAGGTGTATTATACAAGGAACGACTGGAAAATATTGGCTCAGGATAGAGAAGTATGGAAAAATTATTTCAATGCGGGTATGAACCCCCGGGATCGAGTGCCAGTGAGTTAGTGTAATATCTTGAAAAATGATTTTTTTACTGGCATATAGGCACTTTACTATCAAAAGTTTCAATTTTAAAACTAGAAACTAATAAGTATTTTAAACATACTGCATTATACCTTAACATGACAGTTCCTAAATTTACATCTGCATTTCACCTCGAGGATTACACTTCCCTTCAAAGTCCATTGGATGAAAAAATTATTTTCCAAATTAACATCTGCTTTACATAAACATGCATCTGTATGCATATAACATACATACAATTATATGTTTACGCTGAACAATGAGAAAAGCGTATGAAATAAAATAATTTCCTGATAGGTCTGAAACAAATTCGGGACTAACGGCCATCTATATCATGACTAGAAGTTTACAGATGTTACGTTCCTATATGATTAAGATATCCTCTGTATCTGTTAAATCAATGACGATTTTTTTTAGTAAGGCTTAAGCAGCCCAGATAAAGACTATGGAGTTTATTATAGTCAAGTTCCAGTAAAATGGTTGAGAATTTTGACACTTTTTTATAAAATTGAAGAAAAACGATAAATCACATCGTTTTCGTGTTTTGCAAAGAATGTGGGGGACATGATATCCAAAAACGATTTAGTCTGTAACAAAAAAAAAAAAAAAAAAAAAAAAGGATTTGGTCAATGATTGGAATAATGTAATGGTTGAAATCTGCTAAATAAAATAAAATAAATAATAATGAAAGGAATGCGGAATATTTTGTATAGATTTTCTTTCCTCCAGAGCGGACTTCCCAAATATTATACATAATTATGATAAATGGTGATGGGACTGAAAGAGTTAATTTACTTTTCTATTTGTAATATTGGAAGAGAAAGGCTGGCAACGAAAAGTACTCATATTTTCATCACATCACTAATGTTATGTTCACGTACATTAACTGCATACACTAAATGCACTATGTCACGATTGTGTGTGTTTGCTAATAACCATCACGCACTTTCAGAATTTACTGGACAAGTTAACAAGGAAACTTTCATATGCCTCACTGCATACCAAGTTCAACCTCGTATTTTTAATATTTATGTACATCTAACACGTCGTGAAAATATTCTACATCAAATTGCTAGCACACTTTCCAAACTCTTCTATAGACCCTTGAAAAGGCGAAAGGTTAAAGACTTTTATAACCTCCAATTAATTAAACGTACACACTCTCGGACATCACTCCTGACATTATATTCTAATAGAAACCTAAGACCTCGAAGATCAAAGATGCTAATACAGGGTATAGCATAAACACCTGATGGTTTTTAAAACACTCGGAAAAGTGTGATTGGTTAAAGATGAAGTTTACTCATGTTGAAAAGCGCACAATTATGTGGAGTTTCAGATGACATTGTTCACATTTTAAAAATAATGCCTGAGATGTCCACCCTGGTTTTCCACACACACTGCTCCATCCTGGCAGGAAGAAATTGCAATACCCGCCATAGAATGTTCTGTGAGATCTCTATGGCCATTTGAATGAGTTGCTTCAGCTCCAAGATGTTTGTTGGGCGTATTGTGTACACCGTATGTTTCACAACCCCGCTGTTGGATCTGGTGAACGTGCGGGCCACAGAATGTCGCCAAACTGTGAGATGTGCCTGGGAAACATCCATCTCAGTGTCCATATGCTAAGGTGGGCTATGTGAGCAGTAGCTCCATCTTGTTGAAACCAAAGCTTCCATATTGTAGGCAAGGGGATATCATCAAGAAATTAAAGTAAACATTTTCAGCATTGGGCAATAACGTGCAGATTTGACAGTCACCAAAGCACCTTCCTCGTCTTCAAAAAATGATGGGCCAACAATTGCATTTGAAAAACTGCACACCAAATCGTTACTTTTGGACTGTACAATGGCTGAGAGTGAAAGCTCACGGGTGTTATTTTTCAGCCCAAATAGCGACAATTCTGCTTGTTCATATATCAGTCGAGATGAAACTGAGCTTCATCAGACATGAAATGAGAATCAAGCAAATCGAGATAGCGATTCACCGAAGTTCGAAACTCGTTATAAAAATGAAATGTTAAATCGTATATGAAACATGCCATCTGAAACTCCATGCAATTGTGCACATTTCAACATGTGTACATTTGACCAATCACACAGTTTTTTCCGAGGGTTTTAAAAACCGTCCTGTATTTAAAATGTACAGTAATTTCTCTTATTGACGGGACAATGTTTTTAAATCCAATAAAGCGGCTGGTTCTTTTTACGGAAAGTTACAATGAAGTGTATTTACTCTTTTGGTTTTATTCTATTTACGCAACTGGTCCAATCAAAGAATCTATAAAATAGAAACTACAGTATAGGTCAAGGTGAATCTAAAGGTAAAGTGGTCCCACTACATGCCTTACGAGACCCTTGATATAGTACAGATATTAAGGCTCCACCTTTCTAGACTAGATGTCAGCCGAGTTATCCTGCGTGACGGCCGCCTTTACCGCCAGATCAAGCGTCTGGTAATGATTTATGTTAGAAGGTGAGTCGATCCAGGGCCACGGTTTGGGCTAGTTAAAAATCCTGACCCCACCGGACTCCAGATCTTCCGGCTTGTATAGTATTATTTTTACCAACTAAGCTACGGCATCCCCCACAAACTAAATAATAATAATAATAATAATAATAATAATAATAATAATAATAATAAAAAGTGATCCCACAACAGGCCCGGAGGCCCTTGGGGTAGTAGGAGGTTAAGGATCCCACTTTTTCTAGACAATCGGCACTTTATGTCAGCCGGGTTGTCAGCCCTGCGTGACGGCCGCCTTTACCCCCAGAACAAGCGTCTGGCACTCATTTCCGTTAGAGGCTGAGTCGACCCCAGGGCCATAGTGCCGCCAGAGGGTTTTGGTCAGTTTAAAAATCCTGACCTCAACGGGACTTGAATCCTGGACCCTCCGGCTTGTAGCTCAGTGCCTTAACCACTACGCTACGGCGTGCCCCCTATAATAATAATATAGTTAAATTAAACAAAAATGTTTCATCCCAAATGTCAGAACCGATACACAGAATATCTGGAGAAAATTTATTCGATTGCCATTTTTGGGTAATTACACTGTTCTGCATGGATTTTTTAAAAATAAATTAGCGTTTCTGAATCACAATTTCACACTGATTGCAAAAATGAAATCTGTTTGTGCGTACCACGACAGAATTTGTTTATAATTCAAAATTTTAAGTTTTGAATACTTTTCGTAATGTACGTACTGTAGTAATATTACAGTGTGCTTATCGTTTATTAGAAAGGCCCAACAGTTTATAATTTCAACTTTATTACTTAAAATGTGAAATAATATAACTATTATTATGTTTATACTTTCAATATTTTGGCAATAAGTTTGGAGACCAGGACAAATCGTGGTGCCCTCACAAAGTGTGTCGTAGTTGTGTTGCAGAGTTGAGGGAAAAAAAAAAAGTTTTTGTCCTTTGGTATCCCTATGATTTGGAGAGAACCTACTAATCGTGGAGATGATTGTTATTTTTGCACAGTTAAGGTAGCAGGATATAATGCTAAAACAAGAAAGATATTGTATATTCTAACATTCCCTCTGCTATTCGGCCCGTACCTCACGATCCCGATATTTCGGTTCCCTTATACCCTAATCAGATACACAGCCATCTGCATCCAGTATCACTGAAACTGAATCTCCAGTGGTTGATGAACCATGTGATTCTGATCATGATAGATGTTTTAATCAAAGTGAGCTTAATGAATTAGTGGGGGATTTAAATTTGCCTAAAGAATCAGCATTACTGTTGGGCTATAGGTTAAAAGAAAATAAAAGCATTGGCTGAGGGTATATATTTTTCATGGTACAGGCTTCCGGAGAAGGAACTTGCCCCTTTTCTTGCTGAAGAAGAAAATTTAGTATATTACCAAGACATCCCTGCTGTCTTTATAATTTTATAATGTAAACTATAATTCCAAAGAGTGGAGGTTCTTCATAGATTCTTCTAAAAAAGTCTTAAAGGTGTTTTGCTTCATAATGGAAACATTCATCCTTCCATTCCTGTGGCCTACTCTTTTGTTTTAAAGGAGACATGAAAATGTAAATTTTTTGTTACAAAAACTGCAGTACGAAAACCCCATCCATGGCTAGTCTGTGGAAATTTCAAGATTATTGGACTATTACTTGGTCAGCAAGCTGGTTTCACAAAATATCCTTGTTACTTATGTGAATAGGATAGCAGAGCTTGGTCAGAACACTGGGACAGGGAACAGTGGCCATGAAGAACTAATTTAATACCGGGCGGAATATATATATAAGAAGCGAACCTCTTATTGATCTTTCAAAAATATTGTTGCCACATCTCCATGTAAAATTAGGTTTAATGAAATAATTTGTGAAAACTCTAGATAAAGACAGTGAGTGCTTTAAAAATCTTTGTGTTACATTTCCTTCATTATCCTATGAAAAAATTAAAGCTGGTGTATTCGTTGGCCCACAAATTCGAAAATTGATGATGGACAGTCAGTTCGAGAATACTTTGAGTCGAGAAGTGAAGTACGCATGGAATGCTTTCAAAGATGTTATTTTTAATTTCCTTGGAAATAAAAAAAAAAAAGACCCAAATTATGTTAACATAGTGAAAGTGATGCTACAAAATGTCAAACAGATTGGTTGCAACATGAGTGTCAAAGTATATTTCCTTCATTCCCATCTAAATATTTTCCCGGATAATTTAGGAGATTTTTGTAAGGAATACCACGATATCAAAAATATGGAAATGAGGTATCAAGGGAAGTGGAGTATTAACATAATGTCTGACTATTGCTGGATGTTAAACGGGACTGCTCTGAACAACATGCGAGAAGATCAAAGAAGAGAAAATTTGAAATGCAATATTAGAGTAAGGTTATGAATGTGCTTATAATTATTAATTATTATCATTATTATTAAGTAATGATTAATTAGTGGCAAATAACAAATTTTTGGCCTAATTCTTCACATAAAATTCTTGTTGAAAGTAGATATAATTTCATTTCTAGTTATTCATGAATATTTTTAAAATCTGACGTGATGGGAGAAAATTGAAATCATTTTCGAATTCAGCACAAAAAATCCGTTTAGAATCACCTATCGGATTAAAGAAAATAACAAATAATTTTTAAAATGCGGAACGGTGTTATTAATCTACTGTCTCAGGTTTCGCTTTTAAGTGTTTCGGCCGATATGACACACCATTTAACTATTTCAAGCCAAATGTAGGCCTATATTACAGTGAACACGAATCCCATAGATTTAGGCTACTTCTCTTCAGAAAGAACCAAAACTCTGGATTTTTAAAATCATCGTCCCAACCGTGACCTGAGCATGATAACCATTAATTCGCCAATAAGGATGATGTAATTTGAAAATGCATTATGAATGACACTCTTTAGACTTAAAAGTGAAAATATATGCCAACAAAAATATCATAAGTCTTTCATATTTAAATAAGCCTTGTGTTTTTTCTGTAAAGTACATCATAATATCTGGAAGTTAGAGAAATCACACCTAGCAAGTTTCCGGTTGTTAATACAAAGAAAGAAGTCATTCTAAGATTGTCTTCATGTATTTATTTTAGATTTTGTTTATGCACACAAGTACGGAAGTATCTGCAATTTCTTTTATGTAATATCCACTTCATCGGAATAATTAAACATAGTATCTCATTTATCTGGGGGCACGCCGTAGCGTAGTGGTTAAGGCACTGAGCTACAAGCCGAAGGGTCGAGGGTTCAAGTCCCGTTGGGGTCAGGATTTTTAAAACTGACCCAAACCCTCTGGCGGCACTATGGCCCTGGGGTCGACTCAGCCTCTAACGGAAATGAGTACCAGACGCTTGTTCTGGGGGTAAAGGCGGCCGTCACGCAGGGCTGACAACCCGGCTGACATAAAGTGCCGATTGTCTAGAAAAAGTGGGAGCCTTAACCTTCTACTACCCCAAGGGCCTCCAGGCCTGTTGTGGGATCACTTTACTTTTTATCACATTTATCTAAGCACTGGTTTATATAAACGAAAAGCATGTAGTTGAAACTTAAAAAAAAAGTTTTCCTCCAATTTTAACACAATAGAACGAGAAAAGTTAAATTTCAAGTTCATCAACTTCTAATAAACAATTTATCGAACTTGATAGACTTGGGAACAAATGTATGACTGGAACCCTTAGATTCAATGCCGCATTCACTAAGACCATCAACTGGTCCCTATCCTCATACCACCGATATCCAGTTTCCTAAGATTCATCCAAATAATATCCTCCTGCCTGTATATAGACGTTCCTAATGACATTTTATCAAATAATTCCCCAATACAACTTATGTAAGGATTTCTACTATCACCTATTCCAGCTACACACCTGCTTATCTCATTCTTCTAGAATTAACTCTGAAAATATTAGGACGATATAAATTATCGCGCAACCCCATTGTGCAGCATTCACTATTCCCCAATCATATCCTACTGTGATCATAAAAACCGGCTATCAATTCGATTTTAAAAGCAGTCTTTAATAGGCATATAGCTGTCCTTGATTCAGCAGGGCCTAACGTGAGTCCCGATTCGTAATACTTGTTAATAGATTTTTTCTTTCTAGAAATGAAATACGATTCTGGTCATGTTTAATACTAAGTGTAATTTGGTTGTCGTAGTAAACTGGAATAATTAATATGAATTATTTAAATTATGATACAAACGTAATAATAATAATAATTTATATTATCTGATGGAGGAGTTTAGACAGAAAGGTCTCTTCCATTTCACCAGAGTTAAATAATACAGATATTAACCAATGATAAATTATCCCCCATTTGTCGAATGTTCAAGATGGACGAAGTTCAAAAGGCCCTCCGTAGTTCAAAAGTATAGTTGAACATGTCTGGATCACTCAGGTATGTTTGCATCATTATAACTCAAATAGTTACCTCAAGGGCGATAAGAAAAAAATATTCTTAAAAACTTGAGGCATGAATTACTTCTGATGTATAACTATTTCCAGTCTTACGTTAGAGTATTTAAATATAATAATATCGATGATTATTTAAAAATAGCCGACACGTTTACTTAACACCGCCTACAAGTGTGGTACGTTTTGAAAGAAATTTCAAGAGTTTGCAATTTTTTTATTTGGAAATTCCCCGTAAAGAACATTGCACTATCACAAGTAAGAAACCTGTTACTAGTATACAAACGTAGAATATAACTGTCAAGGACGTATGAAGCTGGAACCGTAACAGGTGACATACTTAAATGGAAGATGATACTTTGTTCATCAATGGAAAAAAACTGGAGGGATGATGACAGAGAACTGATCTTACGAGGTTGGCTAAGGTTAGAGGAGAGGGCAATTCCATGCACTTTCACATACACACAAATACACGTACCATTCAATTTGTGTGTGTGTGGCAAAGTCTCTCAAGAAAACTTTCGCGTCCATCCAGTCAGTTGCTTGTCGACATTCAACCATAGTGGACGCCACTGGACACTTGCAACTATGGGGACTAAAACCACGTTATTAGTGCTAGGTAAGTTAATGTACAGGATATGTCTAAAGCGGATACGCTTTCTAGAACTTCTTATGAGCAACATGTGCATTATATTGCAATGTTAGAATCAGTGTTACTCTCTCGTAATATTTTTTTATCTTTAATGGAAATACTGAATACTCGAATTCGTGACTTTCAAGGAGTCATAACATAACTCTTTGTCGAATTTCTTATTTCAATGTGATAACTAATAAGATACATATTGGAAGTGATAAAGTTCGGTTGTTTTAATTACTGATTTAAAAATAAAATTCCATTCCATTATCTTAGTTTAAGCTCTCACCTTACAGTTCTTTTTACATAACACACCCCAGCCAAACCTTACATTAAGAAACAACTAATTTCCCATTAATTGATAATATGACAACACTCCCATTAATAAAACCATAGAACGAACTTCCGCAATAGGGATTTAAACTATACATCATATCAACACTTTCTTGACCACACAATGACATGGAAGACCTCCCCGAAAGAGTGATCGATCAGCTCGGTGTCAGAGCTTCCTCTGCGACAACACAACATGAAGACCAAACAAACACAAAACATACACACACACATTCATACTAAACATGGCGAATATAATAGGGATGATTATGATGGCCAGATGATGTTCGGGAAATTTTTGGGCCTTAACATTTCCTGACATTTGTCTTACAGGTGAGGAAAAATCCCGAAAGAAAAATATCACCCAGGAAATTTGTCCCGACCGGGTATCGAACACGGACCCGCTGCGTATGAGGCAGAAAAACAATAAATAAGTTAATTGACATAAAGTATATGACTATAAAATATGTTCTAGTTAAAAAGCTAGATAACGTATTAATTTGAATTATGAATTAATATTATATAGTCAATACTGATACAATGTATGACAAAATAAAATTATAAAATTAGAATCCGCATGCTGCCGTCGTTTTCAACTTGAATTTTTAAATTAAACATAATAAATCAAATTGAGTACTACGTCACTTTGCAGATACTAATTTTATAATCTTGGATTAATATTAAATAAATAAATTGTGTAGGCAAACAATGTTCAGGTACTTTGAAATTCACAATGGGTTAAAGCAAGGAGATTCACTACACTCTCTCTCTTCTACTATTCAATTTTGTACTAGAAAATGACATAGGCCTATAAATTTTCAGTTATATTATAGGGACTCTAACTTTAAGGGAGGAGGAAAGATTACGAGTATTTAAGAATATAATTCTTAGGGAAATTTTTGGACCAAAGAGAGATGAACAGGATGTGAATGGCGAAGAGTACATAACAGTGAGCTACGTGATCTTTGTGGGAAATCAGATGTAATAAGAAGAGTTAAGTCTCGTAAAGTGTGATAGGCAAGACATGTGCACCGATGGTGATTGAAAGAGGGGCATGGAAACTTCTTGTATGAAAACCCCAGAGGTAAATCACCCAGCAATTAGACCAATAATGAGGTGAGAGAATAGTATTTACCACGATTTGAGGGAAGTAGATTATACACGGGATGTGGGTTTTGAGGTGGATGAAACGGAATTTGGGCAGGTTTTCCCACGATTATTTTCCCATGCCACAAATTTAATTCCATCATTTCTCCATACTCATCTCATCCATTTCGTTCATCCGGCTATGACGTAATCTCACATTTTGGTCATTAGGGTATTAATACTGTAATAGGAGAAGTATAATAGGCTAATAATTGTCTTGTTAATAATGTGCGTCGGACGTAATCGGCCGGCCCTCTTGTTCATAGGGATTTCATCTCACCTCATCCCTCGACTCGACTTTGATTTGGACACGACTTGAGGATATTATATTATATTTATCAAACTCATTGTCTTCAAAACACAACTTTATGTCTACAACACCATGTTTTCAGTCACTGTAAATCAACTACTGATAACTCTGCTTAATATAGTCAAAATAATTAAACTTTTAATATAATTCTTCAATCCTCGTTTTTTTAATATAAATGTTAGACATAAGAGGATTACGTTAGAACACAATGACGAATGGCAGATATCACAGCACAAACATGCCGTTACGTAAACAGATCTCCCTTTGATATTTAAGAATAACCGAGTTATTTTTAACGCTTGAGAAAAAATATATAGGCCCACTTCATAACAAAATCAATGTCCATAACTAATGTCTCCACGAGAATTATTTACATACATATTTTACGCCATAGCAAAATAAAAATCAAGGTAATATTATGATAAATGTGTTCCAGTTCTTACAAAAATTGTAATTAAAACCTAAAATATAAAAAAATAAATGTTTGTTTAAGAGAGTAGTTATAGTTCCGGATTCTTGAACTTTACATTTCATGGCAATGACACATTAGTTCTAAACGGGTTCGATTAAAAACCTTGTACTCTTAAGACTATTCATGGCTAGATAGAAGATTAATTGCAATGTGGTTATGAAAGCAGATTATTTTTTAAGGCTCCCGGTACTAATAGCGGTATTTTTTTTTATTTATGTAACTTATTTATTACCGTTTATGTTCTACTTTTTTTTTCTGTTTATTGTACAATAAGAATACAATAAATTGTTCATTTTTAATACCATGGTTCCATCCTCTAGATCTGCATTAAGCTATCAACATGTTGATAGGTAGAAGCTCTAATTTTAATTTTAATGATTTTATAGAATAGGAAGTAGGGAAAATAATACATTCTATCACATCTACAAAAAGTCACGCTCGATTGACGTAATTCCTGTCTCTGTCCAGCAGATGACAACACAAGGAGTGCCGTGATAAGTGTATTCAAACCTAGTAGCAATTTGTTTTAGTTGGATTTCTCTACTTATATCAAATAGCTAATCAGATGCTCTCGCGAGGCTGATTGGACCCTGTTCGTTGTATTATATTTAAGAAAAAAGTATGGCATATCCGGTAATCAAACCTGGACCTTTGGGATTACAGCCATACAATCCAACCATTATACTACAGAGGTAGTGAAAATAGTAGACGAATTACATAAAACCCCAGAACTATCATTCAGTCGCTGTATATTTAAATTAGATTAGATTAGATTAGATTTATTTAGCCTGGTGGAGTTAAGGCCATGTGGCCTTCTCTTCCACTCACCAGGATAAACATATATTACATCAGAATATAACAAGTTGAATTAACTCTAATATTAAATACTAAATAAAAATTTGATTAAAAAGATAATATCTATTATATTACGATCTAATTGCCACCAGTTAATGTTAGTTAAAATTAAGACTAAAACTAATAATAAAATGTATACAAGCAAAACATATTAAATTGTCCCTGTCTAATGATAAAAAACAAAGAAAAATAATGAGATATAGAAAACTAATCTTACGATTATAGAATATTTAAAACAAGGCAAAAGAAAATATTTGTTATTCTTAATATTATTTTCATAAATAACTGAATTTATTAATGGTTAAAAGAATACTATCTGAAGTGTATAAGTTAGTCTGTTATTAAATAATTCTTTAAATAGCTGTATATTAAAAAAAATGAATTATTCATTTTAAGGAACCGGCTGTTCATCACGACTATCGTCATAATACAGCTTACGGACCCCTTTAAGGTGGTAATAACAAGTCCTTGGTCTAATTAGATTGCAGAAAGATCCAATTAAAATATTGAAAACGCTTTAAATGGTTAATTTGTTTAGAACATTGGAGAAAAATATTCACAATTTGCATAAGTTTAACGAAGCGTAATAATGAATATCTGATTTATATGCTTGTTCATTGATGCGCTTCGTTTATCACTAAATTATGTGGAGTGCTGCAATTTGCTTGTACCACGAGCGTGACATATTGTACTCAAATGATCCAAGATCCATTGCTTAACATGGTCTTGAAACCTGTTCTAACCGTACCGTAAGATTATGACATTCATTAAGACCGTGCGAGTGTTATTCACAGCATTTTCACAAGATCGACAGTAGATCATATTAGGCATACATATATAAAGCTAAATACTGTATAAAGACAAAAAGTATTTCCAATTTTTTGTAAAGATAACTTAAAGATTTTACTTAATCTCTATTTGAAAAAAAAAATCAATTTTAATGCACAATATTTTTAAGAAACTGTGATTCCAAAAACAATTAAAATGATTAAAACGGGAAAATCATATAAAGCAAAAATGTATATACTAAACAAACATTAAAGTTTTAGACAATCGGGATGAGATCTCAGACGGGGTTGACAACCCTGCACGACGGCCGAAATTACCAACAGAACATACACCCGGTACTCATTTCAGTTAGAGGCTGAGTAGAACCCATGACTTTGATGCCGCCAGAAGGGTTTGGCCAGTTTAAAAATCCTGACCCCATCGGGACTCTCCGGTTTGTAGTATGTTGCGTTAACCAACTATGCTACAGCAGGCCGAAATTAACTCTATATCCAGATTAAATTATAAGAGATTACCATTTTGGCTTTAGGCGAAAAATATTAACAATATTGACAGATATTCACTGCCTATAACAGTTTTTAAAATAGTGGGAATACAATCAACCAGTGCATTTTTTTATAAGTTTAAGGTTGAGAAAGCTAGCTATAACGGCTGGAGAACAGACATGCTGAACACATGTCACTCCCTTTACTGGCAGGATGATTGTCCGCCTCTGTGATGTGAGGCCAGCACCCAGCACTTAGACTATTGGTAGGCCAAGGGCCTTCTAGGCCTGTCGCGCCATGGATTTTAAATTTATGTATATAGGGTCTATAACTAAATTAAACAGATTATATGTAATTCATTATTATCCATTAATTAGATAGTTTACTTTTATGTGGACAATCCACTTATCCAAAAAAGTAGTCCTATATAACGATAAAACCAAGTTTTTGCATGTTGGCAGAAAAGCACGACTTTGCATGGTCAGCAGACTGAAAACTTGATCTCCTTCGTGACTTACCATTCTGGTTAGTACTTGTATAGTAGCAAAACGACACGCCCTCTATCTTCTGGTGCAATATATACACCCTAACATTGTTAAATTTACCTGAAGCTGATAATATCTCTTAAGCAAATTTGGCTATTTTACGAAGTTTTAACTATAACCTTTATTCACGTAATATTACGTTATGAAGCAACCATTTCCTTGCAATGATCAGATTATATCTTTAGTCTCAATAATTAACAGAATAAATTCCCAGGTATTCTATTATCTAGTTCATTTCAAAATTGCCATAAAATTGTTATGAATGAAAATTCACGCATTTAATGTAATTACTGGTTATAGTTATAAAAATGTTTGAATTATTATTTGTATATGTTTTATTATTAGGTCTGTAATGACTTTGTTTTTACGTTTTTAATATTAATTATTATTAATGTACAATATATCCATTTTTTAATATTTTGTGGAACAATTCCCTGAATAATAGTTTCTACTCCTTCAGGAAAAGGTCGAACAATATTGTTATTGTTACTGTTACTTGCAATGTAAACGAATTAACTGTATTCAAATTAGTATTGCGCTTAAAGCAGATCAGCTAATCAACAGAACACTTGTGAAATGATAAAAGTGTTACGTTTTAGAAGAATTAAAAAGTGTTGACTCATGGATTTTTTATTTCGTTAATATAGCACTATAATAAATTATAACCGATCAAATTATAATTATTTAATTAAATTATATCAAATGTTAGATTTAAATGCTGTCATTCTGAAGACTGTGTCAAATCTGAAGCTTGGAGTATGAGTTTTAATTCAATATAATGATATATTAAAGATAATAGAAGATCCATCAAGAAGATCCTAATGTTTTCCAAATAGATATCGACTTTATGAGTTCTATGGGCTCAAAAGGTACGTACCACCATACAAAAAAAATCACAGCTAAGATAAACACAGATGCAGAATGAGTACTATAAGGCCAATATACAGGGTGGACCGCTCGAATGGACCTAATTTCAATTGCTTGTTACTGGCAAACGGTTGAAGATAGAAACTTAAAACAACGTTCATAGTACAGAAAAACTCACCAAGTTTCGAATCCTGTCGGTAGATGGCACAAAGATACGTTTCTCGTTCTTAGATTTATTGTTTGTGAAAATGGCGACTCCGCAGATGAAAGCGCAAGCTGTTTTGTGGTATGCGGAGTTTAAATCAATCATTAGAGTTCAAAGGGAGTTCCGGCGTGTGTTTAACCGTGATGCTCCAACTGCTAGAAGCATAAAGAAGTGGCGTGATACATTATTAGCTACAGGATCTGTGTTGAAGAAGCATGGTGGTGGTCGCAGAGCATCCGATGAAATGGTAGCAAATGTTCAAGCCGCATTTGAGCGAAGCCCCCGGAAGTCATTAAGAAGAGCTTCGCGGGAACTTCAAATACCAAAATCGACATTACAACGGATTGTCCACAAACGCCTCAAACTGCACGCATATAAAGTGCAGTTAGTGCAACGTCTGGAGCCGAATGACATGCCGAAACGAGTGGAATTCGCCAATACGATGCTGGACCGTCTCGGCGCTGATCCTGACTTCATGACCAAGATTTTCTTCTCGGACGAAGCCACTTTCCATTTGTCAGGCAAGGTAAACCGGCATAATGTGCGGATCTGGGGATCGGAGAATCCTCACGCTATTCAAGAGCATGTTCGTGATAGTCCGAAGATGAAGTTTGGTGCAGTTTGTCACATAATAAGGTCATTGGACCGTTTTTCTTCGCCGAGAAAAACTGTTCGTGGTACCACATATCTTGACATGCTGGAGCAGTTCTTCTTTCCACAAATTGAACAACTGCAGCCTAACATCGTTTTCCAGCAAGATGGTGCTCCTCCCCACTGGTCCAATGAAGTTCGTACGACTTTGGACAACATTTTCCCTGGCCGTTGGATTGGTAGGGGAGGACCAATCGCGTGGCCCCCGAGATCTCCCGATTTAACACCACTGGATTTCTTTCTCTGGGGCTATGTCAAAGATAAAGTTTACACCACCCCAGTCAAAGACCTTCGTGATCTTCGTGAGCGCATCATAGAGGCTATTGAGAACATTCCAGAAGACATACTCCAACGTACTTGGCAAGAAATTGTTCATCGCTTTGATATCGTCACAGTGACTGCTGGGGCTCATATAGAGATGTGGTGATCTGGATATCAAAACTTGGTGAGTTTTTCTGTAATATGAACGTTGTTTTAAGTTTCTATCTTCAACCGTTTGCCAGTAACAAGCAATTGAAATTAGGTCCATTCGAGCGGTCCACCCTGTACATAGAAAATAATATTTTATCAGTAGAAATGTTTATTTTTGAAGTTGTAAAAATCTATACACGCACATGTAATAATTCAATTTCTGCACTCTCAGTGACAGACCGCGAGGTTTTAACTGGGCAACGTTGCTTAAGCAACGATTGTTAGATGAAGAAGTTACCTCCTCCATAAATCCAGTCGTAGGCCTATGACAAGAATTATAACTCAGTGGCACTTTCGAACCCTAAGGTCCATCGTCTCGCGCGCTCGTAAGCTTCCCATACAGCCATACCCTGAGCTAATGTTTTTCGATCATTCCCTACATAATTCACTACCCTCAAATAATATTTAATGCTATTTTCTCTTACTTGGTCTACCTACTGGGGTTTCCCTCTGGTTTTCCTTCAAAAAGTTTCCATACTTCTCTTTCATTCCCCATTCGTGGCACATATCCTACCCATCATAGTATAAGAGACATGACTTCTTATTCTTATTATATTTGGTTTCCCATAAAAGATAATCTTGTGTCCTTTTCGGGGATGAATTTTGGTTACTAGTCTCTATTTGCAAATTTCTTACTTTTATATTTTTTCTTATCTGAAATCTCTACGTTTCCACTTGTTAGTCTACTTTAATTTTTTATTTGCAGTATCAATTTGGGCAGTCTTTCTACTTCTATTCTTCTGACCTGGGTCATACTGTTTCATTGCATTATCTTGTGTTTAGTCCACCGCTGTGGTCTCGAGGTAGCGTGCTGCCTTGTCACGCAGCGGGCCCGGGTTCGATCCCCGGTCGGGGCAGTTTTTCTGGGTGAGGTTTTTATCGGGGTTTTTCCTCACCTGTAAGACAAATGTCAGGAAAACTTTAAGGCCCAAACGGTCCCCGAAATCATATGGCCACCATCATTATCATCCTTACCATTATCATTATCATCATCATCCTTCACCGGTGTGGAAAGCAACGGGAAGCTACCACACCTACACAATTCCCTAGTAAAGCTACAAGCATAGCATGAAAATGCTATGATTGCAGTGAAGGACCTGCCTTCGGGCAGAATTACTATGGATTTTGCGTTTTATTCTGCTTACGTTCTAAATTAGTTTCTTAGTTCGTTTTTTTTCAATTAATTATATTTTATTAACTCCTATTTCTTAATTAGTTTTTCAATTATTTAGATTTTTTAGTTTCAGAAAGTTTTAAACTACTGTACTTCATACGAAATATTAATATATTGTTATAAATTTTATTTATTCACATCAAAGATTTACTGTAACATTGAGATAAAAAATAATATTCCAAATTAATAAAAATATAGATATATTGGAAGTAAAATAAGCAAAAGTAATAAATCATACAAAGCACGCGTATCATATTAAGTCCCGTCCTAATCTTCACAAAAAGTATTCATTTATCTAATTAAACCCGCAGAAAAACTTGGAACAAGACTGAAGGAGTTCATAATAATACACTCTGATCACGAAATTATTAAATATGCCCTGACGAACAAGTGATTAACGTGCTCGCTTCTGGTCCCAAGGTTCAAAAGACCGGTGTCGGTGGATTTTTTTAGGATATAGAAATCTTGAGTATAATTTCCTTCCGAAGGGAAGTAAAGCTATAAATTCCGTGTCGTAATTTTTTTCTCTCCCCCCCCCCATTCAATCAACGCATTTTAACTTCTCGCCTCACAGGTACCTTTACGTGCGACACGCCACCTGGGCCTGGCCTTAAATGACACGACCTGTCGAGAGAGGGATCTTAACTATGGCTCACATACATACTTTTTTGACCACACAAGGACGTGGAGGGCGTCCCTCACTTCATTGTAAGGGCCTCTTCCAAGACAACACAAAATTATTACGAAACACATCATTCACATACACTTTCATACTAAAGTGTCGTAGATTTACAGTGCATAAAATAGCCTCAAGCTTCTAAGCAAAATTTGTTGGCCCTTTTACACCTATCTTACGACGCTAATGATTGGATATATTAAGAATATCATTAAGTACAAACTACGAAATTGCGCATAAAATTTAAAAAATGGTGCCCCTTATTAACTCAATGTCCACAAACTTACCATACAAGCTACCTGAATGAACATGTTAAGTAAATACAACCTGCCTATGAAATTATTAATACACTTTAAATAATGGTGCTCCCTATTAACTTAAAGTTTGTATTTTTTTTTTAGTAAATCCATAGTTTTTAATTGTATTCATAGTTTTTATTTTATTTTAAGGGGGTAGAATTTGATTTGGAATATATGGGAAACTACAAACTTACCACACAATCTATCTAAATCACAAGTGCATTTATGCGCCTTAATAATTACAATGTTCAAATAAACAGAACCTGTTATTTGGAACGCATGAAACAGGAAACATTGGCAAACTTTTCAAGGAATTCCCATAAGTACGTTACGGAAACTTTTCAACAAACGTAACAATTTATTAAATAATAGCAGGCTCCTAGAGAAAACACAAGATAAACATTAAGTTGACATCTACAAGATATTGTAAGTGTGCTAGTAGAATTAGGCCTACAGCGAAATTTAAGAATGTAGACTATAAAACGTATACCGTATGTAAAATTTGTAGATGCCGAAAGGAAGTAATGAAATGAAGTTGCTAATTTTTTGTAATAATTTTATTTAAATTACATGAATTCTTAAATAATGCGGAATCATGTTTGTTACTAAAATTCTAGATTCTTCAGTTCTCGTAAATGACAGAAATCACGATTAAAGTTTTACTCAATACAGATTAAAAACAAAAATTAAAATATTTAAAATCAATATAAAAATTTTGATTGTATATAGTAATTCAGAATGAACTGTGTAAAAAAGTAAATATTTTAAATTCACAAAATAGAAAGGTAGGCCTACTTTAATCCCCCAATTACACAAAATGGTGTAGTGAAAATCCGCTTTAATTACTTTCCATTGAATAACAGGCGTGCTTCGAAATATCATACAAATGCAATACAACTTTTTATGGTGAAATGGGGAAGTAGAATTCAATGAAGAGTGTGAAATGAGTGAGACCATAAAATCGAATAGCCTGCATTTTCCTGGAAAAGTTAATATTTGCATCAATAATACATGTCTTCTATTTCTTTGATCAATTTTTTTAATTTGTGTGTTTTTCTTCTTGTTAAAACTCCGCAAATCAAAATTCTGAATAAACATTGTGAAGACTTGTGGTATTACGAATTAAATTTAATTGGTCATTTTGTTAACCATGCAAATGCATAACTTTCTGAGGTATTTACCTTATGTAATATCTTAAAATTTTAAATACCCAAATCTAAATATGACCTCTAAATAGATAGAGATCCGTGAAATTCGCGAGTCGCAATAACGCGAAGTACTATAATTTGTCATTTTCTTGTACACTTTCTTAACTCCACTTCCCATAAATTCTAAAAAAGCATTTATGAATAGCGAAATAACGCGAAATCCTACGATAACACGAAATAACAAGGAAATTTAAAATTTTCATTGAATTCCGGAGATTTTTTTGTTCTTTTCGTGAAATTTTATAATGAATTTTTATACACTGTTTTCGAATTCCATCTTCTTCTTAATTGCCATATCTGCTTCCTCCATGCACTCTTGCAAAGGGAAATTGTTGCTAAGTGTTCACAACATAGAGGTAATATTTTCTGTCCTCCTCATGCTCAAATATGATCTCTCCATAGTTTTTAAGTTCTATGGCCAATATGAATTCCAAGAAATACGAATTATATTAACATGTAAGGTAAGTTTTTTCCACCTCAATTTTTGCAGACATAATTATCAATTTTATATCAACCAGTAATGGTATGGTGAAATTAAATGTTTCTTACCTCTCCTCATATAAATCTTCTAAGTTGATCGCGATTTCGAGACTATAACTGTCTCATCCTCAGAACTTTGTTGGCGACTGGTGTTCTGTCTTCGAAACCGCGATCAACTTAGAAGATTTATATGAGGAGAGGTAAGAAACATTTAATGTCACCATAAATTAAACCTCATAGTGATTAATTCCTATAAAAGTTAAATAAAAACAGTAATGGTATGTTCAAATCTAGACAAAACATTTCTAAGTATAAGCAAGCTAAAAGTTGACCTTAAACTATTGGATATATCATTCTTATTGTGTGTAATATACTAAACTAGGATTTAAAAGAATCAAATTTACATTTTTTTTAGAATAACGCCGCCGAATTCCCAATAACATCGAAATCTTGAAATTTTAAAACGAATTTTCCCTAAAAATAAAACCACTTTCACGGATCTCTACTAATAGGTAATTAACTAATTCACTGAATTATAGTTTAACTAGTTCATAAAGAACAGATCCAAATACATTTTTTTTTTTCAGTAAAACAATCAAAAATCCATACAAGAGAGAGTGTTTCTTTTTCTCGTGTAAGAAGTTTTTGGACATTCTAATTTTACAGAAAATGTTATATTAAGTTAATTCAAATTATCGAATTGTAATATGGTTATTATTCCAATCATATTATATGGATCCGAAACGTAGTCTCTCACTTTCAGGGAGGATGCAAGATTACGAGTATTTGAGAATAAAATAATTAGGAGAATTATTTTTACAAAGAGAGATTAATAGATAGGTGAATGGAGGAGACTACTAACAATGACCTACCTGATATTAATACAATACCAGATTTAAAATCTCAGAGACTGCGATGGTCAGGGCATGTGGCAAGAATGAGGAATGAAAGATGAGCATGAAAAACTTAACCGCGTATTAAAATGTATTTATAGGGCAAAATAAAAATATATTGTTAATTTGTTTCGATCATAAAAACTAGAAACTTAGGTCAAAAATTCATAGTAAGAGAAACATCATGATTTAAAATGTATTTCAGTCGCAAGTAAGGTAAAAGATGACCCCATGATAGAATCATGTACTGTTGAATGATCATTAAGATATTTGTTCTCCCTATTCCTTTCTCCTTTATTACAATAGAGTCATGACAAAATATTCAGAAATACAATAAATTATGCATGAACGTGGTATGCTTTGAATAAATATCTTACTCAACTGGACAAAGCATAAAAGAAAGAAAAGTCACAAAACAATGGGAAGTTTTGTTATGTCGCGCATAACAAATTGTGAGGTAATTTTACAAGACATATCCTTTAATTAAACTTAATTGCACAAAACAGTTATCTGTGCTAGACAATTTAGAAAAGTCACAATGCAAGAACACAATTCAAAGTTTTAGTAAGAAAAAATATTGAATAGCATAGAGTTTAAAGGAATTATAGATACTTACAAAATGGTGTGAAGGAATTCGATAAATTTAGAAGTTGAACACATCTTACCTGAAAAAAAAAAATTGTAATTTAAAAAATAAGTAGAATACAAGGCAATTAACGTTTACTTCTGCAAGATGTAAAAAAAAGTAAAAAAAGGAACTGGTTAACCAAAGAAGAAATCGTATTTTAACATCTCACTACGAAGGAAAAAGTAAACTTGTAATCAAAAATAAACCAGTGTAGAAATAGCCAAACTTTAAACATATGATATCACGGTATCTTAATATTAATCAATTTTCTAAGATCTAATAATATTACATTTGCTGGATCTAATAATCAATAGCAATCAAGAATATTTCAGAAACATTTTAGAGAACAACTAGTGATGTCTTTAAAAAGCAGATGTTTTGATATTGCGAGGATTTCATAGATACCAAAAAGCAAAAGATGCCAAAAGTGTCTCAAATAAATACAAAAACATTTCCAACAAGGTAATGATTATTACATTACACTAGTTTACATATTTGTTTTATCTTTCTCCAATCAGAACACAGACATTTAATATCTGTAAAATAGTTTCAAATGGATTATGCTTACATGTATAAAGTTTCAAAAATACTGAATGAAATAACTGTCAGCCCTAACGGTTATAATGCTTGCCACTGGTTTTGAAATTCGGGGATTCAAACACTCTTGGAATCGATTCATTTTTTTAAAGGACGTAAAAGTTCTGTTATGGCTTCTCCAGATGGGAAGTAAAATTGCGGGTACAAAAACTCAAGCCTGAAATAGGCCTCTGAGCAAAATTTAACGGTCTTTTCATGTACAGATTTGAACTGTTGCGCTGATGACTTTAGTTTTTAAACAGTTAACTAACTCACTGTCACTATCGAACCCGTAGGTTCATGGCAGCGCAGACAAACTCTCCATATATCCCTATCCTGAGCTAGTTTTCCAATCATTCCCTTATAATCTACTTCCCTCATATCATAGTTAATATTATTCTCCCACCTCAACTTTGGTCTACCAACTGGGCGTTTTCCCTCGTTTTCCTACATGAAGCTAACATGCACGTCTTTCATTTCCCATTCGTGCCACATGTCCTGCTCATCGCAGTCTAAGAGCCTTAACTGTTATTATATCTTGAGTTGTCCATTTCCATTATATAATGTATTTCTATGTATGATCATATATTTAGTTTTATTGATATTTACTTCAAGTCCCAATTTCATAGCGTTACTCAATAGTGTGTGCGTGTTGGCCTTTAGTATCTCCTCGCTATCGCCCAATAGTACTACATCATCAGCATAAACAGCGTATAAATATCAATGAGTTGTAGGCCTTCTTCATCTAAAAATTTGCTGGCATGCTCCAGCACAAAATTAAATAGTACAGGAGATAGTGCATCTCCTTGCATCAAGCCACTGTGGATTTCAAAAGTATCCGAAAACTATTTGACTACACGCACCCTACTCTTTGTGCCATTTAGACACATTCGTATAAGTCTAACTTTTTAGGAATTCCGAACTCCAGCAGGATACTACATAACTTCTCCCTCTTAGTTGAATCGTATGTCTTTTTGAAGTCTAGGTACAATTTATGTACAGTAGGATTATACGCCCATTTAATTTCTAAAATCTGTCTTATACTAAAAATCTGATCTGTTGTAGACCTGTTTCTTCTAAATCCACAATGGTGATCTCCTAGAATGTAATCAATATAAGGAGTAAGTCTGTTTACTAATATATTTGTTAGAATTTTGTACGAAGTTGAAAGTAATGACATAATGAGATGGCCCTGTAGTTGTTGCAATCAATTATATCTCCTTTCTTATAAATTGGTACGATAATCGATTCTTTCCATTCATCTGGGAGAACTTATTTTTTCCAAATCATATTAAGCAACAGGCGCGGCATATTCTGTCCATCAATTTTCCTCCCCCTGATTTTATCAGTTCTGCTGGGATCTCATCTGAAACTGATGCTTTATACATTTGCAATTTTTCTATCGCCATTTCAACATCTAATTCACTTGGTTCTGCAACTAGCATTCTGTTATCTGTTAATTATCCTCTTCAATGTCATGTTCTGTATGTACATTTAATTAATGTACCTTTTCCATCTATTTAATATACTACTGGAATCTGCAATCATAACCCCATTTTCATTCCGAATTATGTTTGTTCTAGCCAAAACCCCTTTCTTCTCTATCCTAATTCCCTGATGTAATTCTATAATGTTCCTATTTTTGGTATTCATTTCAGGACCATTAATCTTTCCTCTCAAATATTCCCTGTTTTTACTCTTTAGTAACCTCATGGTTTACCGTCTAAACTAACCAATTGCTCTAAATTTACCTCATTTGGCTCGTGTAACCATTTCATTTTTGCTAGCTTTCGTTTTTAAACAGTTATTAAATAAAATAATTCAAAATAACTTACGAAGTAGAAGAATTAAACAGTATAAAGAAGAGTATCAATTTAAAAGGTATCAATCTTCAATATCTCGAGTCATCAAGTATAGGCAATCTATAACATCTCAAATCATCCGTGTTGCGATTCAAAAGAGGACGAGAAATTACCAATAAATATTTATTTTACGTGACATAAATCTAAAAAACTGAACCCACTGATTTATTTTCCTTCCAGGAAATCATTCTGCGGATTTTACATCCTCAAAGCTGTCTCTAGCAGTCCTAGGTAACATGTATAAATAATTTTAATAATGGTAGATGTATGTCCGGCAATACTGGTAGCCCTAGAGCAATTTCGACCAAACTCGATACACGTATAACTTACAATATGGAAAATATATCTAGGGTTAGAAATACCTAACATCTCAAGAGAGGCAAACATTCCTTAATAATTTTAAGTACTAATGTAAAAAAATTGGAGTGAGAAACAGGCCTCAAAAGGATGCAAATTCCTTGTAGATTATGACTATAATACTACATTCAGCAAATTGCAAATAATAAATAGATCTTGTTTAGATGCTAGTAGACTGTATGAAAGACCAGTTCTAATATACATAGGCACATTAAACCAATGGCATTTTGCACGATATGTGTAAAGGACGTGACCTACTTTCTCACAACCTCGTACATTTATTTGCAGGCTGCTTGGGAGTTTAAAATTTAAGATTTTATATTGCATTTCGCCTCCAAGTACTCATAAACAAGCAATTCTCTTGTTTTATGCACACAATGTATTTTCACAATAAGCATTGTCTTGCACTTCTACATAATAGTAAGATACCGTTGTTCCATTCATTACAACAATAATTATTCTAAGTTGTATATTTACGTAATTAATGCAGTTGAACATTACTTAATATTCCAGAATGATAAAGATGTATTAACCTTGTATTTTATTAAATCATTTCTTTGTGTAATAACATTTCCCACAAGAGGATTTTCGACTTCTTACTGTTTACTGACGTTTTCATTTCGTAACACAGGCTCCAGGTTTTTTTTTCCCCTCCCCTTTCTTTCTTTCTTTCTTGAGATCGATATCATTAAAAAACTACTTGTCGGTTTTACACTCTGACAAAAAAAACTGAATTTGTATTCTTCTTTCAGAAAACAATTATTTAGAACCAGAATTATAGTAATTTATAATCTATTTAAAGTGGGGGGGGGGGAATGTGCTGGTCATACTGATCAAAAACCAAGAGTCGTTTATTATCTTTAAGGTTATGTACTTTTTTCTTACAATTAATGGAAACCTAACGTTTAAAATGAGAAGACATATGAGGAGGATGAATGCAGATTAGCTGCCAGTAAGAAGATTATGTTTCCCAAATGGGAAGAGAAGTGGAGTGAGACTTAAGGGAAATGTTTAAGAGGGGACTCGATGAGGATGACTGAAAGATAGATGACAGGAACGGCAGATACGGGAAAAAAATTTAAATCTGATTAATAGAATTTGGCTTTTGATATACTAAGATTAAACACTTAAAAAACAACGATATTGTTCTTCAAAAATTATTACACTATATTTACAGTACCTATTTTAAAAAAAAATATTGAAGGAGCCATAATAACAGAAGGAGAAATCAAAACTGAATTACTCGTACTAACTAAACAGAAACCAATTGACGTCACCCTAACAATGACTTACAGCGGTATACGCCCTTTTTTAGGGTGATTGTGTTTCCTTGAAGTACTGACCTTGTTCTATCATGTATTAAAATTGTATGAACATCCGATATGCCTAGATGGCACAACTACAGAAAGAGTACAAGTGTACCATGTTGCGCTAGGCACAACAGTTTGTGCTACGTGCACGTGTATGTAAGTTATGTTTAAAAACACTGCGATTCCACAATTCTCAAATTATGGAAGGCAACAAAGAAAAAAAAAAAAGAAATATGTAAATGGAATTAGATGAAAAACAGAAGGAAGGAAATTAAAGAGAGAGTTATATATGATGTTAGGAGTAAAGTATTGTGATGCGAAACATTGAGAGAGAAAACTTTTTAAGTTGTATTTCTAGTTAGGAAAATGTGTTAATATTTTGTGTTCTAAATGGGATGAATTCAAAACTTTAGACAGTGTTCCTAATTCCAATTACAATTTCTATTTACAATTTTGTAAATTAACAAAATGTGCATCTGACTTGTAAGTTCACCCCAAAAATGGCGTATGCAGGAACGAAAGAAATTACTGTTACTTTAATATATTATGTTAAAATTTCTCTCTGTATTAATGATGTAAGCTAGAGTAATGTATATCAAGCTAGATACTCAATTCTCCTTCAATTGAATGAGTTCGGACCAAAATAATGCACTGTACCAAACTTTAAACTTGATTTATTTCAGATCATTATATTCAATTATATGCCTTTGCTAGGGCGACGTCCTCAATTATTGGAAAGGGAGATTGAAATCAAAACCGATTATCATTTAATAAATTATCAAATAGTTACAATTTTTAGAATTCAATTGGAACTTGAAGGCATTTAACTAGTAACTTTCAAAGGTTTTATAATAAAGTGATATTTGATAAAAATTACCAAAAAGGCGATAGGAATTAGAGCTTTCACATAAGAGCAATTAATTTATCAGTAAATATTACAGAAACGCTCTGCATGAATGATTTTTCGGAAATGTTGTTCCGTCATGCTTCATATGTAGGAAAACTTTCACATTAACGCCTGCTTATTGTATTGTTCGCACTTATTCTAATTGTTATCCGGAAGAAATTTAGCTATCATCACAATGAGAAAACACTAAACGTGATTTTGTATCTACCGTAACAAAACTACCATTATTTCAGTCTACTTTCCTTTGGTCATTATCTGTTTCTTCATATTCTGCACAACAAAACCGTTTTAATCCTTAAACTGACGATATTATATTTCTTATACCATATTTATTTCTTGCTCATTCTATAAACGCTTAACATCTAGGGTCATAAATATAGCGTCTATTATATTTTGGTTGTATACAGTAGGAAAAAAAGAAACTCCAAATGTAGAAATATAAGGCATATTTCATATAGAGCCTATTGTGTACGAATAATATATATTTTTTGTAGTCTTGTGTCCTTATGAATGTTCACCGATTTATTTTTTTATGATATTATGAATTAATTCAATCAAAGGGTCCTGGGAATAAAAAAAAAACGAGAAGCTACCACACCTATAATTCCCTAGCAAAGCATTGCATGAAAATGCTATGATTGCAGTGAAAGACCTGCCCTCGGGCAGAATTACTATGGATGGATGGGAATAAAACTCCAACCCAACCATTTGCCTCGATGTCAGAAGAAAACAAGGGAAAAAAACTTAGTCATGTTGATCGACATCCGCATTTAAACCATGAACCTCCAAATACGACAATCGAAAAATATCGCTAAGCCACTAGGTGTCACATTATATATATATATATATATATATATATATATATATATATATATATTATATATATATATAATCTGCTGCTAGAGAGAATGTTTAATTTCGAGTTTCGGGCAATCTCCCAATCCTAATGGCCGTATTTCGGAAATTTTTGGAGAATACCTTCCTCGTTTCATTTCAATAACATACACTGTGTTTCGTTGAGAAAAGTTGAAAACTGCGGCCGCTGGAACGATTTAAAAAATCTTTTTAGGTGAATTCTTACTCTTAATAGTTCGATTTTGCTTACTTTTTGAATTGATTACTACATGCCGAGTTTGGTTCCGAAAAAAAACAATGGTAACGCTAGTGTTCGCACGCACACACACAGATATATATAACATAAAAAGAAAAATAAACGCCTGAGGCTGGATTTGAACCCGAGTTTCTAAACTCTGTACGTTTAGCGCTCTAACCATCAGAAGGTACTCAGGAATCCTTCATAAACGTTTATTTTTATTTTATATTATATTATATATATATATATATATATATATATATATATATATATAACTATATATCATGGTCATTTTCTGTGTCTACTAATACGGTATGTGTTTGTTATTCGTTTTGTTTATTTTATTATTCAATATGTGATTTTAATTTAACAACTTTACCGTACATCGATAAAGATACGTAACTTTTCAAAAAAATTTCATGAGAACAATCTCAATATCTTAATTTCTTTAGAATTCGCCAATACGTGTAAATGTTCCTTCAAGAAAAATATAATAAAGCAATATGTCTACAGCAATCTGATAAAAATGATACGATCGTTTTTTAATGTCAGTCAGTTCTACACTAAACCCATATACCGTATCAGTATCTAACGAGCAACTTAGTAGATATTCAATGTCTAGTGAACATAGACATTTAGTATTTTTTTCATAAATTTAAAAAATGTAAAAGCTACATTGTAAAATGTTTCCTAAATTCCAAAATGTATCTAACTTATAGGTATATAAAATTTAAAAATCTACTCGGAAATAATATTGGATAGATATAGCTGAAGAGCGAAAAAAAAAAATAAATAAATAAATAAATAAATAGAAAGCTAAAGACCCAAATGCTGCTCAACAAAACCCTACAGCTGCCGCCAAGCAGCTATTATTAAAATTATTTGCACAATTCAATCCATTGTACTCTTAACCTACTAGCATCTGCATTTAAAATGGAAGCAATGCCCGTAACATAATTAACTATTCCATATCTGTAACACTTATTTATAAACTTACATACTACTTTACTACAAAACTATGGTCAAACGCTATGTACCATTTAAAATAATCCCTGGTGCATTTCAATTATTTAATATAAATTTTAAATGCCTGCTCATTTATCATTCAAATATTAATTACTTATCATTAGTCACATATCTCCTTAATTAAAAAAAGTATCGGATTCAAAGACAATCAACTTACAGAAGACGATAAAGAATCTTGCAAAGACTTCCACAGATTGCTATTTTACTGAGAAAAAAAAGTTCTTATTTTGCAATTTCATCCCCTGTCCATAATAATTAGTAACAGACAATCCAAGGATTTCTCGATTCCTGACTTCCAGTTTGCCTCGCCTTTCTCTTTTGTAAATTACTAAATAGTAGTAATCACCATCACCTCATCGTCGTTTAAATAGGTGAGTTTGTCATAATATTTTTTCTTCAAATGCCACAGGTTGTCTTTCGACATTCCTGATATTCTCTCCTGGCATGGCGTACTTGTAACCCACTTCTGAGGTTCCTGGAAGGTGGGGTTACGTTGCCAGGAGAGTCCCTAATCCTAAGCTTAATCTAAAATGAATATGAATGATGATGATCTAATCTGACATATTTTACGACACTGAATCATATTAATATCTTAAAAAACTATAACTCGGAATCAACTTAACCACTTGTTGGGTAACAATCAAACCGCTCTCATTTCAATCCCTAGTCAAATTTGAACAGAATTTCAAATTATATGCTTAAGCACAATAACAATTAATAAACAATTGACTTTAGATTATGGCAGTCCGTTTCGTGTGTAGCTGACAAAGCAAACTGTAAATTCATCATTACTATAAAAGTAATTCTTGAAGACTTCCATTCTTTGACTTAGTTATTAGATACGCTGACATACAATGCATAATGAAGAAACTTCAAAACCAGAAAGTGTCATTCAGGTGTCATTATGTCTTTGTAACCAAGTAGCAATAAAATACGGAAATTACTTTTTAAGCCGGATACAGTACGCAACTATATATATATATATATATATACAATTATATTCGTTTCAATCGTTAGTTTTGACGCATACAAATATAGAGCATTTAATGTAATTGGACAGAGTTATACACCAACAGCTATGCGCCATTATGCAACTTTCTAGTAAAATACATTCAAAGTTTTTTTTTTTACATTTTAAATTCTAGCGCCAAACTAACAATACTTAGTTATGCATAAACACAATCTAGAGTGGGAACATCGGGCGTTTAGTTGCATGATGCAAAATTTATATAAGCATTTATGAAGATTCAGTTTCATACCCGTTTGTTGCAATACGCAGAATCTCTGATAGGACTGATGGCGTTCACACCTTTCTTTAATAATAAGGCTATATTTAAAGATTTGACGCTAAAAGTGTGCGTACACTTACTTCATCGGCCAGTGCAACAGACGGCATCAAAATATAAATTTAAAAAATAGCGCTTAAACGGTTGATACATAACATCGTCCAATTTATATATTAATTTCGTCCTGAATCATGCCATTTCTACAGCTTGTGGATGTATGCCAGGACGTTGAATATTTCTCTTGTGTGAAATCATTCGTCTTTTTAAAGTTCGCAGATTTCGAATTTTTACATTAAAAATGATTAAAGATGAAATAGATTAAAATTAAAATTTAATCCAGCACTTCTTTAAAATCAACAGAAGTGTTTGTTCGGCCCCGGAATTTTCAGATAAGTATCCAAGCCATCTCGTTTTAACAATCAAGAATTATTTTTACAGAAACCATTCCGAACAATATGTGAAGATATATTAATAAAGGCAACCATAAATGTTGATTAATCAATGATGCTTAATTATTTGTTCAACGCCATAAATGTATACCATTAACCTTTAAGTATAATCACAAAAATTAATTTTCAATTCCAAAGAATCATAAATGGGAGAACGTAAGCCTTATTTGTATTAGGCCCTATCATTAGACCATGAATAGTTCCAAAGGTTAACTGTAAAAGTCGCAAATTGTAATTCATACAGTCACTAACACTTATTCGTACACCCCTTACTTATCTTTCGATCAAGGGAAATTGTATTAATATAATAGTCATATTTATGTCACTACACACTTTATTAAAATGAATAACAACTTAAGAAATAGTTCAAATGCAAATGAGCAAAATTATACGTGATCTGTGGAGGAATGGATATAATGGTCGTATATCTCGCAGGATACATGAGTGAATAAAATAGAAGCCTTTGTCATTCGTCAAAGCACTTGATGAAGCTCAAGAATTCTGGAATATGGTCATATGATCAAAATTAATATTGTCTGCTCGGAAGGTAATCATAGGTGTGATGGAAGCCTAAAACAAGCAAAGTTAAGAACGACAATCCCAACAGTAAAGCACGGTGGTGTATCCGTCATGTTATAGGGATATGTCCTCTAGTGGCATTGGAAACATCGCCTTTATAGACGGGATAATGGATAAACATGTGTATAATTCTTAAGACAGAATGTACACAAAGCGCCCACAAAATGGAAATTCAGGATCACTATTTATTCCAACAGAAGAATGATAGCATACTATAGAGCTGAATCGGATCGGGTTGATTTGGAATATACCCAAATAACTGAACACCCCCACAGTCGCCAGATTTAAATCCATTGGGAAATACAACTACGGAAATCATAGATCATCTAAGGTAATTTAATTTTTTACAACTAATTTAATAAAGATATTATAATAGAATAAATGAGCACAAGTTGTGCAGAAAATACATGTTACATAAGTTTTGTCATTAATTTGATTCACATAGTTTGTTATTTGCAGAATTCTACCAGGGATATCCCTCGTTTTTTGCAAGTGGTTACATGGTAACGGTCGCATGGTTTCTCATACAGTTCACATATACAGTTGTTCCCGGGATCGTGGAAACACTTGGTCTTGCATATCCTGTGGTGGTATCCATGCACTGCTATTGAGTTCACCAAGTGTCGGAGTACTTGATTGGTGTTGGTCCAGGATCTGTTTGTCATGGCTTCTGTCCAGTCATATCTCTTGTCTCTTCTTATCCTTTTCCTGAAGTAGTTTATTGAGAAGCTGTCTGTGGATGGTAGCGTCATACGCAGTTCTTCTGTGAAGAAGGGTTCCTTGGCGAATTCATATGCTAGCCTCGACTTTGTGTGTTTTGAGACACCTAGGGCGGCTTTCAAGAATCGTGATTTGACTGATTCCAAAGTTATTAGATCTCTTAGACTAAGCTTATCCCATGTTATTTATTTCGTCATATTATACAATCATTATATTTTATTTAATAATAAATTGGTGTACGAATATGTGTTAGTAGTAACTAATGCTGAGTGGCTGTAGAAACAAAGTCTAAACCACGTCCACGGTTTTTCAAGTTGTTATTGCTGTTATGGAAACAATAACGAAATTGAAAAATCGCGGACATAGTTTAGGATTTGTTTTGCAATATTCGCGATCTACTCAATATGACCATTTTATGGAAAAGTTTCTAGAATACTCACTGTTGTGTAGCACATAAGCTGATCTAAATTAATAAAGCCAATACATTTAAAATACGTGGCGACTAAAATAAATACATTCTCACCACAGGAGCAATAATTCTGAAAACAGCGGTCACTCTGTGCTATTATATTCAAGTATTAATAGCTTTATTTTTTATTGTAGTCTACATTAAAATACCATACAAATATGAAGAGTTGTGAAGTTAAAATGTATAAAGTAACAAGGTCAAGAACTAACATGGATAAAAAGAAAGCAATAATATGACTAACTGTTCTTGATACAATATCTAGTACACTTAACGAAATAAATTCCGAAATGGCATTTGAAAATTAATTAACAGTTTCCCTTGTGAAACTACTGTTCCTAAATCCTACGAAATTGTATCTGTGACCCAAAAAATGGACAGTTTACGAAACGTGTGTATTGTGTAACATATCTTCACAAAGTTTTCAGTAAACGAACTTCCTTGCTTGACATGTGAACACTGACAATAAATGATTCGTGAACAAATTGTTAACTAGTGAAATAAATTCACAGCGCTATTTAAGTTTCTAACAAACTATTAGATTTACAGTTATTCATTGACATAAGATTAAAATTTGGTATCAAATGTTAAAAAAATACCAATATAGCGTTTAGAGCAGTACTAAGTAGGCAAACTTAAGAATAACCTATTAACTCAATTGTTCTAACGCAAAATAATAAAATATATAAAACTACACTCGATCAACTTATTTTTCTAAACCAAATAATAAAAGGTATAAAAAATTCCAGAGCGCGACAGGCCCTTGGCCTACCATCCAGCTATTGGCCTCACATCCACATGTGTTAATTACAGAGAAAGATTATATAATTTAGCTAGTATAAATGGGACATGTGGTCGGCATGTAGAGTATATAGCTAGTATACAGGTGACATGTGGTCAGCATGTAGAGCCCCCTAGCCGTTAAAGCTGGTTTTCTCAACCTGAAGCTGCTACTCTTTATAGCTACCAAAATTCTTCATGATGCTGGGTGGGCATCGGTCCCGTACTGGCCGAAATTCCATGAGAAAATTCCTTCCCCATGGGGTCAAGACACGATGCCTTAAACTGCTTTGCCACGGCGATGGACAAATAAAAGGTATAATGTTACTATTAACATCAGTGGAGTAATTTAATTTTATAATAATATTAGGATAAATGAACAAATCCTAAATACTCAATAATACAGACTTTTAAAGTAATAAAATTTAATATTTGTTTATAAACAAATGCAACTACAATAAAGGGGCTCCAGGTAATTAAATAATACTGTAGGCCTACGTTAATAAAAAGTAATTTGACAAAATAAAATTACGCCATAAGCGAAACAAAATTATATGAAATAGAAACAGACCGCCGATCTACGTATAGTTCTTCTTCTTCTTCCTTTCAAGTATTAGGCCAAGGCCTGTTACGATCCTATAGAAAATTTTCCCTTATGGGAAATTCTCATATAAGACTTGAAAGCATAATAATAGTCCCTTCGATTGGTTGCTGGCCAAAGGAAGGCAAGACCAGTGATGGGGCTGCCATCTTATAGCCTCTGGTCAGGCTTTCTGGAGAAGAAAAGAAAATAAAGGAAAGAAGAAATGGAAGAAAGGAAGGACTCCCTAGCCCTCGGATGCCCTAATAGCGTCGGGGTTGAAAAAACAAGAATTAACCAAGAGAGGTTAGATAGTAAAGTTAAAAGAGTGCAAAACACAAGCAAGTGGAAGAAATGTTTTAAATTATTATAATCAACATTATTTTGGATATGTAGACTAAATTGGCGTCATAAAGTGGACAACCGAAATTTAAAACGCGCAATATTTGAACAAGTAAAAGAAGTTGAAATTTTACGAAAGGGAACCATTACAAAAATCACACATTTTCGATCTAGGTACACACAAAAATAACAGTTCGTTGTCCTGTAACAAACACCTCGAGTTACAAGATTTTCTTTAGCATAATGTATAATACATTGAAAATCGCATCAGCCAACACTAATATGACTCAATTATTATCAATAATAAGAGAGAATATAGAACGTAATAAATAAATCTTCGACGTTAATATAAAGATAAAATTTTAGTGATGAAACTAGTAGATGACTTATCCTTTACAACCTTTTCAACCATTCTTAGAACCAGGAGAAATGATCGAAAATACTGGTATCTAGTACGATTAAGAATATTGCAAAAATAAAATACGGTAGTTAGTATTTCTAACTCTCTTTAATAACTTAGTTCATTGCCGTCACAATTCGTAGTGAAAAGAACATGAGAAGACCGACAAAAATTTAAACAAATGCCTTCTATTTCCGACTAGATGTTCTTTTAAGTAACTCCATGGCGCGACAAGCCTAGAAGGGCCTGGCCTCACATCTACATGTGTTAAATCACAGAAGTAGACGATCATCCTGCCAGTATAGGGGCCACATGTGGTCAGCATGTCGGGTTCCCCAGTTATTATAGCTGGTTTTCTCAACCTGGAGTCGCTACTTACATAGCTACCCAAATTCCTCATGATGCTGGATGGGCACCGGTTCCACACTGGCCGAAATTCTATGAGAAAATTTCTTCCCCCACGGAGACCCAAACCAGCCTATGTCCCGTAGTTCTGCGCCAAGGCATCTTGCCTTAACCACTCGGCTACGGCGCGCGACGTTCATTTACGTGCCCAATAACGACACGGAATACATTTCTTTACTTCCCTTCCGAAGGAAGTCATCCATACTCAGGACACTTACGCCCTGAAATAATTATTGAGCCCGGCTTGGTATGATTCCCCGAACTTCGAAACTAGAAGCGAACATAATACAACTAGTTCACCAGGATCGCCAATCAAAATAGCGAAATGCCGTCTTCTAGAAATTACAGACTTTAAATATAGCATTCTCTGAAATCTCACTAGAAGCTTTGTATACACATCCATGGAGAATAATGAATGTAATATGATACGTGTCCCGCGCCGTAGCCGAGCGGTTAAGGTAGGAAGCCTTGGCGCAGAGCTACGGGACTTGCGCTGGTTCGAGTCTCCATGGGGGAAGAAATTTTCTCATGGTATTTCGGCCAGTATGGGACCGGTGCCCACCCAGCATCGTGAGGCAATTGGGTAGCTACAATAAGTAGCGGCTCCAGGTTGAGGAACCAGCTATAACGGCTGGGGGACTCGACATGCTAACCACATGTCACCCCTACACTGGCTGTTGATCATCTACCTCTGTGATTGACTGACACATGTGGATGTGAAGGGCCAGCAGCCGGCTGGTAAAAGGGCAACCGCTGAAAAGTGGAAAGACCCTCAATCGGAATATAATACGTTTGAAAGCTGAATTTGAAAAAACTCTAATTTATTCTATACAATGAAAGTGGCCATCCTATTCAGACTGCACCACGCCTATCTGTAGCTTACATAAACCCGGCAATGAACCCCATTATTATGAACTTAGGTCAATCTCGGTGAAGGATTTAAATCGTATTAGAAACTAAAATGGCATTCGCGGTCACGTCTAGTAAAAGTAACTTTCATGAAGATGTTGGTACCGCATATTATCAGTGCGATATTTACAATCATAAGGAAGTGTCTTTGTCCACTGTGGTTACTGTTATTTGACCAGTGTACAGCATAATTAAAACCAGACTGTTTCGTAATAACTAGAAGAATCTTTCACCTCTGGCTTTCTCTATAGATTAACCGCAAAATCAAAACAGCCACTTTTCTTTTCCTCTCCCATTCCTTCACGAAGACATTTTACATTCTCCTAAAAAAACAGTCTTTGGCATGTGTAATTTGGAAGTGGATTATGTGTATCTACTTAAGGCTATCCCATATACAGACATGACTTGTTCCGAGTCAATCTATTTGCCTGGTTGTTCTGGATATCTTCAACCTTTGCATTTGCATGACATTCTGGAAATCAAGCTCCATTCAATCGATGTTAAGACAGAACTAACTACGGTTGCTGTTCAAAACAGAAACACCTCTCTCCCCCATACACACACACATATCAATCAGTTGCTATGATGACGTTACCGAGTTCATTCCAGTGACGAGCCACGGTCAGAAATACAACATACTAAACTTCGTATCCTTGAAGAAAGCCGCAAATAACTTCAATAACATAGCATAATAAAGTATTAAATATTATAATTTATTATGTTATTGCTGAGTCCATACTGATATCGAGGGAAGCCCCAAAGGACGAGACGTCAACGAACTAGTTATCACGCTCGGTAAGGTTTTCGGGTTTAAACCCGAATTTTATTTTAAGTTAGTAAATATCTTTAACACAGCTTACTTTGGATGAAAACTGAAGCCGCGAATCCCATGTACATTAGGGCACATGGACATAAAAGAAGTAGTAGTAGTAGACCTGGTCACTTCACTGGGAAGCATAGGACCTTGATAAAATATCACCAACGAACTCTGTTGTTTGCCAATGGCTTAATTTCATACCAACTCATCCCTGCCTGTTCAGCTTCATACCTGATGGTAATACTCCATGTTGACCTAAGTCTTCCTCTTCGCCTTCTCAATCCATGGGGGTTCCAATCAAATACTATTTTTTGTGATGGTATCATACTCTCTCCCTAACACATCACCAACCCATTTCCATTTTCTAAATTTATTTATCTTTTTACAAATTTCATTTTGATTCGATCTTCTCCAAAGATATTTGTTATGTAATCCTGGCCACCATATACCCAACATATTTCTCATGATCGATTTACATAGATTTGCAACTTCTTTCCAATAAAATAAAAGGCTTTTGATCAAATGTTATCGATCTTTCAAGATAAACTGTTAAAAAGAGTTGTTAAATAAATATGTGTGTGTGTGTGTGTGTGTTTGTTCGTACTTTATGCGCGGCCATACCGTTGATCCGATTGTGATGGTTTTTCGCAAAATGTTCAGAAGATTCCCTGGATGAACATAGGCTATAAGAGAGTTAAGATACTCAACTTCTACACCCTTAAAAAACACCCTTTGTAGTAAAAAACGTTAAAAAGTCCCTTTTTTTGCCCTGAAATGGCTTACACTGCCTAAACCATAACAAATACACAAAATTAATGTACACAGAATTGAATATCTCAAAAAAGTCCGCGACAGCATAATTATGTTTATATTTTACAGACAACACACAATAGCCATTTTTGTCTTTCATTGATGCCAAGGAGATCGGGATAAGTAGATTCCCGGCAAGCATATTCTGCCATACCATTCATCCGATTTTCATGGGACTTTTTGCAAAATGTTCAGGATTTTCCCGGGAAAGTTATAGGTTACAAGAAAGTTTTAATGCTCAAGCCTTTCACCCTTAAAAATCATCTTCTGTAGTGGAAAAACGTGAAAAAAAGTCGCTTTTTGTAAGCTTAAATGGCTTACGCTGCCTAAAACACAAAATCATTGTACACAGAACTGAATACATCAAAAAACTCTACAGAAAAGTCCGCGACAGCATATGTTTATATTTTAAGGATAACTCACAATAACCATTTATGGCTTTCATTGATGCCAAGAAGGTCGGGATAAGTAGATTCCCAGGCAAGCATAACACCGCACGGCGGGTATTCTTTTATAGATAACTCAAAATAACGAATGTTCTCTTTCAGCTCATTTATGCCAAGTATATCGGGATGCTTGGATTCACGGGCAACGCCGGGTAATCAGCACGGGGTATCAAAAAATGATATAAATTTATTTTTCCCTTTACTTATTCAACTAAATGCAAAAACACATCATTTATTAGATGTAGCAGCGCACGCCGGGTATTAGCTAGTATCTTAATATATAAAAATTACGTGTCACGTTGTTTGTCCGCGATGGAATCCTAAACTACTGAACCGGTTTTAATAAAAGTTTGCACACTGTGTGCAGTTTGATCCAACTTGAGACTTAGGGAAGTTTATAACTAAATTTATAGTCGCATTATTTTTATTGTAAATTATTTGTTTATTATTTAACAAAGAGTTATAATAATCTCTGAGTTCCATACGATTCTAGCAGATGGCCGTGTAAGGTAATTGGTTTATTATTTAACCAGGTGGCTGTGCTTTTTGTTGCAACCGCGAATTCCAATTGAATTATAAATATTGATTATTTCGTAATTTAAGTGTGTTTGTGTTTATTTTATTTTCAACATATTGATAATAATATTAATTTCGTGTGTATTAGTTTTAAGTAATCTGGCTGAAATACAACAACTTAATTTAAATTTAACTAAACCGAGAAGGAACATTGAACAATATGGCGAATCAGTTCTGGAGACCATGAATGATACGATATTAAGTGAATTTCCGCAAATTGGTATAGGTCTATGTGACATAAATCTTACATTTAAGAAGAATGTCAATTTAAAAACATATGAAGGTCCTAAGGAACGGAATAACAGAACTGTAAGCAAGTCTGTTATAATAATATGCCTAATATTACAGAAGCAATCTCCATGCCTCAATTAAATGAAAAACAAGGTGACTATAATGTATCACAAGATGATATTACTATAGAGAGACTTCTTGATGATGATGATGAGAATCCAAACTGGAAACAAGTTCGTAGAAAAAAAAACGACAGTATAATGAAATCAGCAAGCCTCCTCAAAATATTGCATCAATAAATGTATATAATCCTTATGATACACTTATGGATGATACTGAGAATGCAGACAACATAAATTCATCTCAATCAACAAAACCACTTCTATATAAACCACCACCCATATTTATACCGGGTGTAATTAACGTACCAGAACTAAAAAATTGTGTAAAACAAAAACTTTCTGATTTAGATTTCTCATTTAGTTTACTAAAACATAATTTAACGTATACCTTAGCCACAGCAACGCGTGGCCGGGACATATATATATATATATATATATATATATATATATATATATATATAAAACAAAGTCGGATTATTTACACTATTTATAACTCAAGAACGGCTGGACAGATTTTTATGATCTTTGTTTTGTTGGATTTGTTTCCGCCCCGAATAGCAGATAACTATTAAAACATCGGAAAAATTAACGTAAAAATATTTAAAGGCGATACGACGTTCGCCGGGCCAGCTAGTATATATATAAAACCTCAGTTAAAACACGAGGCTTATACATACATACATACATGCATACATACATACATGCATACATATATACATACATACATACATACATACATACATACATACATACATACATACATACATACATACATACATACATACTATACACACTATACACACATTTGGGTCCGGCTTACTCTAAATAAAACCGGTTTCTCCATAAAAAGTAATGATTATGGTCTTGCTACATACATTAAAATCATGTATGAAGTATATATTTCGTCCCACGCCGTGGCCAAGCAGTCTAAGGCATATCATGTCTACTTTGGTTACCTAATTTAAAGGGACGTGCGGCTTGGTGTTTCTAGGAGAGAAGATATTTTCTCATAGAATTTTGACCAGTGTATTGGACCAGTTGTCACCCAGCACACAGAGGAATTTTGGTAAATATAAGTAGCGGTTGGGGAAATGTTGACCACATATCACCCCTATACTTCTTGGATGATGGTCCATCTCAGGAGTGGTTTACAGATGCCAGGCCAAAGTCAACGGATAGCCAAAAGCCTTCAAGAAGTATCACATTAAGGAGTTAACTATATACTGTTTTTTTTTTTTTTTTCGTTTTTAACGAAAGGCGTTGATGGAAAATATAAATAAATGTTTAAGTGGCAATAAATTAAGGAAATTGCATATAATTTAATCATACAATAATAGTGAATATATACCTATACCTATAAATGTATTCGAACAATAATAATTGAAAGGGGATTTTTTTTTTCACGAAGTGAAATACAAAACTGAGGAACATAACATAGTCCAATTAAGTTATATCAGGTCGGTAATATATCAACTCCACCTAATTTTATTCAAGTAGAGCACTATATCGGGAGATCTTATTCCATCATCATCTTAATCTCAACATCTCATCGTTCGAGCTGATTGGAGTGAGGTCTAGGGAAACATGTTCGAGGTAATTAAAAATTAGTGGAGTTAGTGCAGTATCCACATGATATATCATATAATTATTTGTTTAAAGGGACATACTAATTAGGTAACCAAACAACTGTGTTTAACTTTTTCTGACTCACACTATTCCTTTAAAAAATTCCGGATCTTGCACGATCTAATTATTGCCCATGCATGAAGATTACTTTGTTGTGCCTTACATAACAGTACCAGCTGTTTGATGCATAAAGAAAGCTGTTCTGAATAGCTCCTGACTGTGTGTTGATATTTACCGGCATCCTACAAGAGTAACATGTTAGTAGATCATTCGGCTTTACTGAATTCCAAACAGAATATAGCAGGCAATACTGACAACTTAACTTCTACATTACGTAAGGTAAAATTAATTTTTCATGTAACCTTTCTTAAATGTTTATATCTGACCGCAATATTTCGTTATAATTTTGAAGCTGGCTCAGATGGCAGTGTTACAGATTCTTACTCGGGAGGTACCGACCAATATGACATGGTTTTCCTCAGCCGTTTAGAGAAATTTTAGGTTGACGATTTCATTCCCATTATCAAGTTGTCCATTAAATAAAGAGGTAGATTAGATGTATGTGTATACATCTAATCAAGATAAATAAATCTATAGCATATTCAAAAAAAACAAAAAGAAAATTATGTATAATTAATAACATAATATTAATTCAACTAATAGAGAGAGTTTATTATCAAATGTTTCTTAAAAAGTTCCCTTGAATGTAGGGCCTAATAAAGGATACATTCGTTTTAAGAAGTACATTTTTTAAATAGTGTGTTAGATATATGATCAAATATATTGAATATTTGGTAAAGTGTATTTTTGTATATAATTCATTATAATGAATTTTAGAAGTTCTGATTATTACCAAGTTGTTATAAAAAAATTAGGCAATTTCTCAGAATGCGTCACTCGTTTATACCTAACCAAAATGAGGCCTAACTACTAAACTAGGACAAATATAAGGCTTGGGTGACTAAACTTTGTTGCCCGCACCTTAGCCGAGAGGTTTAAGGCATGATGCTTTGGCGCAGAGCTACGGGACTTGTGCTGGTTGGAGTCCCCATGGAGGAAGAAATTTTCTCACAAAATTTCGGCCAGTACAGGACCAGTGATCACCCAGCAATGTTAGGAATTTGGGTAGCTAAAATGAGTAATGGTCCAGGTTGAGAAAAACAGTTATAACAGCTGGAGCACCCGAGATGCTGATCAAATGTAGCCCCTGTATTGTCTGGATGATCGTCCACCTCTGTCATCATCACATGTGGATGTGAAGCAAGCAGCCAGCTGGCAGGTTTAGGGCCTTCTAGGCCTATCACGAGAAGGAGATTATAACTTTGTTAGATTTTCTTAAGAGGAAGTCTGATCTATTATCAATTGGTCTAAGCGAATGGGGGTTTAAATGTTAGACCAAAAATGACTTAAGGAATGACGCATTCTAAGAAACTACCAAATTATCACTTCATTTTTAAATGAAATATGATATTATGTTAGCACAATACATAATGAATGCAAACAATACAAATACACAGTCTTCCGGTATAGGGCTACATATAATGAACATAAACGTTATGGACTGAATATGTTCAAGCTTTTAAATAAAACCTTAATACATTGTATATTAATTTTAAGTGATTGATCACAAAAAGGAAAAAAAAAAAAAAAAGTTGGGTTTTAATAGTATGTTGTAATTTCAAGTTTGCAGACAAGATGATCTACGGCAGGGAGCATTGTTTTTTTTTTTCAATTGTACCCATTTTCAATTACTAAATCGACACATCGAAAAATAATATCGTTTGACAATGTGTGTGTGCGTGTATATATATATATATATATATATATATATTAGTAATTAATAGTCCCTCATTCGGTTCTCCGGGCGGGACTACTTCAGGGAACCCATGCCAAAGGCTCAAACACCAAAGAGAGATGAACAGACAGGTGAATAGAGAAGACTACTTAACAATGAACTACATGGTCTTTATAGGAAGCCAGATATAATAAGAACAGTTAAGTCTCGCAGACTGCGATGGGCAGGACATGTTGCGCGTACGGGGAATGAAAGACGTGCATGGAAGCTTCTTGTAGGAAAGCCAGAGGGAAAACGCCCAGTTGGTAGACCAAGAATGAGGTGGGAGAACAACATTAACTGTGATTTGAGGGAAGTAGATTATACAGGGAATGATTGGAAAGCATTAGCTCAGGATAGGGATGTGTGAAGAGCTTCTGTCCGCGCGGCCATGAACCTACGGGTTCGATAGTGCCAGTGAGTAAGTAAGTATATTAGTAATTAAACAGGGAGATGAAAGATTTACAACTGAAATATAGTTTCATGAGAACACACACACACACTTCATACTTCTCCGTGAGACAGTTAAGGTGCTCCCTTGTGGGGATATTTTAACCAAGCTAAATTAGGTAAGCTTATACATATAAAGAAATCAAATAGGCAGATAAAAGGAGATTTACGATATGAAATGCAGTTTCATTAAAATTGCCGGCTACTCCCTCTCTAGTCATAAAACTTAGGAAGAGAAGTTCAACCAAAACTAGAAGTAGATAGCCAATAGGCGCCTATAGAATGAACTGGAAAGAATACTCTCCCGGGATGTTATTAAAAAAATACAAACATTTCATAACATAAAACAGATTGCAAAACTCGAGAAAACCAAAACCCCAATTGACCACTATAAATCAAATCACGATCGGTGATACAATATTAACTGCTGCATTTAATAAGTTTGGTATTTTCAAAGTTACAAATTTTATTGATCCAATTCCTCCCGTCGTTGGATGGTATGACTGAACGTATGAGAGAAAGAAGGAAAAAAATTCCATAAATTGGGCTTTTGAAGAAATTAAGAAAACAATATTGTGGAGCTTAGGCTATCATTTAAAAAAAAAATCTCTCTTGTGAAGTTATACTATAATCACCTGCCAGTAATCACACACCATTTTTCATTGGTCTGTTATTATTAGTAACATATAACCAATAAAACTTCTCAGTTTAAAATTGTAAAATGTGGAATAATAATCTTACTGGCAACAATTCAATTATACAGGGTGGACCGCTCGAATGGACCTAATTTCAATTGCTTGTTACTGGCAAACGGTTGAAGATAGAAACTTAAAACAACGTTCATAGTACAGAAAAACTCACCAAGTTTCGAATCCTGTCGGTAGATGGCACAAAGATACGTTTCTCGTTCTTAGATTTAATTGTTTGTGAAAATGGCGACTCCGCAGATGAAAGCGCAAGCTGTTTTGTGGTATGCGGAGTTTAAATCAATCATTAGAGTTCAAAGGGAGTTCCGGCGTGTGTTTAACCGTGATGCTCCAACTGCTAGAAGCATAAAGAAGTGGCGTGATACATTATTAGCTACAGGATCTGTGTTGAAGAAGAAGCATGGTGGTGGTCGCAGAGCATCCGATGAAATGGTAGCAAATGTTCAAGCCGCATTTGAGCGAAGCCCCCGGAAGTCATTAAGAAGAGCTTCGCGGGAACTTCAAATACCAAAATCGACATTACAACGGATTGTCCACAAACGCCTCAAACTGCACGCATATAAAGTGCAGTTAGTGCAACGTCTGGAGCCGAATGACATGCCGAAACGAGTGGAATTCGCCAATACGATGCTGGACCGTCTCGGCGCTGATCCTGACTTCATGACCAAGATTTTCTTCTCGGACGAAGCCACTTTCCATTTGTCAGGCAAGGTAAACCGGCATAATGTGCGGATCTGGGGATCGGAGAATCCTCACGCTATTCAAGAGCATGTTCGTGATAGTCCGAAGATGAATGTTTGGTGCAGTTTGTCACATAATAAGGTCATTGGACCGTTTTTCTTCGCCGAGAAAACTGTTCGTGGTACCACATATCTTGACATGCTGGAGCAGTTCTTCTTTCCACAAATTGAACAACTGCAGCCTAACATCGTTTTCCAGCAAGATGGTGCTCCTCCCCACTGGTCCAATGAAGTTCGTACGACTTTGGACAACATTTTCCCTGGCCGTTGGATTGGTAGGGGAGGACCAATCGCGTGGCCCCCGAGATCTCCCGATTTAACACCACTGGATTTCTTTCTCTGGGGCTATGTCAAAGATAAAGTTTACACCACCCCAGTCAAAGACCTTCGTGATCTTCGTGAGCGCATCATAGAGGCTATTGAGAACATTCCAGAAGACATACTCCAACGTACTTGGCAAGAAATTGTTCATCGCTTTGATATCGTCACAGTGACTGCTGGGGCTCATATAGAGATGTGGTGATCTGGATATCAAAACTTGGTGAGTTTTTCTGTAATATGAACGTTGTTTTAAGTTTATATCTTCAACCGTTTGCCAGTAACAAGCAATTGAAATTAGGTCCATTCGAGCGGTCCACCCTGTACAGTCTCTTCAAATACAATCACATTAAAAAAAAAACTTGATTTTTAAAATAACATTTCTAGGATTCTTTAAAATTCATTAAATACACTACGCTCTATATATATATATATATATATATATATATATATATATATATATATGTGTGTGTGTGTGTGTGTGTGTGTGTGTGTTTGTTCAGGCTTTTATTAAAAATTTCACGGTCGCAATAAGCATAAAAGCGCAAATCGAGAAAACGTGATAACTTTATTATTCACTCTACTACATAAACATAAAACAACATGAATATCCTTTTCACAAAATGTTTTTAATCAAATTATATTTGCTACATGATTCAATTTAAAGGAATAGTTTTCAGCCGAGCTAAAACCAGATGTATTTTCGTCAGGGTCAGGGCCTGTGTGTGTTTATATATATATATATATATAACGAGTCAGAAACCAATTATAAGCTAATTTAATGTGGGTGATTTTATTAGGACTACATTATAAAACAAGTAGAATGTTATAAAGTTCAACCAAAGAAAAATAAGTAATTAATGGAAAATTCTGATTACTTATTTTCTGATAGGAAACGTATAGTAGTCTAATATAGGTTCAAAATTACATACAAGTTATTTAAAAAAAAACATCGACATAGATACAGTACACCTAACACTGATCAAAAGCCGCCTTAAAGTAATGTTAGTAATGTGACATGCCGTCAATATTTCTATGCAATTAAGATATCACCATTATCATTATTATTACTAACGTTATTCTCATTATCGCCAATATACCAATCATACTCGATTATACAAATTTCATACCAATTCTACCTTTGTTTATGCCTTTCTATAGAATTTCTTTATTATCTACAATGTCAGACTTCAGCATTTTTTTTAAATTACTTCTATATTCTCACAAATAAAATAAACTAAAAGGAACATGGAAGTACGATTAGCGCAAGAAATAATAGGAGGAGATGGACCTTTTCATAGCAAGAAACTAATGCTTTATTTTTCAATCTACGTGAAGTTTGCATATGATCAACTTTAGGTATTTTAAATCAAATTACGTAATTCTATTTAACTGTAAATGACGTCCTTCTGTTGATTAAATAGACCCACACGAATGGATTATATAGGTCTCAAAATGTGTTTGTCAGGGCTTAAATGTGTACATGAAACAAATAACTACGTGAGGATTTATCTGAAATAGCTAGCAACCAAAAATTGTATTTATATTTTAACAACGAAAAGTGCATGTCATAAAATTAATGTTCTATCTTTATACTACATTCTCTTGATGCTAAATAAAATTAAATTTTATGTTTATTCTCTGTTATCACAACTGTATGTTTTCCTATTCAACAAAAATTAAACCAAAAGAGCAAATTGAAACAAAAAGGAGGAATATGTTTAGTTGATACAAGAAAATTGAAATAAAATTTAGAAGGAAATTTTCTGTGTTGCGATTCGGTAGAATCACTATAATTGAACGTTTTATCAAGAGTAATTATATGCAGAATGTCTGCTACTAGTTACATGAATTTGAAAGTACTAATATCCGGTTTTGCCCATTGCTCTAAGCTGTGAAACCTTGAAAAATAAAATGGTGCGATCAAACGTAATGAATGACTTGGCGAAACCTGCTTCACATGAAACTTGACTTCAACTGTTTTATTTATAATTTATTTTAACGCCCAAAGGTCACGAATTAGTATTGTCAGTTGGATAGATGAAACAATGAAAGTTCTTACAAAATAATTGCTAAGTATATGTCAAGTAAGTCCACCGCTGTGGTCTCGAGGTAGCGTACTGCCTTGTCACGCAGCGGGCCCGGGTTCGATCCCCGGTGGGGGCAGTTTTTCTGGGTGAGGTTTTTATCGGGGTTTTTCCTCACCTGTAAGACAAATGTCAGGAAAACTTTAAGGCCCAAATGGAAATAATATGGCCATCATTATCATTCGTCAACGGTGCGGAAAGCAACGGGAAGCTACCACACCTACAATTCCCTAGTAAAGCTGCAAGCATAGCATGAAAATGTTATGATTGCAGTGAAGGACCTGCCTTAGGGCAGAATTACTGTGGATGGATGTCAAGTAAATAAACAATCTCTCAAAAAGTAATTACCCTGAAGGAATTCTAAGGGGTTAAATCAGAATTAAATCACTATTGACTTCAATTTCTCTCAAAATCTGTAATGGATTTTAGAGTTAGTTATAGATATTCTTCACAAACAAATATCTACAAAAAAGCTGTATTCTCCGCATTTATCACTACAGATAAACGAGAGAGTGTACACTATATGAATAAAAGCAAAGGGACAGCCCTGAAAAGTTATGCTACGGGCAAACGAATAACTTCACGTAAGTTTATGTGATAAGATGTTGTATACTGTTCGTATTGCAAATAATAGTAACATGTTTAGAACTGAATAACGACTTTCAACGTGGCATCATCATAGGTGCACACCTAAGCAGTAACAAGAGTTTTTAGCTCTTCTGAAACCTGCCAAAATAAACCATGTGCAAGTATGGTACTGCCAGAAATACCCAGGTAGGCCGCATTATTTCTACCAGCATGATAATGCATTTTGTCCCGCGCCATAATCTAGTGTTTTCACATGTCTTGGCGCCGAGATACGGGGCTCGTGCTGTTCGAGCCCTCGTGGGAAAGAACATTTCTCATGGGATTTCGACCTGTATGAGACCGGAACGCATTCAGCATCGTGATGAAATTGCGTACCGTAACAATAAGTAGCGACAGGTTGAGAATACCACATAATGGCTGAGGGACCCGACATGCCGACCACATATCATCACTGTAATGGTTGCACACCGTACACCTCTGAGATTAACACGTGTGGATGTGAAACCAGCAGCCGGTAGGTAGGCAAAGGGCCTTCTAGTCCTGTCCCATTATGGACTGATCATGCTTCATGTCATTAAGCAATATCTACTGCTCAGTGTCAAATCAGACAGCTATGGGATGAAATACATCGTGTCCCATTCAAATCTCCCACATTTTAATTAATCATAACTCTCAAATTATGCGGTTGATATTAAAAGAAAGAGAATCCAAAGAATTTTTGTTTTCATTATTGCAGTTAATTCATCTGTCGCACATTGGACATAATTACATAAAACAAAATGGCGACTCCTCAGCAACTAGCACAAACTGTTTTCTAGTATGCAGAGACAAAGTCAATAATTACAGTGCAATGAAATTACCTGAGAGAATATGGAGGAAATGCACCTGATGGGAAAAATATTAAGTAATGGCTTGAGAAGTTTCTGGCGGCTAGAGGCGTTAAAAAAGAATCAGGAGGTGCTCGTACATGTGTTTCAGAAGAAAAGTTTGAAGAAATTAGAGCAGGATTTCAGAGAAGTCCACAAAAATCAATTTGCCAAGGTTCCCGGCAGTTCAATGTGCAGAGACCAACTGTGCTTCATAAGTGGCTTCGTTTGTGCCCCTACAAGGTGCAAATTGTTCAACAAATAAAGCCAGATGATAGGCCACGACGACAGGCATTTGCTATTGAAATGCTGGATCGAATTGACAAGGACCCTCAATTTCTTGGAAACGTCTTGTTTTCTGACGAGGCAACGTTCCGTGTATCAGGATCTGTTAATCGGCACAATGTAAGGCTCTGGGGTACGCAAAATCCACACGTCTACCGTGAAAACGTCCGGGAGAGCCCAAAAGTAAAAGTTCAGTGCGGTTTGATGAAGAATAGGAATAGGTCCTTTTTTCTTCCATGAGAAGTCAATAACTGGCCCGGTATACCAAGACATGTTGGAACAGTTCTTGTACCCCAAGCAGCTGATCTGCAACCCCAAGTAATCTTTCAGCAAGATGGAGCCCCGCCACACTGGAGCCTGGATGTTCGGAATTCACTCAAAGAATACTTCCCAGATAGGTGGATTGGAGCGGCGGACCAATTTTCTGGCCACCACGTTCGCCAAACATCACTCCACCGGACTTCTTCCTCTGTGGTATGTAAAAGACCGTGTGTTTGCGACTCCAGTACAAGATCTTCATGATTTACGAGCCCGTATCCTTGACACAATTGTAACAGTACTAATGGACATGTTGGACAGAACGTGGCACGAAATCGAATACAGACTTGATATTGTCCGTGCTACTAGTGGTGCACATATAGAGGTTTTTTTAGTTGTGGCAATAAACATTCTTTGAGTTTCTGTTTCGTTTAATACCGGCCTCATTTCATAATTCCGCATACTTTGTTAGTTATGATTAATTAAAATGTGAGAGATTTGAATGGGACACCGTGTATATTGTATACTTAGGTCTTAATCGCTAAGACCAACTGCATTACCATCCGTGTTTACACAACTGCATGAAGAACGGGCTGCCACTTCTCCACAGACCTTCAGATACCTATTGGAATTAATGCTGTCATAAAGTCAAACGGTGGACGCACTAATTAAAGTTCAATACATGAGAGAGTGCCAATAGGGATATTATGAATTGGCGAGTATCTGTATTATTTTATTAATATGGTAGTGTATGTGAGATGGGCAGGACATGTGGCACGAATGGAGAATGAAAGACGTGCATGCAAGCTTCTGGTAGAAAACCAGAGGGAAAACGCCCAGGTTGGTTGACCAAGAATGAGTTGGGAGAATAACATTAACTATGATTTAAGGGAAGTAGATTATACAGGAAATGATTGAAAAAAATTATCTCAGGATAGGGATGTATGGAGAGCTTATGTCCGCGCGGCCATGAACCTATAGGTTCGATAGTGCCAGTGAATTAGTTAGTTAATGTAAGCAACAATGCACCTTGTCTCATACAGTTCAAAATATTTACCTTTGATAACAAATGGACTCAACGTTACAATCGTCTTGTCCGCCTTGGCTCACTACTGAATGCCACTAAGAGCTCAGGTCCCAATAAAACACAAAAACGTTATTAAAGTACTTTCAAAATAATAAGTATTCATGAACTTAAAATTTAATCATATTAATGATTCCGATTGTGTAAAAATTTCTTATAGTTCCTGTTTTGAGTAGAAATAATTAAAAATATATTGGCCACAACTCATAATTTCACTTTAATTAAGGTTTCTAGAAAATATTTAAAGAAAGTTAAGCAATTTAAACATTTTACGTCAATTTGTGAGTATCAACTAATCATTCTTAAAATAATCAAATTTCGAAAAGTGTTAATATTTACAACCATTCAATATCTGGAATTAACTCTTTCTCTGAATGGTCATTGGTCACTTTCTCTACAAAGAGATAGCCAACTAACTAGGAGGAGCAAGGATGCACGAAGACAAGCCCGGAAGGAAACAGTGAAAGTGACGTCAACCGAGAAGACGTTGGCATTGCCGCTAGCATAAGGTTTGCTAAAGCAAGATCTTTGCATCCAACCTGCTGCTCATAATATCATAAACAAATTTTATTATCCTCAACAGGTTTGTTGTAACAGTATATTAAAATTACACAACACATATCCTACGAGAAAATTAATAAACGTGACATAATAATTCGTAGTTCAAACGCTTTACATAGTAGAAAGAAACGCTTTAAAGGCATATTTTAAGGATAATAAATATAACAATTCCTATGTTTTATATTTTTACTAAAAAATTAATAAAAAACTAATTTGATTTCCAAGAAGTGGCGTAATTATTTCACGGATATGTGAGAATTTTTAGAATGAGCCGACGCCTCTTCTGAAAATCTCAAAGTTTAAAAAACACACACACTTTTTAAGTCTACGTTCTTAAATAATTAAAGTTAAAAATTAAATTGTACTTGTTGGTAGATGCCGTTGTCCTCAACTTTGTTACTATATTGTATATAAATTAATTGGAGCGCTTTCGGAAGTTACCTTCCATCTTCTGCAGGTTGAGTTTCCGTTACTTGTTGTTGTGTACGGTGATGTATACTATTTGTAGCGAGTTGCTGTTATAAACAGTTGGAGTATACATCACCGTACACAACAAGAAGTAGCGGAAACTCAACCTGCAGAAGATGGAAGGTAACTTCCGAAAGCGCTCCGTTAATTTTATATACAATATATTAACAAAGTTGAGGACGACGGCACCTACCAACAGGTACAATTTAATTTTTAACTTTCATCATATGACTTCGCCTCAATTTGATATGAATTTTACTAGCATTGGTTCTTAAATATTACATACATTCTTTCTACTATAAAATCGGATAAAGGAAGTATTCGTGATACAGGTAATTTCGTGAAATGATTTTGAAAGATCATTAATAATATGTTTATTGCTAGATAAACTATTGCAATTCTTCACTACATGCCCTGTTTTCAGGGAATATGCCTACAAATGTTTTAACTTCTGTTTTCTTCCTAGCAAAATGATATCCTGGCGAGTTTTCAAACTATTATAAATTCGTATCATTATGTATAATATTGTCCACCGCTGTGATCTCGAGGTAGCGTGCTGCCTTGTCACGCAGCGGGCCCGGGTTCGATCCCCGGTCGGGGCAGTTTTTCTGGGTAAGGTTTTGTTCGGGGTTTTTCCTCACCTGTAAGACAAATGTTAGGAAAACTTTAAGGCCCAAACGGTCCCCGAAATCATATGGCCATCATCATCATCGTCGTCATCCATATTATCATCAGCAGCATCATCCTTCACCGGTGTGGAAAGCAACGGGAAGCTACCACACCTACAATTCCCTAGTAAAACTGCAAGCATAGCATGAAAATGCTATGATTGCGGTGAAGGACCTGCCTTCGGGCAGAATTACTATGGATGGATGGATGGATGGATGGATGGATGGATGTATAATATTAAAATACCTCCATTTACCCTATTTCCAATTACAAATCTGTGTACTAAAATGGAAAAAAAAAAGTGAATGCGTTATATTTCATTGAAGTAGTAAATAAATACCTATATATTTTTTTAATTCATGTATCACATGTTTTATATATAAGTTCACATACCGATGTTATGAAATGATTATGATGAAACTGGTAATGACATTCCAACCCAGTAGGTCTTTTTGCCTTTTGAGATATTCGAACATCGTAACCTTACTGTGTCCAGAATCTTTGTATGTCTATTGTGTATAGTCGTGTGTTTTATTGAGGTTGTTAGTCAACTGAATTTGTTTTAATTTCACTATTACTTATAGAGGTTTTTAATATCTAGGTCAACCGCTCTTAAGATATTTAGATGTATACATACAATAAGCTGTATTTTTATTAAGAAACTAATATCCGGCGTGCGCTGCTACGCCAAAATAAAGAAAATTAATGTGTTTTTATGCTTAGTTGAATAAGTAAAGGGAAAAATAATTATAAATTTATATTTTTTTTAGAAACCTCGTGCTGATTACCCGGCATTGCCCGGGAATCTTATCCCGATCTTCTTGACATAAATGAGCTGAAATATTTAAATTAACGTGTTTTATGTTTAAAGTAAAGTGATCCCACAACAGGCCCGGAGGCCCTTGGGGTAGTAGGAGGTTAAGGCTCCCACTTTTTTTAGACAATCGGCACTTCATGTCAGCCGGGTTGTCAGCCCTGCGTGACGGCCGCCTTTACCCCCAGAACAAGCGTCTGGTACTCACTTCCGTTAGAGGCTGAGTCGACCCCAGGGCCATAGTGCCTCCAGAGGGTTTGGGTCAGTTTAAAAATCCTGGCCCCAACGGGACTTGAACCCTCGACCCTCAAGCTTGTAGCCCAGTGCCTTAACCACTACGCTACGGCGTGCCCCCACGTGTTTTATGTTTAGTTAAATAAATTAGGAGAAAAGCTTATATCGTAATTATTTTTAGATACCCCGTGCTGTTTACCCGGCGTTGTCCGGGAATCTACTCATCCATATCTTCTTGGCATACATGAGCTAAAAGACAAAAATTAATGTACTTCTTATGATTAGTTGAATAAGTAAAATGAAAAATAATTATAAATGTATATCGTAATTATTTTAAGATTCCCGTGCTGATTACCCGGTGTTTCCCGGGAATCTACTTATCTCGATCTTCTTGGTATAAATGAGCTAAAAGACAAAATTCGTTATTATAAGTTATCCGTAAAAGAATACCCGCCACGTGCTGATATGCTTGCACAGGACTCTACGTACTTGTCTCGACCTTCTTGGCATCAATGAAAGACAAAAATGGTTATTATGAGTTATCCGTAAGAGATAAACATATGCTGCCGCGGACTTTTTTGTAGTTTTTTTTTTTTTTAGATATTCGATTCTGTATACATTAATTTTGTGTATTTGTTATGGTTTAGGCAGCGTAAGCCATTTAAGCGTCCAAAGAGCTACTTTTTTTCACGTTTTCCACTATAAAGGGCGATTTTTAAGGATGTAGGAGTTGAGTATCACAACTCTCTTACAGCCTATGTTCTTCCTGGGAATCTCCTGAACATTTTGCAAGAAACCTCATCACTATCGGATCAACGGTATGAACGCGCATAAAGTACGAACAAACAAACAATTTTTATATATTACATGTAATGAATTTTATTATGAAATGGCAATGATGAAATACACATAAAAATAAATTTCCAAAGTAGCAATTGTCTTCACGATGAAGAAATCATTGTAGAAATCTCAGGTTGCTGACACTAGGATTTGAATCCGAACCTTTCTGAATACGAGACTTTACTACCGACTGAACCAAGTCGCTCGGTAATTTATTTTTTAACATTATGAAATGCCTAAAGGTAGAATGATGATTAGGGAGAACGAGAAAAAAATCAGGATTGCTGTTCTGTGATCTCAAACACTAACTTTCGAGAGGACTTATAGGAAGAATGCAAGAATTGTTTTCAACTCCACTCAGTTTTCAATATTGATGTTCTCGTCAAGTATTCTTGGTATTATCATAATTATCACCAGAACACAAATAAGTTACATTTATAGGCATACAAAAATAAGAATATATACTATTTTTAAAATGAAGATCTATTTAACAAACTTAATAAATTTAATTATATATGTGGAACAATCAAAAGGATATTTAAAAGCACAAAGAAAAGAAACAAAACTAACATTTTATAAAGTAGTGGCAGTCCCCCCTTACTATTGTATGGTAGTGAATTTTGGGTTTTAACTAAAAGAGATGAGAAGATCATAAAAGCAGCTGAAATGAGATTTCTGAGAAGTGTGACTGGTTGCAAACTTCTAGATAAGAGAAGAAGTGAAGATATGAGCTAAATATCTTTAAACTCTTAGATAGAATAAAAGAATCTAGAAAAAAAAGGAAAGAACATGTTCAAAGAATGGAAGATGATCGCATTCCCAAAATTATACTTAAATACAAACCAAAAGGACGCAGGAATGTTGGTAGACCGAAGAAGAGATGGATCCAACTTTTGAATGAGAATCTATGAGACCGGAACAAGCCACATGGGCTTAATCCGTGATTGTTGATGATGATGATGATATTTTAATAAATAAAAATAAAATAAATTTAATCTTCTAAAAGTACAAATTAACATTAGTAATAAGATAATAAAGAAACATGGATACGGTAATAACGAAAGAAAATAGAGACTTGAAGCAACAGAGATGAAATTTCTGCGCTTGTAACAGGAATTTCACGACTTGGATACAGGGGAAATGGATAATTAAAAAAAACTACTTCAAATAGAATAAATAAACCAGCCTGTGAAAATGCTAACAAAATTAATGGATGCATCACCTTGATAGGTTGAAGGAAATCGGTTCCCGAATATAGCTGTTCAGCCTTGTCCAAAAGGAAGAATAGGCGTTGGTCAACCAAAACTTTGATGGAGGCAACATTTCTCATGGGGACGGAACGGACGAATAGGTCGATACCGTGCCGTTAATGAATAAGATAATTATATTCTAAAAAAATATAAATTATTTCATCATAAGCAGTATATTGTTTGTTTTTAATAAAACTATTCAGGTTAATCTGGGTTAAAACAAAAGTCTCAAAAAAGTAAATGGTAATTATTGCTTCACAAAAGACAGGTTGATAATATTGATATTGTAAATTTCTCTTTAATAACTTCTCAATAATTCTGTGATGGTTCTATAATATTCAACTTTCTCATATGAAGCTTTCATATGGTGTTTAACAAGATAGCACGTGCAAACAACCTGTCCGCATATAAAACACGTCAACGCAAGAGCCAATAGAAACTAGGAATCAGTGATCAATTGCTTTCCTCTCGGTGATGTAACTACTCATAGCTTTTAAAATGTATTGCACTATGACACCTGAATGATTTGTATTATTTCAAGGTAGACCTATACTATTGCCGCTTCCTCCTTTACTATTACATAATTATGTAACTTACATTGCACCCAATAATAATTTTTATTATTACGTGTCATATACTCTGGCATGACAAATCTAGTCCTTGGTCTACTATCCGGCTTCTGGCATCACATAATGTGCTATTTACGGAGATGGATAATCATACAGCCATTATAGGGATGACATGTGATCAGCATGTAGGACCATCCAGCCGTTACAGGATTTTCTCAATCTGAGCTGCCACTTATTATAGCTACATAAATCCCTCATGATGTTAGGTAGGTATATATTCTCTGCCACTATTATTATCACTATTATTAATGCCATTCAGGTGCCACAAAATATACTTTTCTTAGGAATGCATATTACAGGTAAGCAGGTAAAAGTAAAGTGATCCCACTACAGGCCTTAGGAGACCTTGGGGTAGTCGGAGATAAAGGCTCCCATTTTTACAGACAAGCAATCGCCACGTTAACCGGATTGCCAGCCCTGCGTGACGGACGTCTTTAACCCCTGTACAAATGTCTGGTGCTCGATTCGTAAGAGACTGAGTCGACCCTAGGGCCAGGGTGCCGCCAGAAGGTTCAGATCAGTTTTTAAAAGTCCTGACACCGGCAGGACTCCAACATCCGACGTTCCAGCTTGTAGAGTACTGCCATAACCAACTACGCTACGGCGTGTCCCATGTGATGATGATGATAAACCATCAAGGATTAGAGCTTCTTGACTGTTCCGTCTTAGGTGAGCTGGTCTCTCCATCGCTTTTTCGGCCTTCCAAAATCTCTGGCAAACAGGCCTTGATGTTAGTCACTCACTAGGCAACCGTGATAAATGTGTCCGTACCTAATATCTTGATAAACGTACATAGTTTCAGTGATGGCTGTGATGTATAATTCATCTCGGATATCAACATTCCGTTTATGATCAAAAAGAGTGTAGCCCGCTTGGGGTTTTAGCAGTCTCATCTCAGCCACTTCTATTTTCGAAATTGGTTTAATGTCGAAGTCAACGTTTTTTATCCATATAACGAAGTTGGAATTGCCATTGTTTTATAGAATTTTAAAATTGTATCTGGTAGGACTTTTCTTAGTGGTGTTTATTTTATTGTATCTAAAAACTGTTGAAATTTGACTAATTTTATGTATACATCCCTGGAATTTACTGACTTCTTCTATACATTTGTTGCTAATAACAATTTTAGATCTTTGGTGATTTTTTCCCTTCAAATATCATCGTTTTGGTTTTCTTTTTAGAGATCTTTAGATTATAATAATTTTGTATTTGGTATCAAGTACGTGTTTTTTCAAATACTGTCTTCAGCTAAAATAATCTGGTCACCTGCATAAAGTAATGTATTAAGTGGGGAGTCATTAATCACGAAGTGTGTTATTTCAGTTTCCCAAATAATATAATTTATACAAATGTTAAACAGGGTTGGAGATATATATATATATATATATATATATATATATATATATATATATATAAATTTGAATATATAATAATGGTATTGTTAATTTTGATTTTAACTTTCACACAGGCTTTATATTGCATGAATTATATGATCTGGAATTTCTGTTTTGGTTAGAACTTTCCAAAGCCGTACTCTGTCCATGGTTATCAAAAGATTTTTGGTGATAAAAAAACAAGATTAATACTATTACTACTACTACTACTACTACTACTACTACTACTAATAATAATAATAATAATAATAATAATAATAATAATAATAATAATAATATGGTAGAGCGTGGTATTTTCGTAGTAAATATATTATAGTTAATTTTGAAAGTTCGTCACGGTATTATAATATTAGGCAGAAAACTGAAGACGGAGCCTATTCCTCATTCTTTACATCTTTGATTCCAGTATTTTACGTCGCATCTTAACACCATAACAATGTTGCATTATCATGCTAAGTGGAGATCTGAAAATGGGGAAAATAGATTGACTGTAGTATTACACTGCATTTTCCTTCAAATTTGCCAAATGGGACAAAACATTTATAATACTATATGCTTCGGGCCATCCACATTATAAATGACCGTCCTTGACTCCTTACGCCCTTTGGCTTCTTAAAATTATTTAAAGCTCTTGAATAAGACGTTCAAAATATGGAGCAAGTACAGTTATTTCAATGCAACAAAAATACAAAACAATTAATTCTGAACGACTCCAGGGCGAGATCGCCAAAAAATGTCTTATATGTATGCATCAAAAAATGTCTATCCTAGCAGTAAAATTATTTAGAAATTACATTAACAGCTAGCTTCTTGTTTCAAGATATTTAGAATTCAGCACTCATGTTCCTTTATCTCAATTATATAACATTAAAAAGTATTATGTGAAGCTGTTTCGTCTGTACTTCCAACAATAGTGACATTTAGTTTGAGCAAACTCATCCATCATGAATGTAATTTTATTTATTTCCCTTTTATATTACTTTACGGAAGTTTTAACTTTTCCTGAAAAACTCTGACGAAGATAAGACAAACTTCGCACTATAGAATACTAATCGTTTCGAATTATGATAATTATAACATATATAAATACTGATTCCTTATCTTTTGTCGTATTCACGATGTGTGAAAAACGTGTTTATATATTGTCTCAACATGCAAGTAGTAACAGCAAAGCGTTTCTTTACTACACGCAACTCGAAAATTAAGTTCAGATTAATGACATTGACACTGAAAAAAATAAGGAACTTTCACTAGTGCATAATTATCTTTCCATTATAACGATATGTCCAACGGCAGTAACAAATGCGTAAGGGAACATTAAACTACACAACAAATTGTTCACGAAGATTTAACATGTACAAATAATTTCTTAAAAATTGTAATTATTGCAACAAAATAATTTATTAGTAGATAATTTTCTCATATACAACTTTAGCTAACTGGAAGAAAAGATGTAAAGAATGAGGAAACAGTTCTTAATATAACATTTCATAATCATATATTTTTATTTTTATTCTGGATATCAAATATAAGCAACTTGATAACTCCGATATCTTCACTCTGAGACCATATGTTTTCTAACTAAAATTGTTTATCTGCAACCCTTCAATATAATGTTTTTCTTCAGTTTAATTAATTTCCTGTATATTTAGTGATTTATAACTGAGTTGAATTCAATACTAATAAATTCGTTCGCAATTAGTGGTCCATGCTACATAATGCGAATGCAGCGATTTTGTACACTAAATTGCAGACGAGAGCTACCAACATCTGCTTAGTGTTCGCAAACTGAGGAAAAATTCACAAATTATACCGAGTCTTAAAAATTATTAACGATTACTGGTATTTAATGAAAATATAGTTGCTGATGCTGAATGTTTATATATAATTTTTTTTATTTTATAAAATGGTGTTTTAACTTGTAATTAAGTGTGACATGTGAATTAAAATTAATTAAATATAGGTCCTAATTGTTAGTTAAAATCTGATATCACATTTAATTTTCTAATTAAAAATCCAACGATCACGGCTGAGTTTGAAAAAAAAAACCACAACCATAGGAACTACTAGTCCACCGTAACTGACGTAATCTGACCTAACAGTCTTCATAAATACCTGATTTGGTCACATCATCCTGATAAAGGTAAGATGTAGCTGGGTTCACATCATCCTGATAAAGGTAAGATGTAGCTGGGTATGTGCCACCTTCTATTCCGAGTCATGTACCATATGGATGGCGTGATCAGGCATAGTAGTATCTCGCCCTACTACCCGTCTGCTAGCCTCACATTCGCATAGACCCTATGCCATTTACACAGGTCAACCGATGATCATGCAGTTAGTATATGATTGACATGTGATCGCCCGTTATAATTGGTTTTCTTAACCTGCAGCTATTATTTACTGCAACTCCCCAAATTCCTCTCACGATATTATATTGGCATCGGTACACACTGGCCAAAATTCCATTAGAAAATTCCTTCCCCATGGGACTCGAACTAACCCATAACAGTAACCATGATGCGTTACACCGTTCTGCTGGGGCGCGGGATATTCTAAGTCATAGTCACAAATAATTAGGATAAATTAATTGACAAATAAACATATAATGTTGGATCTAAGTGATTGGAAAGGGGAGGAACCAAACTTACGCTAGTTTCAAGACAGATGAACCAGAAGATTAGGAGAAAGGCGCCCTTAAAGTGAAAGGATTAATTCTCACGAGATGAACAAAAGCGGAAGAATCGCAAAGAATGATCCCTATGGATGGAATATGGTCTTGGTCACATAGTATAGGTGAAAGGATGTAATGGAGTCACAGCATACAATAGCACATAATTACGTAACCAACTCGTTAGCAAACATCAGGTCAGTGTTCACAAACCCAAACAAAACTCTACTTGCGGAAACCAAGTACATGTGGGCAAGACATACCAACCGGCCTCGCTCCAGATATGTCCAACATGTCTACTTAGGAGACGTTTCACCAAAAATCCCTCTAACAACATTGATGCTTTTAGATAGTATCCTTCGTCAAACCCGCCAGTTTTTTTTTCTTTCTAATCATGTAGGCTACATCAATCAGAGCCGCCCAAACTTATTCGTATTGCGGGCCAAATGGAAGAAACATCGAGGTGGCGCGGGCCATAGCCCCTATTAATGCTGTTGTGTGGATTTTTATTAATATTAGGATTTCTAGAAGAGATAAAATAAGAAAAATGTAATTAAACAAAATATGGATGTTCAAACTTTAATTGTCAATTTCATGAGAAACAATTAAAATGGTATGACCATCTAAAAACAATGCCAGATTTCCAAGAAGAAAACTAGAATTGGTGATATTTGGTAGAAGAAGAAGAGGACGACCAAAATTAAGGTGGATTGATGGTGTTTTAAGCAGCACGAGGGAAAAAAGAATTGGACGATGGAGACTAGGATGACAGAGTGATATGTTGGAGAATGATAGTAGATTAATTGGGCGGAGAGATATGTGAAAGCTGCTAAAATAAATAATTTTTATTGTTATTATTATTATTATTATTATTATTATTATTATTATTATTATTATTATTACAAACGTGTGTTGATTTGCTACTTTTCTTGTTATGACGCCATAACACATTTCACAAATAGTTGATTAATTACCAATCGACTAATATTATAGGCCTACCCTTAGCATTTTTTTTAATTTACTGTAATGCTACAGGGGCAGGATATAAAGTGATGGAGGACCGTAGTTTGGACGCCCGTGATGTACATTAAACGAGACGGAATCAAATCCAACTACGCATGTATTAATTTATTTAAAGAAGTTTCTCAACATCCTGGTCTTAAGTATCTAGAATCGACGGATGTACAGTAGAAAGTTTGAGTCAAAGGTCAATCATTTAGAATTTTATTGATTATGAAAAAATGTTTTAATCGTGAAGTGGTCATTGTTTTTTCTACATGATGGGGCAGACCCACATGATCTGTCATCCAGCTGCTGGTCTCGCATCCATATGTGTTAATCGCAGAGGCGGAAAGATCATCAAACCAGTATAAGAGTGACATGTGGTCAGGATAACGGATTCCCAGGCCGTTATAGCTAGTTTTCTCAAGCCGGTACTTGAAGTTATACAAATTCCTCATGTAATTCCCAAACAGGTCGAAATTACATGAGAACATTTCTTCCCCATGGGGACTCGAATCATTGCAAGTTCGATAGCTCTGTATCAAGACACCATGCCTTAAATAGCTCGGCCACGGATGACCATAATAATTAAATCAAATCCAAAATTTTATTTTAAAAAAACTCATTCAAATTGAATTGAACGTCAAACGTTAGGTAAGATTTCATGCACTGAAATCCTGGAGAAAAATTCCGAATACGCTCAAACGTTGCTACTGAGCTATTTGATTTATGAAACAATCTGTGATGAATGGGAACATATGGTCTTAATTCTCCAACACGAGTGATTACTCATATGGAAAACCCAAATTTAAATATACGGTTTGATTCCTCAATATTTTATAATTCACCGGTTGATTTGTTAAGACTACAAATAGAACTCATTGGCAGCATCCAACTGCCGCACGGACATAAGCTCTCCAAACATCCTATCCTGAGTTGTTTTACAATCATTTCCTGTATAATTTACCACCCTGAAATCAGAGTTTATATTTTTCTCCCACCTCATTACGTGAACGCTTTCCTTCCAGCTTTCCTATAGCAATTATTCGTGTCCCTCTTTCTTTCCTAATTATTGTCACATGCTCCCCTTATCTTAGTCAATGAGACTTAACAGTTCTTATTACATCTGATTTTCCAATAAAAAGCATGTAGTTCTCTATTTGTTTTTATTTTTTATACGTCTATTCGTCTCTCTATGGTCCAAAAATTCTCCTAAACACTTTATTCCGAAATATCCATTATCTTTTGCTTTTCTCTTAAAGTAAGATACCATGTTTCGCATCCACGCATAGTATAACTGGAAGAATTTTATATTTTTTAGTTATATTTTATTTAGAAGAGTTGGGATGGCAATCTATAGGGAATACATTTATTTTATATTGTATTGACCAGCCTCATCACTCATCAGCTAGTGATCAACGTTTCTCACTACAGTTCATCAGGTCCCGGATTCGATTGCCGGTCAAACTATTGAAATTTTTCCTGTGGTCGCCCATGGTCTGGAATTTAGGTTAGTTCAGGTTAAGAACTCCCATAACGCTTCATTATCACTTATCACTAGGGAGCAGATCTTTATGTTCGTTAAGATTGCAACATAGTATAGTGATAAAATTAATGTAATAAGCTCTTTATATCCAATCAACTGATTTTTTATAACTTACAATAACGTTTCTTAATAATGTTTGTTTAGAATCTAGCATTATTACATTTATATTACACATTGTACTTTTTAATTTAAAAGTAAGATGTAAAATATAAATGTAATATTGCTAGATCCCACACAAAAATTATCGAGAAACGGTTTTGTAAGTTATATTATAAAAAAATCAGTTGATTGGATATAAAGACTTATTAATTTTATCGCTATACTATGTTGCAATTTTAACTTTTAAAACATAAAAATCCGCTCCCTACTTATAACCCATCATATCATAGGAGTAAGTACTCCTCCTTCCAGGTTCCCTAACCTAAGAAATGGATTAAATTCTGCCAATGCCAGAAGAGAAAGCCAGAAATGTCATAAAAGGCAATCTCGTGTCATTGGACAAAAATATATATATATTTGATTATGTATGTTAATGTGGAAATACAAATAAATAAAATACATTTCAATTCTGAAGAAAAGACTACAATCCAATTTAGCATTTGCCTTTGCAACTAAGAAAAAAAAACAAAAACCTGGAAGGTCTCTGAATTCACACTCGAAAATTTTGATTACGAGTTTTATAAACACTATCGTTTTAAAATATCTTACTCGGTTTTATTAAATGATTACAAATGGTAAAATGGATCATTTTCATTCCAACATCAATACTTTTAAAGAAACATTATTAACCACCGTTGAGGTTGTTAATTTTTTAAAACTATAAAAATTGTATCTGTGATGGCAGTCGTCCTCAACAAATTAAAAGTGTTTAAAATAATCAGCTAGGCCTTTCAGAACTAGTTTAATTTTCAAAGCTTTTCTATTGGGTATATTCTATTTTATTCATTTAACATGTAACCAGTGTATATAATTACAATTACCATGCACATGCATTGTACATTAAAATATATATTTATTTAATCTGTCTGTTCCAGGTATACTGGGGACACTTCAACAAACAATAGCAACAAACCACACTTATTCAATCCAACCTGGGACAGGAAAAAATAAATGAGAGATTCCGAAGACTCATACCATATATGACATTTTACTTTGCACAGCAAAACTTTGGTAATAGGCCTCAATATCAAGACCTTAATGCCGCAGTACCAATCATTCCAGTAACTAACAATAAATTATCTTCCATTCCCCAATACCAAGGCAATCTGGTTGTGCCCTCAACTTATCTCCTACAATACACACCCAAGCAAACATCTCAACAGAATTCCCAGAGATATCCTACACCTTCACAACAAATAACAAATGAGAGACTCAAACAACTTATTCCTCGACCATTCACACCAAGTAATAATGGAAATAATATAAATATTCAAAACAGTAACCAATACAAGGAGCCTTCATCACAGCCAATATATCAGGCACAACCAATTAAAGATTATGTAACTCCACGCACAGTGACTCAAAGTGAATATGACAGTGAAAGATCAAAGACAATTTCACAAGTCATCGACATATTACAGGCAATAAGGAAATTGCCACAGAGAGTGACACCTGAAAATCGTGAACAAACCTTACTTCAACTTATTGACATTCTTCAACAAACTAATCAATTGCCAACAAATACATTAAATAATCTTGCAAAAGTTCTCAATCGAATTCCACAATATAGTAACATTTACGAATCATTAAGTGCTCCAGTATCACAGACACCACAAATAACACCTGTAACTAGCAGGCCAAAATACTACATATATGCAAACAACCCCAACTCTGCAATTACAAAATCTTTACTTCAAACGTATAATAAACCTAATTATGTGAGTAAAATATCTCAAATAACCACTCCTATTCCTGAACAAGTACAAAACATAGATGATTACGAAAATTATGACGATCAAACACCACAACTTCCAATACAGAAACCTAAACAACCTATTATTTCCAGGCCTTTACCTATATTTACACAGTCAATTCCTGTATCAACTGCAGCACCTGTAGTTGCCAATGATCTTCAAAATTATGATTACACTTCTGATGAAATACCTGATAAAGAAAATTCCAATAAACCTCAAATCCTCACTACTGTACCAGTTAAAAATCCAGAGACATCTACTCCTATTCCAGAAAATGTACAAAATATAGATGACTTGAAAACATATAACTATGCAACCAAAGTACCTAAACCAAATCATTTTAGAGGGCCTACAACTACACAGATTTTCCCTGCTCCTAATTCTGAAGGAGGAACTCCAGGGCGACCTGGTATTGACTATCCAATCTATTCAAGCATCCCTGAAACAACTTTTAACTGTAAGAACCAGAGGTATAAAGGCTTCTTTGGAGATCCAGATACTTCATGCCAGGTAGGAAGAAATTTTAAATCAAAAATATAATTTAATCTATGTGATAAAAAGTAAAGTGGTTTTTAAACAGATTTTATATTCTTAACCAAACATTTTATAATCCTGTAATGAAAGTGCAATAATTAATGTTGTAAAGATAGTTAAATTATTATAAATTTGAGAAGGTAAATATTCTGAGTATTGTATTCACGTAGACTTTCACGGCCGGAGTTGCTATGATGATCTTGAAGAAGATTTTTGGGCTGTAGGCCGTGGTCATGAGGCTTGTAGTTCCCCGACGTTTCGCTAGAGACTGCATCTGGCATCCTCAAGGGTTATCTTGAGACTGGCAATTCTGTCTGCTGTCTGTCCTATTTATACGTTCACCGCGATGTGTTCGTAAGTTGTATCTGCCTTCTGATTGGTCAGCGTTAGGGACTTCCATTGCTCCAATGAGATTGCTGTTTGATGGTCTAGTCGACTGTACGTTATATCTGCCTTCTGATTGGTCAGCAGTAGGGACTTCCATTGTTCCACTGAGATTACTGTTTGATAGTCTCGTCAACTGTGCTTGTAGAGGTTTACATTTTGCGTTTTTTAGAGCCGGTATCCATACTTTGTTGACTTTTAATGATTCTTCTTTTCTGTTGAAACTGTTTTTATGTTTGAATATTTCGATGGCTTCTCGTTGTAGATGGGTAAAATAGTGTGTGTTGCCCAGTAGTTTGCCAATTTCTTCATGGAAAACTTTGAGCAAACATTCTTAGATACGACACCTATCAAACCCAAGATATTGCCTCGCTATGTAGACGACACCTTTGTAATCTGGAACCACGGGGACGAGAAATTAGACGAATTTCTGACACACATCAACAACATAAACTCCAGTATACAATTCACCATAGAAAAAGAGACAGATAACAGCATAGCATTCCTAGACATCCTGATCAAAAGGGTAGAAGACAGCAACATTTACCACACTATCTACAGAAAAACTACCCACACGGACAGGTATCTTCATAAAACCTCGAATCATCACCCTAAACAAAAATCTGGAATCATCAAATCATTGACAGATCGAGCCAAAAAACTTTGTCATCCGGATTTATTAAAAACGGAACTTCAACACCTCCAGACGGTATTCACAGCCAATGAATACACCAGGAAAGAAATCAACCGAGCCAATCATCCCAGACGATACAACAGCAACAGCAGCAAGGAATCTGAGGAAAAAACTTCAACCGTTCATCAAGAATGTAACGGACCGCATTGGAAAACTACTGAAGAATGAAGACATAAAGACAGTATACAGGCCTACCAAGAAAATAAAGAACCTTCTCAGACCTATAAAGGATCATCTCCATCCTCATCAGACAGCAGGCATATACAGGATACCATGGAGTTGTGGAAAAGTGTATATAGGCTATAGGCACCACTAAACGCACCATCGCAACCAGACTTAAGGAGCATGAAAGATACAGTCATCTTAAACAAATGGATAAGTCGGCAGTAGCAGAACACTCTTTACTTGATGGCCACAGGGTACAATACCAGAATATAGACATATTATCTAATTGCACACACTATTTTACCCGTCTAAACGAGAAGCCATCGAAATATTCAAACATAAAAACAGTTTCAACAGAAAAGAAGAATCATTAAAAGTCAACAAAGTATGGATACCGGCTCTAAAAAACGCAAAATGTAAACCTCTACAAGCACAGTCGACGAGACTATCAAACAGTAATCTCAGTGGAACAATGGAAGTCCCTACCGTTGACCAATCAGAAGGCAGATATAACGTACAGTCGACTAGACCATCAAACAGCCATCTCATTGGAGCAATGAAAGTCCCTAACACTGACCAATCAGAAGGCAGATACAACTTACGAACACATCGCGGTGAATGTATAAATAGAACAGACAGCGAACAGAATTGCCAGTCTCAAGACAACCCTTGAGGATGCCAGACGTAGTCTCTGGCGAAACGTCGGGAAACTACAAGCCTCACGACCACGGCCTACAGCCCGAAAATCTCCTTCAAGATCACTCTGAGTATTTATTGTTGTTTTCCAATGGCTTGCAGTTGGGATCTTTTACCATTTTGTTTCTGTCCTCCCAGTAAAGCCCTCTTAGACTATTGGATTGTTGAAGAATTCTGGACAATTTTGCACAATGTAGCAATGTTCCTGATCCATTCTTGAATTTGGTTGACAGCATAAAATTTAAAAAGTAAATTTAAATAAAACTATTTCCTACTACTGGTGTTACCTGTTTTACCTTAAAAAATATCTCACTTGGAATCTGACAATCGGTAAAACAAAAAACATTTCTGCTAGATAAAATATAAATAGGAATTAGAATTATCAAAGGCAAATCTACTTTATTTATCAAGCATCTCATTATTTTTAGCTTTGTATAAAATTCTCTAGACTTACTCCAAATGTTGAAGATGTAAGAAGAGGTAATTATCAATGTGGATTTAGAAGAAATAGGTCTACAAATTCTCATATTTTTAAAATAAGGCAGATTTTAGAAAAGAAATAGGAATACAGGGTGGACCGCTCGAATGGACCTAATTTCAATTGCTTGTTACTGGCAAACGGTTGAAGATAGAAACTTAAAACAACGTTCATATTACAGAAAAACTCACCAAGTTTTGATATCCAGATCACCACATCTCTATATGAGCCCCAGCAGTCACTGTGACGATATCAAAGCGATGAACAATTTCTTGCCAAGTACGTTGGAGTATGTCTTCTGGAATGTTCTCAATAGCCTCTATGATGCGCTCACGAAGATCACGAAGGTCTTTGACTGGGGTGGTGTAAACTTTATCTTTGACATAGCCCCAGAGAAAGAAATCCAGTGGTGTTAAATCGGGAGATCTCGGGGGCCACGCGATTGGTCCTCCCCTACCAATCCAACGGCCAGGGAAAATGTTGTCCAAAGTCGTACGAACTTCATTGGACCAGTGGGGAGGAGCACCATCTTGCTGGAAAACGATGTTAGGCTGCAGTTGTTCAATTTGTGGAAAGAAGAACTGCTCCAGCATGTCAAGATATGTGGTACCACGAACAGTTTTCTCGGCGAAGAAAAACGGTCCAATGACCTTATTATGTGACAAACTGCACCAAACATTCATCTTCGGACTATCACGAACATGCTCTTGAATAGCGTGAGGATTCTCCGATCCCCAGATCCGCACATTATGCCGGTTTACCTTGCCTGACAAATGGAAAGTGGCTTCGTCCGAGAAGAAAATCTTGGTCATGAAGTCAGGATCAGCGCCGAGACGGTCCAGCATCGTATTGGCGAATTCCACTCGTTTCGGCATGTCATTCGGCTCCAGACGTTGCACTAACTGCACTTTATATGCGTGCAGTTTGAGGCGTTTGTGGACAATCCGTTGTAATGTCGATTTTGGTATTTGAAGTTCCCGCGAAGCTCTTCTTAATGACTTCCGGGGGCTTCGCTCAAATGCGGCTTGAACATTTGCTACCATTTCATCGGATGCTCTGCGACCACCACCATGCTTCTTCAACACAGATCCTGTAGCTAATAATGTATCACGCCACTTCTTTATGCTTCTAGCAGTTGGAGCATCACGGTTAAACACACGCCGGAACTCCCTTTGAACTCTAATGATTGATTTAAACTCCGCATACCACAAAACAGCTTGCGCTTTCATCTGCGGAGTCGCCATTTTCACAAACAATTAAATCTAAGAACGAGAAACGTATCTTTGTGCCATCTACCGACAGGATTCGAAACTTGGTGAGTTTTTCTGTACTATGAACGTTGTTTTAAGTTTCTATCTTCAACCGTTTGCCAGTAACAAGCAATTGAAATTAGGTCCAGCTTGCGCTTTCATCTGCGGAGTCGCCATTTTCACAAACAATTAAATCTAAGAACGAGAAACGTATCTTTGTGCCATCTACCGACAGGATTCGAAACTTGGTGAGTTTTTCTGTACTATGAACGTTGTTTTAAGTTTCTATCTTCAACCGTTTGCCAGTAACAAGCAATTGAAATTAGGTCCATTCGAGCGGTCCACCCTGTATAACAGCATTATAGATCAACTCTATACAGTTTTCAAAAAAAGCATATAATTCAATTAAGAGTGAGATGTTGTATAGTATCCTGCTGAATATTGGAATTACTAAAAAGTAATTACATTTATTCAAATGTGTATAAATGGCACAAAGACAGTTTTCACAGTTTTCAGACACTTTTGAAAATCGCTATGGATTAAAGCAAGGAGATGCACTATTTCCTCCTTAATTCAATTTTGTACTAGAGCATCCCAAAAAACTTTAAGAGAATAAAAAAGGCATATAACTCAATGGCATTAATTAGCTGTTGGTATGTATGCTGATGAGGTAGCATTATTAGGCAATAGTGAGGAGATATTAAATGCCAGCTATAATGCCTGGGGGACTTGGCACGCTGGCCACATGTCACCCTATATTGGCTAGATACTCACTCACCCCTGTTAATGACAACTGGATGTAAAGCCAGCAGCCAGTTGATCAGCCAAAAGCCTTCTAAACCTGTAGCACCATGGAGTTTTTATAAATCATTCTTATTATTTCCCTTTCCCATATACACAGAACTTTACATGTCCTCTCTTAATAATGTCCATGTTTATGATTTGTACAGGACAACTGGTCATAAATTGCATTCTTAAATTTCCTTGATAACAGTGATTATTTAAGAAAGGGAAGCACCAAAAACTAACATCTAACACCAGCTTGATTCCATATGAATATTTTTCTTTTCCATAACGATAGGAGTTGGAATATTCACAACTCACCTCACATCCGTAGATTTCTTGAAGACCCAGGTTTCAATGCGATGCAATTGAATCGCCAATTCAACAGTTAGAAAGAATATTTGATAATGATGCTTAACGTATTGAAACCTGGGTCTTCAAGAAATCTACAAATATGAGGTGAGTCGTGAATATTCTAACCTCTATTATTTAAAATAAACCTCATAGTGTCACTTCCTCTAATATTTCCATATTACCCCAGTAAAAGTCAATAGAAGCCACTTCTATACTCCATAGTACTATCTCTTCTATGTAATATATATTCATTCCTTGACCAGAGCCTAACTGTTATGCCAAAAGGAAACTACAAAAATGCTTTCTAATAGAATTACATTAATATTTAATTTTAGGAAGTTATATTTTGAGGTTATTTTAATTATATTATTTTTGGGCTTTCCCTGGGAAAGCTGACGATAAAACAGAATTGTTTTGAAACATGTCCAAGAACAAATCAACATTAATATTGAGGTAAGATGTCCAGACCAAAAATAATAGAATTACATTCCTTACTTAAATCATGAAGTATATATTTAATTTTAGGAAGTTACATTTTGAGGTTATTTTAATTATATTATTTTTGGTCTGGACATCTTACCTCAATATTAATGTTGATTTGTTCTTGGACATGTTTCAAAACAATTCTGTTTTATCGTCAGACTCTGGGAAAGCTGACGATAAAACAGAATTGTTTTGAAACATGTCCAAGAACAAATCAACATTAATATTGAGGTAAGATGTCCAGACCAAAAATAATATAATCATGAAGTATATACTGTAATTAATATTTTGGTTATGGAAGAAAGTATGAAAATGCACCAAATTTTATAATCTAGAAGTTATTAAACATAGAATAAAGGAGGACAAAATGAGAATATTTAATTCTTCCTCCCCCAGAAGAATTATCCTGATTTTCAAATGCATTTTACAAGCCTGTAAGTTTAGTTAATTAGAAAAATCTACCATAATTTTTATAACACTGAAATATTTATATTTAAAATAAATAAATAAATAAATAAATTTGTTTTCTTTCTCATTATAGGTTTGGCATTACTGTGACTTGAATGGTGGACAAGCCTCATTTTTGTGTCCAAATGGCACAGTGTTTAGTCAAGTTGGACTTACATGTGACTGGTGGTTTAATGTACGCTGTTCTTCAACACCACAACTGTACGTTCTAAATGAAAGACTGTATAAATATATTCTACCAGTTGCACCAAGTTTCCCTGAGGATTTCTCAGGTCCACTTGTTGATCAATACCTAACCCTCAAATTCCGAGAGATAGAAAACAAAAAAAAGATGAAAGAAAGTAATACAAACAAAACTGAGACTGCTAAGCCAAGCAAAGCGTAATATATGAAGTGTAACATAAACAAGTCTACATTACATATAATCGAGTTATTATATAATTTATCAACATATGACATTAAAACTCACAAAAAAATAGAGTTAAAGGTTAATGAATATAACCAATTCAAACATTTAAAAAATGTAAATGTAAAAACCAAAATGTACTTTCTTACGACTTCATTCCAAAAATTTTATCAAGACTTAGATACTTCAAAATCATTCAAAACCTCATTTATGTATAAAAAATGTAAAATACATTTTAATAGCCATTAACTATAAGAAGCATATATCTAAGGTACACAAAAATGTTCTTTAAGATTTCAGCTTGTCGCAAGATGAGAATGACAGCAGGAGTTATGGCTGCAGAAAGCTTCTTTAATGAAATTTTAACATTGCTGGAAATTTAAGATTAAAACTTTATCTTGTAAGCCCTTGTGTCTCTCAACGAGACTTAAGCATTCTACCCGTACAGGGGAGAAATTCAATCATACTAATTTATAATAGAATACATTGTTTTCTTTTGTTGCCATATTACATTTAAATCTAGGAGACTGAATAACATTAAATGGCTTATATTTAAAGTAACAAGTATTTATTAGGCATAAACAAATAATAGTATCACTTTTGGTACAAATTATTTGTATATAAAATGAATGTCACTCAATAAGGCGAATTTTCATACTATTTTTACTTAAGCTAGCCTCAAATTTTCCTCAATAATTTTTCAATAAGAGTTAAATAATGTTAAAGATAGAATTCAAAATGAAAGTTAATGTACTGTATTGCTTGTAATATACCGGTACTATACAACATAAATGCCTAGAAAAATAAATTATTAAATTTAATTAATCACTTCATGTAAAAAAAGGGCTCAGTCCAATTTTATTCAAATAGACATTTATATCAAGTTTTTTTTTAAATCTGGAATCATCTTACCTCAACTTAATGTTGATTTATTTTTTCTTGGGCTACGATGATTCCAGATTCAAAAAAGCTTGATTAAAAGACCCTCAAAACATAACTTCCTAAAATAAAGACATTTATATGTTAGAATGTTCTGCAATTCTACATACATTTTTCCTTGGACACTGCTCAAAGACTGGGTGCATTCCATAGCATTGATGGTTATGGTAATTTACTAGAAATTGGAAAGCTATGGGTTCTAGATCGAATGGGATCAGGTTTTTTGAACTGGTCTAAATTTTCTGGCAGTACCATAGCAATGAGACCTATCCAGTCTAAAGAAATGAGTACCAGAGTATATTCTAGGGATAAAGATGGCTGTAATGCACATCTGATAACTCATTCTGATTGCCTTACAGTTCTACTACCCAAAAGGCCTATAGTGGGAATCCTTTACATTTATCCACCAACGTAACTGCTTAAAAATGTATCTTATAGTCACAACAGTGAAAGCAAATTTGAAACTCTTTAATTGTAAAAAAAAAAAAAAGAAAAGAAAAGAAAGCATGTAGGACATTAAAACAAGCTAACACAAAATCAAAATCTCATAAAAACAAAATATGAGTAGACTGAGGGTCTTTCCACATTATTTTTTATTATTATTCAGGATGTTTCTGTTATTTGCACAGGTATCCTCAACTGAAATGTACAATTTTTTTTCTTCCACACTTACTGATCTTGTGTGTCTGCTTCTATAATATTTCTCTTCATGTTGTCTTGAATTCCCTTTATCCACGTTAGCTTTGGTCTACCACGTTTCCCTTTTCCAGGAGGTATCCATTTCAATACTTCTTTGTTTGTTTGTGTGTCCCTTCTTCTCATTATATGCCCATACCATCTTAGTTGGATTTCTTCAATCTCTTGTATAATATCCTTTTCTACATTCATAATTTCTCTTAATGTATTACTTTTTATTTTGTCTAATTTTGATATTCTTGCCGATTTTCTTAAAAAGTCCATTTCTGTGACTAATGATTTATTTCTGTGTTTTTGCTTCAAAGTCCATGTCTCTGCACCATATAATAAAATACTCTTCAAAATTGTGTAATATATTAATAATTTAGCCCTCTTGATTATATTCCTACTCCATAAAATAAATTTTAATATGTCAATAACTTTCTTTGTCTCTGTTATTCTTTATTCGATGTATAATTCAGATGATCCATTTTTTTGAATTATTGATCCCAAATACTTAAAATATTCAACTGTTTTAATCTTTGTTCCATTTATTTCTAATTCCTCGGAAAGATCTGTGCTCACATATTCTGTTTTATTATAATTAATTGTTAAACCCTATCTTGAGTATTCATCCTCTAGTTTCCTACCCATATAATTTGCATCTTCACATCCTGAAGTGACTACCACTTGATCATCTGCGAATAATAAGTTATGTATGTATTTGTTCTCATTTAATTTTAATCCCATTGGTTTACATTTATTTGACCATTCCTGTAATATAATATCTATGTATATTTTAAATAATGTCGGTGACATTGTACACCCTTGTAATAACCCTTTTGTAGTTATCAACTCTTCTATTAGTTCTGAGCCCATTTTAACTCTACATTTATTATTTCTCCATATGAAGTGATTAAAAAATTAATCATCTGAGAAATTAATGTAAGATTTCATTGCCATTGGAAAAGAGATATACTATAAAAAAAAAGACAAATCTTGCAAGTGGGCTAGGTTTCTTCTATAACTATATCTTTGTTCCAAAACCTTGTCGATATTAGAGTGTATCTCTGTCTCTTATGAAACTCTGATATGTTTTTCAGGTAGTATTAAAATCATTACAGTGTTGTAGTTGTATAAAAAAATATTTATTTCCTTTTGTTACAGTATATATGAGATCGTTGCACTGCAAATGTAAAATTTAAAAAAAAATCTTTCCATAGAAGTTTATATATATTGCATCCATGCTGATTTTTCAGGACAAGTGTAAGAAAATGTGTTAAAATTAGAAATATCATGAATAGAAACTTAAAAAAAAAAAATCTTTTACTGTCAGAAGAAAAAAAGAACTATATATATATATAAGTCAAAGTTGTGAACTTTTCACGAGAAGCTTTCTTTAAATTATATTCAATAGAATTGAAATGCAATGATAATGCAAATAATATTATTCACCTAGTAGGATGGAAAATTTTCAGATTTCAGTTAGTCCTTTAGACCATAAGGTGTAGATCAAATTATAGATTAATAATATAAGACAATTACTCCTATATTATTATGTGTTTTCCCATCTGTCAAAGATATATGAGTTTCCAGAACATGATGAAACAATTAAAAAAAGCTATATCATAGTATAAAAAATGGCATATGTTCTAAATATAAAATAGCACTTGTAAATATTGCAACAAATATTTTGTTTGCAAAAAAACCATAATAGAAACATAGTTATTGAACATTCAAATCTTTCAACATGAAACTTCATTTTTTTTAATTTCATTGAGTCAGATAAATATTTTTACATCTCATCTCATAAACCTCTGCATTTTAAACCTTAATACCAATTTCAAAGATAGTTCATGCATATTGTTAAGTAATTCTAACTAAGAAATTCATTTCACATTTCTTGTACAATGGTAAACCGTATGTTCCATATGTTGATTGTTAGTGTTGTTTATAAAGTAATATGTAAATACTATTATTCCTATAATATTTACAATTCTATGTGTAGAGAAATGTTAACCCAAGATGATTTAACATGTTTCAATACTCCTGTGATGGCATATATATATCTAGTCACTTCTCAACATGTGCAATATCATAAGATCTAGCATCGGGTCCCTCAAAGACATAAAGAGAGAGACTTTTACAACATACTGTCTAGGAATGAAGCAGGAAATTGCTGCCTACATCATTTTAGGATTTTTAATTTTTCAATATGGTTCAATATAATTCCATTCCATTCTGTTTCCATTGCAATCCCAGCCCAAATCTATTTGATTCAAACGAAATAGCAGCAAGGAAGATTTACAAAAACTAATGGTAGTTTGGTATTTTATTCGATGCTCTTTTTTAAAAAACAAGTCATTAGTGTACAAATTAAAATCTGGACAAACGATTGGCAAATTTTTCTCAAAGGCCTCTAATTTCAGACTTCAGCTTCATTTACTTCTTGTAAATCTAAGATACAGGAAACAAGACTTGACATCCCTTCAAAAGGAAGACATATTTAGGTTTTTTAATGCTTTTAAAAACCCACTGACCTTGGCCACGGTTAAACCTGCAAATTTTGGAATAAGCATGGTAAGAATTATTATTTCTATAAAAACTTTGTTGTCCAATTGTATTATATTTGTGGCATTCTCTCTCTGCACTGGTGGAATTGTACCTACTTCTAAAGTTGGGGCACCTGGAATGCAGAGTTATGTTACCTTGATGATTGATGGGTGATAAACTGATAAATATTAACAAAGCACCAGGAGTGTCTTTAAACCTACATTTACCTAAATTCCAGACTAGGAGAGACCACAGAAATAATTCCCTTTTAACAGAAAATTCCTGTGATCTTAGTGATAATCAAACCCGTGACCTCATGAACTGTAGTCAGAAGATCAACCACAAGACATGAATAATATAGGAATATCACTAGTCCATTTGAAAGAGGCAGGCAAAAACGCACTAAAAATCATTAATATAAGCACTAAAAATTCAAAATAGGCTCTTACAAAAATGGTGTACAACATAATTTTTTACAGCCTTATGTAAAGAATATAACATATGCTATCAATAGCATACGAAGATATCAGAGATGATTTTGGAATTTGTTTTGCCTTTTTACAAAGAGCATACTTATGTTTTGCAGTGTGTACTTGCTGCGAAATACGACACTTCTTCACGCAATTCACTGAAATTTTATACACTTTGCAAAACAATATTAAACCATCACTTGAGAATATTTCCGCACCAAATTCTTTCATGAAATTGGTCAGTTTGTCTTTTACTGTTGTCCGTTCTTTAGGCATCATAAAACAACTATTCTAAAGGTAAAAAAAATAAGCATTATACGGTACACTCGTCGCACCACTTTATCTTTGAAGCACCTGTCTGTGAACAAGGACTACAGACTGAATTCAGTGTTACCAACATCAAAAATAATATTACCACTCACTTAAAGGTTTCAGCACCAGGTGTAAGACAGAGAAAGAAAGCTTGAGCCATCTACCCTTTTTATCACTCAGCAATGTTTATATTGAAAAGAAGCAAAGCTGTACTATATTTTCTCCAAGCCATAGAGCCGGAGCATAATACAATGGGACATAGCTTAGGGCTATTTCCCTGAACGGGAGTGCATGAGATGGAAAAATACAGTATTTGTTATTTCGCCTAACGGGAGTGCATTGAGGGGGAAGTTTGTCCATTTCAATTAATTTCATTAAATAATAAGTTAATTTCGAGAAAAATGGCAAATAGGCATTTATAGGCATTGTAAGCTGAAAGAGGCATTTATAGGCAAAATGAACTTCATGGAAAACAACTCTAGAGCCATCGGTATTAACTTACATGTAGTTAATAATAAAAACATTAATTTAATTATTAAATTAAACCTCATAGTGTTCTTTCCCTGTGAAAGTTAAATAAATTATATGTAGTTACTTTTACAATATGTATAATAAATAATTGTAGGCATTTTCTCTAATATCCGGTCTCTACTGATAACCTATATACATGTCTAAAATTTTTAATTATATATAATATTCACTTATACTATTTGTATTCTTCAACATTTTAACAATAATTGTGAGATATAATTACTCACAATATTAGCCTATTATACATTTAATATAATTACTGTATTAATTCCCCTGGTGTGGTAGACCTAGAAGGTTCTTGGCCTAGCAGCCAGCTGTAGGCTACACATCCACATGTGCCATTTATGAAATGGACAATCATCCAACCATTATAGGGGTGACATGTGGTCAACATATCAAGTAAACTGGCCATTATAGCTAGTTTTCTCAACCTGGAAACCATACCTTTAATATGGTGACATGAGCAAACTTCCGCCTCTACTTCCTGCTTCAGTACATCAAATGGTTCAAGATAGTACAATTGTCACTCACTCTCTTTATGTCTGTGTATATGACATACCTCTTATCCACAAGTTAAACATTTCACAAATTAACTATATGGTGTCATATACAGAGGACCCTACATGATCATCTCTTGGAGAAAGACATTTATAATTTATGTTTGTATTATAATCTGGATTTTGTAATAAAATGTATACTTAATGTATTAGTAAATCAATTGTTTTATTATTTTTACTCAAATATGTATTGTTTCTTATTCTTGGACACAAAGGCAATATCAAATTAAAATCCCATGGCAGCAACATAAGTGGTAAAAGTAAAGGCAGCTGGTAAAATACCAATTTCAAAACAGATGAAGAAATGAGAGTAACAATACACTAATTGGATACATACAGCACATTACATAAAAAGAAAAAAGGGGGTGATCATTTCATACTTATTGTTATGCAAGTACAAAACAAGATGCTTTGGCCAATAGCATGCAAATTTAACTCGGACAGGTTGTATTTTTTTATTATCCATGTTAGCTGTACATAATTTAATAAAAATGACAACATGCTACATATACAATCCTACTGTACTGAAATAATACATTTATATCTTACCTTTTGTGTGTGCAGTAACCTTTTCAACATCTCCAAAGCCTTCTCCCTTGCATCATCCATATCAGCAAGTCCTTCTTCATTCTGTTGTAAAAAAGATACAAATGTGCAATATTTAACACAACTAAACTATAAAACTCAGAGAATATAATATTTGACACCTGGAAAACAGTCTTCAGCCCTCAAATATTGTACATTAAAAGATTTACGTATAAAAAGGTTTTGTGTAAAATTAAGTTTGTCAACGATAGGATATCATATAATTCTAAAGGGTCAATAATAAAGTCCCAGGTTCAAACCCCACTCTAGGTGTATATTTCTCTCTTCAAAATACAAAGTATAATACTTATAATGTGTATTTTCAGTAAACGTACCTTTTGTCGCTTTGTGATGATTTTATTATGGCCCTGATGGTAACAGATGATACAGTGCGAACATGCCATTTTATCACATTCATTACAATAGAATTCCAATTTCTGTTCAGTATGTGTATCACACAATGCTTGTGGTAAGACAATTTGTTGAGATGAACTTCCCAAAGGTGATTTCTTATGTTTTGATAATGCTCGAGCAGCCTTGTGCACCTGTAAATAAAGAAATTGTTTTATCGATTTTCTGATAATCATGTTAATAATATAATCTTAAATATTATTTTACACGTAAAAAATTACAATTGAGATTATAAAAGGGACTAAGTAACTCTAGGGGTGATGGAACCTACAAATTCAATGCCATATTCAAAAAGCCATCCATTAATCATAACCTCAACAAACTGAATATATTGTAAATCAATGGTAAAGAGAAAAATTTTTGCCTGAACCGGGAATCGAACCCCGAACCTTTAGCTTTCCGTGCTAATGCTCAGACCACTGAGCTAATCCAGGCTTCATTCCCATCCAAGCAAGAATCCTTCCTTTACCTTTACTCTACTGGCCCCACATTCAATTGCAATGAATCATCATTCACAAATACACAATGAATGGCTTCTACCTGAAGAAGACATGAAGGGACTCCACACAGCTATAGCACTATTTATTAAATTAATATTGGGAAGCTAAAGCTATTACTATGATAGAAATAAGTAAATTAATAAACACAATTAAATTATTGTAAATCAATGGTAAAGAGAAAAATTTTTGCCTGAACCGGGAATCATTGCAATTGAATGTGGGGCCAGTAGAGTAAAGGTAAAGGAAGGATTCTTGCTTGGATGGGAATGAAGCCTGGATTAGCTCAGTGGTCTGAGCATTAGCACGGAAAGCTAAAGGTTCGGGGTTCGATTCCCGGTTCAGGCAAACATTTTTCTCTTTACCATTGATTTACAATAATTTAATTGTGTTTATTAATTTACTTATTTCTATCATAGTAATAGCTTTAGCTTCCCAATATTAATTTAATAAATAGTGCTATAGCTGTGTGGAGTCCCTTCATGTCTTCTTCAGGTAGAAGCCATTCATTGTGTATTTGTGAATGATGATTCATTGCAATTGAATGTGGGGCCAGTAGAGTAAAGGTAAAGGAAGGATTCTTGCTTGGATGGGAATGAAGCCTGGATTAGCTCAGTGGTCTGAGCATTAGCACGGAAAGCTAAAGGTTCGGGGTTCGATTCCCGGTTCAGGCAAACATTTTTCTCTTTACCATTGATTTACAATAATTTAATTGTGTTTATTAATTTACTTATTTCTATCATAGTAATAGCTTTAGCTTCCCAATATTAATTTAATAAATAGTGCTATAGCTGTGTGGAGTCCCTTCATGTCTTCTTCAGGTAGAAGCCATTCATTGTGTATTTGTGAATGATGATTCATTGCAATTGAATGTGGGGCCAGTAGAGTAAAGGTAAAGGAAGGATTCTTGCTTGGATGGGAATGAAGCCTGGATTAGCTCAGTGGTCTGAGCATTAGCACGGAAAGCTAAAGGTTCGGGGTTCGATTCCCAGTTCAGGCAAAAATTTTTCTCTTTACCATTGATTTACAATAATTTAATTGTGTTTATTAATTTACTTATTTCTATCATAGTAATAGCTTTAGCTTCCCAATATTAATTTAATAAACTGAATATACTTCATATTAAATTAATACAGAGTTCCCTTAGATATATCCAAATATTATCCTCCCATTGTATCAAGGCATTTCTAAGCCTTTTTACACAAGGACTTCCCAATAAAAAATGAAGTATGGACTTGCTATGCTGACCACATGTCACCACTACATTAGCTATAAGACTTGCCACATGTTACCCATATAATGGCTAGAAGAATAGGCATGCTGACAACATGTTACCCCTATAATGGCTAGAGTACTTCCCATGCTGACCACATATTACTCCTATAATGGCTAGAGTACTGATGTTTGAATATCTTTTTATTTTTATTATTAGCATTTAAACAATGGAATTAAGCATCTGATGAATTCAGAAGTCAGGGAACTGAACACATGCTACAGAAAAAGCATCTTGGGATGCTGAGTTGCTGGTTGCGGCTATGGAATTGTTTTATTAACGGTAGAAATTGATTCTACAAGCTGTACAGCAAATAATTCAAGCTATGTAACTTGCTCACCACATTCTCCTATACTTGATATGGAGTTCCTCTTTATAAAGATTCATCAATTCCTATCCATTACTGGACCAAATATTTGTCGTAGAATCCTATTTTATAATACTGTTACTTGATTTCTTCCCTTAAAGTAAGGGTTCATGTTTCCACACCATCAATATCTTACTTTCAAATAAGCAATATGACAAAAATAGTCAAAAGCCATATCTTCTTTCTACCCATAGATGTAAAAAAATAGTATAAGAGAGTATCCATATTAATATTTTTTTTTTTTTAATTTGCAATCTTTTGATTTCTTAAATGTTTTGCAGAAAAATGTTTGATTTTGTATCTTATGTTTACCTCACACACAAAATTTTGTTTCATTATTCAAGCCAAGTCCACCGCTGTGATCTCGAGGTAGCATGCTGCCTTGTCACATAGCGGGCCCGGGTTCGATCCCCAGTCGGGGAAGTTTTTCTGCATGAGGTTTTATTCGGGGTTATTCCTCACCCATAAGACAAATGTCAGGAAACTTTAAGGCCCAAACGGTCCCCGAAATCATATAGCCATCATCATCATCCTTCACCGGTGTGGAAAGCAACGGGAAGCTACCTCACCTACAATTCCCTAGTAAAGCTGCAAGCTTGGCATGAAAATGAAGCTGAAGAACAAATAAATCCTACCTTTGTAAAGCAAGGTCCACAGTAAACAACTTCACATTGATGGCATTTCCACTCAGCATCACGTTCAGTACATTCAAGACATGTTTCTGTAATCAGATAAGTATTTTAGCATATAATATATTGATTCAATTGTTTTCATTATCTGAATTTAAAATCATTTTGGTACCTGGATCTAGAGGGGCACGCCGTAGCGTAGTGGTTAAGGCACTGAGCCACAAGCCGGAAGGTCGAGGGTTGAAGTCCCGTTGGGGTCAGGATTTTTAAACTGACCCAAACCTTCTGGCGTCACTGTGGTCCTGGGGTCAACTCAGCCTCTAACGGAAATGAGTACCAGATGTTTGTTCTGGAGGTAAAGGTGGCCGTCACGCAGGGCTGACAACCCGGTTGACATAAAGTGCCGATTGTCTAGAAAAAGTGGGAGCCTTAACCTCCCACTACCCCAAGGGCCTCCTGAGGTCTGTTGTGGGATCACTTTACTTTACTTTTTACTTTACCTGAATCTAGAAGGAGATAAGTAAATATCAATGTTTCTTACTAAATTTACCACTTCACACTCAGTGATAAATTGTATTTGAAGAGAAAAATTTACGCCTGAACTTGGATTTGAACCCAATGTCTCTGATTTTGTAAACTGGTGCTTTACCACAGTTAAACTAGAGCCTAATAGCTAAGTGGTATAGCTTTGGGGTATAAAACCAGAGACATTGGGTTCAAATCCAGTTTAAGCATACATTTTTCTCTTCAAATACAATTAGTAAATCTATTGATTTTATCGTAAATAGGTACCTGCTAATTGCTTTGAAGTAATGAACAGTGTTTTTTTTTCCTAATATTATCTAATGCACTTTTCATGCACTAGGTGGATACATGGCATTAATGTTTCTATTTAAATTTATGCACACTTCAACCAACAATTTTTATATAAGTGAAGTATAGCATTCAGAGAGGAATGTAGAATGAGTTTAGGTTTAAGTCATTTTTAAGAGAAAAAAGTTTATTGATCCATCTGACTGTATAAATGTACATATAACATCATAATATGTTTAAGTGTTTATGGGTAATGTTAGCGTGTTCTATGAGAAATGACAAGAGAAGGAAGAAAATGAAAGTTCTTAAATAGTTATATTTGGTGACTCATAGCTGCATTCAAGCTATCTCAGTCTACAACATTCCTTCCAAAAAAAAGTAATTTGATATTCAAACCAAATTTAAAAAACTAAAGAGCACTCAACAAAAACATTGGAATACAATGGATACCAGCATATTGTGGGCTACACAGGAATGAAAGAATTGACTTTCTGAAGAAAAAAAAGCACTAAAATCTCAAATAATATCTCATACCATGATCTCAATAATCAACCAGCTAAATTAATAGTTAATAGTAAATTTAAAAAAGACCTAAATGAATATTTTAAAATTCAAAACAACAATAAGGCATGGGCTGTCTTCAACAGTAATTCATCAATTCCAGATTCTCATAGAGATGAAGTACAGTAGTAACATGTTCTGCATCACTACAGGACACAACTGTCTGGCTGCACATCTCCATATGATTTCAATTCATCTATCACCTAAATGTGACTTTGCAAACATGATAATTCAATAATGACAGTAGAACACCTGCACAAGTGTCCAGTCCTGACTGCAGCACATCTGCATTCAGCAATCAAAACTTTTTTTTAAATACAATAGGAAGTAACATTAAGAGGTTTAAAACATTTTGTCTATACATTCTTACCTTGTATGGTTGTTTTTGTCGAACATATGTTTAAAGATTTCTGAGCCCCATCGTCAGCGGTTAAATTCTGAATTTTCTCAAGTTGCCAACCCTGATTCTGGATTCCTGCTCTCTGCCTCAGGTCCAATGAATTTACTAAATGAGGTTCCTTTCTCCGGGAATTTCAAAATTCATAATTCTTTCCTTGTTCCTCTGTATGTAGATTTTTTTCCCATATGGTGAGTTCATTTTTGTTTTTTAACTGTTTTAATAATTTTGTGTTTACATCTATTTTGTGTTTTTCTGACCAAACGTGAGCAGCCATTGCAGATTCTTCTACTTCCCCTTTTTTTACATTTCTTATGTGTTCTTTAATTCTAATTGTTAAATTTATTTTTATTTTCCCTATGTATATCTTATCACAGTCTGCACATTTTATTTGATATATTCCTGATATTTTACCATCATCAATATTTTCATTTTGATTAGTTTTTATTAGTTTATTTTAAAATACAACAGGAAGTAACATTTAGAGGTTTGTTTAATAATTAAAACATTTCTCTCTTATAGTTGTTTTTGTCGAACAATATGTTTCAGGGCTTCTTAGCCCTGAATAATTAAAACATATGTTAGCCCTGAAACATATGTTCGACAAAAACAACTATAAGAGGTAAGAATGAACAGACAAAATGTTTTAATTATTTTATTAGTTTATTTAAACTATAATCATTCTTTGGTACTAAATTAATATTAAATTTTTCAAAAATCTTTTGAAATTTGTGTACCCAAGGGTGATATGTGAATTTCTTGTATCTCTTACCTTTTGGTTTTTCTATCTGAAGAGTGCTTTCATTCCTCAATTTTTGTTTTTTGTAGTTCTCAATTTCTTTGTGTATCATTTTTTCACTGAAACCATTTTCTTTTGCAACCTTAATTATGTGTTTCCTCTCGAACTCATAATTTTTCTTGTCCATGGGTATATTTACCAATCTATGTACTATTTTGTATGAAATATGGTTGAAACCTGTTGATTTGATATAGTTATCTGTATGTGTTCCTTTTCTGTAAATGCTGAATTCTACTTACTTCTTTTCTTCATTCCTGTGTAATTTCAGATCTAAAAACGGTAATTCTTTGTTCATTTCTTTTCCTAGTGTGAATTTGTTTTCTTCTGTATATTTATAAGTTTAAATTAATTGAAATGTATAGTTTTCAATAGCAGGGCTGGGAGGAGTGGTGGTGAATAATTTTAATCACTAGATTGTGCATCCAGATTCCTGTATTAAATTGCTAATCATTCCAGAATATGTACGTTCAGGCATGTGTTAATATCGATAGAAATTCATCCATCAGACGGTGAGTTTAAGCCTGGTGGGCCTTTCGATACTTTTTCAACAGTAGGCTACATGCCAGCACAGGTTTCACCTTCTCCCTTCTCTTCGTTATTATCTTCATACAACACACTTTACACTATACAAACACACACTTCATACTACACAAACACATAAACATATTTAAATTAATATTGGGAAGTAAACATTATTAGGTTACATCATTAATAGTGAGTGGAAAAAACATTTTTAACGACTCACCTCATATAATTTCAAATTTCTTTGATACCGGCGGTTTCAGACAATATCTTGTCCCTCTTCAGTCGTGGCTTCCACTGATGAAATTCTCTGGTTGCTGATTTCTCTAAGGACATCACCTCTTGTGCTGCCATCTTTGGTTGGGATAATAAACTTTGTAATTAAATTTTTATCCACCGGAATATCAAAGTTCATAGATCGATATTTATTCTTCCGAATGAATATCTTTTCCCAAATTGTCAATTCCAATGGTTTATCCAATTGTTTCAAAAGTTTTCAAAATTGAAAAAGAGGCAAAACTTTTGAAACAATTGGATAAACCGTTGGAATTGACAATTTTGGAAAAGATATTCATTCGGAAGAATAAATATCGATCTATGAACTTCGATATTCCAGTGGATAAAAATTTAATTTCAAGGTTTATTATCTCAACCAAAGATGGCAGCACAAGAGGTGATGTCTTTAGAGAAATTAACAACCAGAGAATTTCATCAGTGGAAGCCATGACTGAAGAGGGACAAGATATTGTCTGAAACCACCGGTATCAAAGAAATTTGAAATTATATGAGGTGAGTCGTTAAAAATATGTTCTCCACTCACTATTAAGCATAAACATATTTTAAAAATACAATAAAAAGTAACATTAAGAGGACTGACAACTTGAGAAAAATCAGCCTATAATCGTTGAAAACGGGGTTCAGAAGCCTTGAAACAAAAACAACCATAAGAGGTAAGATTGCATAGACCAAATATCTTAATTACATAAACATATACTCATCCTACATCCTATCTGTAAACAATACAAGAATATTTCATATTTAAGAAATGTATTTAATACAAGAATACATAATCTATGTAAAGTGGTATGCTGATGTGGTCAGTAAAATTGAAGACAGACCACATTAACATACAGAGTTTTGAAAAAGGCAAATTTTGTCAAACATGACAAAGTGATATATGAATTTCCTTTAAAAAATGAGATATAGACCTATATATAAATTAATATTGGGAAGTAAATCTTATGAGGTTATATCATTAATAGTGAGTGGAGAACATATTTTTATCGACTCACCTCATATCATTTCAAATTTCTTTGATACCGACGGTTTCAGACAATATCATGTCCCTCTTCAGTCATGGCTTCCACTCAAAGAAATTTGAAATGATATGAGATGAGTCGATAAAAATATGTTCTCCACTCATTATTAATATAGACCTATGCCTAGGACTAATGAAAGAATGAGTTTTTCTTTTTTGCAATGTTAAAACCTACAATTTTCTAAAATAATATTTTAATTCATATCTTTGGGGAAAATGAGCCCTAAAATTTTTCATAAAATCCAAAATGATCAAAAAAATTATTTTACTATTTGGTTGATTTGGCATGGAATGCCCATCTACCTATACATAAATTTTATACAAATAGTTACTAATGCTGAGCTTGCATTTGCAGTGTTCAAGTTTCCCAATCCAGTAAATCAATTGTAATTATGAATTAAATCTGATATATGTCAAAAGTATATAAAATAATACCACATTACCAGAACATCTGTTGATTTTATATCAGCAGAATAACTAGAGGAGCCCATATTTATAAGTAAGGGGCAGATTTCTATGGCCAAAAAATAGGAAAATATCAATTTTTTATTACCTAAAAAGTGTATTAATATGAGCATATAACCAAAAAAGGCAAAAAATATGATCTTATAATTGAATGAATCTATTAAACATTTTATGTTAAATTGTTCCATCATAATACATTTTTCAACTTTCACCATACAGTGAAAGCGAGGTACGTCCGGTCTCACGAGAAATTTTCAAAAATTAGAAAATAACAAGTGACCATGCAATTTGCAATTTACATATATTATGTTGATTATTTAAACTTACTGACGGTTTATAAAAATCCCTGAAATATGACTAAAATATGACTTTATCGCAGAAATTAGAACAAATATGACCAAAAATCTAAGGACATGAAAAGAAATATGACTTTTATAACACAATAAAAAAAAACACTAAATTTTCATCAGTAGACCTATATAAATGTTATGTATTCACTCGAAACTCAAAATAAAGATTTAAAAAATATGACATGTCATAGAAATCCACCCCTACTTGTAAGGAAATGAAATGTTTCCTTTATACATAGCAGTCTAACATTCTCTATGGCATTCGGTAGCAAGTGGGTCCAGTATCAGCGTTTGACATTCCTAGTGAACGGGGTCAACTGCAGTCGCATGCAATGTAACCATGTGCTGTATCCTTGAAGGTGGGGAAGAAGGGAGAAGACAGGAAAAGAAAGAGAAGGATTGATTATAGTGTACAATTGCAGAAGATCCCATTCACCAGAAATGACAAGCACTGATGCTGGGCCTACTTGTGCCAAGTATCATAGAGAATGACACAGACTCCTCTGTATGTAAGTAAACTTTCTCTATATTAAATCCACTTATGCAAATGTTTTCTGTATCAGTGTTCCATGAACTCCATGACATGACAGGCCTAGAAGGCCCTTGGCCTACCAAATAGCTGTTTGCCTCACATCCACGTTTTAATCAGAAAGTTGGACATTTGTCTAGCCAGTACAGAGGTGTATCTGGTCTGCATGTCAGGTCCCTCAGCCATTATAACTGGTTTTCTCAACCAGGAGTCCCTATTTATTGTAGTTATCAAAATTCCTCACAATGCTGGGTGGGCACAGGTCCCATACTGGCCAAAACTCCATGAGAAAATTTCTTCCCCCCAAGGAGACTCGAACCAGCACCAGTCCCATAGCTCTGCACCAAGGCATCATGCATTAAACTACTCTGCTATGGAGTAAGACTAGAATCAGAGCAATCATTTAGAATTGCTCAGAATTTTACTGACCCATTTGTCCATTCACCTACTTCATCCACAAGCTAGCTATATTTACAATCTATCTATACTTAACTGAGATAATAACAAATATTTTCTTTTGTTTTAAATATTGTACAAACGTAAAATTAGTTTTCTATATCTCATTATTTTTCTTTGTTTTATATATACATTAGACAGGGGCAATTTAGTATGTCTTGCTTGTATACATTTCATTATTAGTTTTAGTCTTAATTTTAACTAACATTAACTAGTTGCATTATAGATCGTAATATAATAGATATTATCTTTTTGATCAAATTTTTATTTAGTATTTAATATCAGAGTTCATTGTGATTGTTATATTCTGATGTAATATATGTTTGCCCTGGTGAGTGGAAGAGAAGGCCACATGGCCTTAACTCCACCAGGCTAAATAAATAAATCTAAATAAATAAATCTAAATCTATATAATCAGGTAATTAATGATTACTGTATAAAATGTAATTGTAAAACTTAATATTAGAATAATACCATTTTTCTGTTCTTTCTGTGAAGAAGATGAAATTCTACGGTTCAAAGTAGAAGCTCCAGCAGGTATAAATGTTATTTTCGAGTCTTCAGGTTCCTGTCCCCAATGACGGAGGGCAAATGTTCCTAAGAGATATAAATTCAAAGGAAAATATTCTCGGACGTCTTCTTTATTTTCACGAGCTGCTGTTGACACATGTTTACATATGCCACAAACAACTTTTTTGAAATCATCTAGCGATGAACGTATGCACTTTTCACAAGCTGAATGTCCACAATGTAGAATCAATGGACATCGCAAACCTCTTGGATGTACTGGATCTAGAAGAAAAATTAATATATATATTATTTTTTTAATCACAAAATTGATAGGAAGTAACACTATTAAATATTTTGTCAAATGTATTGAATCGCTTATTTACATCTCACTTCATATTTTGCTCTCTCACCTACACATTTCAAAAGAAATTTTCTTCTATCCTCAGCCAAAAACTGAGAGGCTTGAGAAAAAAATATGAGATGAGGTGTAAATAACTGGTTCAATTTTTTGAACATATAGTACAAGTATGTTCTTACATCACACTAAGTCTCTTGTTCAGACTCAAAAAGTTATACATGTCTTAACACATATATGAAACTAAAACTTTTCATAAATAATACATGCAATAAGAATAAATATAACAGTTTATAAGCCAAAAGAAGCAACTTTTGGTGTTTTCATAATCTATTTTTTAACTTTCTTCCATCTCCCTTAAATGAACTCTACTCTTCACTCGCTTTTCTTCTGCCGATGGGGAAATGAAGCTAAGGATGACAGTAACCTTTTCTATACAATTGCTAATTCTAATAGGAAAAGTTTTAAACCTGGAACAACTATGTGTAATAGCAATAATGGAATTATTTTTACAGGAAAGAACGAGAATTTGAAATGATAGGTTGAACATTTTAATGAACATTTAAATTATTAATAGATTTAGAATGTAACACCTCACTTCATGATTGTAGATTTCTCAAAGACTAAGTTTTGATACTTCTTTGTACCATCTTCAGCTCTATCTAATCAAGTTAGGTGTTAGAGTGAGGTGTTAAATTCTAACTCTATTGGTAATTAAAATAAACCTAAAAATATCACTTCCTTTAAATATTAATGAGAACTTTTAAATATTAATTCCAATAGGCCATAGGACTACATAAATAATAGTCAAAGGTTTGATGATTACGAAAACAATGGTAAGACTACAAAAAAGAGATAATATATGCAATTGCTATCCTGAAAGAAGAATAAAGCACCTGGAAAGGATAGAACTTCTCCAGAGTGGAACTAATTAATTAATATAAGCAATACAAGAATTGATTGAGGCTATCTAAATGAAGGAAACTATCACTGATGATTGGAAAGTAAGTAATCTGCCTATTATACAAAAATGCAAATGAAAATGATCTGCAATAACTACTGAGGTATAACATTATGAAGTACTACAATATATCTTCCAAAATATTATATAACAAATTATTATATTCAGAAATGGTCATAGGAAATCATCAAATTTATTTCAGAACTTGAAAATTAACAACTGATCAAATTTATACTTTTAAGACTAATCACTGAAAAAACATTAATAAAATATTAAAACCCATCATTTAGTTACTGATTTCTCAATAGCATACAATAGCATCTAGAGCTGGTCTTTATAATGCAATGAGGAGTTGAAAACTCCTATGAAGCTAATGGTACTAGTTAAGGCCTGCATGGAAGCCAGACAATGCCACATAAAACTCCAGTCTGGTTTATTGGAATCTTTTAAAATAACAAATGGTCTAACAAGGGAACTGACACCCGTTGCATGCCAAACCTACCTTGAAATTTCTCTCAGAGAAGTGTTGTGATATACCAAGGTCATGTCAAAAAAAAATTATATGTGGCTTTTAACTGCAAGGCACTAAAATCCAGGGCCAAATCTCTCATTACATCTATATCTACATTATTACAGGGAAGTAATACAACTCCTGACTTGATGAATTGGATAACCCTGACAAACTGCCCCCAAGCTGCAACCAGCCACACTCCACTATTCACACTGGGACATCCATGTGTTTCGCACACTGGGTTGCAATTATTAGATTTTGGCTTCGACTTCTGTGCCTTGCAGATAATCTTTTGAACATGGCCTTGATACATCACAACGCTTCTCTGGGAGAAATTCCAAGGTAGGTTTCGGCATGCAATGGTTGACAGTTCCCTTGTAAGACATGGTGACTCACTAGCCTGTCTTTTAACCTTTTCACTGCTGAGATATTTCCAGCCTTTAAAACCCTCCTTGCTCAATGCAGGGAGAAATATGGAAAAAGTTTATTTAGGTTCCTAAGAGATGGCAGTATATGCCTGCTTAGTTTGAAAGCAATGCAATACGTATTATATAACTAGCAGGCGTTTGAAGTTGAGAATGGATATACATGCCCATAGCACGGCAAGCATTTTCTTTGCCAACGCATATACCCGTTCGTAGCAGTGTACAGGTTAATTAATATTATCCTAGAAAAGCGATAAGAAATGATAACACACAAACTAGAAGTACAATACTCTATAAATCAATTAAAATATTAGTTTATGTCGATGACAGTTATCATTGGTAGATCAGAGAAAGATATCAAGAGAACCTTTATGGCACTAGAAATAACAGCTAACAAAAAAAAACAAGATCTAACACAAATAACCCATATAAATACTAATCAATTTAAATTTTAGAGGGTCTCTAGCTTCGTATATCTTGGCTCCTTAATTAATGATACTGACAACATATGTGAAGAAATTGGTAGGAGAGTACAAAATCCCAATAAAGCATACATTGGATTATTGAGACACTAGTTATGCTTATTTCCCTGTAGATGTCACTGAGAGACATGCAGTCAGAATATCACCTCAAGGAAAGATTTTAGATCATGGAGGACTTCTTGTTGTTTTCAAATGCTGGGCATTGGCAATGAAGCCATTTGCGTTCTTGCTCTCCAATATTTCTCTATGGTGGATCCAACAGGTAATACTTCACAGGTTTGTAGATGTTCTTCGTTCATTTCTTTGTCTTTGTTGCATAGAGGACAATTTGGATTCATGTAGATTCCTATTTTATATAAATGTTTGGCCAAATAGTCATGTTCTGTAAGCAGTCTAAATTTTGCTACTGTAGTTTTAATGAACTAATGGCAAATCCGTCAGACAAATTTTCCCTTGGACTTCGCCACCCTAAAAATTTGACTCTGGCTGGTTTGAACTCATGACCCTTTGGACTAGAAGAGAGGAGCATAAACACTAGACCACTGAGGCCTACATATACAGTATACAATTTTTATGTACCATTCTTTATGAAAGCTCGTATAAAGATGTCCCTACAAATATTGTTTTACAAGTACAAAATAAAGAAAAAAATTTTTTTGGTCCAATGCCACCAGGTTGTCTTTTATGGCATTTTTTGCTTTCTCTCCTGGCATTGGCAGAATTGTAATCAATTTCTTAGGATGGGGCACCTGGAAGGGGGAGTTACGTTACTCTGATGATATGATGAGTGATAAATGATAATGAAGCGCCACAGAAGTCCTTAACCTAAACTTAACCGAAATTCTAGACCATGGGCAACCACAATCACAGAAATAATTCCCTTTAAGAAAAATCCCTATGGTCTGCAGAGAATCAAATCCAGGACCTCATGAACTGTAGTCAGAAATGCTGACCACTTACCCTTGAGGCTGATCATTGAAATCAATGTGTGTATGTGTGTGTGTGTGTGTGTGTGTGTGTGAGTGAGTGAGTGAGAGTGTGAGTGTGTGAGCAAGTGTGTGTGCATGTGTGTGTGTGAGAGAGAGAGTTCCTTGGTAATGGATGTAACAAAATAAAATAACATTTTATTCTTTTTTGCCTTAGGACACTGCTCGATACTAGTAAAATTCATGGTAAGTTTCTGTTGAGGTGTTAGTTCACAGTAATATAATGTATGGCTGAAAACTATAAAATAATTACCTTGTAGGTCCGTCTTCTCAACTTAGGTGAATTCCCTTAGCTGAGAAGACGGACCTACAAGGTAACTATTTTATAGTTTTCAACCGTACATTGACACTGACCGTGCTGTGACGCTGCTTTTTCTCTTCAATCTCTTTTAACAGAAAATATGGAGTTTCTATCTTTGATAATTGTACTTAAGATGGACTGTTTTATATCACTAACTGATGTAACTGTAGAATAATATCATTTTTCACAGAATGAAAGTAAAATAATAATGTCTGTGACTTTTCAATTTTATTTCAACAAGCAAATGTGAATATATTATTATATAGGAAATATATATTATATAGGAGTTACAAAATACATTATAAAATTACAATAGGAAGGAACATTATGAGATTCTTCTTAATAAATGCATGCTTGTTACATCTGCAGTTAGGTGAAAAAATGCTAGGGCACACCAGATTAGTGGGTTAATGTAATCACATTCATTTCTTAGTTGGCATGTTTCTGAAAAGTTAGCTATTATGTTTGAGTGATGATTAATGCATATTTTCCATTGTATAAATGGCAATTTTAGGTTACTTTTACTTCCAACATCTCACTTAATTTCAAGCCATTCCTCACATTTTCTTTGAAAAAACTATGGCTCTTCTATGCCAACTTTCCATCTGTGAATGTTCCAACAGAGAATGAGTTACTGCTAGCGTCACATTAGCCAACATCATAACACTAAATTCCACTATCAGATTGTGTAACTTTTATATATTTATTCACTCATTACTAACTATAAGTACTTGCACCACATAATATTCCATACTCATTTCACTAGGTGAGAAAATGGTAGTTAGGGTGAGAAAATTTGTAAGTTAGTGTACACCAGATTAGTTTACAGTTTATTGGATAATCTGGCATCCCATAAGGGAAAGTTTCCTAATCGGTTTGATCAATGGCTGTTTTCCATTGTAAAATCAGTGTTTTTTTGGTTAAATTACCTCAAATTTTCATTTAATCTTAAGGCCCTTTTTTTTGCGAAAAAATCAACATATACATTTTCTTTGGGTAATTATTCATATATTGCAACTATGATGTGTCTTTTCTGTTTTTTATTATTTGAATTTATATAGGCCTAGATGGAATGTGGCATAGAATCCCCAAAACTACAAAATTATATATACATATCCTAAGGTAAATATTCACATACTGCTACAATAATTTGTACAATTTTTGTTTTTTTATTTGCATTTATGAAGATTCACACCTTGCATAGAATCCACTTTATTTCTTATTAGACTCAAAATAATTTCAAAATTTGGTAATATGTTAGAAGCAATATTTAAGTATGGAAAAACTTTTAATAACTCGACCAATAAATTTTTCTAAGTTCAACAGAATAACAGTGCACATGGGCTCAACTTTAGATTAATTTACCCTTGATTTTCCACACTATATTCTTGTAATACTATTCTCTACATACTTCTTTCATTACTAACATCTTGTCTTCTTGTAAGCCCACGTTTTCCCTTATCAGAGATTTAGGCGCTCTCCCCCTACAGGGAAGAATTTGAACCATACTAATTTAGTTACACTTGTTTTCATATAGATGTCATTTGAGTGGTCTGTGGTCAGCGTTCTGCCTCATACTGAAATCTAGGAAACCAAGGTAGTACTAGGACGGGAAAATTCGGTAAATTTTGCTTAGAGGACTTTTCATTCAGGCTTAAGGATCTTTTATGAGCCTGAAAATCTTCAGACTCAGGACACATGGCTTAAAGTCTCTCCCGGAGGACTTGCTCCTTGGATTTTTCCATCCTAAAAAAATGCATCGACCCCGGCCGGGTTTAAACCCACGACCCTTGGGACCAGAGGCAAGGAGCATAACCTCTAGTCCACTGCGGCCGAATCATTACTAACATTTGGTACTATTTTAAACGTTTTGCAATGATACTTATAACATTTTTTACAATTATTAAATATTTATTTATGTATGCAATGATTTTGTCGAAGTTCTACAGAATTGCAATGCACAAGCGAAAATGCTTAATGTAACTTCCATTAGATGGCAGTGAAATAGGTGTTAGCAACATTTGCAATTAATTCCACACCACATTTCAAGAAATTAATTTAGTTTTGTTAGGTTCCATGGGACAAGATAGTGTACATCAAATTAGTGTACACTTCAATAAATAATATGATGAAATTTATTTTTTCAGGTTAGGAAGGGGGAAGTTAGTGTACATTAATTTCTAATAAACATTTGGGAATTTATTGTGAAGGTTGGTCATATCAATTTCACAGCTACGTGGTTCCATCTAGCGATAATGCTTTAAACTTTTTGTAGAACTTCACAGATATGTGGTTCCACCTAGCATCAATTCTATAGATGTTTGAGCATGCACATTCTATAAATGTTTGAGCATGCACAACATTTAGGCCTATGGAATAGTCACCAGATGGAACCACATATCTGTAAAATCAGCATCCACTATCCTTTGCAATAAATTCCAAAACATATTTATAAAAAATGGATGTGCTCAACTTTACATTAATTTCCACTTGATTTTCCATACTATATTCCTGTAATTCAGTTGTCTAACATTTCTAACTATTTTAAACTTATTACGATACAACACTTTTTTTTATAATTATTAAATATTTATCTATGTATGCAAAGATTTCCTTAAAAGTTCTACAGAACCACATGCACAAATGCTTAATGTAACCTCCGCAAGATATCAGTGATATCGGTGTTACCAACATTCACAATTAATTCCACACCATATATCAACAAATTAACTTAAATTTGTTAGGTTAGTGTTAGTTTAGTTAGTGTAGGTCACATTAGTGTACATTTTATTAAATAATATGCATGTAATTTATTTTGTCAGGTTAGGAAGGGAACATTCATTTCTAATAAATGTTAGGGAATTTATTGCAAAGGTTGGTCATATTGATTTCACAGCTATATAGTACCATCTAGTGACAACTCTATAAACTTTCGTAGGACTTAATAAACACATGGTTCCACCTAGTATTAACTCTATAAACGTTTGTGCATGCGCACTGTTATTTTGTAGGACTTAGAAAATGTATGGTGGAAATAAATCTAAAGTTTTTCCTTAATCTGATGAACACTAACTTATCCCACCGGAATCTAACAAAATGAAGTGAGTGAACATTCATTTCTTAAAATATGTTTTTGGAATTAATTGTTAATGTTGGTCATTCCAATTTCACAGTATGCCCTGCAAACTGGCGGCAATTTCATAAGCTTTCACTCATACACACTATGATTCTGTACAACTTGAGAAAAAATTATTGAGAGATAAATATCACCATTTTTATACATGGATAAATATTTAATAATAGTAAAAAAAATGTTGTATTGTTGCAAAACATTTAAAATAATATATGATATGTTAGTAAAGATGGAAAAAGGAAAATACTTTCCAACATGTGACAAGAAAACTTTTCTACGTTTGAACCATATGCCATGCGCAAACAGACTTGAAGCAGTTGAAACTATAGAATCACGGGATGCAGCCAACATATACACAATATTTAAACTCGCATTGCCAACCAACCTAAAAGCTAACCTAATGCAATTTAAGTACTCTAACCTGTAAAAGAATACAACACCCAAAAAAAAATAGGTACCGATAGTGTAAGTTCTGAAATTCTGAAGAATATGTGTAAAGTTAATTAGTTCATACTTTATATTGACTGCACTGGAATATGTTGCCTACATATACTTTGATGGCTGCATAGAATATTCCTTAAAATCAATATGGCGGCTCAACAGTACATAGTATATTCTTGTAATACTGTTACTCTATGTACTTCTTCTGTCTTTATTAACATTTTGTAATATTTCAAACTTTTTCAATACTTATAGCATTTTTCTATAATTTTTACATATTTACTTATTTATGAGAAACACAGTAACATTACGACATTTTTAAATAATATTGTGATACTCACTAGCTATTTTCCCTCCTCTTCCAATATTGCCACCATTAACAACTCAATTACATTATTTTTGTTAGGTTTGTATTATTTTGTTTAGGTTAGTGTTACTGTACATCAAATTAGTGTACACTTCAGTAAAAAGTATGCATGTAATTTATTTTGTTTGGCTAGGAAGGGTGAAGTTAGTGCACATCCAGTTTATGGTGCAAAAAGTGAACATCCGAATTTCGAGATAATTTTGATTTAAAATGAAGCTAAACATGAAAACACAAAAAAAAAATTGCGGGCCATACACAAACAAAGCAATAAAATAACATTTTATAAGGACTACATAATACACATTTCACTAGTTTACTATACGAGACATCCCCATTTCGATATTAATTTAGTATTAAAATGAAGCAATAAAATAACATTTTATAAGGACTACATAATACACATTTCACTAGTTTACTATACGAGACATCCCCATTTCGATATTAATTTAGTATTAAAATGAAGTTTAGCATCACTAAAGTTGAAAACACAAAGAAAATCTGCGGACCATCACTAAAGAAACTAGGTTAGAGTAATTGAATAAGATTAGATTAGCTTTTAGTTTCTTATAAATAATTAGGATAGGTTAGCTTTTAGTTTCTTATACATATAGTATAATTGGATAAGGTGTACTTACTGTCGCACATAAATTCTTCTAAGTTCTATAGAATCTCAGTGCACATGCGCTAGTGCTTCATGTAATCCCAGAAAGATAAATGCAACCTCCAGCAGTTGGCGGTATATGTATGTGAAATCAATATGACCAACATTGACACAAAATTCCCAGAACTTATTTTATTAGAGTGGTTTACCCTATAGTTTAGTTTCATTTTAGTTAATATTTTTTTAAATAAATATAGCTTGAAATAAAAATCTAATTTTTTTTAAATAGTTTTTAACATATAATTTGATAACCTGTATACAGTTCTATATGTTCTAAGTTTTTTTTAACATAACTTGTATGTGTGGTGTATATAGTTTCGTACTATCTCAGTTCTTTATAAATATAATTTGTATGTGTGTGGTTTTTAAATACTTTTTTTAAAATCTAACCATGAGATTTTATTATATTAACATTTGTTTTTAAATTAATGTTTGATAACAATTTTTTCGGCCATAGCAGCTTAAAATAATTTTACCAAGGCCTCATACGAACGTGGACCGTCTAGAAAATATTGGATTTATCGGACATGTGCATTAAAAAAAATTAAAATTTCCAATCAGTTTTGCAATTCTCTTCAACCAAGTTCCTCTTCAAGTCTGGAGTTTTAAAAGAAGTGATGTTGGCAACATCTGGAGTATTTTGGGTTGTTGATGGTGGCAACGTTGGAACAACATAGGGAGAGGAGGAAAAATAGTAGCAAGTAAGCAATGTACCATGATCATGTTTTACGTAAATATATAAATATAAAAAAAAAAATTGTTGCAACATTGGAAGATGTTTAAAATGTGTTTAAAAGTGCTGCAAAATGTTTTAAACGTGTTTAAAAGTGTTTAGTGCATCAGTGGCATAAGAAATAAGATTGAAAATTTTGTGCGACGGTTTGTACCCGACGGTTTGTACACCATACCCGTACAATTTATTCACATACCTGTAATTTAATATTGTCTAAATGTCATTTGATTTATTACTTTTATAGATTAGAGTAACTGAAATAAGTTAGGTTAGTCTTTAGGTTATTATACATTGTATTCTAATAAATTATATTACAAATTTCGAAGATTATGTTATAAATAAGTGGGATCTATTTATTGAATATTTTGTTAGGGCTAATTTGTCGTTGTTCATTTTTTAGAAATACGTACGATGACGTATCGATTATTATGAACAATCGATTCAGTTAAACCATTTTTTCTTAACAAACTACGTGAGGATGTGTTTTTTATTAAATTTCAAACTCTTTGCTATGTAATTTTGGAAATATAGCATTCGGAAATACAGCAATGCACTTTTATTGCAATAAAATATTCATTCTATTTTTGCATCTCTATTGAAGAAAACATGTTTTCACGCTGGACTAATGTCTGAATATCAAATCTGACGTCACGACCACAATGGCAACCACTTCCTTCAGGTAATATAGGGAATAGTGCTTTATAAATTGTTATTTTCCAGCTTTGTTTCTGGATGATCGGCAAACTTTTTCATGTTTTCATCTTCGACGTTCCTCAGCTTCATTTTAAAACCAAAATTATCTCAAAATTCGGATGTCCACTTTTTGTGCTGTACCCCACATCCATTTCTAATAAACATTTGGGAATTTATTTCGAAGATTGGTCATACCGCAATTGCTGCCATCTAGCAACAGCTCTATAAACTTTCTGTAGAACTTCAAATACCGGTATATAAAATGTTAAAATATTAGGCTGAGGTTTACAATTAGACCCACACAATTTTCCATCTAACATTCTTATGCCAATGATGCACTAAACATTTTTCAATTGTTTATAATAACATTTCATACTATTTTAAACATTTTGGGACCATTTTATAAACATATCTTATGATTTTTAAATATTTATACATTACGCAAATATTGTGAATCGAGTTCTACAGAGGTGCAAATGCTTCATGTAACATCCGCTAGGTGGCTCTCAAATCGGAGTTACAAACATTTGAAAATAATTCCAAATCACATTTCTAGAAATTAACTTCAGAAAAACTGCACTTAAACTAGCGTGAAATATTTTCAAAGTCCTTTAGAACAACAGTGCGCATGCGCCAGAGTTTATAGAGCCAGCGATAACCCACAATCGAACCACATATCGATTATCATCTTCGATTACTATCCATCGCTATGGAATTTAAATGGCCAATATTTGCAATAAATCCCCAAATCTATGTTAAAAAAAATATATTAATAATATTAAAATTACCAAGCAATTATTAAAAATGGGTGTACACTTACTTATCACTCCCTAACGCTGATCCAACCAACGATGATCCAAAACAGCGATAGAAAAATCATAGACTAAATAATATACTCTGTAGAGAAAATAGCAGTTAGCATCACAAGATTGTCTAAGAGTGTCATAATATTGTGATTTGCATATTTAAATAAATACTTCAGAATTGTCTAATAATTTTATAAAAATTGTTTGAAAAAGTTTAAAATATTAAATAATTACTTATTTTAGGAATTCTCACTATGAGGTATATTCATTAAGGTAGAATATGTTTATCACTCACCTCATATTAATATTAAATAATGTTAGTAAATACAGAAGAAGAGCTATAGTTTACAACAATATAACAAAAATCAAGCACTAGTAGAAGTGCAGTTGAGCCATTAACTTAATTTTGTTAGATTCCAATGGGACAAGTTAGTGTACGTAAAATTAGTTTATAGTTTAATTAAATAATATGCATGTAATTTGTTTTGTTAGGTTAGGAAATTAGAAGTTTAATTTACTTTTTTTTTTAGCATTTGGGAATTTATTCCGAAAGTTGGTAATGCCGACTTCAGAGCCATCTACCGGAAGCTACATTAACCATTACAGCAACTCCCACAACTCGCGCATGCGGACTGCTATTCTGTAGAATTGTGTGACTTATTGTCCACCTTATCCAAATACTAAAATAAGTACCTGATATATCAGTCGTCTTCAACTAATTTATTGTACTGATTCAAAGATATGTGGTTCCACCTAGTGACAGCTCTATAAACTCATATGCATGCACACAGTTATTCTGTAGGACTTAGAAAATATATTGCGAAAGCTAAACTACTGTTTTTCCAAAAACTTGTAAAACATCATTGTAAATGGTAATAACTTGAAAAATAAAACCCTAAGAGTAAAATTTTACAAGAGTTTATTAGGGTACTTGGAAAAGTATTGTCACATGTTAGAAAGTTCGGAAAAAGTCGGTTATATGTCTCAGACGAATTTTTCTTAAGTTCCACAGAATCACAGAGCGCATGCGCAAGTTGCAGGAATTGTCGTAATGGTTAATATAAGCCTCCGGTAGATGGCTCTGCAGTCGGCATTACCAACTTTGGGAATAAATTTCCAAATGCAAAAAAAAAAATGGACGTTAACTAACTTGCCATTTACTAACTAAAGAAAACAATTTACAAGAATATTATTTATTCCCAAATGCTTAAAAAAATGAACGTAAACCAACTTCCCATTTCCTAATGTAACAAAGCAATTTACATGCATACTATTTAATGAACTATAAACAAATTTTACATACACTAACACTAAATATGGTTTGAAATTATTTTCAAATGGTGGCAACGTTGGAACAACATGGGAAAGTAGCAAGTAATTTATCCACGATCATGTTTTACGTAAATATATAAATATAAAATATTGTAAAGAAAGCTTGAAGATCATTGGAAAATGTTTAAAACAGTACAAAACATGTTTACAAGTGTTTAGTGCATCAGTGGCATAAGAGTGTTAAGTGTAGAATTGTAAGAGACATAAAACCTACCACATCCGAAAGTTCAGTCAGAAAAATCATAGGGCCGGGTGGGAGAACAGTGCCTTTTTATTTACGCACTTTAACAGTACATAATTGGCATACATATTAATCTAATACTATATTTAATGTATTTCAATCTGGGAAAGTTATTATCATTTCTTTATTTTCTCGTAAATATGAAAATAAAGTGGGACTATTTCCTGTCACGACCACGAAGGTTACAACAGTTCTTACTTCTAACCAACGATAAACCACTGATTATCACAACGATGAGCACCGATGACCACAGATACACCACCGATGACCACAGATATACCACCGATACAGCATATCAGTGGCTTCAACAACTTATGTCCGAATTTGTCTTTTACATATTTAACCGCCTAAAATAATAAAAAGGACGTTCCCTGGAATTTACCTATGTTAGAGTAATTGATTTAGTTTCCATTCAATGATTTAGGTTTGGTTAGCTTTTAGTTTCCTTGCATTTTAAATCTGATTTAATACGTAACATAAATGACCTCTTCATATGTTATTCTATGGAACATTCAACATGTCTGACGGTTACAACGTAAATTCATATTTCCACTACTTCATTTCATGATAGGTTTCAATATTTTGACGATGGTTAAATCCCAGAGGTAAATGGTATCAACACTTCGTAATACTTTAAATTACATCAAAAATGGCATAAGTCACATAAGTAAAAAGCTGGTCTTGTACAACCCCACCAATCATAGAAAGATTTATTCTAAGTTCATCCTCTAAGCATTTATGATTATATACTCCTGCATGTATACCACTGTTTTATTGTCAATATTTCGATTTACCTTAAAAATTAAACGCTCAAATTTTCTTTCTAGTAAAATTAATAGCTACAAAGAATAAACTTAATATAGGCCTAATGAAGAAGGCATCTATTAAATTACCGGTATTTTATTGTCTGTAAGGTGTTTCGAATACATTCCCACATTTAAAATTTAAATTGTGTAATATAAAAAATATTATTCCTTAAAATTTGTGATTATACGGCCGTATACTTAATATAAACACAGTATAAAAGTGAATTAATTTCTATCCCAACTCATGGCTTTCAGAAAATTTAAAGCATGTAATATTTGTTTAGAGATTTTAAAATATTTGGATATTAGTATAAAATTCTTATAATATGATAAAAAAGATCATGTTTGTTATTACTTAACAATTTATTATCCAAATCAAATTAATTCAACAATGCTATACAAGCTGCATAACAAACAATACATAATTGTCTAACCTTACCTCTTACAGAAAATATTTGAGAGCAGTTTGCACATAATAAATTTTTAGATGATTTACTCTCCAATGTTTTCGCAAATGGCACTCCGGAATTTCTTACATAGTTCGTCCTATCCATGTCTTGATATTATCAATTACATAAACTCCTTATTTCATTTTCTACAAACAAGCTTCTCTTCGTAATCAATCCCATTCGTCAATTGTTTTAACAGAGAGTACATGCCATAGAGAACCGAAGGTACATGCAAAAACATGTTCATAGAAAATTTACTACCGAACATAGCATATGAGATAAGATCTATAGCGCTGTAACATCAGAGGTCAAAATCTAAACCTTTTTCAATTTTTTTAGTGGAATTTCGCTGATAAAACCAAAGATAAATAGCTAGGGACAGCGGTACCCTTAAGCGCAGAGCTTTAACAAATTTGCCGTTGCAGCCGCTGGTACAGCGCAAGCGGCAAATTCAATTTCTTGATAGGCATAATACTCGTATTATGCGGTGCTACTGAAAAAATTAACCGTACAACTGAAAGGGATATACAGAATGAATTTTATGAAATTAACGAATATATTGTTTCTGCCCATTATGCCGCGGTGGACTAGTGGTTATGCTACTTGCCTCTAGTCCAGAGGGTCGTGGGTTTCAAACCCGGCCGCGGTCGATGGATTTTTTTAGGAGGGAAAAATCCATGGGTCAAATCCTCCGGGAAGGACGTGAAGCCGAAGGTCCCGAGTATGAATATTTTCAGGCTCGTAAAAGATCCTTAAACCTGAATAAATCGCCTCTAAATAAAATTTACCGACCTCATCATCCTAGTACAATTTTGTTAATTGCTAGATGTCTCATTGAATCGGTATGTTGACTTCATACCGTTCATGACACCTATGGGCAAATAACTAGGTCTAGTATCTCCTAACAAAGAAGAGGTAAGTCTTAATATTGGGCCACACCATTGTAGTAGATTGTTTCTGTCCTAGAGTAAATCTATATATTTTAAAGGGTATTAACACATCACTTGGTCATGTCTGACAGAATATGTCTTCTTGTAAAACTGTGTATGTGCACAAATGCATGTGATCTAATGCCACCTACTGGACTTTTGTACTTTAGGTTCTGCACTGGGGGGATAGAATGTGTTAATGTGGTCTATTTTCAAATTACACACCACCACTTCAGCATACCATTTTACTTAGGTGATGTATTCTCATATTTGAACTGAGAGTATAGGATGAGTATGTTTGTTAAGTATGTCAAATGAGGATGATATTGAAGAGACGGAAGAAAGTGAATCCTGATGCTTGGCACATAACCTACTGCTCCCAAAAAAAGGAGCAAGTGGATTGCCAGGCTTAAAGTTACATCTGGCAAACAAATTGCCATCAACCGTACCATATGCCTTCTCAATATATATACTATGGAGGGATTTACAATTTAATACAGGAATATAGTGCACAATCTAGCGATTAAAAATTGTATGCTGCCATCCCTCCTAGCCCTGAGATTCAAAATTTTATAATGTCAATGGGATCATGAGTTCGAACAAAATATACATGGTAGTGTAATAACTGTATAATTTTAATTGAGATAAGTTGATGTTACATTCAAGAAAGTTGCACAGCTGGATCTCAGCTCTATACAAAACAAGAACCAAGCCAATGACAAACTACATACTTCCATTGGCAGCCAATCAAAAGACCATCATGTACCACTTGGAGAATGACATAATTAACTGACCACCTATAAATAGTGGGAGGGTTTCCAGCAACGAACCAGTCTGCAGCCATCAGCTGAGGAATTCACAGTCTCTTGAGGATGTGTACATAGCAGTGGATGAAGGTCTAGTTACACAAGCTCTGGACTACATTTATATTGCCATTATTTTATAAAAGTGGGTTTTGGCTAGCAAGCACTTTATAAAATTTTATTTTTTGTATCCTTTCTGGTGTCTTTTTTTAGGGATCTATTAACAATGCCACATTTATAACTGAATTTATTGATTTTGTTTTGAATACTCCTCATACAGAAAATGTTGCAGTCGAAGTGATCTGTTCAATTGTTTCTTTCCAAGACAATTGTGTCTGCTTCTTTAAATGCTAAACCAGTCATTTTGTTAGCTGAAATTTTCAAATTAAAATTTTTATTTGTATTATTTAATTCAAATAAATTGTCTCATTTCCACTTCCTCAACTATTGTGTTGAGTAACAGGAGGAGAAAAGCTATAAAATACTATGCTTTCAATTTATCCAATCACTTAAGTACTTAGACTTCCAACAATGCGACAACAAAAGCATTGAAAATTCTTTAAAATTGGTAAAAGAATTAAGTAACATATCAATAGAGCCTAAAGATAGATTGGGATTTCTTTTGATGTTGTTTCTTTGTTTCCAAGCATCCCAATAGAAGAAATGTTAAACATTTTGAAAAAATGGCTACTTTTCCTAAAATTGAAAATAGAAGAAATAGAAGAATACGTAAGTTCAACAAAACTTTGTATTAACTCGTTTTTCACCTTCAATGGAAAATTTTATACGCAGATTTCAGGTTTGGCAATGGGCAAGCCACTTTCACCATTTTTGGCTAATTTGTTTATGGGCTATCTAGGATGTCACATCACCAATGCTTATCCATGGATATTTAAATGTTGGTACTGATATGTTGATGGTATTTTCTCAGTAATAAATTCAAAATATACAGAAGATGCATTGAAAATATTTGAAGACTAATCTGTGAAATTTACTATGAAATTGGAGAAAAGTAATCAAATCCCAATTTTGGACATGAATATAATTAGGAATGAACATCATCAAAAGGTTGAATTCAATATATACAGGAAAGATACCCGTACAGATAATTACATTAATTCTTCAGGTTTTAATCACATTGCTCATAAACATGCAATATTCAATAGTTTAATATACAGATTAACAAACATCCCATTAAGCGAAAAAAATTTTAAGAAAGAATACAATCACATTTTAAACGTAGCTAGGTTAAATGGTTTTGGAAAGAAGATGATAATAAATAACGTAAAGAGGTTCAAACAACAAAAGACTTAAAGAATGCTCCACCCTACAACCTGATTCAAAATAAAAGAAACAATTCAAGAAAATGACTTACCATCCTGGAAAACACAGAAAATTTAAAAAAAAGTTAACAAATTCAATATTACATTAGCATTGATTAACAAATTTAGTCTGGATAATGTACTAATAACTAATAAAAAGTTAGTGTCCCAAATAGTAAAACATCTGGAATTTATTAAATTAGTTACAATGACTGCAAGAAAGTACATATAAGGAAAAAAAACAGAATTTAGAAACTCATACAAAAGAACCTTTAGAAGTAATAAAAATGGTGAAATTGAAAAATCAGTAATTGCAGCTTAAAATTTACTAGAGAATCACAAAACTGGAAGAGTAACTAAACTTTTAAAACATTTAAAGCCTTTGGAATTAACAGTTTGGGAAAACATATACATTCAGAAGAATAAATATAGAGCCATGAATTTTGATATTCCCGGCGAGAATAATTTGATCTCCAAATTCATAAAATCGACATAAGATGGCATTTCAGAAGATGGTATTAATGGTGAAATTTTGACAGTTGGAGTTTGACTGAAGATGGAAGTAAAATTATACTTTTGAAATTGGTATCGTGAAAACATGCAACTTTATGATGTGAAATATAAAAACATTTTCTCCAACTCATTCGTAAAAGTTATATTGTTTTATTTATTGGTGCTGTTTAACAACTTAGATCATTAGTGTTGCAAATTCATATCTGAGCATAAAATGGCTGAAAAATTTTTAAGAGGCCTCATTTTGGACTTGAGGTTCTATTATCTACCATAAATCTTTGACACGGATCCATGGCTTTACTTCACTTCAAAAGGATGCTATGCTCCAGATATTTACTCACTTAAAAATTAATCGACTCCGGCAAGGTTTGAACCAGTAAACCGGAGATGAGCATGGTAACCACTAATCCAACAAGACCAATCCTTAAGTGGTTACGGATCAAGTAAATAATGTGAAAATCATGTTAAACTTATTCTGTAAATGTAACCTCCTTTCTATTATTAGTGCCAACATACTGTTCCTCATGCTGTGTAAATTTAATTTGGTCATAAAAAACTCCCATGGCGTGACAGGCCTAAAAGGCCCTTGACCTACCAGCCGATTGCTGGCCTCACATCCACAGATGTAGACGATCATACAGCCAGTGTAGGGGTGACATGTGGTCAGCATGTCAGGTCCTCCAGTCATTATAGCTGGTTTCCTTAACATGGAGCCATTACTTTTTGTAGCTACCCAAATGCCTCATGGTGCATTTGAATATCTCAAAAACTCTACAAAAAGTCTGCAACAGCATATGTTTATCTTTTACGGATAACTCACAATAACCATATTTGTCTTTCATTAATACCAAGATCAGGATAAGTAGATTCCCGGGAAAGCATAGCAGCGCACGGCGAGTATTCTTTCATGGATAACTCAAAATAACGAATTTTGTCTTTAAGCTCATTTATGCCAAGTACATCGGGATACGTAGATTCCCGGGCAATGCTGGGTAATCAGCACAGGGTATCTAAAAATAATAATTATTTTTCCTTTTACTTATTCAACTAAACGCAAAAACACATTATTTATTTAGGTGTAGCAGCGCACACTGGGTGTTAGTGTAAAATATAATTGAATCGGTCAGTGGATAGAGGAGCTAAGTCAGTTTTTCTTAGTTTTCATGAAATGAGAAAAACAATATTGTAATTAAAAGTATTAAGCTAAATACAGTCAAATTTTATTTAGATGTTATAGGCTGGACTATGAATGATACCTTCTTAATGACTCCGAAATATCTTAAGAATTGACAGATTTGTAATATCATCATCATGAACTTATTGCGGTATATGTCACTTGAGACTGTTCCTATGAGATCTCAAGATGTGGTTGATCAATCCATATTAGTTTTGGTCTTCTTTTATCTCAATGTCCTTTAAGTTGATACTGCAATGCTAATTTAGGAAAGTGGGATGGGTCCATTATAATATTTAGAAATGTCTTTGGCCATAATGATACCTTGTAGATATATATCTTGACTGTCTTTGTCACTCATGTTTAAGTGTTCTGAAAGAATTTGAATGCATTCAGTTTCCTCAGTACGTTTAAACATTCCAAATGGTATCTGAAAGCATCCAACATAAAACTTTATACTATAGATTATGTGTTCACATATGTTGTATTATACAATATAATACAACATGTAGGGTAAGTCCGGGATAGTTGGCTATACTTTTTTTAATATTTCAGAATATCGAAGATTTGCAGGATAATTACGTGAACAAAAGTTTAATGGAATTACTGAAGGTAAATCTACATGATTCCTTGTGTTTATGATGAAATATTGCCATTCAGAGTAATAAACCCACCTTATTGAAAAACAATACACTGGCCATCTTTCCCTAGTTGCCAGGGGGAGATGGCCATAGGGTAGAGAGTGTTGATTACTCAGTTTTGAAGTCATTAAATACGCTCAAAAAGTTATTAAAATAGATTATTTGTTTATTGCATTTACATATACAATTTAAAAAAAAACTAATTGTTTCATAAAATTCAAAACTTTTCTTACATTAAAATACAAATAAAATATCTTCAATCATTTTCAAAGAAAATGTTTCCATAAACAAGTGAATTATTTCAGTTTTTCCTAGTTATCACTTTTTCCACAAGGCAAACAAACACCAACAAAAGTAGTGCACGCTTCATGGAGCCACCTTTGACAACGGATACACTGAATCCAGTCAACTGCCTTCTTTGTATTGTCGTAGTCTTCGCCACAACCAACACATTCGTTGGTTAGATCAACAAATTCATCATTGCTGGACTCGTCGTTAATTACGATTCTTTCTTCAGAGCTGGAGCTGCTGCTAGAAATTTACCGTTTTCTAAGAAATGTTAGCTTCGAAACCTGCTTACTGAAGGATTTACGCCCATTGCCAATTTTGTAGATTTAAACCTCACTTTTGTATGTTCTTGGGGGAAGTCAAGAGAGTAGCGTGAAGCTTTGGCCTTTTGCTTGCTGGCATTTGCTTAAGGATGGTGCCGGTGACAGAATTTTCGTAGGAGTGTATTCCACATTAGATGTGGAAATGCTCGGTTGTGGCTCAAGATTTCCAGGGGTAGCAAAATTAGAATCCTCAAGCGTTATTTCCGTTTGTGTCCTGACATTGATCATCCTGTTTTCTCTCTGCATTTGTAGATTCACTTGCAGTTGAACTGAGTAATGCATAGTCAGGAATGGCATCGGGATTGTAAGGATATATGCCAGTATATATCAAGCAACTACCTGAAAATAATTCTAAGGAAAAGCCGAGAATCGAAACCAGGATCTTTGGGATAGTAGACTTGCTAAACAGAAGGCCAACTCACACTAATACACAAATTAATAAAATTAAACTAACAATAAATACTATAACACTACACCGCTGAGGCAGTAAAACAAAAATTTTAAAAATTAACAAAAATGCATCTTTAAACGCTTGGCCAATTCTTCCTGAAAGTAGGTGGCCATCTCCCCCATGTTTAAAGGTTAGATGGCCATAGGGCAAAAAAAAAAAAAGAAAAGATATTTAAATAATAAATATTAACTTCCTATTAATCACAGAAGTTCCATTTACCTCGTACAATAAGCTGCTGAGAATTATTTTGCAGGAACGTCACACTTATGTTCACTTCTATTGACGGTCACAAAATATCTGAGCAGTTACAAAACAATAATTAGGAAAAAGTCGCCGACTTGTAACACGAAACTGCCACACGTGTTCAACAATCGGTTATCAGAGTCAAAAGCATACCTCCTACCGAGTTGCTTTCACATCCGGTCATTCCAACATAAAATAGAAGCTATGGCCATCACACCCGTATGACCATCTCACCCGGAACTACCCTAATCATACTGAAAATGGAAAATCACAAAAGCATTATTACAAGACATAATTAATCACTCCAGATATGGTTTACCAACAAAAAATTGCTGCCAATAGCTTTTCCAGAATAGTTTAGTATGGAAGCCCATGAATTTTTTATTCTTTAATCTTTCTATCGAAGGCTCACTACTAGAATACAATGTTTCTAACAAGCAAACATTTAATAATATGCAGCAGCTAAATTAACTATGTCGGGCATCGCTGCTGGACATTTCCTTACACAAATGCAATATAGCTGATATATCAAAGAAAATCACAAATTTCACAAAAACGAGGATAATTACAAGTATAATGAAACTATCTTTAGTACAAAAGAACACATGATTACAGCTTTATAAGGTTCTCGCAAGACCAGTATTAAGATATGGTAGTAAAGCATGGACAATACGAATTTGAAGAGATGAAAGCCAAATAACAGCAAATGTGATGTGATTTATGCGCCGTACAGCAGGCTATAAAAAAAAATGAGGAAATTATGAAAGAGTTGGATGTAGAACCCATTCTCCACCATATAGAAAACTACCAGATGGAAAGCCCATCTTCAACGAATGCCATCTCATAGAATTCCAAAAGCCATGCTTCGTTACTGCCCCCAAGGCTAAAGATTGTTGAGATGTCCAAAAAAGCGCTGGATGGAAAATTCCTCTTTGAGACCGTAACAGGCCACATGGCCTAATACTTGCATGGATGATGATGACGATGATAAAATGCAATATCACCTTATGGCAAAGAAAGGGATTAAAAAACTGACATGATTCCTTTCTCATGTTCACGGAACTGAAGACCAAGTTTTTTCCATTAAAATAAGCCAAACATATTTGAAGAGAGAAATTATATGCTCAAACTAGGACTTAAACCAGGACCTTTCACACTCTCTTCAAATATGATTTATCCAACATAGAGATGTATGAAATGAATAATAAAAACATCAAATTAGAGTCAAACATAATTATTTTCATCACACAACAAAGTATCTAGGTTGAATAAGTAGAATTTTGTGAAAAAATGCAAAAACTAACGTAATTCCTTTCTCCACCAGTCGATTCAATTGTTATTGTAAAAACAATAGGATAATTTAAAATGTTTAATATTTATAAAAAAATATTTAATGTCATTATTGAGTGTGGACTTATCTGAAAGAGTGTTTAAAACAGTTTTGAATTAATTTAAGAAAGATTATACAATTATTCTACATCATTGGATGAAAGGCAGGATGGTATAATTTAAAATAAATAGTTCTACTAGACTTATTCCATATTAATTAGCGACTAAATATTATTTTTGTATTTTGAAAGAGTACATTGTTAACTGGCTAATAACATGATTTTACTTAGTAGCAAATTTAGTCTTGGCATTTCAATGAAATCTTATATAAGTAAAAAATCATTCATCACCACCTTTTATACATTATTAATTGAGTGTTTTAAAATATACCATAGCCCATATGTGTGAAGACTCACTTTATAATAGGGTTGTTAACATATAAAATATGGTGCCAAGGCAAATGACTGGACGTTGAACTTCAATCCCAACCAGCAGAAAACAATAGTCCAGTGGTTGCAAAGTGGACACCCATCAAGAACTGGAGTACCAGTTGCATATTTGTCACCCAATGTAGAGCATGAATTATTAACCACAAGGACAAAGAAAGAAAGTAGGAGAAACAATGAATACAACATCTATTACCGAAGAAACATCAATAAAAGAAAAGTGGTCAAATTAAGACAATTTAAAATGTTCAATAATACCAATAACAATACTGGTAAATGTGAATTGAAAGATATAAATTATTTTTAGCCAAGGCTGAAATAATAAATTTGTTTTATTTTAGAAAGAAAAATTACGTTTGAACCGGGAGTCAAACCCCAGATCTCTGACTCTGTATGTCAGTGCTTTAACTGTTACGCCATTTGAACTTCCGATAAGAATGTCAAATTTCTTTCCACATATACAATTCTCCTTTAATCCGAAGACTGATAGCCATTACTATCAACAATGCCATCTGACGACTTCTATTCAAAGTATTTTTATTGAGAATTTAAACATTACTCTTGAGTGGTAAAGCTTATTATGAATTAATGAGTCATTTTTACATCTTACCTCATAGTTTATGAATTAAGACCCTCATAATGTTATTTCCCATATTTAACTATAAAAGCTTATTATTTTGATGTTATATTTTAAATTAACACTTTTCAGAATTGGATATAGTTTTATTTTAGAAAGAAAAACGTTTGAATCAGGAGTTGAACCCGGATCTCTGACTTTGTATGTCAGTGCGATAACTGTTATGCCATTCGAACTTCCGATAGGAATTTCAAATTTCTTTCCACTTATACAATTCTCCTTAATCCAAAGACTGATAGCCATAGCTATCAACAATGCCATCTGATGACTTCTATTTGAAGTATTTTTATTGAGAATTTGAACATTATTTTAAGTGGTAAAGCTTATTATTTTGATATTATATTTTAAATTAACATTTTCCAGAATATTTTCTATAGGATCGTAACAGGCCTTGGCCTAATACTTGGAAGGAAGAAGAAGAAGATACAGTTTTATTTTAGAAAGAAAAATTACGTTCGGACCCCAGATCTCTGACTCTATACATACGTCAGTGCTATAACTGATATGCCATTCCAATTCTGGAAAATGTTAACTTAAAATATAACATCAAATAAAATTTGTACCTGATGTGAGATCTCAGTTTTTAAACTGAAGCTGAGATCTCAGGTACAAATTTTATTAACTTAACTCTAATTCTTAACAGACTGTACTTTGAGACAGATCCCAAATTAAATTCAACAGGGAAATTAATGAACAAAATGTCTATATTCTTAAATCTAAATTCAAAACACAAATCAATACATTTTAGTATTTATATCATGACGTGTTATAAAACCAAGCATGACTTAGTTTTGCATTTTATTTGAGCTATTTTATCACAGTTATGAACATAATACTCAACATAGACCCAAAGCTATCATTGAGATATTGGAATAAACATAACTAACATGCAAGAATGTAATGTTCTTATATTCACTTGCGTAATCATGTTCTAGCATTATAAGAGGACATAAATTAAAACTATGTCCAATACTGGAAAATGTTAATTTAAAATATAATATCTAAATTATAAAAGATGCATGGAAAATTGAAAGAACAGCAGAAAAGGAAGACCAAGAACAACCTGGAAGAATAACATTCAAAATTCAATGAGGAAATTTGGTGCAACAGATGAAGACACAGAGGACAGAACGATGGAAAACTTTATTAAGGGAAATTTGTGAATGTTTGTTGCAAACTGATAGGCTATAAGTATGTAGTCATTTATATATATTTTTTTGAAAATTCATATTCATTACTAAGAATGGTTGGAGAAAACCCTCAATGAAGAGGAAAATTCTCAAAATGAAATTAATTATAAAAGGAATTTTCAAAGAGGAAATGTTTGAAAGGTAAATAATACATAAAATATTAAATTACAAATTACCATTTTATTGCTATTGTAATATATATTAGAATTAATGTGGCATTTTTTATAATATGCCCAATGAATGTAAATCAAATTTTACAGTATAAAAATCATGAACAAAATGTATGAACAACCATTTATATATATTGGGATATAAATATTACAACACCAATCATGGCTAGTAAAAATTAATTAATGAAATATGAAAGGACTACTAGATTGACTGAACGGATTTTAAATAGTGAATTATGAATATGAGTCAAAATATTAAACTAATATGGGACATGCTTCAAAACATCTCCATTTTAAATCATTCCTCAGTTACTGGAATCAGCTCTTATTCACCCCATTTTTCCTTTCAATGACTGTAAAATGAAGCCATAAGCTGTTTTGTGTGAATGGAATCAAACTCTGTAATCAATTTTGATGTTATAATACAAATTTTAACATTCCCAATGTTCATTTTTAAAGACTTTTCTCATGCCATTTGATCATTTTTACTTTAGATATTTATATATAATAATCAATTGAGTTGGTGTTTACTTGATGAAAATCCATATTTATTAATTAAATAAAAATAAATATGAAAATCAAATAAAACTACATTTTATTTTTATTTAATTAATAATTTATATATAGTTTTGGCATCCTGTTTTATGTTCTGCTTCCAAGAAATATTTTGTAAATGCTTATTTTTCATATATAAAATTGCTTCTCTTTCCATGTATATCATTCATGTGCATTTGAAAAAATGCAAAAAGATTGGCTATTCGAAGCAGAAATGCAGCCTATGAATCTTGGAGAAATACTTAATATCACATGCTACACAAAGTGGACAAATATAAGGTTAGGGTGAGTAATTTTTGTTAACTTTTCAAGTTTAAGATTGATGTGGATTATTATTCTTTTAGTTTTTAACATATTGGCACATAAGTTGTAGTCGTAATTAAAATCTATCATCAAAAAAATGTTACCCATTGTTAATACAGATTTTTTTAGATTATTTCTAACTCAACTTCTCAATCAGTTTTTCAATACTTTCTTTAAACAAAAAAAGTGCATATATATATATCACATACTGCTACGATAATTTTTTTCCTTTCTTCAAATTATTGTAGACTGTCATTTCCACTCTCAAAAAAAAAACTCCAAGCGCGACAGGCCTAGAAGGCCCTTGGCCTACCAGAATCCCAAAAGATCTTCTAGCAACACAACAGTTAATTTGACCTGCATAAGTAATTTTTTATTACAAATCTACTAAATTCACAAATAAAAGAGTACAGAAAAGAACCAGAAATTTACCAAATAAACTACAATTGTAATTAAATTTATGTAGAACAAAAAGAAAAAAAACTTAAAAGCAAATTGAACCAAAACAAAATAGAAAATCAATAATTACTAAACACTTCTAAAAAAACAATGTTCTGTACCATAGCTGAGGAGTTTAAGGCATGATAACTTAGCATAGAGCTACAGAACTTGTGCTGGGGGAAGAAATTTTCTCATGGAATTTCAGTGGGACCAGTGCCCATCCAGCATTATGAGGAATTTGGATAGCTACATTATAAGCAGTGGCTCTAGGTTCAGAAAACAAGATATAACAGTGGGGAACCCATGCTGACCACATGTCATCTCTATACTGGCTATTAACACATGTCAATGTGAAGCCAGCAGTCAGTTGTAGGGCAAGGACCTTCTTGGACTGTCATGCGAAGGAGTCTGAAAATGAATACAGTAACAATATTCCTAAAAAAATTAACAAGCAAAAATGGACCAACAATATTAAATAAATTATCTACAATATGAACATTGGTTAGTACATTTTGGAATTCTATATTGTGAAATCTCAGCTAAGAGATTCATCTTACAGCCACCAACAGGATTAGCACCAAGAACAGTTGATTCTAGTAGTTGAGAAAATGAGATCTCCAAAAGTCTCAAAATGATGTAAATATTTAAACTTAAATTCATAAATCAAACTACTAAATTAAAAACAATCATTGACCAATAAAGGAGATTATACAAAACTAGTAGTACAAAAATCAAAAGCAGTATTGAATAAAATAACCAAGACAGAATTTAATGTCACTTAAAGATATTTTATATGCTATTATTTCAGGGTTACTTTATAAGAAATGCACAATATTTAATACCATGTGTGACAAAAAAAAGTGTCTTGATTTTTTACAAATGTTAGAATTTGATTGTTGGATTTCTAATAATACTATGAGCTCTCTTGACTTTCTAATCCTTTCACATTTTTACTTTCCTAATATTATATTAATTATGCTTCACAAAATTTCAGGTGGGAAAAATTAATTCATTTTATACAGTACGTAACCTAATACATTATCTTACAATGGAAACTCTTAAAAATTGGAGGATAATCACTGACAATATGTAATTTTTAAAATTTCATTTTACATTTGCTTTATACGGACATAATTGTCAATTCAATGTTTCAATCCAATTTTTGGAAGAGCAATATAAAATTATTCTTTTTTATCTACACATCCTAGCAAAACTAATAACCTATATTTGGCAACTTGTTAAACATTTGTTAGTTTGTTTTCAAATATCATTTAAATTGCCTTTTTGAACAATTATGGACTCAACATCAATCTTATTTAAAAAAAAAATTGTAAATTTAATTTTTCCACATTATATCCTCCACATTGGTGTTTATATTCATAATAAATACTAAACAAAATATATCAACTGCCACCAAAAATATTCTTGAAGGAAGTAAAACTGTAAACAGAAATTTAAAACTATTTACAGCAATTCTGTATAGGCAATAGATTGGCCAATTATGGACCTCACATGGGCAGAGGCAGATCTTCACTTTTTGGAACCCCGAAACTTACAGTATGATTGGCTCTTTTTCACTAGTGATAACAGTGTAATACCTGCAAAGATGATTATTTGCGAGATGTCAACAATTTTAATCATAAGTTGTAAAATATTCTAAGAAAAGATGAAATTGGAAATATGTGAGTACTTGCTTCAACAGTTTCTATATAGATCCGCCCTCTGCTGATGAACTTTGTTATTGTCAACATGAATATGAACACAAGGGACTTGCTTCCATAAGTAATTATATCATGCAAATCATATATTTTACATTTCAAATCAATCAAAATTATTAAAACAATCCTTAAGTCATAATCGTGAAATCACGCTAAAATTAATATCATTTCTGGCAAAATTATACCATTCACATTAGGCTTTTAATAATCATGACTCTTCAAAGACTGCAGTTTTACTGAGTATTCAATTTTAACATTTAGATAATAAATAGAATGAAAATAAAGAGATAAATATATGAGAAGTGAAGCACCATTTATATACATTGTAAGCAACTAGTCTCACGCCATAGCCGAGCAGTTTAAGATGTCATGCCTTGATGCAGAGTTGTGAGACTTGTGCTGGTTAAAGTCCCCATGAGGGAAGAAATTTTCTAAGGGATTGGTTTTCACCCAGCATTGAGATATTTGGGTAGCTATTTAGGTATCAGTTGCAGGTAGAGAAAACCTACCATAACTGTTAGGAGATGACATGATGACCACATGTCACCTAGCTGGATTATTGTCCACCTCTGTGATTAAAGATGTGGATGTAAGACCAGGAGCAGCCAGGTAGGCCAAAAAAGCTTCTGGGAATGTTATACCATTAAGTGTTTTTTTATAACTACATAATAAATTATAAAACTAATGACGTTAAGCACAATTATTTTGTACAAGATATTCTTAATAAAATAAATGCCAAATCATTAATCAGACAGTACATAAAGAACATTCAACTAGTATTTAACCCTTAAAATGGCAACTTATCCTGAAAGATATATTAGTGTAATTTATTCACTTAATAAAACATTAGAAACATGATTTGATAAAAATTAAAATTGCATAAAATTACATAATAATAGTATGGTTATGCGTTGTTTTCATCCCTTTCTGACAATTTAAATATACTATATAGCAGGATTTTAATATCATAATAAATATGAAAGTTTAAGTTAATAATTTTGTATTTTAAAATTCTTTTAATATTTAATTAAAACTTAAATAAAGAAAAACATCTAAATAATTCATTGTTGTTCATCCTTGGATAAAAATGTCTCAGTAACAATTAAAGAAACTGTACTACTTAACAGTTTTTGTAAATAATGCTTTTAAAATTGTTTTAAGTCATTGTTGTCAGAATTATAAAGCTTTCAGTTACAACTGTAATAAGAATACCTGCTTAATTTCATATTTTTAAATAAAAGTAAACTAAACTCTGATTGGATGTTAAAACTATTAACTTTCGTATTTAACAAATCAAATTTAAACCTTATATTTAATGGACTATTAACCAATAAAATTTAAAATTACCATCATGTGATGTAATAATGTTCTTTAAAATTATAAAATAATTACACTAGTCATTATGCATACAACTTTCAACAAAGATAGAAGCAATTGAGCTCTCCTGATAAAATGTGATATTTAATACAAGAACAATAATTGATTCAAGAAAAGAAAATAATTCAATTTTAATTGAAGGTGAAGAATAATTCCACCTATATTTACTTAATCTGCTGGGAAATTAATAAGTGAATAAATTTACAATTATTTCTACAAGAAACAGTTTTCAGTGATTTTAAAGTGTTTTCCTATCCAGTGTACCAACTTCCGACCTTGAGAAGAGAATCCGGCTCTACCGAAAATAAAACCCAACCTGAACCAGTAATTCTTTTTGGGACACCAATCCTTCAAAATGTTCTATAACATCGGGCATGAAGAGAATTAGTTCATCAAAAAGCCACCAGAACATGGGTACAAAGCATTTACTTCTTCAACTAGTATAAGAAGTAGATATAAAGAAGTAAATTGGAAATATAAACCTCATCTCATGAATTAAATTTTATTGGCTGGACATGTTTTGGAGACTTTTGTCCCCATCCTCTACTAGAATCCTACTATCATTATTGATATAAAATACAGTTTCGCTAATTTAGGGTTAAACTTTACTTCTGCAATTTTGCCCTTCTTCATCTTCTTTTGAGAATGTAGTGACACAAAAGTAGTATGATTTCCTATTTACACTACTTTTCTTTTATAAAAAGCACTGGTCATTGGAAAAGGAACCATGCCTCTCTTATCCATACCAGTTTACTAGAACAGTTGCTACGATGGAAGGACATACTGAATCATCAGACCACCTTAAAATCCCTTTTCTTTCATATTGTTTAAATTTTTAGCAATATTTAATCCACAACATATTAAATTCACATTTATTTTAATTTAGTTGAGATGCTTCTTGACTCACCTCATACTTATATTTGAAGAGAAAAATTTTCGCCCAGACCGAGACTCGAACCTGGGACCTTTGGCTTGCCGGGCCAAATGCTCTACCAACTGAGCTACCGAGGCGAGTTACGATCTACACGCAAATTTTTCTCTTATATACGTTGTAATTCCCTCTCACCAAATGCTTTTGAAACCATTGTTTCTATCTTTGCATAGTCTGGGAAAGCTGAAGATAAAACAGAGAATTGTTTTGAAACATGTCCAAGAACAAATCAACATTAATATTGAGGTAAGATGTCCAGACCAAAAATAATATAATTACCTCATACTTCTTTACTCCCTCGCGATCTGGATATCGTCACTCTATTTGTGACACTCCCAATGCTGTTCACGTTCACAACTGATGTCCAATGGTCTCCTCTCCTGCAGACTGATCTCCGCACCAGCCCCAAATCAATCCCCTCTCCTTATCATTGGGTATTTCAAAATTCACAGTTGTGTTTTTATTCTTGCATATTTAAATTTTTTCCCAAATTGTGAGTTCCTTCGGTTTTTCCAATTGTTTAAGTAATTTTGTTTTGGTTAAACTTAAACAATTGGAAAAACTGAAGGAACTCACAATTTGGGAAAACATTTTACGTATGCAAGAATAAAAACACAACTATGAATTTTGAAATACCTGATGATAAGGAGAGGGGATTGATTTGGAAGTTCGTCGGCCAGCCATCAGATGGCGCAGAGGTCAGTCTGCAGGAGAGGAGACCATTGGACATCAGTTGTGAACGTGAACAGCATTGAGAATTTCACAAATAGAGTGACGAAATTCGGATCGCGAGGGAGTTAAGAAGTATGAGGTGAGTCAAGAAACAACTCAACTAAATTAAAATAAACCTCATAGTGTTATTTCCTACCTACATAACATAATTCACATTTATTGATACAGTAATCCAGCTTCTGTTTTCCTATTTGTTTTTTACTGCATGTAAAAATTACAGTTTAAATATAATTTTCAAGATGTACCATATATTATAAACACTTTTTATGTCATCACTAAGTTCTTCGCCAAGTCTGCAAACATTTCTCACAAGACATAGCAACAAAACAGTTGCAAGTGCTTGTTTCAAAGAACCGTAAGTACACAGATGATCTGATTTTCAAATAGAAGTATCGAGAAAAGAAAGGATGATGATAATGTGAACATAACATATATGACAATTAATAATTAATAAAGTTAATACAATGAGTCGTATCTCACCTCATACTTTGACTTGATATATGACTCATTTCATTAATTGATTGAAAACCTCATAATGTTATTTCATATAAGTAATTTATGAATATATGATCATAATAAAACTGCAACCATTCTTAGGTTAACAAATCCCTATAGTATAAAATAATTTAACATGACATCTTTATCTTGCTTGCATACTAAGGGTCACCCAAGCTGGACAGTCAAAGGTGATAACTGATAAGCCAGACTAAAAGAGTTACCTTGGTCAAAAGAATGACAATATTTCATTGTAAATATACAACCATCAAGAAACATGGACATGAATTTCAGTGGGATAAAACAGTCCCCCATTCGGATCTCTGGGTGCGGACTACTTCAGAGACTCCATGGCAAAAGTTTAAACACAGAGACATCTTCCTAGGTGATTATATAGTAGTGGAGTACTAAAGATATTAACATTGGAATTAAATACATTAGCTCAAGAAAGGGATGATATGGACAAGTTATACTGCAGGGGTCCGGAAACCTCGGGTTACAATAAGTGCCCTGTTGAGTTGAGTTATTAATCGTTATTTTAATTAAAAATCAGATCAACATAAAGGCACCATTTATTGTTAAATTAATATTGAGAAGCTATTACTATGATAGAAATAAGTAAATTAATGAACACAACTAAATTATTGCACTCAATGGTGAGGAGAATTTTTTTTGTCCTTACCTAGGAATTGAACCCCAAATCTTGCAGCCTCTCCGTTGTGATGCTTCTGACCACTGAGGCTTAGTCAGGCTACGTTCCCATCCAAGCCATAATAAAAATCTCCCTGTAACCGTTCAAAATTGGGTCACAGTCACATTCAAAGCAATGAATCATTCACAAATCAATTAGGACTGCTTTCAAAGACATTTGTCTCTACTCCATTACTTCCCATTAACCGTGAGCTGAGTAGTTTTTCTGTGAGAACATTCATAGGTCGAATTAGTGGAAGATGCTTGTCTTGTGAATGAAGCATTAAATCTCGATTAATTTGTTTTTACCCAAAAGATGGTGGAAATAGAGAAACGGGTTTTTCAATTCATTTCCAAAGCATTTCCAACCTTGCCTGAAGCGTATTATATCAGACAGCTGATGAGGTAATGGATATGTTCGTTTTTAAAATAAAATTTTAAAAACAAATATGCCTGTAATTACATGGTAACAAAGTAAGATACAATAATTAAAAATAAATAAGAAGCAAAGTTTAGCGTGAATAGGACCACGCTCTCAAGTACGTAGGACTACAGATATTTCTATAATAACTTAGGCTACTCTTTACAACTTGTGACGCAAACTTTTTAAAGTCCTATTCATTCATGAAATGCTGGCAAAAAGAGTTGTAATCTAAGGGTTTCATTTTTTAAAATTATTTCCCACCCATTTTACAATGAGTTTTTACATTTTTTTCATAATGATTTATTTCAATTAGAAATATTTTTTAATTTTATATATTAGTGAAGATCCTCAAATGGAAATGCTTTCCAGTATTAGTCTCAAAATTAATAGACCAAATTGGCAATATTATCACTTTTATGTTTGATTACTACTACCTACTACTATTATTATTATTATTCCCTTTGAGGTTTAGGCATATACTAATACTAAAAAGAAGAAACCAAAATAAGTAAGTCAGTAATATGGTATTGCTATTGAAATATTACATTTAATTGTTATATTTTTAGGTTAGGCCTCCTACACAGGAAATTTGGTTAATAAATTATCTATTAAAAATATACTTATACCATCAGTTATATTTTTTAAAATGTTGTAGGATCGTAACAGGCCTTGGCCTAATACTTGGAAGGAAAAAGAAGAAAATGTTGTAAAAATTGCATACCATATTTATAACTCTTAAATATAATGCTATTGCCTAATAACAAATCACTGGCATTATCAAACCCAGAGATTTATGGCTGCACAGACATTAGCTCTCCATACATACCTACCCTGAGCTAATGGTTTCCAGTCATTCCTTGTATAATTCACCTCTCTCATATCATGATTACTGTTACATTAGTATCCATGCCCCTATTTTAATCTCCATGTCCTGCACATCACAGTCTATGAAACTTAACCATTCTCATTGCATTTGGTTTCCCATAAATATCATGTGTAGCTTTCTGCTATGTATGTCTTCTCCATTCACCTGTCCATCTCTTTTTGATTTAAAATTTTTCCTAAGAACTTTATTATTAGATCACCTAATAATAATGCATCATCAATATATACCAACAATGTATTAATACTATTTTAATTATACCTCTTCTTTTATCATCTAGAGATTTGATTACCTGCTCTAGTACAAAGAATGCCTCCTACTCATAACCAATGCTGTTCTTTCCTTACAAAAAATATTGTCTTTAATAAGGATGTTTAAATCACTCTAGTCTTTCATGTTTAAATTAAAAACAATGGTAATTTCAAATGGCAACAAGAAACAGAAAATAATGTATTCACGTAGACTTTCACAGCCGGAGTTGCTATGATGATCTTGAAGAAGATTTTCGGGCTGCAGGCCATGGTCGTGAGGTCTACAGCCCGAAAATCTTCAAGATCACAGAAAATAATGTTAATTGAAAACTCAGTAAATTTATTAACTTGTAGATGACCATCCAATTTTATTCTTTAGACACCTCAAAACAAGCCCAAAATAGAAATGGGCCTATGATTTTAACTACTCAGCGACTAAATAAATCCAAAAGTACAAAGCCAGATTACGATGTCAATGTAGGCCTATAAAAGTCTGAATTATCATTTATTAAATTTGCATCTGCATGGAAAGAGAGTGATTCTGTCTTTAGCAATACACTTTTTTTTTGGTGCTTCATAATTTATTTTGAATTCATCGCTATGAACACTGTATTTTTGAGACTATAAATTCATTAAATGCAAAATTTACTATGTTTACAAGATATTCAATCCTACCTGAATACACTTTTCCACATTCACTTAACTAACTCCTTTTATTATTTCTTTTTTTGGGATTTAACACTATGAGGTATAGATTGATGGTCCCGGTCTGGGCAAAAATATTTCTCTTCAAATTTAACTATGAGGTATAATTTATTTAAGTAAAATTTTACTTAAATAACTCTTATTTTGAATATTTTAACGTATTCAATGCAAACATACACATGCATGAGGTTATGAACACAATAAATAGATGGCAGTGATGTAATTAATTTATAATTTGAGAACTATAAACCACATTATGCATAATGTTCATGTATGGATTAATTATGTGGGTGTAGATGTATTGTATGAAAGATAATGGGAGAAAGAAAATATTATTGGCACGTACACATACCATAACCTATTCTTACGATAACCACCAAGAAGACCACAAATAAAATTATAAATCTGAATAAAATTAACTTCTTCTTCTTCTTCTTCCTTTCATGTGATAGACCTAGTGGTCTGTTACTGTCTCCATCCAACGTTTGAAGGGTCTGCCCAAAGATCTCTTGCCTGGTGGCTGGTAATTTAAGATCTGATGTGGTATTCTTGTTCTGCTCATTCTTCGTACGTGAGATTTTCAGTTGTTTCTGTATTTTTGTACATATTCCATGACTGATTCTGTTTGTAATTCTTTGAGAATGTCAGAATTCCTTTTATGGTCTGTCCTTGAATAGCTCGCAGTACGTCTCATAAATTTCATTTCTGCCGCAGTTAGTCTTTGTTCATCTACACTACGAATTGTCCAGGCCTCACTGCCGTAACATAATATGGGTCTGGCCAGTGTTTTATAAATTCTAGTTCGCCCATTAACTAAACTACACAACTGTTGCTTTCTGTGTTTAAGAAGGCTTGGTTAAGATTAATCCAATGGTGGAGATAGAAGATAATTCATCTACTCTCTGGTTTCCAGAGGTTGTTATTATTAGGTTGTTAGTACTTTGTGCTTTAGCAGTATTTATGATGTGAACTGGACTGTTGCAGAGTATGCATCTGTATCATATATGCCAAATGTATGCAAATTATGGACTAGGCAGTTGTGTATCCTGTCATAAATCTAAATTTGGTTACTGCTTTTTTGCAATTTTTGTATTTGACTTCTATTTCTAGTTCATGGTGTTAACTGTTTTCAAGACATCCATCCATCCATAGTAATATTCTGCCCGAGGGCAAGTCCTTCACTGCAATCATAGCACTTTCATGCTATACTTGCAGCTTTACTAGGGAATTGTAGGTGTGGTAGCTTCCGTTGCTTTCCACACCGATGAAGGAGGAGGATGATGATGATCATATGATTTCGGGGACCGATTGGGCCTAAGTTTCCTGACATTTGTCTTACAGGTGAGGAAAAACCCCAATAAAAACTGCCCCGACCGGGGATCGAACCCGGGCCTGCTGCATGACAAGACAGCACGCTACCTCGAGACCACAGCGGTGGACTTTTCAAGACAAATTAAAAAAAAAAAATACAAATAACTGGATTGGAAATACACAGTAACATTAAACTGATGATAAATACTTAACTTTAAGAATTTTTATATTATATAGAAGATCACTGTATTTTGAAACACCAAACAATATAAGACCATTAATATAATAAAGCTGGGATTTTTTACATTATGAGGTTTTCTTAATAAGAATCAAATGAATAGTGAATTCTTCTTACCTCATATACATCTATGTTTTTTAACACATAACTACAGTATCGGGAAACATACCATTCCCATCTTCAGCTGTTTTCATGACTCGTGAAGATGGGAATGATATGTTTCCTGATACTGCAGTTATGTGTTAAAAAACATAGATATATGAGGTAAGAAGAATTCACGATTCATTTGATTCTTGTTATAAGACCAACTTTTTTTTTTTTTTCCAGTTAATTTTTTCTCCTCTGATCACCAACTCTATTGAGCTTTAGTCTTGTTTAACAAAATTATACGTTTCTACTTATGTGCATTATCTTAAAACGTAACTTCCTATACAAACTTCGTTTTGTTCCCAGTTATTTTAACTGGGCCAGTCATCTGGACTTTGGTCCTCCTAGGTTTCTTCTGCCTTTATTTGCATCTCTACAGCTTTCCTTGGTATTTTTCCCTCTTCCATCTTTTTAGATGCCAAATTATTCTAATCTCATTTTTCTAATCACTTCTAAAAAATGTTGTACATCCACTGAATCTCTAATAAGTTAATTTCTGATTTTACTCCTCCCTCCTTTTTTTTTGGTCTTATTTTCAGTACACCTAAAATACATTTCTCTTTATTAATACAGAGATAGAATTTTAATGATATTTGTAGATTTCTTGAAGACTAATTTCAATACATTAAGTATCATCACCAATTCTTTTTAACTGTTAAATTGGCAGTTGGTGATCCTGTAAGTTGATTTCTACTCTCTCTGTTGGCTGACCTATAAACTTCCAAATCAAATCTCTTTCCCGGCCCGGAATTTCAAAATTCATAATTTTCTTTTTACTTTGTGGATGTGAATTTTGTCCCAAATTACGAGTTCCTCAGATTTATCTGTTTCAGTAATTTGGCCTTTAATAAATTAATGAGTCATTTTAACATCTTACCTCATATTTCATGTTTTTCAAACACGGTAACTATAGTTTTCAAATGATCTTGTCATTCATTTTCAACTGCCATTATGACTACCGGATATTCGTTGGAATCTCCCTCTATAACGTTGCCATCTGGTGTTGATTTGACGAACTTCGAGATATCGTTGCCATCTGGTGTTGATTCGATGAACTTCGAGATGAGGTCACGTTCATTCAATCTATGAATTTCGACATTCCGGATGAACGTGACCTCATCTTGAAGTTCATCGAATCAACACCAGATGGCAACGATATCTCGAAGTTCGTCAAATCAACACCAGATGGCAACGTTATAGAGGGAGATTCCAACGAATATCCGGTAGTCATAATGGCAGTTGAAAATGAATGACAAGATCATTTGAAAACTATAGTTACCGTGTTTGAAAAACATGAAATATGAGGTAAGATGTTAAAATGACTCATTAATTTATTAATTAAGAACCTCATAATGTGTTTCCCAATTTTAACTTTGAATTTGGCTTTTGTTTCAATTCTGTGTTTTCTGACCATGCAAGTGCAGCTATTGCAGATTTTTCTAGTTCCCCATTTTTAACATTTCTAAGGATATTTCAATCTTGTATTCATGTTCCTTTTTTAATTTTCCTATATATAGTTTCCACAATCTTTGTAATCAATTTGATAAATCCCTGATAATGGAATAAATATTGTTAGTATTCTGATAAAATGTTAAACAGGGAGGCCCAGTTTTCCTAAAAACTGCCACTGCTGTGAAGACCCTGATAATGGAATAAATATTGTTAGTATTCTGATAAAATGTTAAACAGGGAGGCCCAGTTTTCCTAAAAACTGCCACTGCTGTGAAGATCTAAGAACTCTGAAAATGAGTAGCAAAAGGAGCCAACAGTGAATCTATAACAGATATAGCAAGCCAGTAGTGGATTTTTAACTGGTTTCAAGAGAAGAACTAGCCTCAGCAGGTCCATTTAACAAATACTAGTTCAATTTTCAAAATAAAAACCACAATAAACTAATCAATTCCATTTCTAAACTATTCTTTATACAATCTAAATAATAAATAAAATTTAATCTCCCAAAATTCAATATTCAAGCAATGCAGTTTAAGGTCATGGATGCACTATAATTTTATAAACTAATACACTATACCAAGGGAATAATTTTTTAAAATTATTACAGAATGCTACAATGTTAACAGTTTTTCATTAGTTTTTTATCCCATTATGTTTAAGATTAAATTACTGAGTTATTAAAGGGCAAAATTTTTATTATTATTTTTGGGTTCATTTTAATATGGGCTATTGCTAATTTACGTTTATATTCCAATCAAATCTCTCCCAAAATGTAGCCCAATTAAATATAGGTTAGTGATTATTTTTCCCACTACAATGGCAAGTTACTCTGGTCACATTTATCTGATTCTACCCCGTGCTTCCCAGCAGTGATATATTTTATTGGATGATTTGACAGCCATTCTGGTTTTGAGATGTTGTCTGTACATTCCTTCTTCTGGGTTGCATAGTATGAAACATGGGTGAGGTTGTATTTCTATGTTAAGTAGATCATATCACAAACAGCCGTGATCTGTTTGAAAAACAAAAAGTGGTGACTGCTGTTCTGGAGTATTATTTCATCCTTCCATTGTTTTTGCTGCAATGCTTGAGCATAAATCATTGTTCAAATCAAATTTGAAGAGAAAAATTATACGCTCAGCCCGGGACTTGAACCCAGAACCAAGGGTCCCGAGTTCAAGTCCTGGTCTGAGCATATAATTTTTCTCTTCAAATATGATTTATCTGTCATTGAGATGTATGAAATTAATAATAAAAAACATCATTGTTTAAACTTCATTTTGTTATATTTACATGCAGTTTTATTGAATCAAAGGTTAGGAATGCATGTTTAAATATTTCAAGTAAAATTTAAAATGTGTAGTTTTAATCAAACAAACTCAAATCTAACTGTAAGAAAATAATACATTAAACACAAGCTACTAAAAAGTAATCCATACCAATATCACGGTGACTCATTCTGAATTTTATTATAATAGATTTGTTATTAAATTTTGTTACCTTGATCTTGAAATTCAGACCACACTACTTTTTACATGGAAGTTGCAACATGGCAAGTGTATTCACGTAGATTTTAGTTTAGTATGTAAACTTAGTAATTATAAAAATTCTACATTTTATATTGTATTATTTTAAATCACAGTCATGCAATCTACTATTTATTATATTTCCACAAAAATTAATATCAAAATTGAAATAAAAAGGCCTATAATTGACAAAGTCAAGATTAAACCAAATTAATTAGGCCAACTTGGAAATTATATTTACTCAAAAACTACACAATATTGGAAGGCATAAGATATACATGTACATAATTTCAACACATCAAACTTTTTTAAAACATACACTCTTATGGAACTATATGTACAGCAAAGTAAATCACTGCACTCATTAGCAAAACATTTTTACAGACTATTTCACTTGGACCACAAATAAAATTTTGTTTACATTTAAGACTTTACACATGCTGAGCATCTAAAAACATATTATTAAAAAAATAGTTTGGGAATGTTAACATAGAATTAGAACATATATTATTAGTCAAAGACTATGCCAAATACAATTTTCATTCTTTATAATTATTCTATAATAATATTGTAGCCCATAAAAATTTTGTCATCTGGTTTGGATGGCATCGGTTTATTTGTGATTATTTTCGTATATTCTCAGTAAGTGGCCAACACGGGTGGAGTAGGTGAGGGTATATCATTATCATGAAGCTCCAAAGGAGATGCAGGTTCCATTTCGCTCAAGTTACAGGTAACTGGTGTACTACTTGATGTCTTCACAGGTGTATTGGATGGCTTTGATTTTCTTGTCAGGTAGCCTGATCTTGGGAAAGGTTTCAAAATTACACCAAGCTTTCCACTACGAGGACGAGCTGCTCGATACAGAGCGACAGAAGTCAAACTTTGCACCCTCCTGCTGAAAAATCAATTATTTTATTTTGAGAATCAAATGGATTCTTAATATATTTTATAAATACATCTATAATTTTAAAGCACATATGTAACATTTTTGTTTTTTTAATTAAAAATTAGTCAGTGGCATCACAATATACACACAATAATTATATACTTAAAAGCAATTTAGACGACATTCTACTTTTCTCCATTACTACTGAAATTATTTAACCTATCATGGACCTCTACTGTACCTACAGAGTGGAAAAAAGCAATAATTATTCCTATTTTAAAAAAAGACAAGACAGCTGATGATATAAATAATTACAGACCAATCTCTTTAACAAGTGTCATTGCAAAAACAGCAGAACGTATGATTTCAGCGAGACTAAATTGGTTCTTAGAAAGTAAAAACATACTAACAACAGCACAAACAGGATTCAGGCAACATCTATCTACAAAAGAAAATACAATTCAACTTTCTCAAGATGCCAAAGAATCTTTCAACAAACATCAAGATACGCTAACAGTTTTCATTGATTTTGAAAAAGCATATGACTCGGTATGGAGATATAAATTACTTGAAAAACTCACAAAACTAGGCATTCAAAACAATATGTTAAACTGGATCACCCAGTTCCTTTCACAACGTTTCTGTGCTACAAAATACAATGACAGTACTTCCAAATTCCGACAAATAAAAATGGGCCTCCCTCAAGGTGCAGTACTAAGTACAACCCTGTTCAACATCTACATCAACGATCTGCCACCAGCTATATCAACACAGAAATAAAGACAGCTCTTTTTGCAGATGACATGATTATGTGGACATCTTCCTCACAAATAGAAAAATCTAAATCATCTATGGAAAGGCTCTTAACCACTAGAAAAGTGGACCCACAACAATTTAATGGCCATTAATACAGACAAAACAACGTTTCAAATATTTAGCTTGAAGAAAAAAATTCCAAAACTAAATCTACAGTTCAAGAAAACAAATCTGAGACAAACAAATGAAACAAAATATCTAGGAACAATTTTTGATTCAAAATTATCATGGAGAAAACACATTGAAGCAGTAGTAAACAAAGCAACGAAAAGATTCTCAATCTTAAAAAGATTAGCCGGAGCAAAGTGGGGCAGTAATCGCCAGACTCTGAACACCACATACAAACATTCATCAAGCCAATACTACTATACAATGGGGAGGTAATAATCACAGCAAATAACTCGAACCTGAATCGCCTAGAAGTATGCCAAAATCAGGCTTTACGGCTTATAACTGGCGCAGCAAAATCAACTCCAATCGCAGCAATGCAAGCACTAACTCAAACCCTCCAATATGTCTAACTTTAGAGGAACAGGCAATAACACAACATGAGAAAATGTTACGATTAACAACAACAAAATGGGAAAAAGGCAGTTACAACCAAGCAAGTTGAAAACACAAACAAGTTTCTTGTCCAAAGTAATGGAAATAAAAATAGATTTGAATCTTCCTAAATCTAAAGAAAATATTTTGATCAGAGATAACCCTCTTACTTTTGAACCAATTAATATTCAGCTAAATCTAGAAGAACCAGTTACAAAATCTGAAACTCCCACACTTGTACTAAAAGCTCTAGCATTAGAAGTTGTGAATAAGAGATATCCACCAGAAGAATGGTTACATGTCTACACAGATGGATCTACTATTGATAACAACTCAGGATCAGGAATTACATGTGCATTATTTTCATTTTATCAACCAGCAGGATACCACACAACAAATTTTGATGCAGAAGTAACGGCTATTCATATTTCACTCCAACAATTACTATACAGAATAAATAAATTTCAAAATGCGGTCATACTCTCTGATTCTAAGGCAGCAATACATGCAATAAATTCACACAAAATGAAGTCAATACAAATTAAAGAGTGCTACAAAATGATTCAACAACTCCAAAAACTACAGAAAAGAATTCAATTGCAATGGATACCTGCACATTGTGGAATTGCTGGAAATGACACTGCTGATTTTCTTGCCAAAAAGGCTCCAATTTAATTCAGAATACTACTAAAAGCTTACCTTTCACATCCATAAAAAGAATAGTTAAAAACAAATATAAAATCAAACAAAACCAAGACCTATGTAATAAAGCCAAAGACAAAAAATGGAATATTTTAGTAAAGAAGCCAGATATTATTCCAGAATTTCCACGTAAAACTACAGTAGCAACATTTAGACTGCTTACAGAACATGACTATTTAGCCAAACATTTATATAAAATAGGAATCTACACGAATCCAAATTGTCCTCTATGCAATAAAGACGAAGAAATGAATGAAGAACACCTACAAACCTGTGAAGTATTACCTGTTGGATCCACAATAGAGAAATATTGGAAAGCAAGAACGCTAATGGCTTCGGTGCCAAGGCCCAGCATTTGAAAACAACAACAACACTTTTCTCCATTTATATGCTTTATTTATACAATTATATGTTGGAAGTACTCCCACAAATTGTATCATTACTTTAATTTCAGAACCTTGTAGGAGCAACTGAAGACTTTTTTTTCAAATCTCAACATCTACAAAATTTATAAAATTGAATTATATATATTTTTTTTTTCGTGTATTGCTGAATGAGATGAACACATTGCAATGATCAGAAGGCAACAAAACCTAATTTCTACCAGTGTTTTCTTTGACTTTAGTATTGAAAAATTTTGCAAAACCTACAAAAATTTACTTTTATAAAAAAATTAACACTTACACAATGTCTTCAATTTGAACACATTTTTTTTTAAATTTTTGTTTTACATTTTAATAGTTAGCTACACTGTTTTAATATTATCATTTCTCAACAATGAGTCTAGGGAGAATCATTGGTATCTGTATTATGAAATATAAGTGCATCAACAAATTATTACACTGATTAACGTAAATAGTAGAGGTATTATTTTATTTTGTATTATAACTGACTGAATAAAAATTTTCACCATGATGTGCTTACTATTGCAGTTCTACAAATCATCCTAAATATTTAAGCAAGTTCACTCATAGTGTTACTTCTACTAAGTTTAAAAATAGTTCACTACTTTCCAATCAGAGTCATTTTTGATTCTGGAAGTGAATTGGTACATTTATGATTTGAAGTCAACTCTTAGTAAGTTACTGAAAATGAAGCTTCCATTCAAGGTATCTGCAGCCAGAGATTCTTGTTTATGATAAAAAGCAAAGGAGATGTTCCCTATAAAGTACAAATAACACATTTCTCATAGCCAATCACTGTTTTATAACATAAAACACTAAGAGGTACTTTCAATGATGTTGACCAAACACTCATTATATGAAATTTAAAATAAATTATCTATCACCCCTCATCCCATATCCTGTCTTTTAATTAGACTAGTTTTGAAATCTTATCGGTTTGAAGACAGGATATGAGGTGTGGCAATAAAGAATTATTTTAAATTTTAGAATATACCTCATAGTGATATTTCCTATATAATTTATTATTTGGTCTACAAATCATGTCAGTATAAAAATGGTAGAAGATGTCTTTCTTTCCAAATGCCCCAGGTTTGTCTTTTCGATATTCCTGGTTTCTCTCCTGGCATGGCATATTTGTAACCCACTTCTGAGGTTGGGGCGCCTGGAAGGCGGGGTTATGTTGCCCCGATGATATGATGGATGATGATGATGATGATAGTGGTGCGCCAGGAGAGTTCCTAATCCTAACCTAAGATGAATATGAATGATGATGATTGCGATGGCCATATGATTTCGGGGACCGTTTGGGCCTTAAAGTTTTCCTGACATTTGTCTTACAGGTGAGGAAAAACTCCGATAAAAACCTCACCCAGAAAAACTGTCCCGAATGTGGATCGAACCCAAGGCAGCGTGACAAGGCAGCATGCTACCCCGAGACCACAGCGGTAAGATGTAAAAAGCTCATGAATTCTTTTTTGAAATTCAGAAAAGGCGGGCATGAAGAAGATATTACAGGGATGTACTTGAGAAGATAATGACAACAATGAAGTAGAGTACCTTGGGAGAATCAATAACTGATATTTTAATATTTCATTTAAGACAAATTAAAATGAATGGCAAGTCATTTGTACAAAATTGCCAATCTGTAGATGACAAGTTTTGAAAAAAAAATCTAATTTTTAATTTTTTCTTCTTCTAATATAAATATGAGGCGAATATCATTATGTATCTGCCTCAATCTCTCATGCAATACGTTTGTAAAACTTTAATAATATTTTCTTTGAAGATATATTCAATTAAACCTGTGTTTCCTAAAAATTTTACTTTTTGTAGATACTCAGTTTTGTAAAAACACTCAATTACTGTATACAGTAAAAGCTCCTTATTCGTGGGGGATATGTTCTGCAAATATACTACAAATACAAAAATTGCAAATATGGAATGGTAATTTGTATGGGTATAGAGGGAATAAGTTCCAAGGTTATAAAATAAATTAAAAATATCGAAATAAAATCAATTAATGAGATATATTTAATTTTAGGAAGTTACATTTTGAGGTTATTTTAATTATATTATTTTTGGTCTGGACATCTTACCTCAATATTAATGTTGATTTGTTCTTGGACATGTTTCAAAACAACATTAATATTGAGGTAAGATGTCCAGACCAAAAATAATATAATAAATGAGATATTTTGAACAATTTCTATTAATTATTACTGTCAGGCTTATGCAAGGGCTTAAAGAAGTTAGTAATTTTTTTCCTGTTTTGCTGCTTTTAAAAGTTCTTTCAATTCAGATTGATATTCAGCTGTGAATTAAGCGATAGAATTCCTAATTTTGTTTTCAGATTTTTTGATGAATCGTACAGTTGATTCATTAACATTGAAACAGTGCAATAATGATTCGACAATGCGGAAACGGTCAAGCATTTCTATTTTTACTTTAAGCGGCAACTACTTTTTTTCCACTTCAGAACTAATTTTCTTTCCTTTTACTCAACATTATAAATTGGCAACAAAGCAGAAGAGACAGGTGTTATTTAATCAAAATTATTGCAACGAATGACAAGTTGTGGCGAGGGCGGTATTTATAACGAACATAGTGACATGTGAAATATGACAGCGCGGCAGTGGCTTTTAACAATGAACTTTAGATTTAGTGACAGTAAGGTTCATTTTTCTTTGATATTTATTTGTCCAATTGGTTTGAATTGTTCTTTGTAAAAGTTGCCTTGGCACGTGCCTGCAGTAAAAGAAAATTGCCGATGCATTAAAGGATACTAATCCTGTTTTATTTTAGGAAGTATTATTTTGAGGTTATTTTAATTAAATTATTTTGAGTCTGTGATATCTTACCTCAATTGATATAAGATATCACAGACTCAAAATAATTTAATTGATACTAATCCTTTTAATATACCGACTGGATCCACAAATAAAGAATTTTTTAGCCGCGAATACAGGAACTGTGTCGCAATTTTTTAACTTGCGAATAAGGAGCTTTTACTATACTGTAATAGTAACTGATTTAAATATGCTAAAGGAGATACAATCCTTTATCAATACATATTCTGATTTTTGGCATCCAAAAATATAATTATTATAACACACACACACACATATATATATGTGGTATGATAAGAAAAATAAATGCCTGGACAGGATTTGAACTCAGAGTTCCGGGTTCGAATCCTGTCCAGGCATTTATTTTTCTTATCATACCATATTAAGCTTGCATTGCTCAATGTTAAACATTTAATTATAACATATATATATATATATATATATATATATATATATATATATCTACAGCAGCATTTAGAACAAGTGGATTTACTTTTAAGATACATTTTTATGTACGAAAAATATTAAAACAAATATTTATGGGAAAAATGTTGAAAATATTTATTCATATATCTTTTTTTTTTTAACTGTGTGTTTTATGTGAAATAAAACTTTAAATATATACTTGCCAGACCTCGATCTGGAATTTTACTTTTAGGGATGTACATATTGAGAGGGAGGAAAATTTAAATACAAATGCAGAACTTAGTCTTTATCCCCCTCTCTTAGTCAAAAATCAATTCTATTTTGGCCTGAGAATGAAGGAATATGGATTATCCGGTGATAAAAAAATGTTTCATAAAAATAAATAAAAATGATGCCTTTGCAGGAAGAAAGATATTTGTTGTTTTAAATAAATTACCTTTCAGCAGAAGGTTTATCTTCACATTTTTCTTCTGGAACAGGAAGAGGACTTGGGCTTCTCGGGGAAATATTCGACAGGCTGACAGAGGACTGAAAATAAATTGTAACATTTTTAAAAATAACACTTAATAAAATTATATAAAATTAAATGTTTAATATACATTAAATCAATATTAAAAACAATATTTTAGCTAAATACAACTTATCTTAAGGCTATATAGTATTTTAAGATACTAAAAATTTAAGTGCATGTATGTTAGAAATACATGTGTGTTCATTAAGTAAATAAGTTAGAAAGATTTTTTACTGATTATACAATTATATGACAATATAAAAATATTTCATTACACAAACATGTTATAAAATATTGTTTATTTTTAATTATTTCACTCACCTCATACTTCATATGAAGTATGAGGTGAGTGAAATAATTAAAAATAAACAATATTAAAGAATTACTTATTTTAGGAATTCTCACTATGAGGTATATTCATTAAGGTAGAATATGTTTATCACTCACCTCATATTGTTACTTAATATTAAAGAACCTCATAGTGTTATTTCCTATCTACATAACTTAATGTTATAAAATATCCACATTTCATCTCATCCTGTTAAATGTTAGATTGACTTTTCTAGTTGTGTCTGTTTTACAAGCTGGTAAATCAGCCAGTTGAACCAATACTCCAGAATACCCACAAATGATTCTCATTCTCCTAATTACAGTTACATTTTTCAATTACAAATATTTTAGTGGTTTGCTATGCTGAGGTCATCAAAAACTTCTATTTCATGTGCAAGTTGTCAAATTGATTTTTAAGAAGCATGTAATCTTATTTGATGATGTTCTTTGACAAGTATGGCCAATAACTTACAATTCAAATCCGGGCATGAAAGGATCAACAAATTTTACTCAGAGGTGCCTTTTTTTCAGAAAGGTTTTTTGAGGGAGGTTCTATTATGTGCTGTAAATCTAGGATATGAAACCAACTGCTTAGTTCTCTTATAAAAAGAACCCATATTCAGGACTTTTGCACCCCGAAAAAGCCCATCTATCCTGGCACTTGAATCATAGATAAAAATCCTTATTGGAAATATGTACTTATGTAAAAGCAATATGAGAACCACTGAAAGCACAGAAAATAAAAAGCTTTAACTTATAAGCCCTGAACACAAATATGATAATGGCTTAGGTTAGACTGGTATCTGATGTGGTTATAATGTATGTGCCCAACTACGGCTGCCTGGTAAGCATGCCACAATGTGACATACATAACTATCGGTATACAGTTAACATAAGGACTTAATGTTTTCTTTTAAATGCAATGTACAATATATTAATGCTGCATCTTAGAAAGGCAAGATGCAAAAAGTACTATATTGCAAATTATATTTTTTTAAATAATTTGGTTGGAAATAATCAAGTGAATATTGAATTTATTTTTAATAATGGTATTTAGTAATGTTCTTCTGAAAATTATCAGTTTGTATCATAATAAACGGTTTTAAAATTGAGCATGATTATTTTTATTCAAAACTACACATATTTTTAAATAGAAAATCAGTAATAGTTGCTCCAGTATGGAAAGAAAATCATATAATTGAAGAAAAGTCTAAATTACTGAAGTAACAGGATAATTAAAACAGCCTTGCATATGAGAAAAATATAAACGAAATAATTATTTTTTTTTCAAGTTTCCAGGAATAACGATTTAATTGTGAGGTATGTCTACCCAATACCAACACCAATACTACTACTACTACCACCACTCCATGGCGCGACAGACCTAGAAGGCCCTTGGCCTACCATCTGGCTGCTAGCTTCATATCCACACATGTTAACATAGAGGTAGATTAATGTTGAGTGATTCCGGGTTATGTGGCCGTGGTCCATAGTTGGTGTTGATACCAGACGTTTCGCCCTCAACTGCGGAGGGCATCTTCAGTGACGAGTGCTTCTAGGTGTGTTTCCTGGTCGGAAGATCTACTGGTATCAACACCAACTATGGACCACAGCCACATAACCCGGAATCACTCAACATTATGATTACCGGCCGTGAAAGCCTGCATTCAACTATAGAGGTAGATTATCATCCAACCAGCTTTAGGGAAGCCATGTGGTTAGCATGTCAGATTCCCCAGCCATTATAGCTTGTTTTCTCAATCTGGAGCCGCTACTTATTGTAGTTACCCAAATCCTTCACGATGCTGGGTGGGCACCGGTCCCATACTGGCTGAAATTCCATGAGAAAATTTATTCCCCCATGGAGACTAGAACCAGTGCAAGTCCCATAGCTCTGCACCAAGGCATCTTGATTTAACCACTCAGCTACGACGCAGGACATGTCTATCCAATGCCAGGAAATATTGGTATACAAGATTACTAATGATTAACTGAGCTGTTGGGTTTTGGCAGAAAATGATGGATGTTTTCCAAAACATTCCAGAAAGGGCAAAATATGAGGTGAGGTTTTATAATAATGAATTTAATATCTTTGACATTTATAATGTTCATCTAACCAACAGTAACCCAGCTGCAATCATTCCAAAATAAGATTCTTCCCACAAATTTCCATGTTCAACTTATGTGACAACATATCACATGTTACAGTGGAGAGCAGAATGAGCCAGGTCTATACCCTGATGTTCATGATGAATAACTTATGTGACATGGGTCTCCACAAATAAAAACCTCACAAAAATAGTAAGTGTAATAGTATTAAAAGTATATATGTATATAATTCATGAAATAATAATTTATTTTTCTGGCACATGAGTAAGCGAAAAGTATCTAATATAAAGCAATTTTTGTTTTGCTATTATTTTTACAAGAGGAAAATTACATGCATACCCAGAAACATATTATCTTTAATCCTGATATATTATTAATCTATAAAACTAAGTTTACATTAAAATAACCTTGGAACCATGCAAAATTTGTTTATACTTTTAGTAAACTATCTCAAAGCACACGAGTTACTACTCATACAAGAAATCCTTTAAATATACTTTACTTATTCATTATTATTCTGCAATCTATTAACTCACAATTTTATATAGGGAATATATATGTTCGTAGATGTAAATAAATATGACAATGAGTAATATTAAATCAGTTAATACCGTTATTAGTTGCAGCTGAAAAATATACAAATTTGTAAGTCTAATCATTCAAGATGTATCGAGTTTATGATAAACTACAAAAGAAAACTATAAGGATAAAATTTTCTGATAGTTACATTTTTTAAAGCTTAAATGTCATCAGTTATTTCTTTATATTAATCTCTCATTAGTAATTCCAAAGATTTTCTGAATTACAATTTTCTTTTCTCCTCTTCTTTTTATTGTGCCATCTTTCAAATTTTACATCATATTAATCAATTATTTATATTAATTTTTAAATAAATATTTCTGGTTTCTACATGTTAAAGCACAGACATAAAGAGATAGACTGGCAATGTTCCATTTTGAAGCACTGGATCTAGTAAACCAGGAAGTAATGAGATGAAATTTGCTCCTGTTAGCATATTGATGGTCTGGTTCTCATTTGAACATGTAATGAGTTGGAGTTAATTATTTTATTTATTTCATATTAATATGAAATTGTTACATTCTGAAATATAGTGAATTCCTGTGTTGTGTTAAGAGTGTGGTTTATCATATTCTTGAAGAGAGAAAAAAATTAATGGACTTACCAGTATGATTGAAAGTAGCTGCATGTGTTCTTAAATTTATTATTTAGCCATTATGTATAATTACATTAAACTTGCCACAGATATGCTAATATTGTAAGTACTTTTAACTGACAATTACTTTTAAAAAGTTGAAGAATGGAAATAACACAAGTCACCAATATTTCTTCTTCACTTCCTGGTTTAGGCAAGAGTTGCCTGTTCCGGTCACCAATATTTACCATTATAAATTATAGAAGAATTTATAGCTATCTAAATAATAAAAATTAACTGTTCATTAAACTATTAAATTTGAAATGCATTAATCATACAGGAATACTCATTATCCCCTTAAATATATCTATGAATTTATTATTTTTAGGCTGCTCCGTAGCACAAGTGGTTAGATGCTTGCCTCTCACCGCTGAGGTCCCGAGATCGAGTCTCGGTCACTCCATGTGGGTTTTGTGGTGGACGAAACCGAGCTTTGGCTGGTTTTTATCGAGGTTTCTCCTGTTTTCCCCTGCCTCCATTTCGTTTCATTTTATTCATTTGCCCTTGTGATGGTGCATCAGCGATGGTCGACCGGCACAGACCTCTATAAATATAGGGGCTTCATCTCATCTCTCGACCCGACCCTGAGTTGGACACGAATTGAGGATATTTATATTTTTATTTAATTTATTGTTTTTAATTATTTATTGCTTTTTTATTACAAGTTCTTTGTTATTTCAATACAATTATTTTGATTAAGACTTGACAATAGCGAAACTTGAACAGAAATGTTAATGTTTTTTTTTTTAATTCATTGCAAAACACCATTGAGGTCACCATGTAAAAGATTATCCTCAATTAAGGTATTTTAAAGAAATCTTACTTAGTTGAGGACGATTAACATCTTAGGTATGATCCCTGTTGACAATGAAGAGAATACTCTTTGAAACCAGCTCTGGATATACTCCCCATTCATAGTATATTTATACTGGATATAAAATATTATGAGGTGAGGTGTAAAATCAGAAACCACATTAAGAAACCTCATTGGTGCTGGCACCAATTTCTTGCTTCATTTTTAGATAGCCTTATCACCATTCTATCTCTACATGTCTGAGAGTTAAAGACTACTAACCATGTTAATAAGTAAAAACAGCAAAATAAAACTACAACAAAGACTACACAGTTACTACATTAAATATGATATTTTTACCATAAAACTAAACTGCATCCATATAGCATTCATATTTGTTTTAAAAGAATGCCAAAACAGACAACATTCAAAACTGTTAAGTGGAATAATATAATTAGTATTTAACTACACAATGACTAAATGTTATGTTATCTATGGAACTAATTCTTACAGTAAAATTTCAGTGGAAAGGTTGTACTCAAAACATTCTTACTAAAAATGCATATTATTTTAATATATACTTCCCAATGCAATTAAATTAACAGAAGTTACTTAGAAATGTATAGGTAATTAAACTATACATAAACTTCAATTAAAATGTAAGTAAAGCTACTAGGTATCAATTACTATTCTGTAATAAATTATCTGATTCATTCAGTTGTCTACAAAATAATGTTTGCAATGAGTAATCTATTAATCCAAATATATGAGGATAATAAAATCCGAGATATAAAATGAAACAATTAGGTAATTTTAGACATTGTAGTACATTCATATTTTTTTTTAATTGTATGAATATGGGAAAAGTTAAAAACATACACTAAACATTATATTTGAAGAGAAAAAGTATTAAATAATTATAATCCATCATTGAGATGTATGAAATTAATAATAAAAACATACACTAAACATATTGATTAATTTAATATTAAATTGTTTATATATAAGCACTAAAAGAATAAAATATTACATAAAATCTGAATAAATATTAATGATTTTTAAGAGGTGATAATACTGATTTATATTGCTGTACTCTGATCAATGTTAGATGAACTACATCTTCTTTCTGTAAACTTACTAATAATTATTATGTTTAAACAATACCATCTAATTGATCTAATTGATCGTAATGCTGCAGATGTTCCAAGTGGCAAAATTCATTATATTTTTATTTTTCCAATTTGTCTCCTTTAACAAGCTTGAGTCATCATCATAGAGCAGTTCTTTTACATTTTCTTTGAGACTTTTTAGTAAGGTAAGTCCTCACAACAGATTACTGGCCTGAAGTGAGCAAGTCCAGTGGTGGGGTTGCCACCTTGGGCCTCTGGACAGGCGTGATTATGATACAGCATTTACTCTGTATCTTGATGGAATGGTTATACTGCGCCATGGCTCGGTCCCCAGAGCCCCATTTGTTTAAGGCAGGTTGCACCACGAGCAGATGGAGTTGGGATTTAGATGGAAGAGGTTATATAGATTGCACTTCACTATGGCAGTGAGGCCTGGACAATTCATAGTGTAGATGAACGAAGACTAACTGCAGCAGAAATGAAATTTATGAGATTTACTGCAGGTTACTCAAGAACAGACCATAAAAGAAATTCCAAGATTCTCAAAGAATTACAAACAGAATCAAGATTCTCAAAGAATTACAAACAGAATCAATCACGGAATATGTGCAAAAATATAGAAACAACTTGAAATCTCACATAATAAGAATGGGCAAAACAAGAATACCACATCAAATCTTAAATTACCAGCCACTAGGCAAGAGATCATTGGGCAGACCCTTCAAACGTTGAATTGAGACCGTAACAGACCGCTAGGTCTATCACATGAAAGGAAGAAGAAACAATACCATTTATATCCATTTAGATTTTGTAATTTACAAACTTATAATCATGTGAATTAAATGCAAAGTTACAAGCATCCATCATAAAAATAAATAAAGATAAGACGTGGATGTTCATTTTTTACTCTTGCCAATCTACTATAGAAGTTCCATAAAGTATGATCACATTAACTTAAAGATTATCTTCTAAAAAAAAATATTATAATCCTTGGTTTATAAATAATAGCAAATTCTGCTTAAATGCAAGTTCATACACTCAATAAAGTGAGTATGAACATGGTTTTCTTTAATTTAAAACAAATATTACTGTTTCTTATATTATTTTAGAATATTTCTTAAAATAAAATTTTTGTTTATTGGAAGGAGATAGCAAAGAAGGAAATGTCTAAGACAGATGGAGGCATATTTGTCACCAATCATCTGAGAGGAGACTGATTTACATACGTTAACAAATATTTTATTTTCCCACTTAAAACTAATTTCCATAGTAGTTATCCAATTACATATAATGCTTATAATCTTTATAAAATACTTTCCAATAAATAAAGCTTAATTCATCATATACGTTTAAAAATCCTCTTCCAATAATATAAATATTGGTAACCCTAGAGTGCAGATTTAATTAGTACTGTTTTGCAGAACTGTGTATTGGTGGAATAACCGTAAGGTCTTGCTTAAGAAGGACTCTACTTAGTAGAAACTGCACCTCTACCTCTCTAGGTTAGCATCATGCCCAAGCATTATTTGCTTTAAATAAAAAGCCTTGGTTGAGCTGGACTAATAAAACCTGTTATCCCAAAGGTGAAAAATTTCCTCTTTCATGAGAACACAATAACTAGGCCTAAAACATATTTATGATGAAATTTTAATCTACCCACACTCCAGACATAAACATAGAAAACTCTTAATATTTTTAGTAACTAACACAAATGTTTTTTTAATATAAATATTAAATAGAATGTAATATATAAATATATAATTCACAAATTCAACAGTCGGATATAAGTTGACGACAGAAGGCAAGCCTTCTGAAACACGTTCTCAAGAAACTACAAATTATACGGTGAGTTGTCAATTTTTTGGTTCTTAATATTTATACAAAAAGCTATACTTTTTATGGTGAAAATTGACTAATTCTGATGTTTTATCATCAACATTATTACTTTTAAAATAATATTAATCTATTGTAAAATAATAACAAACTTCTATATTATATTTGAAGAGAAAAATTATATGCTCTTCAAAAATAATTTATTTATCATTGAGATGTATGAAATCAATATAAAAACATTGAAAAATTCTATGTGTCTACAAGAAATTTCTAAAATAGTTTTAGGATGATAAAACAAGAAAGAAATGCTACTTATACATACAGAGCCTCTAACACTGAAAAAGTCTTCAAATCTCTCTACTATATACACACCATTAATTTTCTTAAACTTATTGAATGTATAATACCTATATTCTATACTGTGAAAATACCTATATTCTAGACATATTTTTGTAGTGTGGCTACAGCTTTGACCTTGGTAGCAGTCCATAAGATTGGTACTATCATTTAATGATGAATATGCATATAAAATTAATCAAGAGGGCACACCTCAGCACAGTTGGTTAAGAAATTATGCTACAAGCCAGAATGCCACATATTCAATTCCTAATAGGATTGCATTTTTTAAATTGACCAAAACGTTCTGGCAGAACATGCTCTCAGGATAGAAGTAGCCATCTTGTAGTGCTGACAACCCAATTAATATCTCGCAGTAATTGGCTGTTAAATTGGGAGTCTTTACTTTCTACTACCCCAAGGGTCTCCTGGGGTCAATTCATTGAAATAATTCCAACTGGCATGCAAGGTTGGCTGCTTAGAACCTAGCAGATTAAATGAATTTAATACTGACAAATTAGCAATTTAATAAACTAAATAATTCTGCAGAAATGATAAAATAATGTTAAGGGACTTTTCTATCTTCAGGAAATATAAGCCTACCACAGTAATTAAAACTTCTTGTAAGAACATTTCTGCCATTTGTCACTACAAGACACATACATACATAAACTGAAATTCTAGTATCTAAGACATAATACGATTCATTGCTAATTTAACAATCACTGCCCTTAAATCCTGACACCCTATATATATATATATATATAAATGGACAAATACTACTGTACATTCTTACTGGTTTAGAGAACTCCACAAAATTACTGATCCTAAACTAAGGTTTTCTTACTATATCACTTTAATATCTCCTACCATGGCATTCTCAACTTACTCTTTTCTGCCCTCTTATATTGGCTGTAAATTTTCCTCAATAGACCAAACACTTTGTCCTTAAGTAAAGAAAATGACAGAGATGCTATGTAACATTTTCCCACATAAATTTAAAGGTATGGAATGTACACAATTAGCAATACAAGAGTTCAAATTATAACTATATTTTAAAAGATAAATTTGTAACTGATCTGGGATTTAAACCATAGATCTAAATTTTATTTATAGGTGGTACAATAAATTTAGACATTTTTCCATTCACCGTAAGAAAGGAGAAATTATAAATAACAGATGTAAATAAGGTAAATTTCTTAACTAAAAACATCACTATAATGGTATCATGGATAGGCAGGAAATATTATATTTAAATATGCCCTTTAACAGCCTATGGCTATTAGCATTGCAATCTTTCTCAGAGGCCTCTTACTTTAGGCTTGAGATTATTTAAAATGCCTTATATTTATAACATGGTCCCCACAGTTTTTTGATGAATACTCAGAATTTTTATGCCCTGAAAAAATCCATTGACCTTGGCTGGATTTTAGGATAATTCATCTCTATAATCATGGTAAAATCATTCCAGCACTTTCTTTATTTTTCTTATGTTGGATAGAATGTACAGAATTTTCAGGGTATGATGGTCCAAAATATAAAGATGGGATATTTTGAGTTGTGTTTTTGACTCACCTCATATTTTTTTTTTATTTTTATGCAGACCTAGGTTTCGTCGCTAACTTTTCGACATTCTCGATGCCACACATCTGCCGTCTTGTGGTTGTCCCTCCTGCTAATTGATTTCTTTGCTCTCTGTTGGCTGACCAATGAACTTCCAAATCAAACCCCTCTCCTTTTCACTGGGAATTTTGAAATTACCGGCGAAAAGGAGAATGGTTTGATTTGGAAGTTCATCAGTCAGCCAACAGAGAGCGCAGAAATCAATTTGCAGGAGGGACAATCACAAAATGGCAGTTGTGTGGCATCGAGAATGTCACAAAGTTAGTGACGAAATGTAGGTCTGCATAAAAATTAAGAAATATGAGGTGAGTCAAAAACACAACTCAAAATATAATTAAAATAAACCTCATAATGTATTAAATTAAATTATTTTCAGTCCAAGAACAAATCAACATTAATATTGAGGTAAGATGATCAGACTGAAAATAATTTAATTAAAATAACCTCAAAATATCACTTCCTAAAATTAAATATTAAAAATCATAATGTATTATATTATTTTTTGTCTGGACATCTTACCTCAATATTAATGTTGATTTGTCTTGAACATGTTTCAAAACAACATTAATATTGAAGTAAGATATCCAGACAAAAAATAATATAATTAAAATAACCTCAAAATATAACTTCCTTAAATTAAATCATAATGTATTTCCTACATATATTTAAAATAAAGATGGGAAGTAAAAATAAAGAGAAACAAAAACATTCCAGTAAACATGGATCTAAAAATTAACTGGTTGTTAGATATTTTTTGCTAGTTGGGGCTTGCTGAATACTGTACAAAAGTACCAAATCAATGACAATTTTATTAATCGATCATGAGCCAAGCACAAAATTCAATTGCAAATAGAAACATCTACAAATGCTCCAAAAAGCATTGGTCTGCACTTTCACTGTTCACGAGTATGTATTCATTAGTTCCACTATTTCACAGGAACCTGGTAGTTGATGTCTTAATTTCATATAACTTATGAAGATTAAGTTTCAGGATTGACTCCTGGTTTGTTTATGCATGTGCAGTAATGTTCCTTACTCTCTTGTCACTTCTATTGTTGGAATAAGTACTTAGTAATCAGAGAGTATAAAAATGTGAGAGAGAGACATTTAACTAATTCATTGGCATTATCAACACCAGAGGTTTTGTGGACTTGCAGATATAAGCTCTCTATACATCCCTACCCTGAGCTAATGTTTTCCAATCATTTCTACATAATTAACCTCCCCTAAATAATAGTTAATATTATTCTCCCATGTCATTCTTGGCCTTAAGAGTTTTATCCTGTTTGTAGTGGAGGGACTTGCATGCTAAAATGACCTCGGAGTTATGGCAACAGTAGCATTGGTACCATAAAAGTTATCCATGTAGAACAGGTCAAAGGCAATAAACAAAACAAAAGACATCCTGATCGAAACAGTGACAATCTTTTACTGTAAAAATACAACCACCAAGAAGCTACTAGAAAAAATCTTGTGAGTTAATTTCTGGACCCATGTTTACACAAACTTTTTTTTTTACTTCTCTTCATTTTATATTTTGGAGCTTTTCTCTTTTGGAATATTTTGTCCAGTCTGCCTTGGTACTGAGTTCAAGTTAAATTTGCATAGCATGGAAGTAAAAGTGTTAATGTTCCCAAAGAAAGTGACAGACTGGGACAACTGTTAACATTATCTGTTTTGTCTATCTATTGAAGAAATTGGTTTAAAATATACTGTTTGGGAATTATTTCCTCATAAGTTAATTATGGGACATAACATTATGAGGTCCTTCAATTAATGAATCAGTCGATTTTTATCTTACCTCATACTTCATGTTTTTCTAACATGAGAACTGAATGGTGAAATTAAATGTTTCTTACCTCTCCTCATATAAATTTTCTAAGTTGATCGCAATTTCGAGACTATAACTGTCTCATCATCAGAACTTTGTTGGCGACTGGTGTTATGTCGATCGGAAGAAACTCTTCTTCTTCCCTCTGTAGGTGGACTGATGAACCTCTGGATCAGGCCAAAATTTGCGAGAATTTCAAAGTTCTTTTGTTTTCCTTTGTTTTTCTGAATGTGAATCTTTTCCCAAACCGTGAGTTCCTTTTGTTTGTCTATTTGTTTAATTAGACTGGCTTTTGATTCAATTAAATGTTTTTCGGATCAAGCATGAGCAGCTACTGCTGACTTTTCCACTTCTTCATTTTTGATGTTTCTAAGATGTTCCTTCACCCTTGTTTTCAAATTTCTTTTCGTTTTTCCAATATAAATTTTATCACAATCCCTGCATTTGATTTGATAAATTTCTGATTTGTTTTCATTTTCAATTATCCTATTAAGGCTGTATTCATTCTTTGGTGCTATTCTTATATTAAACTTTTTGAAATTTATAGTGTTTCAATGGATGGTATCCATTACCATCCATTAAAACACTATAAATTTCAAAAAATTGGTATCCATTACCATCCATTGAAACACTATAAATTTCAAAACATTTTCAAAAAGTTTAATATAAGATTAGCACCAAAGAATGAACACAGCCTTAATCAACTACAATCTTCAGACAGATTAGTTTCTTTTGATGTTGTTTCCTTATTTCCAAGCATTCCAAAAGACCAAACTAGGAAATTTTAGAGATTTGGATGAACAATAATAAAATTGAAAAAGTAAAGATAGTCGAATATAAAACTTTAACTAAATTATGTATCGATAATAAGTTTTTCACCTACAATGGAAGATTTTATAAACAAAATTCAGGACTTTCGATGGGAAACCCTTTATCTCCATTCTTAGCTAATCTATTCATGGGGAATTTTGAACACAAGATAATTAATGGACATCGTTTAATTTTCAAGTTCTGGTGTAGATATGTGGATGACATAATTGCAATAGTTAATCATAAACAGATAGATGATGCATTAAAATTATTGAACATTCAAAGTCAAACTATAAAGTACACTATGGAAAAGGAAATCAATGGAGAAATACCATTTTTAGATCTCAACTTAAAAAGGAATGAAGAAAATAAGATAGAATTTGGAATTTACAGAAAGAAGACACATATAGATAACTACATAAAAGCTTTAGGTTTCAATCACATAGCTCACAAAGAAGCAGTTTTCAATAGTTTGACACGTAGATTAGTGAACATACCAATGAACAAAGAAAATTATGAAAAAGAAAAAGAACACATAATCAACGTAGCCACAAAAAATGGTTTTGCAATAAAAATGATACTCAAAAAAATAAACAAGTTCAAAAGACAAAAATTTATTAATCAAAGCACTCTTCCAAAAGTTAAAGAAGATAATGTAAAATTTAGGAAATTCACATATCATCCATTAAAACACCACAAGTTTCAAAATTTTTTAAAAGATTTCAACATAAGGTTAGCACCCAAAAATGACTACAGCATCAGTAGACTGATTAGACCTAATAAGATTGAGAAAATTAAAGAAGAAAACAAATCAGGGATTTATCAAATTAAATGTGAAGAATGTGAGAAATTCTACATAGGAAAAACTAAGAGAAATTTGAAAACTAGAGTGAAAGAACATCTCAGGAATGTCAAAAAAGGGGAAGTAGAAAAATCTGCAGTGGCTGCCCATGCATGGTTTGAAAAACATCTTATCGAGAAAGAAGCTAAATTATTAAAACAAATAGAAAAACCAAAATAACTTACTGTTTGGGAAAAGATCTACATTCAAAAGAGCGAAAAGAAGAAATTAATGAACTTTGAATTTCCCGGTGAGAATGATCTGATTTCGAGGTTTTTCAGTCAGCCAATGGAAGGAGAGAAGGACAGCTCTTCAAGACGACAGAACAACGGTTGTGACGATACTGAGGATGGAACAGAAACTATGTTCCGAAACTAGTTTATGAGGTGAGTGATAAAAAATATTCTACCTTAAAGGATAATTAAAATCAATAAAAATGAAAGAATTGAAAATGAAAACAAATCAGGAATTTATCAAATCAAATGCAGGGATTGTGATAAAATTTATATTGGAAAAACGAAAAGAAATTTGAAAACAAGGGTGAAGGAACATCTTAGAACATCAAAAATGGAGAAGTGGAAAAGTCAGCAGTAGCTGCTCATGCTTGGTCCGAAAAACATTTAATTGAATCAAAAGCCAGTCTAATTAAACAAATAGACAAACAAAAGGAACTCACGGTTTGGGAAAAGATTCACATTTAGAAAAACAAAGGAAAACTTATGAACTTTGAAATTCCCGCAAATTTTGGCCTGATCCAGAGGTTCATCAATCCACCAACAGAGGGAAGAAGAAGAGTTTCTTCCGATCGACATAACACCAGTCGCCAACAAAGTTCTGATGATGAGATAGTTATAGTCTCGAAATCGCGATCAACTTAGAAAATTTATATGAGGAGAGGTAAGAAACATTTAATTTCACCATAAATTAAACCTCATAGTGATTAATTCCTATAAAAGTTAAATATGAGAACTGAAATTTTCAAGAAGCATCCCTCTCATTCACAGCTGACATCATGACTACTGGATTTTTGTTTGAATCATCTAAAAGCTTGTCATCTAGTGTTGATTTGATGAACCTTGAAAAATCAGCTATTGCAGCTCATAGTTTGCTGGAGAGTCATGAAATTGAAAAGAAGCTAAACTTTTAAAATATTTGGAAAAACCTTTGGAATTAACAGTTTGGGAAAAGATATATATTCAGGAGAACAAATTTAGAGCCATACATTTTTTAATTCCATGTGAACAGGACTTGATCTCAAGGTTTATCAAATCAACACCAGATGGCAACTTTGTAGATGAAGATTCAAACAAAAATCTGGTATTTTTATTATTCATTTAATATATCTCAATGAAGGTTAAATTATATTTTTCTCTTCAAATATAAAAATCTGGTAGTTGTGATGTTGGCTGAGGATGAGAGGGATGCCTCTTGAAATCTGCAGTTCTCATGTTAGAAAAACATGAAGTATGAGGTAATATAAGAATCGACTCATTCATTAGTTATTCCCTCCCCTTTTACTCAATACAATGTTCTCAATAGGAAACTGGCCCTCCCCTTTTACTCAATACAATGTTCTCAATAGGAAACTGGAAATATGATAATGTAAAAGGGACAGGGTCAAATTTCATCCTCCACCCATGAGTACAGAAATTCTGTATACAGACTTAAAAAAGTAATAGTGCTTCTGCCACTGGATATCAAATTCACAAGTTCCATCCCAACCAAAACAGAAACATCCAAACCTGCAATTTTGTCAGAAAGATATGGTACAACTCTGATTCTATTAAATTAACTTATAAGACAATGTTCTCTAGTAACATGCAATCTTCAAATACTAGTATCCTATTATTAAGCAACTAGCATAGATTTCTGCAGTCGATACAGCACTGTCTTTAAGAACATCCAGTTGTGTGCAATACTTATATGCATTCACTTTTCTGACATACTATAATGATTTATCTAACGATACTTGTTTATATTGCACTGACTACCTTCTCTCTAGAAGGTAAAAACCGTTTTAACAGAATTGGAGTTGTACTATATTTTAAATGAAACATATAAGATTTCTCAACTTGTCAACATCTCTGTCATATAAAATCAACTGTTAATTTTCGTTTCAAAGGAAGCCATAATCTCAAATTTTCTTACATTGATCTAACAAACTTATGATCATCCTAGATTACCATGGCCTAATGAGAAATATGGTTCAAATCCTTTCACCAGGTACATTTTCTTAAAATACATTAAAATAAAACCGATGACTTCTTATCTGGAAGCAACAATTATTAAAAATGGCTTTGTTCTAAATAATAATTTAGAGAAATGATAAAATGTTTCAATATTTAGAGAAGACATAGTATGTACCACAATAAAAGGAATTGTATAAACTAAGAAAGCCGAAGTTAGGGTCTGATCTTGCTGGTTTACAGAATACGATTTTCTTAAGTCAACCTTAAATTGGTGAATATGACTTTCTTATGTCAACCTTAAATTGGTAAAACTCAATTTCATAAGTCAATTTATTTAAATAATTTCTATTGATTAATTTTACCACCACTTTATTAAAAAACATTAAATTAATGGAATTAATTTATCTTAAAGGATACATATACACTGTGATGAATCAAACATGTCAGCTGATAGAGTAATTTTTAAAATTTTGGATTTTAGGTAAATCTTCACTTCTAATGGTTGGATTTTGCTGATTTTTTTAGAGTACTTTCTTCATTTTATTTCAATTACATATACTGAATTCTGTTGCAAAAAATAAAAAAAAACTATAACCACTAGAGTGTTTTTCTTTTTAATTTCATTTCAGGTGAACTCCTTCTCCTAATGGTCTGATCTTCCGGGATAACAAACTCAACTTTACTTTTTTAATTGATTGTTAGAAAAACATTAAGAATTTAAAAAATGACACCTCACAATTTGTAGTTTCTTGAGAACATGTTTTAGAAGGCTTGCCTTGTATCTTCAGCTCGTATCCAACTACTGAAGATGAAGATAGAAACATGTTCTCAAGAAACTACGAATTATGAGATGAGGTGTCAATTCTCCGACTCTTAATGCTTATATTAAAAATCTTCATAGTATTATTACCTAAAAATATTATTATGATTGCTATATGCCAAGTTTGGTTCCAATAAAAGAAAAATTGTGGTCGCCAGAATGTTAACAGATACAAAAACACACCCACAGAAAGAGTGAAAGAACATCTCAGGAGTGTTAAGAAAGGGGAAATGGATAAGTCTGCAATGGCAGCCCATGCTTGGTCACAAAAACATGTTATTGAAAGAAAGACTAAATTATTAAAACAAATAGAAAAACACAAAGAACTGACAGTTTGGAAAAAATCTACATTAAAAAAGAAATGAAAAGGAGAAATTAATGAACTATGAAATTCCTACAGAAAAGACTTGATTTCGAAGTTTTCCAGTCTAGCAGAGGGAGCAAAAGACGGCTCTTCAGGACATGGTTGTGTAAGTACTGATGATTGCATCGAACAAGGTGCTGAAACTAGTCTAATAAGGAGAAAAATAAGAGGTGAGTGTTAAAATCATACATATAAATAATAATAATAATAATAATAATAATATCAACTCGTGTCCAACGCAGGGTCGGGTCGAGGGATGAGATGAGATGAGGCCCCTTATATAGAGGTCTGTGAATGACAAGGATGCCGGCCAACCACACCTGATGCACCATCACAGGGGCAGATAAACAAAATGAAACAAAATGGATGAGAAGAGTGTGGGGGAAATGGTGGAATGAAATTGTGGTAGGGGAAAACAGGAGAAAACCACGAGAAAAACCTGGCCAAGCTCCATTCATCCAACCACAAAACCCACATGGAGTGACCAAGACTCAATCTCGGGACCCCAATGGTGATATGTGAGCGTCTAACCAACCGCTTGCGCCACAGAGCCGCCTATACCTCATAATATCATTACCATTAATTTGTAATATAAAAATAGAATAACTGAGATCTCCATCTTCCTCATTAATTTGCATTCATTAAATTATTGAATGAGCTCCATAATAAATAATGTGTACTCATTCCTCAACTGCAAGCAAATGATTGGTAGGCCTAGGACCCGTCACACACGAAGAAAAAACACATCAGAAGATATGTAATTCATTCCATGGTAAACAAATGCTCATATCTCAGAAGATATTAATTTTAGGACATTTTCTTAGGACTTTTTTTTATTTTATTGTGGTATATACTACATTCTCTCTTCTTTTTTTTAAGTATATTGTATAAACAAATTTTCATTACTGAAATATTTATTATTAAGTTAAAAATATAATCTGCTTTAATCTTGTATTGCCAGTGATGTTCACACCACAACTCTAAATAAATTCCACAAATTTACAATCCAAATTAATGCTAGTATATATATTACAAGAGTAGTCATTCAGATTTATTATGCATAATACTATAATGTAAAAAACAACATATGCTTATATGAAAGTGGAGTAGAAAAACTGCATGCTGATTTTTATCGATTCTACAATACTGTCACAATTTCTCAAGCATCTACATTTATTGATATCTGCTGTAAGTGTTAAACAAGTTTTAAGCTCTCTGATTAAAAATTGGAAACATGGTAGTAAAATCTACAATAATAAAGTAATTTTTAAGATGCTCATCAGATTAGAATATTTTTCAATAAAAAGAATCCAATTCCACTAACAAATAGAATTAAGAAGTTAATGAAAAGCTATCTTGTAATTATTGCATTCAAATCAAATATCACAAATCTATATCATAATTACAATAGAAATATAGTTTTATTAAAACTAAAATTTCACTACACTAACTCATGATCAGTCTTTTCGTGAACTAACACAACTTTACTAAAAAAGTACAACTGTTAAGTGAAGAAACTATTATTAACACTTATAGCCTGGCTGTGGTACTGAAACCACAGCAATTTAAATGCCCTTATGCCCAGACATGGTATTGCTACCATAAATCATCATGTGCAGATCAATGTTATTTATTTTATTTTCATTTAAGAAAGAAAAATTCATGTTTGAACCGGGATTTGAACCCTGAACCTCTCGTTCTCCAAATGAGTGTGCTGTCCAGTTACCAGTTGAAAGAAATGTTAATGTTTGATTCATTGTTTGAATGGTATAATTGGACAGCACACTAGTATGGAGAACGAGAGGTCCAGAGTTCAAATCCCGATTCAAACATTAATCTTTCTTTCTTAAATTAGATTCTACCCAGGATTGGAAAATGTTCATTTAAATAAAAACATTGAAAATATTCTCTATATACGTTGTAATTACAACGTATATAGAGAAAAATTTGAGTTTAGATCGGTACTCGCTCAGATAGCTCAAATGGTAGAGCACTTGGATTGAAAATATTATTTATTATTTTAATATGGATTATGTGATTAAGTGGTTGTGGAACCCTTTATCGAAAATATAATTTTCGATCAAGACTGCTTACAGAACTAATTTAAGATTCTGATTGTTTCGAATTAGAAGAACTCAGAAAATTTGAAGAGGACTGAACCACATGTGAGACTATTGACACAACTGATGCTCCAGAATCCACTCCGCTTCCACAAAAACAGGAAAAGAGACGACGAAAACAACTTAGTTTTCAAGGTAATGACAACAAATTAGGTTGGAGATATGTTAGATTTTACTGCAAAAAGGACAGCTCTTGGCTATTTTAGTTTATTATTAGTGAACAAGTTTTTGAAAATATAGCTTCAGAAACAGACAGATATGCGGCTTAACAAAGAGTGTAAAATTACCCAATGGCTCATTGGAGTAAACACACACACACACACACACACATATATATATATATATATATATATATACACAATTTGGCTGCGGAAAGGCTACTGTCTTTAACAGAGAGGAGACCCTTTAATTCCTTCCATCGAAGGCTTAAAGGAACCGACCTGGACAGTAACCTAGTGTCCAATCCCTCACCTTCTCGTGGTGCAGCTGTTAGTAATCATGCTTATGCATGATGAACGAAAGGGAAGGGCTACTCACCAATAAGCACTGGTCAGGTTTATGAGTTTTTCTTTTTTGACCGAATTGATATTACTTCTTCTTCCCATACCAATTCCCTCTTTCAACTTTTCTATCCAGTCTCCCTTGACTGACCTCTTGTTTCTTTCGACCCTGATGGTATTAGAGTATTCGAGGCCTAGGGGTTCATTTCTCCTTCCTTCCTTCCTATACCTACTTTCTCTCTATGGGTGACGTAACCACCACATGTGGTGCCTACTACTAAACAGTTACAACTAGTGCATTGTACTCCAATTCAGACTGCTAACGGGACATGACTGCTTGAATAAACACCTACACAGAATTGACATAACAGATTCACCTAAATGCCCTTTTTGCAATTTAAATGAAGATATGGAAAGAAACCATCTCCTCCGTTGTCCAGCTTTTGTAGAAGAGACCAGCCTTTCTGCTAAATATTGGAGTGCAAGAGAGCGAATGATTTCATTATCAAGTGCTCGACATTAGATACCAACCAACCATATACACAATTTGTGGAAAGATGTAATCATGTAAAATATTGAGGTTTTTTTTTTGCTGTAATTATTCATATGAGCCTGATTAGAAATCTCAAACAGCAAGACTACTGGACCACTACACCTATCCTGCAGACCAATAAGCACTGATCAGTAGGCATGTCCCATGATAGATTTCTGCAGATACTTTCATTCTTGCACTTAAATTATAATGAAATCCACATACCCAGAGGTCAGCCCAGATATTATCTTATCCATAAAGTAAAACCAATTTTAAATTCACTTACATAAAAATTTCACAAAGTCTATGTCCAAGTGATTATCTGTACATTTAGGAGAAGAATTTTTTTATGTGAAAGAGAAGCCTCATAAATAGGCATCAAAATTTACGAACTGTATGGTGCAATTACTAGATTTGTGTGCGATTTGGAAGTACACACTGGTGCACATGACAATGAGAAAGACTACAACACTTAATTCAAAGTACTTCATAGGCTCTGTGAAAAGTGAAAAATAAATGGCATACTGTTTTCATGGATAGATTTTTCACGAGTCTCATTCTATTTGCAGATAATTGTAATTTCATACCAAATGTAGTGGGGACTGTGATGTCATGTAGAAGACAAATGTCTAAACAAGCATTTTGCTAAAAACATCAAGGGAGAAAAACTTGTAGCACAACAGGGAAATTTATTGGCTATAAATTGGCATGACATTCATGATCTTTACCTGCTTACATCAGCTCATGATAAAATAGATGTAATACAGAGGGCTAGGGGGGCACATCAGAAATGCAAACCAACTGCAGCTGTCGACTATAATAAATTCAAGATTGGCGTCGATAAATCAAGCAAATGCTATTCTTATTAATAAATTAATGAGTCATTTTAACATCTTACCTCATATTTCATGTTTTATCAAACACGGTAACTATATTCAAAGTTAAAATTGGGAAACACATTATGAGGTTCTTAATTAATAAATTAATGAGTCATTTTAACATCTTACCTCATATTTCATGTTTTATCAAACACGTGTTTGATAAAACATGAAATATGAGGTAAGATGTTAAAATGACTCATTAATTTATTATTTACGGTAACTATAGTTTTCAAATGATCTTGTCATTCATTTTCAACCGCCATTATGACTACCGGAAGTTTCTTCCAATCGACATAACATCAGTCGCCAAGAAGGTACTGAGGATGAGACAGTTGTGGTCTCGAAATCGCGATCTACTTTGAAGATATATACGAGGAGAGGTAAGAAACATTTAATTTCACCATGTAATAATCTATTTTAAAAAATTACAGTGTTCTGTCACCAAAATTATTATAGAATTTTTTCCCCCCCTCTTGATAGTACAATTGAGTGTTTTAAAACTTAAAACCCTGCTGACAGAGGGATAGCAGGACATTTAAATAATACCGGCCACTAAGTGTTAATATATTTTTAAATTAAAAGTCCACTTCATACAAGGTGTTTCTGTAAGTGTGGGCCCTGCTACCGATACTTGCACGACAACTCTCTGTTAAAGTGCTGCCTGGGCAGTCAGAAAAATATATGATTATATTTGAAGAGAAAAATTTTTGCCTAGACCAAGACTCGAACCAGGGACCCTTGGCTTTCCGGGCCAAGTGCTCTACCAACTGAGCTACCGAGGCGAGTTACGATATAGACGCAAATTTTTCTCTTATATACGTTGTAATTCCCTATCGCCAAATGCTTTTGAAACCATTGCTTCTATCTTTGCAAATGGCAGCTTCTTAGTTAAGAAGACATTTATTGGGAATTTAACATTACTTTATAAAGCTAGTACTATGGTACTACAGTCATTAGGCTTTAACCATCCCTAACATTATGCCACCATTTGTTCCTATCTTTTGGCTATTTTTGCCATCCTTGTAACCCCAAAATTTTCAAATCCTGTTCAACACAATCCAACTATCTGATGTTAGGCTGTCCAATTCTTCTTTTACCACCTATTTCCATTAATTAAATTGAGGTAATATATACATAGACTCAAAAAAACTTGATAAAAAGAACCTCAAAATATTACTTCCTAAAATAAAAGAATGATTTTAATTCTTTCTCTCTGTAAAGATGACCCAGCCATTTAATTCTTTATGTTATAATTATTTTAACTATCTACGTCAGTGTCACCATAAGCCTCAAACAATTTATTGTTGTATCTGATGCATCAATTGTCACTTTTATATATAAGTCCAAAAATTCTCCTTAAAACATCTCTTCCAAACATTTTAAGGTTATTTTCTTGTGCTTTTGTTAGCCAGGTAACTATGGAGCTCAAAAGTGTTTTATATATATATTCTTATTTTTGTTTGAAGTCTAAGATATTGAGACTAAATTGTTCCTTAAGTCCAAAATACCCTGTTGCCTAATATAAATTTCTGATTAATTTCCTTGTCAATCTTGTTTATCTGTAACTATTTGAATTCTTTAACCTTTTCAAACCTGTATTTATATTATGTGATACTGTGGTGGAAAAAATATACTGTCAAGATTTACCTATATGATCTCCATCTGCTTCTATGCAAGCCCAGCATCGTCTAAAAACATTCCATAATAGACATTAGAACCTTTCCCTCAAATTGTCATGTCTATAGGTACAAAAGCAAACTCAGAACAAACAACACTTGTGTTAATAATAATTAAATGAATCGTGATTTTTTCTTACCTCATACATCTATGTTTCTTTAAACACAGCACTGCAGTATCGGCGACCCTTTGTCGTCATCGTCAGCTGTTTTCACGACTGTCAATTTTTTCTCCTCCTTTTTGCCGGTAATTATCTAGACTGCCATCTGGTGTTCTTTTGAAGGAATTCCTCTTCAAACTGCCATCTGGTGTTGTTTTGAATGAATCATTTCCTAAACTGCTATCTGTTGTATTTTTGAAGAACTTTGTAATCAAGCTTGGTTCTTCCGGAATCTCGAAGTTCATAGTTCTAGTATGGTTTTTTTGAATATATATTTTTTCCCAAACTGTTAAATCCAAAGGTTTTGATAGATGTTTTAAAAGTTTTGCTTCTTTTTCAATCCTATGATGCTCTAATAAACTATGTGCTGCTATAGCTGATTTTTCAATTTCTCCATTCTTCATGTTTCTGAAGTGCTCTTTTTTACGAGTTTCCAAGTTCCTTTTTGTTTTTCCTATATATATCTTGTTGCAATCCTTGCAATCAATTTGATAAATCCCAGATTTTTTGTCGTCTGGGGTATTACATTTATTATTAGTTAACAGCAGATTACCCAGGCTGAATTTGTTAATTGGAGCTAATGTTATATTAAAATTTCTGAAAATTTTTTGAAACTTATTATGAACTTCAGGATGGTAAGTGAATTTCTTGAATTTTACATCTTTCTTGGGACCATGATGTAAGGTGGTGTATTCTTGTAACCTTTTTTGTTGTTTGAATTTCTTTAATTTATTCTTTATAATGTCTTCATCGAAACCATTTATTTTAGCAACATGAACAATATGATTATATTCCTTGTCAAAATCTTCTACATTAAGTGGAATATTTAACAATCTGTGTAATAGACTATTGAAAATTGCATGTTTGTGTGTCAAATGATTAAAACCTGAAGATTTTATGTAGTTGTCAGTATGTGTGTCTTTTCTGTAAATGTTAAATTCAATTTTTTGCTGTTGTTCATTTCTTATTAAGTATAAGTCTAAAAAAGGAATCTTGTTATTTTGTTCCATTTCAATAGTGAATTTCACTGACTCATCCTGAAGATTAAGCAATTTCAATGCATCTTGAATGTATTTTTTATCAATCACAGCGATAATATCATCTACATATCTATACCAACACTTGAAAATCAAAGGATAAGCATTGGTGATATGTGATTCAAGATACCCCATAAATAAATTGGCTAAAAATGGAGAAAGTGGATTTCCCATTGCCAATCCTGAAATTTGTCTATAAAATTTTCCATTGAATGTGAAAAAGTTATTATCGATACAAATTTTAGTTAGTATTAAATACTCTTCTATGATTTCTGCCTTTAATTTTTGTGAATATAACCATTTTCTCAAAAATGCGAGCAATTTGTTAACAGGAATGCTAGGAAACAAAGAGATCACATCAAAAGAAACAAGTCTATCATTCTGAGCCAAAGTGATGTTATTCAATTTTTCAACCAGTTTAATTGAATTTTCAATGGTCTTATTTTCAAATTGTGGTAGTTCATTAAACTTTTTGGCCAGCCACTTAGCTAAATTGTAACATGGGGAGCCAATACTATTGACAATAGGCCTCATCTTTTTTCCATCCTTGTGGACCTTAGGTAAACCATATAATTTTGGATTAGAAGGGTTTGAAACTTTTAATTTAAATTTTTCTTGTTCTTTCATTGTATGTTTTATGTTTTAATGTGTTTCCCACAGTTCTGATTGTTTTTGGGAGAGGGTTAGATTTAATTTCTTCATATTCTTTGGAGTCTAACAGATGGTTCATTCTATCTACGTAATCCTCTTGATCTAAAATGACAATTTTGTTCCCTTTATCTGCTTTTGCAATTGTAACATTTCTATCTTTAATACCCTTCAAAATTTTCATATTTTTCAATGTGACTTTATTTTTTGAATTGCTTTTCATATCTACTAACACTTTTTCACATTCTTTCCTGATTATAGTTTTATCTTCATTTTTTAGTTCCGAAATCGCTATTTCCACATCCGCGACATAATCTTCAACATTATTTGAAAAGTTTATGCATGTTTTTAAACCATTGTTAAGTAATTTGGTTTCTTCTTTGGTTAACACCTCTTTTGAACAATTAATTACATTGGTGTTATCTTGTGATTCTGATCTTTGGATTTTGTTTACTCTTTTCCAATTTTGTGGTTGGTACTTTTTTCGAGAAGCCTCTTTTTTGTGAATAAGGTTATTGAATTTTTTCTTTTGAGTTTTTATCTTCTTGCCTATTACGAAATTTATTTTTTCAAAACCATTATTCAAAAGATTTTCCAGCCAAATGTACCCTAAAATTTTTGAAAGTTTCAAATGCAGATGATAAATTTCCAAGTCTAAAATGTTTAATTTGACATATCCTTTATTCCTTTCGTCTTCCAAAACTTTCTTTTCGGCTAATCTTTGCTGTTTACTATCATTATTAAATTTGACTATTCTTCTAACAAATTTTGGAATGATATTATTATTTAAACATTTCTTTATGAATCTGATGTCAGCTAGAGTTTTTTTCTTTTTCTCTTTTAATTTTAAAAATTCCTTAATGCTCTTCTTTTGCTCAAAAAAGTGTTTATTAAAGCTTTCATAAGGATTTACATTTAACGAACTTTCGTCCGCCATTTTGTCCGCCATTTTGAATTTTGTCGTCCTTGAGCAATCGTGATTATTCCCGTGACTTGACTTGTCTGTTATATTTATATATTAAATTTGGGAATTTTTAACATTATGAGGTTCAATTAATAATAATTAAATGAATCGTGATTTTTTCTTACCTCATACATCTATGTTTCTTTAAACACAGCACTGCAGTATCGGCGACCCTTTGTCGTCATCGTCAGCTGTTTTCACGACTGTCAATTTTTTCTCCTTTTTGCCGGTAATTATCTAGACTGCCATCTGGTGTTCTTTTGAAGGAATTCCTCTTCAAACTGCCATCTGGTGTTGTTTTGAATGAATCATTTCCTAAACTGCTATCTGTTGTATTTTTGAAGAACTTTGTAATCAAGCTTGGTTCTTCCGGAATCTCGAAGTTCATAGTTCTAGTATGGTTTTTTTGAATATATATTTTTTCCCAAACTGTTAAATCCAAAGGTTTTGATAGATGTTTTAAAAGTTTTGCTTCTTTTTCAATCCTATGATGCTCTAATAAACTATGTGCTGCTATAGCTGATTTTTCAATTTCTCCATTCTTCATGTTTCTGAAGTGCTCTTTTTTACGAGTTTCCAAGTTCCTTTTTGTTTTTCCTATATATATCTTGTTGCAATCCTTGCAAACAATTTGATAAATCCCAGATTTTTTGTCGTCTGGGGTATTACATTTATTATTAGTTAACAGCAGATTACCCAGGCTGAATTTGTTAATTGGAGCTAATGTTAATAATAAATGTAATACCCCAGACGACAAAAAATCTGGGATTTATCAAATTGTTTGCAAGGATTGCAACAAGATATATATAGGAAAAACAAAAAGGAACTTGGAAACTCGTAAAAAAGAGCACTTCAGAAACATGAAGAATGGAGAAATTGAAAAATCAGCTATAGCAGCACATAGTTTATTAGAGCATCATAGGATTGAAAAAGAAGCAAAACTTTTAAAACATCTATCAAAACCTTTGGATTTAACAGTTTGGGAAAAAATATATATTCAAAAAAACCATACTAGAACTATGAACTTCGAGATTCCGGAAAAGAACCAAGCTTGGATTACAAAGTTCTTAAAAACAAATATACAACAGAGAGCAGTTTAGGAATTGATGCATGCAAAACAACACCAGATGGCAGTTTGAAAGAGGAATTCCTTCAAAAGAACACCAGATGGCATCCTAGATAATTACCGGCAAAAAGGAGAAAAAATTGACAGTCGTGAAAACAGCTGACGATGACGACAAAGGGTCGCCGATACTTCAGTGCTGTGTTTTAAAGAAACATAGATGTATGAGGTAAGAAAAAATCACGATTCATTTAATTATTATTAATTGAACCTCATAATGTTAAAAATTCCCAAATTTAATATATAAAACACTTTGTGTTAGTTTCAATATTGAACAAGCTATAGGAATAATAATGCTGAATCATGGTGCAATGACAGCTGCTTTACAGTAATCCAATTTTCATGGTTCCCATCCTGCCCTCACTGAAACACCTTGTAGTTTTTTTGCCAATCTTTCGACTTTCTTAAACTGTTTTAACTTCCAGATGCATATAGATGTGATAAAATAATAAAATGTTCAAGTTGCTTACCTTAGTTAAACCGCCTGGTATTGGTATAGTCAAATGTTTCTTTTGTATGCAATGAGATTCCAGAAGCTGAATACCTAAAACACCACAAACATAAACATTAACTTATAATTAATATTTTTAGGAACGAGATGACAATAGAATGCAAGCATTCTGAAACATGTTCTCAAGAATTCTACAAATTATGAGGTGAGGTGCTAATTTTTCTGATTCTTATGAATACTGACTTATAATAAAAATTAATTTGAAGAAAAAAATTTGCGTCTAGATTAGAACTCACCCTGGTAGCTCAGTTGGTAGAGCATTGGTACAGTAAACCTAAGGTCCTGGTCTGGGCAAAATTTTTTCTCTTCAAATTTAATTTATCTTTCAATGAGAAGTGTTAAATTAATAATAAAAACACTATAATAAAATGTTTACTTATTTTATTATCATCGTTTCCTTCATAAATTATTGCACATTTTATCCCTCAATCACAAAAAATCTAAAGTAATATATATTTTTTTTCAGTTTATGATTGAAAGAATTTCAACAACAACAATTTATAAATTGGATTTCCAGTACATGGGGATCTTCAGATGACTATTGTATAGATGGGTTAATTTGGCAGAGAGAGAGAGATGAGATACAAGGGTAGATCGTTGACCACTTTTAGTCTAGATACAAAAGAAAGAACCCACCCTGTTGTCAGTTTTCCTCTCCTCCCTTACCCCTATTAACATCTGGCGAAGAAACACCGACAACACTGGTGCAAGAGAGAGAGGTGAGTACAGTTATCTCATTCTACAAATTTCTCGTAAAGTTAAACCAGAGAGACTACAAAAAGTTAATCAGATAACTCTCTTATATTGGAAATCCAATTTATCTATCGAAAGATAAACTGAGTTGAGTCAAACAAAATTGTGATTTTTGTGCAAAGTTCGTTACTCAAACTTATTTATATCTTTTATCAAATTACAGTGGGAAGTAAGACAATGAGGTATTTTTCAATTCATAAATGAGTTGGATAAAATTATTTTAAAGTTCTGTTTTTTCACAATGCCGGTTACAAAGGCCATTTGCTTTCATCTTTGCTTAAACTCCAACTGAAGTTGGAGTTTGACTGAAGATGAAGGCAATATCCTTAAAACACGAAACTTTATGAGGCGAGATGCAAAAACATTTTATCCAACTCATTTATACCTCCTGATATGTAAACAGCTGGACAGACGGATAGCCACAAACAACCCAAAAACTAAATCTTAGGCCTCTACTAAAAAAAGAAAGATAAATAAAAAAGGTGCAAGTCAATTAAATGCCTCGTCACCATTGGATAACACAATTCTGTTCTAGTACAAAGAAAGGTTATATTACATTATCTTACCTTCCTGTCTATTTTCACTGTATTTCATCTCCCAAGCATCAAACATCATGTTGTAGTAACGAGGAGCTTCAAAAAACTCATGATAAATGTGTGTAGCAGGTGTTGGGAAGATCTTCATGAACCTGAACATACAGTAAAGTAAATATTTGAAATAATATATATTTTGTGTAAAATAAGCCCATAAATTATCATAAATAAGGATATATTTTTGTAAAAAAATTATTAAAATTTTATATCAAATATTTTAATATCTGATTGAAATGACATCACAAAATTTCAACATCTGATGATTGAAATAACATTCATTACAAAATTTAAAAAAATTTGATTCAAATAACATTCATTACAAAATTTAAAAAAATTTAATATGGACATAACAGAAGATAAAAATATTTGGTTTCAGGACATGGACACACTATTTAAAGAAGAAAAAGTAAAATTTAAAACCTGCTTCTAGTACTGCATTTACATAGCTAAGAGATGAAGAAGTGCAGATAAAATGTTTGTTATGAAGTAATGGCATACATACACACACACACACACACACACACACACACACATGAAAAATAAAATAAAGAAGTTATGAAAATTAAGCCACCCAAGGTATATAACAGAAAACTACTGTACTCCATACAATAATTTAAGTAATAGTAGTAGTTAAATAAAATGATTATATTTTTAAAAAATCTTTAAAAAGAAGACATGGAGATATACAGTAAATGTTTTAATTTTGTTATGTTTACCTTCCAACTTGAGTCAGTTCATCTTCAGACTGTATGAGATGACGGATATCATCAGGTGTTAAGTCCTTGAGAATTTCTCCTAGATACTGCAATTATCAAAAACCAAAATTTTATTGAAAATGCATCATCCTAATACTTAAGACATCAACCATCATCATGAGCTAATGTTCAGAGCTTCTGACTACAGTTCATGAGGTCCTGGGTTCAATTCCAGGTCAGACCACGGAACCTTTTCTTAAATGGAATTATTCCTGTGGTCACTCATGGTCTGGATTTAGGTTTAGTTTAGGTTTAAGAACTATCATATGATCATATTTTTAACATAAAGTTTCTCATTTGGACATATTTCAGCAACCATCATCCCCACACAGTTTTTGTTGAGCTTCTGGAGAGCAGCAAACATAAAAAAAAAAACTCAATGCAAACACTCAAAATCTATTAAGTTATGTAGATAGGAAATAACACTATGAGGTTTTTTAATATTAATAATTAAATTAATGTTTTTTTACCTCACCTCATATCCTTTTTCTTCTATACTGCAGTTTCGGAGCTTATCTCCATCGTCAGTAGCCTCTGGTCGACCGGTGTTATGTCGTTTCTTGGCGGTTTCCTTCTGACTTCTATCGGTGGAGCGATGAACCTCTGGATCAGGTCAAAATTTGCGGGAGTTTCAAAATTCATGAGTTTGTCTTTTTTGTTTTTTGGATATTTTGACCTGATCCAGAGGTTCATCGGTCCACCGATAGAAGTAAGAAGGAAACCGCCAAGAAACGACATAACACCGGTCGACCAGAGGCTACTGACGATGGAGATAAGCTCCGAAACTGCAGTATAGAAGAAAAAGGATATGAGGTGAGGTAATAAAAACATTAATTTAATTATTAAATTAAACCTCATAGTGTTCTTTCCCTGTGAAAGTTAAAAAAAAAAATTTAATATTGTTTATTTTTTATTATTTCACTCATCTCATACTTCATAATTCATAGCAGACCCTGGATTTCTTCACATCTTTTGTGACATTCTCAATGCTGTGTCACGTTCATAGTTGTGAATGTGACACAGCATTGAGAATGTCACAAAAGATGTGAAGAAACCCAGGGTCTGCTATGAATTATGAAGTATGAGGTGAGTGAAATAATAAAAAATAAACTCAAAATCTAGCTAACAATGGGAACAATTGTCTGTGAAATATGTCTAGACAGAGCACTCTCCTGTCAAAAAGCACCAAGGGGGATTGCCAATCTTAACACCTCCATCTATCAACATTACTACATATCATCTCAAAATATATACTGCAGAGAGGTTTTGAATTTAATCAAAGTGTCTGATTCATTATCTAGCTATTAAAAATTGTATACCATCATCCCTCTTAGGTCCACCGCTGTGGTCTCGAGGTAGCGTGCTGCCTTGTCACGCAGCGGGCCCGGGTTCGATCCCCGGTCGGGGCAGTTTTTCTGGGTAAGGTTTTTCCTCACGTGTAAGACAAATGTCTGGAAAACTTTAAGGCCCAAACGGTCCCCGAAATCATATGGCCATCATCACCATCATCATCCTTGAACGGTGTGGAAAGCAACAGGAAGCTACCATACCTACAATTCCCTAGTAAAGCTGCAAGCATAGCATGAAAATGCTATGATTGCAGTGAAGGACCTGCCTTCGGGCAGAATTACTATGGATGGATCCCTCTTAGCATTGAGATTGATATTTTAGCACTTAAAATTATAAAAATTTGCCAGAAATTGAACCTGATTGAAATAAGCAAGCTGGCTGGTTAAAAAAAATAAACTTGTTACTGATAAATGAATTATGTTTTTATAACAAAAGTTGAAGATAAACTGATTTCATAAAGATTAATATAAGGAGACTGTTCTCTGACAAGGTATACAAACAATTTATAAAAAACAGTCCACCACTGTGGTCTTGGGATAGCATGCTGCCTTGTCATGTAGCGGGCCCGGGTTTGATCCCCGGTTGGGACAGTTTTTCTGCGTGAGGTTTTTATCGGGGTTTTTCCTCACCTGTAAGACAAATGTCAGGAAAACTTTAAGGCCCAAACGGTCCCCAAAATCATATGGCCATCGCAATCATCATCATTCATATTCACCTTAGGTTAAAGCTTAGGATTAGGGACTCTCCTGGTGCACCATTATCATCACCATCACCCATCATATCATCGGGGCAACGTAACCCCGCCTTCCAGGTGCCCCAACCTCAGAAGTGGGTTACAAGTATGCCATGCCAGGAGAGAAACCAGGAATGTCGAAAGACAACCCTGGGGCATTTGAAAAAAAAATTATAAAAACTATGGTTTCTGTTAATTATTAATGAGTCAAAATAACCAACTCATTAATAATTAAAAGAAACATCAGTGATATTTCCCACATATACTAACCCTTTAGGTGTCATGAGCCGATCAGATCGGCTCTGGTGCTCCTATCCATTACCTGCCAGATAATATACTTAAACTACTTGATTTAAATCTCTGACACAAGAGACTTTACCAGTGGCATGCAGAGGGTTAAATATGATTTCTGTCCTTATCTCTAAGAAAGTATTTTGTGCAAATGATTGCATTTATGAAAAATTTTGTATCAATTAAAATATCAATTAAAATAATCTTAAAATGAGATAATAGTAAAATAATACCTCATCTCTTGAGCAATTCTGCTGATAGAAGGAATGTTTACTCCGCTCCTCTTTGGACAAGACAGTAGTGTAAAGTCTCTTATCAAAGCATAAATTTATATCCTTGTCCTTCAATCCAAAATTGTTGAGAATGTCTTCTTGCTGAGAGACAAGTAACTTGTTTGGTATTTGATAACCAGCCATGTTCAACAGATCTCTTACCATTGGGCCCTTCACAGCCAAATCAAGAGGAGAAGAAGAATGCAATGAAGGTGATATATTCACCTGTAAAAGAAGAACAACTTTTCTTTAGAGGTACTCTTTATTAACACATTTACTTCAGCTTTAAACATTTTATACTATTACCAAAATGGAAAAGACCTAATACTTTGAGGTAAATTTTTAAGAGCTTGAATCAAAATATGGGGTGAGGTGTATATTTCCGATTCAAGGTCTTATTATTATAATCTTTCAATAACCAGAGAAACAATCAAACCTTTTTCTACTTTCAGACATTCAAAACAATATAAAAAATACAGCACAATTCTTGCAATTTTAGTTAATAGGAGGAAAATTTAAATTTCTTCATAATTTTAAAATCATTAGGAAGTTATATTATGAGGTTTAATTTGAGTTTGTATTCTCTTCATAATTACTAAATTAAAATTCTTTAACCCCACCTCATATACAGACTCCTAACTAAACCAGTTTCAAAACCTAGGCAGTTTCATTATCAGTGATTTCATAACTTATGTTCTGTCTGCTTCTTACCGTGGATTCCGGATGAAATCAAATTCCCCATGAAATAAAAAATTCATTGTATTCATGTAGACTTTCACGGCCAGGGTTGCTATGATGATCTTGAAGAAGATTTTCGGGCTGTAGGCAGTGGTCGTGAGGCTTGTAGTTCCCCGACTGCATCTCAAGACAACCCTTGAGGATGCCAGATGCAGTCTCTGGCAAAACATCGGGGAACTACAAGCATCACGACCACGACTTACAGCCCAAAAATCTTCTTCAAGATCATCATAATAAATTCATTAGTTATTCTTTCTTGTTTTCTTTTTAATGTAGGTTTTTTCCCAAACTGTGAGCTCTTTTGGTTTTTCTGATTGTTTAATTAGACTAGCCTTTCTTTCAATTAGATGTTTTTCAGACCAAGCATGAGTAGTTACTGCTGACTTCTCCACTTCGTTTTTGACGTTCCTAAGATGTTCTTTCACCCTGGTTTTCAAATTTCTTTTTGTTTTCCCTATATACATTTTGTTACAATCTCCGTATTTAATCAGGTGAATTCCCAATTTATTTTCTTTTTCAATCTAGTCAGTTTTGTTGGTTTTAATTATCCTATTGAGGCTATATTCATTCTTCGGCACTAGTTCAATTAGACAAATAGAAAAAAAGAGTTCACAATTTGGGAAAAATCCACATAAAAAAAACAAATTTTTAAATTCCCAGGAATTTGATTTGATTCTGAGGTTCATCGGTCCACCAATAGATGGAGTCAGAAGCAGTTCTCCTGGATGCCAGAACATCAATTGTAAAATCACTGATGATAAATCCATCTAGGTTTTGAAACCGGTTTAATTTGAAGATTGCATATAAGGTGAGGTGTAAGTAATTTTAATTTAAATCTTAAATTAAACCTCATAGTGATTTTTCCTATAATAGTTCAAGTCATTTTATTGTCAAAATGAAGTTTGAGGTGTTAGATTCTCCAAGGAAAGCATTATCATTTATCACTGAATTCAGTCTTGCAAGCTCCATTTCACACTGAATAATATAGCGGAGGTAGGATCTGGAATCGTAGTGGGTGGCATTGGAATGTTTCAAAAACAAATAACGATATATAAGGGCCATCAAAATCTACGAAAAAATATATAGACTACCCCCATGTTATAACTAAACATACGAATAGCCACCAAGTCAAAAAATTACAGGATTATCTTATCAGATGGTATGAAGAGTCACTCCGTGTGAAACATGGAAATCCTTATGAACAGTATACAATGTAATGCTGAATTGTTTACCTACATAACTTAGTATACAATGTATTTTAAAATACAATAGGAAGTAACATTAAGAGGTTTGTTTAATAATTAAGACATTTAGTCTGAACATTCTTACCCCTGTAATCACTGACGATGGGGCTCAAAAGCCTTGAAACATATGTTCGACAAAAAACAACCATAAGAGGTGAGAATATACAGACAAAATGTCTTAATTAGTATACAATGTCATATTTAAAGAGAAAAATTATATGCTCAGACTGGGACTTGAACCCGGGACCCTTGGTTCTCTAGACCAAGTGTCCTGGGTTCAAGTCCCGGTCTGAGCATATAATTTTTCTCTTTAAATATGATTTATCCATCATTGAGATGTATGAAATGAATAATAAAAGCATAGTATACAATGTGTTAAGACAATAAATGAAGTAATTTTCCATTTCAAAACCTACCTCAAGAAGCCATGGCCTCAAAGTTTCATCCAACAAAACATCAATGCCAAACAGCTCATAGGAACAATATCTCGACACAAGATTAGCTTTTGTGAGTTGGCTGATGGATGATTCTCCACTGATGATTGTCTTGATTACCAAATCAACAAGGCTGTTCCACAGGACACCAATATCCACACCTTCTTTCTCAAGGTATGTCCATAATGTCTTTACAGTCCTAAAACGAACAAAAATTTATATAAACAATTTAGGATTAGCTACCTTATCGTTGCTTTGCACTAAAGATTTCAATCAGGATGATACAGTGGAACATAATTACATGGAATGTAAAATATCTAAACTTATTTGAAGGTAATAATTAAATTAATGTTTTTATTACCTCACCTCATATCCTTTTTCTTCTATACTGCAGTTTCGGAGCTTATCTCCATCATCAGTAGCCTCTGGTCGACCGGTGTTATGTCGTTTCTTGGCGGTTTCCTTCTTACTTCTATCGGTGGACATATGAACCTCTGGATCAGGTCAAAATTTGCGGGAGTTTCAAAATTCATGAGTTTGTCTTTTTTGTTTTTTTGGATATGGATTTTTTCCCAGACTATGAGTTCCTTTAGTTTATCTGTTTGTTTGATTAGGCTAGCTTCTGTATCAATTAACCTTTTGAACGCCATGCCCGGCGTGCGCCGGTGAAAGTGTGTGTACAGCGGTACGCCACGCCCGGCAGGCTCCGGTTTTCAATCTTATTACTTTAAATATTTTTTCCCGAAGTTTTTACTTCTATAAACTAAAATTATTGTTCGTTCTGTGTTTGTACATCCCTTCTTAGCAATACTTTGCACATCCCTTACAGAATAACGGTACAGGATGGTTGTAAATCTGTTTTCTAAAGGAGGGTGTACATTCATGTTGCATGGCCTTTTTTTTTTTTGCTATGGAATATTGCAATTTCAGGATTTTCTCTTTATTTACTTTATTTTTAGTTGAAAAGATACCTGGCCAAGGGGCAGGTCGTGCGGTGAAACACAGTGATTCATGTCTCGAAGTTGACAAAAATACAATACCCGAGTTTATTGTGACAGTTTTGTCAGAAGATGAGAGTGGCAGTAACAGTTCATCAAATGGTTATTCGTTTGACGAATGTGATAGTAGCCCTGTTTCTGAGAGAATATTATTACAATCTAAGCCTGTAAATAGTAAAACAAGTGATGTAGACCTAAATGAACAGAGTGTGAGTGAAAGTGGTGGGCGTGTCGCGACAGACGAAACACGTGGCATAGAACAGCTGTTTGACTGGAATTGATTCGAACCCAGGACCATAAAAAATGTTCAACAATATTTAATATTATAAGTGTTTAGTGATAATACCATCAAAATTATTCAGTAGAATAAATGTTTTAGTGATAGTGATAAAAAAATTTTAAAAAGGCACCGTACTGAATTCGAACCTGGGATCTTCACAGGTGGAAGCAACACCGCTTAATCTTCAAATAAATGTATAATAGTGAGTTTAAATTAAATTTACCATGGCATGTAGACAATTAAATATACTTTATATAGGTTTATATTATATAGTATGGAGTAGTACATTAAATTTAAAAAACCTGGCAGCCACAGCCCAGCTGGCAAAAGGAAAACTCGGCAGTCAAAAGGTTAAATGTTTTTCAGACCAAGCATGGGCTGCTACTGCTGACTTGTCCACTTCACCCTTTTTTACATTTCTAAGGTGTTCCTTCAATCTAGTTTTTAAATTTCTTTTTGTTTTTCCTATATAGATTTTGTCGCAATCTTGACATTTGATCTGATATATTCCTGATTTATATTCTTCTCCAATTTTTTCATTTTTGTTGGTTTTAATTATCTTGTTTAGGCTGTATTCATTCTTTGGGGCCAATCAAATGTTAAACCTATTGAAAATTTTCTGGAACTTGTGGTGTTTTACAGGATGGTAAGTGAATTTTTTGAATCTTAAAACTAGATTGAAGGAACACCTTAGAAATGTAAAAAAGGGTGAAGTGGACAAGTCAGCAGTAGCAGCCCATGCTTGGTCTGAAAAACATTTAATTGATACAGAAGCTAGCCTAATCAAACAAACAGATAAACTAAAGGAACTCACAGTCTGGGAAAAAATCCATATCCAAAAAAACAAAAAAGACAAACTCATGAATTTTGAAACTCCCGCAAATTTTGACCTGATCCAGAGGTTCATCGGTCCACCGATAGAAGTAAGAAGGAAACCGCCAAGAAACGACATAACACCAGTCGACCAGAGGCTACTGACGATGGACATAAGCTCCGAAACTGCAGTATAGAAGAAAAAGGATACGAGGAGAGGTAATAAAAACATTAATTTAATTATTAAATTAAACCTCATAGTGTTCTTTCCCTGTGAAAGTTAAATATTATATGAAGGTATTTTAAATGGAGTTTGAGGTGTCCATTAGATTCCCCATGGAATATACAATCATTTAGAAGTGTTAAATAGTAAAAGGTACAGTTTAATAATGGATTTAATATTTAATTTTAGGAAGTTATATTTTGAGGTTATTTTAATTATATTATTTTTAGTCTGGACATCTTACCTCAATATTAATGTTGATTTTTTCTTGTACATGTTTGGTCTGAAAAACATAATATAAATTCAGACACTAAATTATTAAAACAGTTAGAAAATACAAAAGAGCTGATTATTTGGGAAAAAATTTATATTCAGAAGAACAGAAACAGAGTTATGAATTTTGATATTCCGATGGAGCATGACCTTGTTTGGAGGTTTTTTGGCCAACCACAGGATGGAGCTAACATCGACATCCAGGTTGTGCAACATAATGCAACATAAATAAAACCAGTCTGGGAAAGCTGACGATAAAACAGAATTGTTTTGAAACATGTGCAAGAACAAATCAACATTAATATTGAGGTAAGATGTCCAGACTAAAAATGATATAATTAATAATGGATTTATTTGCCTCAGAAGTTTGGAATTAAGGTAAGGAAGTATAGTTGTCGTACAACTAAAAATATGCTTTCTATTATATTTGAAGAGAAATATTATACACTCAGACTGGGGTTTGAACCCAGGACCTGTTGCAAACCCCAGTCTGAGCATATAATTTTTCTCTTCAAATATAATTTATCTATCATTGAGATGTATGAAATGCATAATAAAAATGTTTTCTAGTTTATAAATTGAGTCAGATAAAATGTATTTTCATCTCACCTCATAATGTTCCATGTTTTCATGATACCAGTTGTTCAAAGGCCTTTGCTTTCATCATTTAAAGAGTTTTTTCTCAACAGACTATATTCAAAAGTAATTGTTTTCATCTTCGACTATACTCCACTACAGATTGAAGTGATTGCTTTCAAAACTATTTAAGCAAGAAAAAAAAAATGAGGTAAGGTGTAAAAATATCTGATTCAATTATATGAGATTAAACAAACTGTCAGCCACGCTAGTTTAAGTGGTAGCATAATGCATCCTGATTAGTGAGTCTGCATTCTGATTTCTGGTGGGTTGGAAATTTTAAATCTCAGGGCTAGAAAGTTTGGTGGTGTACAATTTTTAATGACTAGATTCTGCATTAGATTCCTGGTTGAAGTTTCAAATTCTTTCACAATACATATGCTGAGTAGGCATATTATAGTATTATATTTTTTGTTAGCAATTTGACTGTTTGATAGAATGTTATGAATGGCATCTTCTTGGTGCAAAATTTGTTAGTAGCAGGCCATGTGGTGGAACTAGATTTCACATTCTCCATTCTCTTCATCATCTAATCTCTCACAATACACTTACACTAACAAACATTAACTATTAATTGTTCGTAACTTAAACATACATTCATCCTACACTCATCTCTGTTCACAATACATGTACACATCATCTATATTGGTCTGCCAAGTGCTGCATAAATTGAAAATATACCACGGCAATGTCATCTATCTGCCTAGAGAAGAACTCAAAGCTTGAAAAATTGCAATGGAAACATCGAAAACACACAACATTTATTCAAAATTAAAGTGGGAAGTAACACTATGAGGTATTTTCCAATTTATGAGTTGGAGAAAATGTTTTTATATATCATTTCATAACATTCCGTGTTTTCACAATACTAGTTTCAAAGGTCACTTCACCTTCATCTTCAGTCAAATTCAAACTGTTGAATTTTTTTTGTTAACACTATTTTCCAAACCGCCATCTGGTGTCAATTTTATGAACTTTTTTGTCTAATGCCACCAAGTTGTCTTTTATAACATTTCTGGCTTTCTTTCCTAGCAATGGCAGAATTGTAATCATTTCATAGGTTGGAGCACCTGAAAGGTGGAGTTAAGTTATCCCAATGATATGATGGGTATTAATTGATAATGAAGAGCCAGGAGAGTTCTTAACCTGAACTTACCTAAATTCCAGAACATGGGCAACCACAGGAATAATTCATTTTAAGGAAAAATGTCTATGGTTTGACCAGGAATCGAACCCAGGACCTCATGAACAGTAGTCAGGAACACTGACCACTAAGCCCATGAGGCTGGTCAACAATTTTATGAACTTGTCCATTTTATGAACCATGAATTTTGAAAGTCCCAATGAGCAAAATTTAATCTCAAAGTTCATAAAATCGACACCAGATGGCAGTTTGGAAGATAAGTGTTAATGGAAAGATTTCAACAGTTGGCATTTGACTGAAGATGAAGGTGAAATGACCTTTGAAACCGGTATCGTGAAAACATGGAATTTTATGAGGTGAGATATAAAAACATTTTCTCCAACTTATAAAGACACAATATTAATTAGGATTTGCCATAATAAACTTTAGAGTTAAACTAACCATTTATAAGATTGTACCTACCACTTGTGTCCTTGACAAGCACTGGCATCTTCATTCTGCGTGTACTGACTGCTCATCTTGTTAATACTGTAGTTTGTGAGGTGCATGTACCGGTCATTCAAACTTGACATGTCACCAGAATACTTCACTGTAATGCAAGGCAACATCAATTTCAAATCACAGAAGTTATGGCTTCAAGACAATCTTGACTTTTATGAAACAGAAAATATTGTCGCCATTCTGGCAGATTTCACTAAGTCCAAAATTGTTGTTTTGAGATACAGCGATATTAAAATTTGATCACACATCAGAAGTCTGTTACACCAGAAAATATTAAGCATCTATAAATTAGAAAAGGATAGGGATAGCACTTAGTGGCTTTTGCCAGACTGTGAAGAATAATATAGTAGTGTACATATCTCAAAACAGCCAATTTTGGACTTAGTGACTTCTGCTTGAACGCTGACGATATGACTTCAAGATAAATCACTACAATTTGTAAAAAATCATCAACTGGCACGCAAAAAATTGTCATTGGAATGTATCAACAATGTCACACAAAAGTAACGAAACTCTGGTCTGCATAAAAACCAAGAAATATGAGGTGAGTCAAAATAACCAACTCATTAATAATCATAATGTTGAGTGATTCCGGGTTCTGTGGCCGTGGTCCATAGTTGGTGTTGATACCAGACGTTTCGCCCTCAACTGCGGAGGGCATCTTCAGTGGTGAGTGCTTCTAGGCGTGTTTCCTGGTCGGAAGCTCTACTTAGAGTGAACGCTGCGGGTGTTGTATTGATACTAGTGGTGGGAGCAGGGTGAGCGGGCGTGGCTCTTGCTGATTGGCTAATGGTCGTCTCCTTGTTGTCCCTAGTGTTGATGCATTTATTTTCTAGTGTACGGTACCAGGCCTTAGACAGTTTAATACCTTCCTCTTTTCTGTTAATATTTTCCTTATGCTTGTGTATTTCTATAGCCTCTCGATATAATCTAGGGAAATAATAGGAAGTTGTGGCTAAAACTTGTGTATCATCGAATAGAATCTGGTGTCCATTCATAATGGCATGTTCTGCTACAGCCGATTTATCCATTTCTCCTTGTCTGCAGTTTCTTTTGTGTTCTGATAAACGGGTGGCTATACTTCTTTTTGTGGTCCCTATGTATGGTTACCACACGAACAAGGAAGTCGATATACGCCGCAAGTGGAGAGAGGTGGCCGAGGATCCTTAGCTGAGCGAAGGCAGTCTTCTATTTTTCTTGTAGGTCTGTAAACTGTTTTTATGTTGTATTTTCGTAGGAGTTTTCCGATACGATCTGTGACTCTTTGTACATATGGTAAGTAGGCTATGCTGGTTGAGGGTGTGTTATCCATTCTGACGTGCTGTCTTCGTGGATGTATGGTTTGTCTTATTTCCTTGGATGTGTAGCCATTTTTCTGGAAACAATTGAACAGATGGTGTTGTTCTTGTTTAAGGTGTTGTGGTTGGCATAACTTAGTCGCTCTGTCGAACAGTGTCTTAATGACACCTCGCTTTTGTCTTGGATGGTGGTTAGAGTCTTTGTGCAGATATCGGTCTGTGTGTGTAGGTTTTCTGTAAACTGTATGTTGAATTTCCCCATTGCCAGTCCTTATTATTTGAACATCCAGGAAAGGAAGTCTTCCATTATCTTCTTTTTCCATAGTGAACTGTATTTTGTTGTGTCTGCTGTTAAGGTGTTGAAGGAAACGTTCCAATTCTTCACTGCCATGACACATTCGTAGTATGGAGACATGGCAGTGAAGAATTGGAACGTTTCCTTCAACACCTTAACAGCAGACACAACAAAATACAGTTCACTATGGAAAAAGAAGATAATGGAAGACTTCCTTTCCTGGATGTTCAAATAATAAGGACTGGCAATGGGGAAATTCAACATACAGTTTACAGAAAACCTACACACACAGACCGATATCTGCACAAAGACTCTAACCACCATCCAAGACAAAAGCGAGGTGTCATTAAGACACTGTTCGACAGAGCGACTAAGTTATGCCAACCACAACACCTTAAACAAGAACAACACCATCTGTTCAATTGTTTCCAGAAAAATGGCTACACATCCAAGGAAATAAGACAAACCATACATCCACGAAGACAGCACGTCAGAATGGATAACACACCCTCAACCAGCATAGCCTACTTACCATATGTACAAAGAGTCACAGATCGTATCGGAAAACTCCTACGAAAATACAACATAAAAACAGTTTACAGACCTACAAGAAAAATAGAAGACTGCCTTCGCTCAGCTAAGGATCCTCGGCCACCTCTCTCCACTTGCGGCGTATATCGACTTCCTTGTTCGTGTGGTAAACCATACATAGGGACCACGAAAAGAAGTATAGCCACCCGTTTATCAGAACACAAAAGAAACTGCAGACAAGGAGAAATGGATAAATCGGCTGTAGCAGAACATGCCATTATGAATGGACACCAGATTCTATTCGATGATACACAAGTTTTAGCCACAACTTCCTATTATTTCCCTAGATTATATCGAGAGGCTATAGAAATACACAAGCATAAGGAAAATATTAACAGAAAAGAGGAAGGTATTAAACTGTCTAAGGCCTGGTACCGTACACTAGAAAATAAATGCATAACACACTAGGGACAACAAGGAGACGACCATTAGCCAATCAGCAAGAGCCACGCCCGCTCACCCTGCTCCCACCACTAGTATCAATACAACACCCGCAGCGTTCACTCTAAGTAGAGCTTCCGACCAGGAAACACGCCTAGAAGCACTCACCACTGAAGATGCCCTCCGCAGTTGAGGGCGAAACGTCTGGTATCAACACCAACTATGGACCACGGCCACAGAACCCGGAATCACTCAACATTATGATTACCGGCCATGAAAGCCTGCATTCAATCATTAATAATCAGCAATATAGTTTATTTGTTGAACTAGAAAAAATCACTATGAGGTTTAATATAAGATTTTAATTAAAATTCTTTGCACCTCATATCCACTCTTCTAATTAAACCAGTTTCAAAACCTATGCGATTTCATCATCAGGGATTTCATTACCATTGTTCTATTGTGAAATTACTAGTGATGAAACTGCTCAGGTTTTGAAACCGGTTTAATTAGAACACTGGATATGAGATGAGGTGTAAAGAATTTTAATTTAAATCTTAGTTTATTTGTAATGGGAAGCTAAAGTTGGTTGGTATCTAATGTCGAGCACTTGATAATGAAATCATTCGCTCTCTGGGAAGATAAAGTTTAGTCACTTTAAGGTTGCAGTAAATTACATGATCTGATTGGTTATTAGTACCATAAATTTGAAACAAAAGGAACTCATGGTTTGGGAAAAGATCCACATTCAGAAAAACACAGGAAAACTTATGACTGGACAAGCTGACGATAAAACAGAATTGTTTTGAAACATGTTCAAGAACAAATCAACATTAATATTGAGGTAAGATGATCAGACTAAAACTAATATAATTAAAATAACCTCAAAATATTACTTCCTAAAATTAAATATTAATATTTGAAAACTTATGAACTTCGAAATTCCCGCAAATTTTGACCTGATCCAGAGGTTCATCTGTACAGAATTGTTTTGAAATATGTTCAAGAACAAATCAACATTAATATTGAGGTAAGATGATCAGACTAAAACTAATATAATTAAAATAACCTCAAAATATTACTTCCTAAAATTAAATATTAATATTTGAAAACTTATGAACTTCGAAATTCCCGCAAATTTTGACCTGATCCAGAGGTTCATCTGTCCACCAACAGAGAGAAGAAGAAGAGTTTCTTCCAATCGACATAACACCAGTTGCCAAGAAAGTTCTGAGGATGAGACAGTTATAGTCTCGAAATCGCGATCAATTTAGATGATTTATATGAGGAGAGGTAAGAAACATTGTACCTCAATTTTAATGTTGATTTGTTCTTGAACATGTTTCAAAACAATTCTGTTTTATCGTCAGCTTTCCCAGACTGGTTTTATTTATGTTGCATTATGTTGCACAACCTGGATGTCGATGTTAGCTCCATCCTGTGGTTGGCCAAAAAACCTCCAAACAAGGTCATGCTCCATCGGAATATCAAAATTCATAACTCTGTTTCTGTTCTTCTGAATATAAATTTTTTCCCAAATAGTCAGCTCTTTTGTATTTTCTAACTGTTTTAATAATTTAGTGTCTGAATTTATATTTGTTTTTCAGACCAAACATGAGCAGCAACTGCAGATTTTTCAATTTCTCCATTTTTAATATTTCTTATGTGTTCTTTGGTTCTAATTTTTAGGTTTCTTTTTGTTTTTCCTATATATATCTTTTCACAACCCATGCATTCAATTTGATATATTCCTGACTTTTTATTTTTATCAGTTTTTTTCATTTTTGTTGGTTTTTATTAGTTTATTTAAACTGTAGTTATTTTTTGGTGCTAATTTAATATTAAACTTCTCAAATATATTTTGAAATTTATTATATACCCAAGGGTGATATGTGAATATCCTATATTTTTTCATAGGTGGTTCATCTTTTTCAAGAAATGATAAACAGAAGTAATCTTGAAAAAGAAGAACCACCTATGAAAAAATATAGGAAATTCACATATCACCCTTGGGTACACGATAAATTTCAAAATATATTTGAGAAGTTTAATATTAAATTAGCACCAAAAAATAACTACAGTTTAAATAAACTAATAAAAAACCAACAAAAATGAAAAAACTGATAAAAATAAAAAGTCAGGAATATATCAAATTGAATGCATGGGTTGTGAAAAGATATATATAGGAAAAACAAAAAAAAATCTAAAAATTAGAACCAAAGAACACATAAGAAATATTAAAAATGGGGAACTGAAAAATCTGCAATTGCTGCTCATGTTTGGTCTGAAAAACATAATATAAATTCAGACACTAAATTATGAAAACAGTTAGAAAATACAGAAGAGCTGACTATTTGGGAAAAAATTTATATTCAGAAGAACAGAAACAGAGTTATGAATTTTGATATACCGATGGAGCGTGGCCTTGTTTGGAGGTTCTTTGGCCAACCACAGGATGGAGCTGACATCGACATCCAGGTTGTGCAACATAATGCAACATAAATAAAACCAGTCTGGACAAGCTGACGATAAAACAGAATTGTTTTGAAACATGTTCAAGAACAAATCAACATTAATATTGAGGTAAGATGTCCAGACTAAAAATAATATAATTAAAATAACCTCAAAATATAACTTCCTAAAATTAAATATTAAGAAACATTTATTTCACCATAGTACCATGAACTTTAGGTATTTTTTAAATATATCTTTACATTAAATAATTTTTATATTGATGGTATTGTGGTCATACTGTGTAACTCTAGTTAGATTATCAAAACCATACAAAAGAAATCCACTTCCTCGTTCCCTTTGTGATATACTGTATGTAAATTTTTATTCATGTCCTTATTCCTCCCATGATTATAGTGAAAAGGGACAGGTGCTTATTTTCATTATATTCCCTAATCAAACATACATTGGGTTACAAGAACATAATTTACCTTTTTTAGAAAACTTTGATATTTTTCTATCCATATCTGTACGTAACTTGATACTAGATTCAAATCATGGTTTTACTTACATCTTTCATAAATTTGAAAACGGAAAGGAGAAATTAATGAACTTTGAAATTCCCGGGGAAAATGATTCAATTTCGAAGTTTTTCAGCCTACCAACAGAGAGAGAAGAGGCAGATCTTCAGGATGACATAACAATGGTCATAAAAATACTGATGATGGAACCCAAGAAGGATCCTAAACTAGCCAAAGAAGAAGAATAATATGAGGCAAGATGAACAAAAATTTACTTAAATAAATAATATTTCTTACTTTTTTTTATATTTAAATTAATATTGGGAAGTAAACATTATGAGGGTATATCATTAATAGTGAGTGGAGAACATATTTTTAATGACTCACCTCATATATTTTCAAATTTCTTTGATACTGGCAGTTTCAGACAATGTCTTGTCCCTCTTCAGTTATGTCTGAAACCGCCGGTATCAAAGAAATTTGAAAACATATGAGGTGAGTCGTTAAAAATATGTTCTCCACTCACTATTAATAATACTTCATACTGTTAATTCTTAAAAAGTTGATTAGCATTAGTATTTTATTTTACCTGAGGCAAAACGGACAAGTCCATCATCATATATGTATATCCTGAGAGGGTTGATGCTGGTAACAAGTAGTATAAGCGTAGATCAAATTTACTTCCATTGATGAGGTAGGGTTGAGAAATGTACTTTTGGACCACCAATGGTCTTTCTTGGGTATCTGAGCCCAGCGATGGACAACTTTGATACCTGTGCCTCTAGCTGAAGCAGGCTGAAAGATAACAAACAATTAATCACATTCAAGTTTTACATAACCTAATGAAATATAATAGAAATGAGATTAGAAAGATTTTATTAGGTCCATACCGGTTTAATTATCCATTTCTCCTTGCCCAAATTCTTCTCCCAAGCCTGTCGAAGAAACTTGTTGTCTTGAGGTAGTACGTAAGTGCGAGGGATAAACCCAAATCTGAACACCAACATATATTATAGGACAAAACAATATTATGTGACTCTCTATTAATAGTCTTACCAGATTACCTTCTAAATTTAACTCATTCACATCATCTTTCAAAAATTCTGTTTCAGACATTTTTTAATCTTAATTTTTGGACACTCAAAATTAATAATAAATAATGACAAATGACCAAGAGATAAGGAAGAAAAACTTATTTTCTATACATTGTAAATGCTAAGAAAAAAAAAGTAGGGATTTACAAATTTTTTCACATATATATGAGAGTTGAGTTAGTGAGTCTGGCTAAACTTCCAAGAAGAACCATAACGAAATGCTCAATCAGAACATGAAGTGAATGAGTTAAAAATTAAATTTTACATTATATACAGGTTTTAAAAGAGTATTTGAAAAGAAAAAAAAATATACGGTCAGCCTGGGATTGAACCCAAGACCTTTGGCTGCCTAGAAAGCCAAAGGTCCTGGGTTCAAACCCCAGTCTGAGCATACAATTTTCTCTTCAAATATAATTTAAAAAAGTAATTTACAATGTTCATGGGATCATAGAAATACAGTTGCTTTTATGAAAAAAAAAAATAGTACCCTCTATTTTCTAATCTGCAAATAATGACAGACAAAATTACAGTTACACAAGCAATGAAATTAACCTAATAGATACAAAATTGTTTAATACAGTAAAAACTTGCTCAAAGTGGAATCACATGGGACCAATTTATTTTTTTCGCATTATATAAAAAAACTAAAACTTATTAATAATCTTAGATTATAGAGTACCGTATGTCTTTTATGTACCTTGGATTAATTGTAATTCCACTGCATTTGAAAAGTGAAGTAGAGTAGGCCTATGTATGAGCGACTTCAAAGTAACAAAAAAAAAACAGTCCTGTTTTGTCAGCGTTAAAAATGTCTCTTAGGAGAGTATCCTGAAATTAAGGTATGCAGTTTTAGTTTCTGCTCACTAAGTCCACCGCTGTGGTCTCGAGATAGCGTGCTGCCTTGTCACGCAGCGGGCCCGGGTTCGATCCCCGGTCGGGGCAGTTTTCTGGGTGAGGTTTTTATCGGGGTTTTTCATCACCTGTAAGACAAATGTCAGGAAAACTTTAAGGCCCAAACAGTCCCCGAAATCATATGGCCATCATCCTTACCATTATCATTATCATCCTTCACCGGTGTGGAAAGCAATGGGAAGCTACCACACCTATACAATTCCCTAGTAAAGCTGCAAGCATAGCATGAAAATGCTATGATTGCAGTGAAGGACCTGCATTCGGGCAGAATTACTATGGATGGAACTACACTTTTGTCCATATCCTTTGATTCCCCACAAATTTCATTCCACACTACATTGTGCCGTCTTTTAAAACTGTCCAGCCAACCTGAAGATGTCTTGAAATCGTTATTCCCTAGGGATTTAGCAACAGCTAGAGCTTGACTTTGGAGCATCGGTCTGGAAATTTGGAGATTTATCTTCAATCACTTTCACTTTTTTGTTTAATGACAATGATACGTACATTTTAGCCATCTTTATTCTGTAAATTCAGAACGCTATCTGTGAAAGATCTGTCTCAGAACTTAAACTAATTTAAGGTTTTACAGTGCAATGGTTATTTGTAAGACAGGTATCTGTATTTCGCATAACAAGTGTGCAATGAGGCCGAAATAAAATTTCACCTACAGGTAGAATCAGTAATTCACCTGGCGGCAGGAATCATTCCTTACTGTTTTTGGCCTAACAGGAATTCAATGAAGTGGGAACTAATTTAACTGAGTCATGAAAACAGCTGAGAATGTGTGAAGATGGTCGCTGATACTGCATTGCTGTGTTTAAAAAAACATAGAAGTATGAGGTAAGAAGAATTCACGATTCATTTAATTCATACTAATTTATTCCCTGTCTTTCTGCTTTATAATTTTTTTCCGTTTCTGCATTGGACAGATTCCGTTTTATGTAAAATAAATTCACATAAAATTACTATTATTTTGCCGGGACCAATAAATTTGTTCACATTGGACAGATTTCAACATTAAACAAGTTTTACTGTACAACTAAACCATAGCTATAAGCCAAAACTTGAATGACTGTTCATTATGAGAACTAAAAGTAAGACATATGTTGTATTGGTGTATTAGAATTGCCTTCTTTTCCCCTCACATTACTAACTCACTGCATCCATGCATCACTATAGAAAAAAGAATATTAGCAAATCAGTAGAAGAGGAATTCAAGTTTTGGCAGCCCTATAACATGTCTTATAATAAAGCTTTTCATCATGCCCCTTATAGATTTTAATGGAATATAAATCATCTTTTAAAAAATCATAAAAACAAGAAAAAGAAAAAACTCTTGAAAATATGCCAAAGTTACTTCTAAGGAGTTCAGTCATTAGCTACATACTAATCAACATACTTCTACTTTAAAATCACACCACAGTTCATTTTTCTTAACTTGTTAGACATCTTTCAAAGTAGAAATGGAGGTTTGATTCCTGACTATCTCTTGATTTTCTCCCCTTTAAATAAAAATATGTGTAGAGGATAACTGTCCCATGCCATAACTGAGTGGTTAAGGCAAGAAGCCTTGGCGCAGAGCTACGGGACTTGCGCTGGTTCGAGTCCCCATGGGGGGGAGAAATTTTCTCATGGAATTTCGGCCAGTATGGGAATGGTGCCCACCGAGCATCATGAGGCATTTGGGTAGCTACAATAAGTAGCAACTCCAGGTTGAGAAGACCAGATATAATGGCTGGGGGATCCAACATGCTGACCACATGTCACTCCTACACTGGCTAGATGATCGTCCTACCTCTGTGATTAACACATGTAGATTTGAGGCCAGCTGGTAGGCCAAGGGCTTTCTAGGCCTGTCACGCTTGGAGATAGAGGATAACTAACTCCATCAATGGATATTTTGGCTGGTAAGAATACACATTAAAGGAAATAGGCTACATATTTAATAGTCTAAGATAAACAGATAAATGGTTCTACTTAGGAAATAATAAAGTGGATGGAGTTGCTTACCTGAACACAGTGTTTCTATTAACGATAGTGAAAAATTCAAAAGCTTCTTCCTTCACACCAAGGAAGGTCATATTATGCATATAATGCACTGCATTCTTATCTACTTTGGATGAGTTTATCATTCAAAAATACATTTTCTCACAAATTTTATTCTTTATAATCCCTGAATATTAAATTAATAATTATATCTTGAAACTATTAGCCATTCATAAAATATCAGTTTACTTAAAAATGTGACTGTTTCTTTAAAAAGATACTATTTACGAGAAAAAAAATTTCTTCCAAGACCAAAATATTACAAATTTACAGTTCATCATTTTATTCTATAAAGAGCTACATTGCAAAATGACTGCAATTATCTAATTTTAAAGCTCATAATTGAAATAATTCAATTAAAAACAGTACCGAAACAGCTGTCACTGAATTATATCTTAATAAATATGAAAATCAAATAAAACTAAGTTTTGTTTTTATTTAATTAATAAAAACAGTTAGTTTAAATAAAGCCACTTAAAACCATGTCTGTGATTTGATATTTAATTAAAATATATATATAAAATACTTACTCTTTCTTTCCAAACTTTGTCATAAGGCGATACAGATTTTTCCAAAGTCTATCCTTACGGCCAATTTGAAATGTTCCTGGGAAGTGATTAATTTTTTGGAACTCTTTTAATGTTTTGAAACACAGTGATTTCATATGCTTCCCCCAGGTACCACACCAGTCATTTGATTCTATTGAAAGAAAAAAAAAGCTTGAACATCATGTTGAAATAAAATAGTAATAAAATAATTCATTTTTATGCTTATTATTGATTAGAATAATCAATTACAAATATGTTTAAATTATTTGTTACCTGTATCTAAACTCTAAAATAGACAAGTGCATAAATTTAGCTGATTTTTCAATTTCACCATTTTTAATATTTCTAAAGTGTTCCTTTGTGAGTGTGTCCAAATCCCTTTTTGTTTTTCCTATGTATACTACAGCTATTGCAGCACACAGTTTATTGGAGAGTCATAAAATTGAAAAAGAATCCAAACTTGTAAAACATTTGGAAAAAACTTTCGAATTGACAGTTTGGGAGAAGATATTTATATTTAGAAGAACAAATTTAGATCCATGAATTTCAAAATTCCCGATGAACGGGACATGATCTCAAAGTTCATCAAATCAACACCAGATGGCAACATTATAGATGGAGATTCCAACGAAAATCCGGTAGTCATGTCGGTTGAAAATGGGAGGGATGTACCTCTTGAAAACTGCAGTTCCCATGTTTAAGAAAACAAGCTATGAGGTAAGATAAAAGAAATGATTCATTCAATTATGAATTCTTTATTCCTGTTAAACCAGGCAACCCTGAGTCCAACTATTGAAAATTAAGTTTTATTACACTTCACAAAAGCAAACTATATAAGAGATTAAATATATGTAGAGAGGAAATAACACTATGGGGTTTATTTTAACTAAATTTGAGTTGATCCATATTCGGTTCTTCTTCCGGGCTTATTAGGCCGTGGTCCGGTTGTCTTCATACTCAACGTTTCGTCTACTGCTGCGGTAGACCTCATCAGGAGATACAGCGTGCTCTCTGTGAACTCAACAGTCGGCTGCAGACTGTTGAGGAGTTCACAGAGAGCACGCAGTATCTCCTGATGAGGTCTACCGCAGCAGTAGACGAAACGTCGAGTATGAAGACAACTGGACCACGGCCTATAAGCCTACAATTATAAATTTGAGTTGTTTTTGACTCACCTCATATTTCTTGATTTTTATGCAGACCCAGGTTTCGTCACTGACTTTGTGACATTCTCGATGCAACACAACTGCCGTCTTGCAGTTGTACCTCCTGCAAATTGATTTCTGCGCTCTCTGTTGGCTGACCGATTAACTTCCAAATAAATCCTCTCTCCTTTTCATGGGAATTTCAAAATTCATGGTTTTCTTTTTATTCTTGCATATGTAAATTTTCTCCCAAATTGTGAGTTCCTTAGATTTTTCTAACTGTTTAAGTAATTTTGCCTTAGAATTCAAACTAAGGCAAAATTACTTAAACAGTTAGAAAAATATAAGGAACTCACAATTTGGGAGAAAATTTACATATGCAAGAATAAGAAGAAAATAATGAATTTTGTAATTCCCAGTGAAAAGGAGATGAGATTGATTTGGAAGTTCATCAGTCAGCCAACAGAGAGTGCAGAAATCAATTTGCAGGAGGGACAACCGCAAGACGGCAGTTGTGTTGCATCGAGAATGTCACAAAGTCAGTGACGAAACCTAGGTCCGCATAAAAATCAAGAAATATGAAGTGAGTCAAATACAACTCAAATTTAATTATATAGGAGATTATGAGTTTACCACATTAGATAATCTTACACTCCTACATTTAAATAAGTGAAAATACCTAGTTATCAAAATAAAGAAAAACATTTTTTACACAAACCATAAGAAGACAGAAAAAAGAATAGAGTGTGTAAACATTATAGAAGAAATTCACCAAATTAGATCATGCCTACAGAACAAGAGAGAAATACCTAATCATCAAATTATGCAAAAATATCACTTCTACACTAATAAGAAAATAGAAAAGAGTAGAATATTGTTTATTTTTAATTATTTCACTCACCTCATATGAGGTGAGTGAAATAATTAAAAATAAACAATATTAAAGAACCTCATAGTGTTATTTCCTATCTACATAACTTAATAAAAGAGTAGAATGTTGTTTATCTTCATACGATATATCACCAAAATAGTTATTCAAGTTACAAGGATTGAAAATGGAATTTCATGGATGAGTTGAGATGTTTATTTATTTTTAGAAAGAAAAATTACGTTCAAACCGGGAGTCGAATCCCGGACCTCTGACTCTATATGCCAGTGTAGTAACCGTTATGCCATTCGAACTTCCGATAGGAACGTCAAATTTCTTTCTACTTATACAATTAATTCTCCTTTCATCTGAAGGCCATAGCCATCGCTACAACAATGCCATCTGACGACTTCTTTTCGAAGTCTTTTTTTTTTCCCCAGATGAAAGGAGAATTAATTGTATAAGTGGAAAGAAATTTGACGTTTCCTCTTGGAAGTTCGAATGGTGTAACGGTTACCACACTGATATACAGAGTCAGAGGTCTGGGATTCAACCCCCGGTTCGAACGTATTTTTTCTTTCTAAAATAAAACTATATCCAATTCTGGAACATGTTAATTTAAAATATAACATAAAAAAATGAGATGTTTATGTCTGAAGCATAGCTGAGGCTAAAATTTCAAATTTTTTAAAACATTTTTAATCCTTATAATGCACATAAATTTATTTTATATCATGTTGAGCTTCATTAGTTTTAATAAATATTAGCATGTACTGTACAGAACCTACTCAACAACTATATAAAAGGAGACCAACACAGTGGAATTAATGGATCTTGAAACTTCTGACAACTACAATTGGAATCTGTAGGAGGGCTATATAACATTGCTATTGATATACACAGAGATGTCAATGAAAGTGGTGAAGCACCAGCTCACTAGAATTTGTATTCAGTTGTAGTAACATCTCAACATGAATTACAAAAAAAATGACCACAACCATTAACAATATTATAATTAACTGAATACTAATATTTACAATAAATAAAAACTAAGCGACCCATGGTAAATAGAGCACACTATTTATCGCATTTATGCATGTATAGGCCGCACTCAAGTTTTACAATTAAATTAGGGAACAAATATTTGTCTTATATTTTTGCTAAGTCAATGCAATAGACAGAAGTATGCCTACATCACTTTTAAATCTGACAATGTTGTAAATTCCAAAGCTTTTGTTCCCGGCTATGTAATGGTACATTCGGACTGCCGCTCAGTCATTAACACAAGGGTAAAAGGAGCGGTCAGTTGGTAGATATGGTATTCATTGTCATTCCTGTTCACTGTGTGAAAACATGGGTCGATGCAGAGCAAGCTATACCTCCAAATTCAAGTTACAAGTGGTGTGCTATGCAGCAGAACATGAAAATAGAAATAGGACAGCAGGAAAAAGGTCTGATGTGGACGAAAAACTATGTGACAGTGGATCCAAACAAAACATGAACTTGAAAATATTTCACAACATCGACAATCTTTCTGCAGAAAGAAAGCAAAATATCCAGTTAAAAAGAGTTATCCTGGATTACGTACAAAAAACAAGAGCAAATGGATTTTGTGTATACATCGAAATGATACATATCGAAGGCCTTAAGATAACCAAGAATATGGAAATCCAGTGTAATGAATTTAAGGCAAGTTATGGCTGGGCAAGGAGATTTGACATATCATGACCTTGTAATTCTGCGATGTACATCAATAGCACAGAAACTTCCCGAAATGTACCAGGAGAAACTACTTGCATTCCAAAAACATGTCCTCAAATTAAAGAAAACACATGATTATGGCCTAGGAGCAATAGGGAATGCTGATCAGACGCCTATTTTCGACATGCCAGGAGACACAACTGTGTATAAGGCTGGGAAAAAAACTGTGCAAGTGTGAGCGGCAGGAGCAGAAAAGCAATGGTGCACCGTAATGCTTGGCATCACTGCTGATGGACGAAAACTTTCACCTTTCATTAATTTTTAAAAGAAAGACCTTGCCAAAAAAAGAAAAACGCCTCCAGGAATTTTGGTAAGGGTGCAAGAGAAAGTGTGGATGACCGAAGAACTGTACATGGATTGGTTGAAGTCAATGTGGTTTCGGCGGCCAGGTGCACTCTTACGTCGGTGATCCATGTTGATAATAGACAGTTTCCAAGGTCATTTAATGGAAAGTGTAAAAAAACAAAATGAAACGTGAAAAGTGTGACATGGTTGTGATACCTCGAGGAATGACTGGCATGTTACAACTGCCCCTTTAAAACGCATTTGCGACGTTTCTACCACAAATGGAGATGCACTTCCAAGGAAATGACATAGAGTGGACGATTGAAGAAACCTTCCCTCACTCAAATCTGTGAATGGATTGTTGCAGCATAAGACATGGTCACCAAGCGTTTTAATGTGACATTTATTTCTAATGCACCAGGTTAAGAAGACCAGCTAGAACGGCTAGGGGATCTGACATGCTGACCACATGTCACCCCCACACTGGCTAGATGATTGTCTACCTCTGTGATTAACACATGTGGATGTGAGGCAGCAGCTGGCTGGTAGGCCAAGGGCCTGTCGCACTTGGAGTATTGTATACTATTTCTAATGCCATGGACAGGACAGAAGACGACACATTGTGGACCGCCTCATCAGGCAATGAGAACTCTAGCGGATGTGATGATGAAAGTGACATGGATACATCAAGAGATGAACAATAAGTTCTGACAACACGTATATTGGATACATTTGTTGAAGTATTTGTAAGGTATGTGGGCCTTCTAATTAATTAGATAAAATTGTTCTAAAATGAAGCATGGTTTCTAGTTATTTCATGTATAAGCCACACCCTAATTTTGAAGCTTATATTTTAGGTAAAAAAGTGTGGCCTATACACGTGTAAATACGGTAGTCATAACTCTCTACACATGAATAATTGTCAGGCAGTCCAGAGACATGACATCTAAGGAGGCTAAGTACTGACAAGGACCCAGTATCTCGGGGTATCGAGATCCCCTGCACAGATTAACATGTGAAGACTACAATGGGTCAGATGGGCAATATGGGACTGTATTAAGTTATGTAGATAGGAAATAACACTGAAGTTTTTTAATATTGTTTATTTTTTATTTTCACTCACCTCATACTTCATAACTCCTCACAAACCCAGGGTTTCGTCACATCATTTGTGACATTCTCAATGCTGTGTCATGTTTACAACTGACACAGCATTGAGAATGTCACAAATGATGTGACGAAACCCTGGGTTTGCGAGGAGTTATGAAGTATGAGGTGAGTGAAATAAAAAATAAAAACAATATGGGACTGTATAATTACAATAATAGCTCAAAGAGCAATGACAGCAACCCTCTTTGTGTAGGGGTTAATTCACAGAGAAGCTAGGATAGAAGGTTGAAGATGGCAGCCCATCACTGTCCTTAACCTGCACAGCACCCATAACACAGCCATCGGACATTTTACTTTATTATTATGTGTTAAGGACTTTACTTACTGAGATACTCAAATACACAAACCAGATTGACCTTTAAAGAGACTGCGTGAGCAATTTCGAGTCGAAACAGAAGATGATGAAAAACTAAATACAATGAACAAAATCTGAATTATAACCAAGTGGTTGTGAACTTAACAACATTTTAAAATATCTCACGGAAAAATGTTTAGTTTGTGGACAGGAAGTCCCGTGCCATAGCTGAGTGGTTAAGGCAAGAAGCCTTGGTGCAGAGCTATGGGACTTGCGGTGGTTTGAGTCCCCATGGGGGAAGAAATTTTCTCATGGAATTTCGGCCAGTATGGGACCGGTGCCCACCCAGCATTGTGAGGTATTTGGGTCGCTACAATTAGTAGTGACTCCAGGTTGAGAAGACCAGCAATAACGTCTGGGAGACCCGACATGCTGACCACATATCACCCTTCACTGGCTAGATGATCACCTACCTCTGTGATTAACACATGTGGATGTGAGATCAGCAGCCAGCTGGTAGGCCAGGGGCCTTCTAGGCCTGTCATGCTTGGAGTTTTTTTTGTGTGGACAGAATGGTATTTGCTGGTGTCAAGATTGAATGTGTTGTAATGACAACATATATACAAAATTCTCAAATGCTGAACTCCCAGAAGTCCAAAGATCCATTAATTTCATAGTAAATATGCTCACAATGAACTTGCTCGTATGGAATGTTGAGATTATTTGGATTATTTCAAGATAAAATGTGAATAAATGTACATATCTAATATATCCATCCATCCATAGTAATTCTGCCCGAAAGCAGGTCCTTCACTGCAATCATAGCATTTCCATGCTATACTTGCAGCTTTACTAGGGAATTGTAGGTGTGGTAGCTTCCCGTTGCTTTCCACACCAGTGAAGGATGATGATGATGATAATGATAAGGGTGATGATGATGATGGCCATATGATTTCGGGGACCATATGGGCCTTAAAGTTTTCCTGACATTTGTCTTACAGGTGAGGAAAAACCCCGATAAAAACCTCACCCAGAAAAACTGCCCCGACCGGGGATTGAACTCGGGCCTGCTGCATGACAAGGCAGCACACTACCTCGAGACCACAGCGGTGGACATCTAATATATATATGCCAACAAAAATTAAACATTTCATAAACTTACAGTTATGAATGTGTAGTCAGTCATTTGGATTATTATTTGTAACAAGGGACAAACGAAAATTGTTTCTATCAGTATACTGCTAACTGATACGAGGGCGGATCGGAAAGTAACGCACAATAATTTTTTTCTGCCTTGGTATTGCAGCTAGAATGTTGATATTTCACAGAGATATAGTTTGAAGTTTTCACTACAGATGGTATTTTTTTCTCAGATACACCTCTTGCGAGAGAAGCTTGAACTATGCAACAAAGATGGTGCGCATGCTACAGTCGTCCACCTGTGAGGAACAGAGAAGTGTTGTTCGATTTTTGTGGGCCAAAGGGCATAAACCCAGTGAAATTCACAGGGACATGCGTGGCGTGTATGGGAATGATTGTATGGACCGTAGCAATGTCTCCAGGTGGTGCACATTCTTCCAAGAGGGACGCGTGAACCTTAGTGATTCGCCACGCTCTGGCCGGCCGACAACAGCAGCAATCCTGCAGAATGTCAGAGGCATTGAGGCGGCAATTCTGAACGACCGGCGTGTGCAACTGCGAGCCTTATCGCAGAAGTTCAACATTTCCTATGGTGCGGTGTACGATATTGTTCATGAAAATTTGAAATTCCGTAAAGTTAGTGCTCGCTGGGGGCCTAAAACCTGACAGACGACCACAAGGGCCAGCGAATGATGGCCACTAAGGTTCACGCGTCCCTCTTGGAAGAATGTGCACCACCTGGAGACATTGCTATGGTCCATACAATCATCCCCATACACGCCACGCATGTCCCTGTGAATTTCACTGGGTTTATGCCCTTTGGCCCACAAAAATCGAACAACACTTCTCTGTTCCTCACAGGTGGACGACTGTAGCATGCGCGCCATCTTTGTTGCATAGTTCAAGCTTCTCTCGCAAGAGGTGTACCTGAGAAAAAAATACCATCTGTAGTGAAAACTTCAAACTATATCTCTGTGAAATTTCAACATTCTAGCTGCAATACCAAGGCAGAAAAAAATTATTGTGCGTTACTTTCCGATCCGCCCTCGTATATTGAAATACACATTGTATAACTACTGAAAATAAAGAAATCATTAATTTTTATTTAGCCATGTAACGAAATAAATATTGATATTAACTTATTTATTTCATATAATTTCTTTTAGTTACTATTGCTTGTTTACTCGTAAAATTATCAATTAAGTGTTCCATGATTTATCCATAATTATGTTGGTAGAATGTGAGTTTGTTTCTGTGAATATTAGAGTACATGGTAATGTAATAATCCATTTTCTGGCCTTTTTTAAAACCATAAAGTAATGAAATAAGACATAGTATGAAATAAATAAATCTAATAATATTTCAGATTAATCAGAACAGAGAATATAATGCAATTAAGAAGTTGATTAGTAAAAAAAGCATGCACACCTATATTGCACTCACTTCTGACAAGTTTGAATCCTGAATTTAAGAGTGTACGTCTAATAACCAATGGAGTAATTGTACTTAATTTCCATTTCATATGTCGCTGAATTTCTGATGGAAGAGCTTCACCTAGCAACAAAAAAATTTACACATAAATAAAAAATACAGTTTATTACAAAAAGTGCTGTAAATTCAATTAACATAACTAAAATTACGTCGCACTAGCAATTTTTGTAAACTTCTCAAGATTTCTAATATCTGCAAATGATGTCATGACTGGCAGTAAATTTTCCAGTCAATGACAAAATTACAAAGGCAGCCATATTGAAACAAAAACAATATTGCAGAATAATACAATTTTTTTAATGCTCGAAACATATTATAAAAATGTACTTTTCATGCCAAAGAGAATATAAATTTACCAATGATTACATTCAAAACTGCAACAAGTTGCAAAATTAAAACACAGATGCCATTGGTTGTATAGAATTAGAACAAACTGAAATGATTTGAGTTTAAAGTGGCATAAAACAACCATAAAGATGCTTCCAAATTGTCTTACTAAATTTAATACCTGGACTTTCAAGAAAATTTGCATAGCAACTTTCAGATTGATTACAGAATACAATTATCTTTGTCTCCTGCATAAGGTAATTGGAGATTCACTAGACCACTCTTAAAATTAGTTTAAATTAATAGGATACATCCCCCCATGGGCTAGACCTTGTCGTGGTGGAGGGGTTCAGTACCTAATGACCCAGACGACTAGATAGGGAAGTCTGGCTTTTAACTAGCTTGCTATCTAGTAAGAGGAGAAGGGAAGCAAACTAGCTCCAATGCGGGAACATCAATGGCTTCAGAAGTGGAAGAAGAATATTGTTCTCAATGATAATGAAGGTGGAAGAGGAAACCTTGCAAGACAAGGGGTAGATGAGACTCCAAAGCTTTGGTTAGCAACCCGTCTAGGAGAAGGAAACTCCGAAATAAATCCCCGATCCACTAGGGAATGTGGTTGTGCATCTGGGCTGGTAACCCGACCATGTAAAAAATTTCTCTCACAGTGTTCATGGATTTAATGGACCCAGTGAAAAGATGGACAGAACAACTTCTCTGTGAATTAACCCCTACACAGAGAGGGTTGCTGTCTCTGCTCTTTGAGCCATTATGGTAATTATACAGTCCCATGTCACCTATCTGACCCAATGTAGTCTTCACATGTTATTCTGTGCGGTGAAGAAGAAGAATTAATAGGACACATCAACAAAATGTCTGAAGATCATGATGCATTTGAAAAGTAGTCCATACATTAAAAAAAAAACTGAAATTAAATGAACCATTACAAAGAGACGTCCAATGAATGGAATTCATTTAATTTGCTTTTAATGACAATCACCACATTAGAAACAATGATAACATATGAATAGCTTTGAAATGGTTATAACACAGATTTCTCAAGATGGCTGAGTTGTTGACACTAGTTCACAAGCACAGTAAACCATTACAATCAGGACAAAGATAATGACAGTCCTCTCTCATCAACAAAGAGATAATTATATACATGAGGAAATATGGATTAATAAAAATGTTATTAAATTTGTTATTATTTGATACATTTATGGTATAAGTAAAATATATGTCAGTTTTCTACAATAATGAGGGGTTAAATTCTAACTCTATTATTAATTAATATTTGGATACATCTTAAGGAACTGGATATTGAAGATAGGAAGGAACTGAATTAAGTTGGGTGAGGATGGGGACCATTGGAAAACAATATTAACTGTGGGTTCCATAAACCAAAGAGTTAGTCATGCTGAACTTCAAAACATTTGAAAAACTGCACCATAGTGTCAATGGGAGTTGTAAGAGTCGGCATTGCATAGCAATTTTCCAGAATATGTAATGGAATATTTTTCTACAGAACTTGAGAAACATTTCAAAATATTATAAAAAAACAAACTGATAAAAATGTTATGCTCATCTATGCACATATCCATCTATACTAAATAATAATACACATTACATACCTTTTAGATACTAAAGGCCAACCGCACACACTATTGAGTAACACTAAGAAATTAGGACTGGAAGTAAATATCAGTAAAACTAAATATATGGTCACACGTAGAAATTCAGTATATAATGGAAATGGACAGCTAATAACAAATGAGGGAAATTTTGAGGAAGTGGCTGAATTCAAATACCTAGGAACAATAATCACAAATAGGAATGAGATGCACAAAGAAATTAAACATAGGCTCAATTCTGGAAATGCATGCTATTATGCATTGCAGAGACTTTTGATGTCCCAACTCCTTTCAAAAAACTGAAAATATATAAAACTATTATTCTACCAGTTATATTATATGGGTGCGAAACATGGACTCTTGCTTTAAGGGAGGAAAGGAGATTACGAGTATTTGAGAATAAAGTTCTTAGGAAAATTTTTGGACCAAAGAGAAATGAACATACAGTTGAATGGAGAAGACTACACAACAATGAACTACATCATCTTTATAGGAAGCCAGATATAATAAGAACAGTTAAGTCTCGTAGACTGCGATGGGCAGGGCATGTTGCGCGTATGGGGAATGAAAGACGTGCATGGAAACTTCTTGTAGGAAAGTCAGAAGGAAAACGCCCAATTGGTAGACCAAGAATGAGTTGGGAGAACAACATTAACTATGATTTGAGGGAAGTAGATTATACAGGGAATGATTGGAAAGCATTAGCTCGGGATAGGGATGTATGGAGAGCTTATGTCCGTGCGGCCATGAACCTACAGGTTCGATAGTGCCAATGAGTGAGTAAGTAAGTAAGTATTACATACCTTTTACATCGTGCATAGAAAAACGAATATATGGAGGAACATATGAAAATAAGCTAGCCCTGAGACACTGCGGCAAGCCATTTTGATCAATCACTATATTGGTTGAAGTAACTGAAAATAAAACAACAGATTACATTAGTTCATATAATAAAATTAATACAATATTCTTTTCACAATGCTCTATTCTATTCCCAAATAAAGTTTTAAAAGGCATTTACCTTTCTTATGAGCATGATCACTGAGAGAGATTGATCCAAGAGTCTCCCCCACAACAGAAGGAGTATTGGAGTCATTTGATATTGTTGTTAGGCTGCTAAGAACCGATTGGTCATCTGCTAAAAGATATAATTATGTAAAGAATAACTGATATACATTATTTAAATAAAAGTAAATCACAAACTCAGACCCTCGGTAAAGCCACTAATTTTATAAAACTCTTGACATATCCAGACAACAATACTAAATTATGCTCTTAATTACTGATAAAAGATAAGTAAATTTTCCTTAAAAGTTTTCATGTGGATTAAGATGCAATTACAGCATGACCCAGAATTTTAATCAACAAATTTTAGATATACATTTTGACATGGAAATATTTTTGAAATTATACAGATATTTGAAAATCACAGATAATGGAATGTATTTGTATGATTTAATCATACATGAGCCAAAATGAAGATATATACATCTTATATTTGAAGAGAAAAATTATACGCTCAGACTGGGGTTTGAACCCAGGATCTTTGGCTTTCTAGGCCAATGCTCTACCAGAGAAACTCCAACATAAACTCAAATTTTTCTCTTATACATTGTTAATTCCCGAGCGCCGAATGCTACGAGCATTTGCTCGGTCACGCAAATGGCGGCTTCTTATTTAAGAAGACATTTATTGAGAATTTAAACACTACTTTATAAAACCAGTAGGGCTTCTATCAACGTTTTTATTATTAATTTAACATTTCTCACTTAAGGATAAAATATATTTGAACAGAAAAATTATATGCTCAGACTGGGTGTTTGAACCCAGGACATTTGGCTTTCTAGGCCAATGCTCTACCACTGAGCTACCTGAGAAACTCCAATCTAAATGCAAAATTTTCTCTTATACATTGTTAATTCCCGAGTGCCGAATGCTACGAGCATTTGCTCGATCATGCAAATGGTAGCTCATTTAAGAAGACATTTATTGGGAATTTCAACAATACTTTACGAAGCCAGTAGGGCTTCTTTCAATGTTTTTATTAATACGTATATCATAAGATCGATAGTAACTTATGGATGTAAAACTTGTGTAATAAAAGAATACAGTGAAAACTCATTTATCGTTCCCGGTTTGATAGTTTTCTCAGATTCATCACTGAATTTCTATGATCCCTGTACTAATCACATTTAAACTATTGGAGAAACACCCGCATTTATTGTTCCTCGTAGATCATTTTACCACATTTAATGGTTACAATTTTCATATTATATTTATGAGCAATTTTACAATCATTATCAATGAATGCCATATTTTCCTGATTTGGCAATTGCATCATCCATACTCAATCTCCAATTTGCTTGGAGAATTGCACCTGCTGTTGGTCAATGAGTCCATTGGACCTAGCTTATAGTAGACTTACAATGGAATAACAACCCAATGTGAAATACAAAGGGAATGAAATGAAAGTGCTGATATACTCGCAAAAAAAAAAAGGGTGTAAAATTAAGCAAAAAGTAACAAATGCATTTTTTTATGTACTATACCCTAAAATATGGAAAAACAAATATGCACCCTCAGGGGTCCTCATCTAGAGGATATGTGGATGGCGACCACAAGGTGCCCAAGCTGAGCAAAACATTTCTTCCACTTACTTGTGTTTTGCACTCTTTTAACTTTACTATCTAACCTCCCTTGGTTAACTCTTGTTTTTTTCGACCCCGACGCTATTAGGGCATCCGAGGGCTAGGGAGTCTTTCCTTTCTTCCATTTCTTCTTTCCTTTATTTTCTTTTCTTCTCCAGAAAAGCCTGACCAGAGGCTATAAGATGGCAGCCCCATCACTGGTCTTGCCTTCTTTTGGCCAGCAACCAATCGAAGGGACTATTATTATGCTTTCAAATCTTATATGAGAATTTTCCGGAAGGATCAAACTATTTACGCTGGAGGGAAAATTTAACTATAGGATCGTAACAGGCCTTGGCCTAATACTTGGAAGGAAGAAGAAGAAGAAGAAATATGCTTAAATCACTGCAAATACACTAACCCATAAACATGTAACAAGGTTTCAACCCTGACTAATTTAAAAACAAATATGTATTTACATACAAATCCTAGTCCTGTTTTGTAACCATTTTTAATATTAGTAGTTCTATTACTTGCTTATTCCCATCAGGTGCATATACTAATGTAAGGGAACTTACATTATTAACAAGATTCTTTTTGCATTATAAGTGTTGGATTTTTGAGATCACACATTCTTTTAACAATAAATTAATAATACCAATTCAAAAATACCCCATATTTTGTAGAGTAAGTGAATTTTGAGACATGCTGTATTAATCATGACACACACATTTATCACTCATCAGATAAAATACAATAGATTAAATATTAAATATATAAATCACAGAAGGAAAAAACCCTGTTACATAATACAACTCAAAAAACTTTCCTCTAAAAGAATGAAAGTACACATAGCTTCTGTGCTTATCCATCCACAAACATCTGCCGCGTGTGAGAACTAAAACAACTTCAGAGTGAAGTTCAATTTCCCCCTCCTGTCTAGAACTGATATACATAAAAAACTCCACCTCTAACAGCCAGCTATTACATCTATATCTCAATCTTCTGTGAATCTCTACACTTGTGAAGGGTGAGGTATTGATTTGTTTTTTGAATTGTATCAGCCACTGACCTACTGTGTAATATTTCAAGAAAAGAAAATACAAGTTACACTATTACAAAAAATAAAAAAGGGGATACAGAATTAGAAACAAGGGAAAATATGGTTACTTCTACACACAAAAAAAAAATTAAATTAATTCCAATTTTAAATATCATATGATCCTTATTAAATTAGATGATTAATTATAAAACAAATTGAAAATACAAATATATTTGTATATGTATTCACTTATAAAAACCCCTTAATTCAAATTCATTCCTAGTATACTAAATAAATATATAATTAACATTTACTGCTTTTAAATGAACGATATGTTATCTGGATTGTTGCAGAGTTCACATTCGTTTGTTTGATACAGGCATTCGTGTCCTGTCATCGGTCTGAATTTGACCACTGCTTCATGTCAGGTTTTGTGTATGACTTCTGTTGCTAGTTCATCTTTTTTTGTTTTCCCATGTTATAAATATAATGTTATATAATGTTCATCTTTTTTGTTTTCCCATGTTATAAATATAATGTTATATAATGTTCATCTTTTTTGTTTGCCCATGTTATAAATATAATGTTATAATTTGTTATAAATATATAACATATGTTACATATATATTTATAACATGGGAAAACAAAAAAGATGAACTAGCAACAGAAGTCAAACACAAAACCTGACTACAAGCAGTGGTCAAATTCAGACCAATGACAGGACACGAATGCCTGTATGAAACAAATTAATGTGAACTCTGCAACAATCCAGATAACATATCGTTCATTGTCTTGGATTAAACCACACAGGACAATTTCCTAACAACCTAACAAGTCTGTACTGGGAAGCCAGAGTAAAGATGAAATACCATCAATAGCGACTATTGAGTAAATAAATAAATATTTAATGATTACAAAAATCAACATTCTTTGTATTCTAATTAAATTAACAGCTAAATGTTTCCCAATTATTTTGATTTTTTATGCTAATTCTTAGACTGTACCCACTGCTAGACTCTGGTATTACCCACAAGATTAGGTAAAAGAAATTTAAAATTCTTTCTCATTAACTGGTCTCCCCGCAGATAATTTGATGTTTTTCCTTCTTTTTTGTTTTCTCATAATATTAAAATAATTCATTTTAACTTACGTTTAATTTATATAAATTCATTTACATGCACAGGTACTTGCATTTATTTTTGTAAAATTATGCAAGAATAAAAAGGGGGCATCTTTTCAAGATTTCACTATATTGTTTTTATTTTAAAATTGGTGATGATGAATCACATTACCAAGTTTTATTTCTAAAAAAACTTATAAAATTCAATAAATAAGCATTCTGAATTACCTTCTTCGCTATCTTCTCCTGGTTCACCTTTACTATCTCCATCTTCACCACTAGCACATGTACGTTCACTGGAAAGTAAATTTAATTTGAATACAAATTATGTCTCACACATATGAAATAAAATTTATTATTTAATTTCACAAAGTTATAAATATTTTAAAAATGGTCACAAAAAAAAAAAGAGGTTTTAATGGAACAGTGTAAAACTTATGAGTAGAGCGAGGATTTTTATGAAATTTCATGTTTTAAACTATTAGTCAGAGAGCACTGAGACAAAGTATTTTTACATTTTATGATCTGTAGAATTAAATAAGACCAATTTTCATATTTCATAATATTTTGGCAAAATGTTCATATTTTAGTAAATATTTAATATTCTTTCATATTTTTCAACTTTCAATTTTTTAAAATGAAATTTCTAATAAGTGGTTAAAAACATTTTTGAAGTGACTGTAGTTTTGAAATTTTTTGACAATGTAATATGGTATACAAGTGAAAATTCCTCAGTATCCCACCAGGAACAAGATAAATAGATTTGATAAAAGAAAATAATTGAATAAGGAGACATGGAATGACCAAGTGGAGGCTTTTGTCCCAAACTACAGAACAAGAAAATAAATAAGTAGAACAACAATGTTAGAATAATAACCACCTACTCTTTATATCAGATAGCAATCAGTTCCTTTCTGCTACCTAAGGACAGTCCTTATTTTGTGATTGGATTACAGTATTTAAATGTAGGAAATACTGCTGCTAAACTTGAAGCTATGCTGGGAAATAAGGTCTTGCTCCACAGTTTATGAAATTAGTAAAGTTCTTGTAGGTAAGGCCAATATTATTCTCACTTACAACAAACTATCAAATATAGCACAGTACATGTTTGCTTCCACAACATCATATGGTGTGGAGAGTACTTTCTGACAGTATAAAACAATTCTGATGGATAGGCGTTAAAAAAATGTATAAAATGTAGACAAAGCTCCTAACTGTGTATTATGAACAGAATTGATAATTGGATTGTTCTAAGCACATCTAAAGCAAGACAAAATACTGTGCTCAGCCAATTTCATTAAGAAAAAAACTAATATTAAAATAATTCTAACTATAATTTAATATAATTCTAACTACATTTCACCATATTCATACGTATAGTTTATAGAAATAAATCTAACTGTAATTGCAAAGGGAGTTATGAAATTCTCCCTAGAATTAACTGTGGATTAATTCATTTTAAGATCTTGTTTCTCCAAATATGACATACTGGACTTGTTCTATGCATCCAATTTAATGTTATTGTTACATTTACATATATTGGAGTCCAATATCTTTATGAAAGGTAAATACTAATCATCCAAACTGTACCCACTATAATTTTTATCAGTGATATATTCGATGGAAACATGTTTGTTTTAGTTACTGTGTTTTGAAGTCATAATTAAGTATCATTGGATAAATTAATTGATCGTGTTTATGTCTACAATCTCCTGGCATTAATTTATTAACATAACCTTCTGGTGTGACCATGTGCCTGAGGTCAACTCAGCCTCTAATGGAAATGAGTACCAGACCCTTGTTCTGGGGGTAAAGGCAGCTGTCTCACAGGGCTGACAACTCAGCGATCAAGTGCCAATTGTCTAGAAAAATTGGGACCCTTACCTCCTACTACCACAAGGGTCTCCTATGGCCTGTAGTGGGATTGCCTTAAAATGTGTCAAACTACAGGCTTGGGAGGCCTTTTTAGGTAGATGGGGTGTTGAGACTTTCACCTTTCTATCAATTGCCAAGGGATGTCCACTGACGGCCACCTTTGCCCCCAGAACATGCATCTGGTACTTATTTACATTAAGAACTGAGTAGACCCTAGGGATATGATGCCACCTGAAGTTTGGTCCAGCTAAAAACCCTGACCCTATTGAGACTCGAACCCACGACATTCCTCAAACAACTACACTACAACATGAGCCATTAAAATGGCTTCAAATCACAAACATGATATTTTATATTGGGTCAAAATTAATGAAAAGCTAATTAAAATGGAAATACAGTGAAACTCTTGATTTCTTTAGCTACAAAAAAGGTCTTCTTGTCTCATTTGTGTACTGATATGTACACCTATAAATTATACAGGGCTTGCATATATAAATATAGGCTATGCAAAAAGTAAAAAAAAATAGTAGCTTCATAATATTTTTGTGTCACAGTTTTTATATTTTCTTATTATGATTTCATATTTTGGTATAATTTTCTTCATATAATTCCTCATTCTACTTATGAGAGAACAAAAAAGAAAAAACTCATAGTCCATTCAAACACAGTTCAGTAAATTCTTAATTTTGGACCCTTATACAATGAACTAACAGACATAACATACAATTTTATTTTTTTCCAATGCCACCAGACTGTGTAATGACATTTCTGATATTGACAGAATTTCTTTCCTCTTCTGAGGTTGGAGTGTCTGGAAGGCAGAGTTATGTTATCCCAATGATATGAAGGGTGATAAATGGTAATGAAGCACCAGGAAAGTCCTTCAACCTAAACTTAACCTAAATTTCAAATCATGGAGGACCACAGGAATAATTTCCTTTATGGAAAAATTCATAGGGTGCGAGCAGGAATCAAACCTGAGACCTGAACTGTAGTCAGAAGCTATAACCACAAGACCATGAAGCTGATCATCTAAAAGTAAATGATGACAAAATAATTGATAAAAAATAAAAAAATAATGCAGTTATAGAATTGGAAGCTGTAGATCGTTTATGAATTGAACCTCAGATGTTATATATATATATATTTTACAATGGATCCCATCTCATTGCAGGGTACATGGAAATGAAATGGCGGATCTTATAGCAAAAAAGGGCACCAAAATTTTACAGAAAACAAATCAATCCCTGCCCTACTATTCTGCAAAAAATATAATTAAAAGAAACTTTCAGAAAGAACTAATGGAGCACTTCAAATCACAAAGTAATGAGAAACCATGGGCAGCTATCTTGCAGAATAAAAACTTAATACCTGAACTACCAAGACATGAAGGAGTAGCAACATTCAGACTTTTTTATTTAACTTTCACAGGGAAAGAACACTATGAGGTTTAATTTAATTATTAACATTCAGACTGTTAACAGGCTATGACTACCTGGCAGCACACCTCCATAAATTTGGAATCTTCAACTCTCCAAACTGTATCCTGTGCCAAGACAATAACACTACCATGAACAAAGATCATCTTGCTAGCTGTGAGGCTCTGAAGATATCACCTACAAGAACTCTGGCAGGACTCTACTGGGAAGTAAGAAAGCAAATGGAACACATCCAAGCTAATGGGCATTAGACTACTACTACTACTACTATTTTTTTACACGTGTTTACAATAGCATGTCTGTCTGTAGCATTATGCTAATACCTGTTTCTGTGTGAAATACATGTAGTATATTATCCCCATCTGTTATTTTATGTTTTGGAATAGATGCAGAAAATGGGGGTCACCATTTTTGAGCTCATCTTCATTTCCCACAATTTACACTTTTCCCTATTTTACACCATTTTCCCTTGAAAAGTGTAAAAGAGGAGTAATACTGTACATGGTGTTCCTGATCACAACCTTTAAATTGCAATGTCTTTGCAAACAAAAGGGTGAATATTATTCATAATTAAGATCTTTGATCCTGTTGAAGTAAACAACCTCTTTGGAAAGAGCAAAAGTGTACATGTTTTTCTTTGATGTGATCAACGAGTTGGTTTGTCACATTCAAATGTTGAGACTTCTCAACCTGTATGTCCAAGAGCATGACTGTCAAGTGAGGTATACGTATATGAAAATTGGACGCCTTTATATAAAAGGAACCAAGCACCCTGAATTGAATTTAAGTTACTGATATTTTCTAAAGCCATTTTTTATAATAGAACATTATATATTTATTGAATATATTAATATATACTGTATGCCACTGTAATTACATTTAAAAAATGCTTCATATTTTTCTTATGAAGCTTTTACTCAGTTTCATTTGTTTGGTGCTTTAGCATTTTAGATAAGTCATCCAATTGATGCACACATAACAATTAAATAATTAGTAACTAGATATTTGATCATGTTGACTAATGTAATATTCTCCATAATTTGTATGCTGTAGATTACATTTCTTCCCCACAAAATATACATCAAAACTATTGTATTCCAGAAAATATCACCAAAATCATAATAAAATTAGCTCTAAAATCAAGGTAAATTATCTCCAAAAATGTCATCTGTGCTAGGATCCCCAATCTTATGTCCATAAGTCTGCATATGATTACTTCAAAAGATGTGTCAATTTTTAGATGAAGATACATTTGTATTACGTTAATAAATATTTTTATCTGGTCAATCTTAGCTTACTTGCATGAAAATAAATCACACTTTTGGTCTAATATTCAACTGCAAAAAGGCAAATTGCAGCTTATATTTGATACTTTGGCTTTTTACATATCTTTGGTGTTAAAAATTATGCTCATATGTAACAATGCAAACTCTTATTAGTATACATTATATACATTTAATATTTAAAGGAAGTGACACTATGAATGTATGAGAAAATTAATATTTATGGTAATTTTTCTTTCCTCAGTCTGGGATTGGCTTATTTTAATGCCAAATCTTCCCCCCCCCCTAGAATTTTAAGGTTGCAGCTTATACCTCAAGACAGTTTATTTTATACTCAAACTAAACTGGATAACTGGAAATTTTCTGCAATATTTAAAATGTATAAAATTACCTGTCAGCAAAATCTGAATCAGAAGATACACTTGTTTCATCATCATGAGTCTCTGAAGAATGTTTCGAAATTATTGAGGTCTTTGAAGGTGGCATTGGAAGATGAAGCAGCTACAGAAGAAACATTAATACCCATTAAATTAAATCTAGAATTTAGAACAATATAACAATAAAAGAAACAACAAACAAATGTAAACAAACAGATTTTCCATGCTCCGCATTCCCCATTTGTTCCATATGTTTTGCCCATTGCAGTCTACAAGATTTTAATTGTTCTTACTACATCTGGATTCCTATAAAGATAATTTTGCTCATTTTAGGTTCGATTTTTTGAAGAGCCTAAATATCTTCAGACTTGCCAAGAAGTTGCCAGATGCTTAATGTCTTAAATTCCTTTCTGGAAAACTTGTCCTTTGGATTTTTCCATCCTAAAATAATTCATTGACCCTGGCCAGGATTGAAACTGCAATCCATGGGACCAGAGCCAAAGAACTTACACCACCAAGATCAATGCGTAAGTTAGTTACATAAACTAGACGTAATAAGAACAGTAAGTCTTGCAGACTTTGATGGACAAGACATGTGGAATGAAAGCAGAGCATGGAGATTTCTTGTAGGAAAACAAGGGGGGAAAATGCCCAGTAGGTAGATCAAGAATGATGTAGAAGAGTAACATTATCCATGATTTGTGAGAGGTGAATTTTACTGGAAAACATTAGGTCAGGATAGGAATGTACGGAGAGCATATGGCTGTGTGACCATGAATTTCTCCAGATTCAGTAGTGCCAATGAATTTGGTGATAAACTTACCTTAGTATTACGACCTCTATGATTGGATGATCTATGTAGAACACTCTCTAAATGATCTCTCTTGGAGATAGAAGTTTGCAAAGCACGCTGAGTGTAGGATAAATGAGCACCATCATTTGCATAGTAACAATCTAAGTTCTCTGGGAGGTCTGGAGAGTCATCTCGTGCACGCTTTGCTTCCCAAGCACTTCCTTGTCCATTGTTGCCAAAACCCGCTCCAGGTTCAGATTCACTTCTTTGGCGCAGTCTTTTCCCTTCTGCTGCACCTCTTAGTTGCCGTAGCTTGCTTCGAAGCACTTCCACTTCACGAAGATAGCGATCTTGCATGGAAGTACTATCTACTACAACTGGTTTTGTAGTAACAGGTCCACTATCTCCATTTTGTGCAATAAGTTTATCACAGTGACAATTTTCACCTAATGAGCCACAAAAATGTACATCCCGTTTTGTTTCAAGGCCATGTAATGGTGTTGAATGATTATCAATATTATTTGCATAATGCTTATCACTGTTATTAGCTCCTTCAGTCCTCATTAGATCACAGAAAGCACTTCCCTTCCTTATAGAGTCAGACACTTTAGTCAGTTTTCTTGACATAGAAATACCCACGTTATGTCCTCTCTCTTGATTATCACCACCATGTACATTGTAATGATTAATAAAATGTTTTGGATTTTCATTGATTTCAGAAAATAGCAAATTATGACACACACTGGCGCCATTATCATAATTCCTATGATGGTGTCTTACATTTCCAATCAACAAATTATCTTTGAACTTTTTTATAGGGCCTAAGGTCTTGCGTTCTGTAGCTCCATCTACATCCATAGGCTGAGGTAATGATGCATGGTACAATTCTCCCCCTGAAATACCAGTCTGCATATTATTTTGTCTTTCAAAACGGGACGTATCTTGATAATTAGATAAATCATATTCCTTGACAACCCTCTTTCTCCAATGTTCTACTTCATATTGTTTCTCGCATAACCTATTACGTTCTCGTAGAGGATCAGCTTCTAAACCTTCACTTTTGCTGCGCCTTCGCCCACATTTTGGAGTTTTGTGTGTTTCACAAACAGGACAATAGTTAGGATATGCAAATCGACATGAGTAATAGTTTGGGTTTCCATGAGTTGCCCCACTACATTTGATTTCACCCTGTAATTCTGGATGATACCCAGAGTTTGAACTACTTAAGGCCACTTTCTGAACCATATAAGGAGTTGCCATGATGGTCATTTAACTAAAGAAATGCTGCCATTTAGAAATTCCTTATATCTTCTTTAAATCAGAAATCTGTAAACATAAAATAAACAATAACATGAATAGGATGGCAAATTAAAACAAAATATCAGATTTTATTTTTAATTATCATGGATAAATTATCATCATCATCATCATGAACAAATTCGTTTTAGGCCATGTGGCCTGTACGGTAAACCTAGCGAAGATGGTCTTGAATAAATTATAAATCAGTATATCTCAGATTAATTTGTTAACATGTCTGAAGAAGGTACAGTGTACTGAAACAGCTGTAACTAAATTATATCTTAATAAATATGAAAATCAAATAAAACTGTTAAGTTTTATTTTTATTTAATTAATGAAGTAATGGATTTTCATCAAGTAAACACCAACTCAATTGATTATCTCAGATTATTTTACATTAAGTACAGTAGTATTTTAACTAACAATATTTCTTAATAGGTAAGGTCATTTTAGCATTGTGAATAGAAAGTTTGTCATAGAAGGACAGACAAAATTGGCACAGAGGGCTCTTATTTCAGGCTTGAGGCCCTCACACATGTTGTAAATCTACAATATAGGACCCACAGATTTATTTCTCTTAAAAATCTAACAACCATGTTTGAACCAGTGAACCTTAAAACCAAAGGAGAGTATGGCAACCACTGGGACTAACAATATTTTACAGTCAAAAAGAAGCTGATGGCTAGGTTGGTTAAGATCAAAACTACCTCTTTCATGGCATCTGATAACAGTGATTAATGGAGGAAAGTATGCTGGAATTTTAGTTTTACCTTGACCATTATCATAATTGTGCAAACATGTAGTAGTTGTTAAAAATTTGTTACAGAATTTTTACTGTACCTATGTTTCTCAGCCCTTCTATGAATATACTTGTACCTAACCTCCAGATAAAATATTTTAATGCTTACAGTGAAGTAAACAGTACTCAATGAATATATGTTCCAACAAATTTGATTACCATATTTGCTCGTGTAATTTGCACACCCTAATTTGTAAGGAATTATTTTGAACTTTATTTTTGCTCCGTGTATTTTGCGCACACATTTTAGGTAGGGACTACATTTTCTTTTCAGTGTAGTAGGGATTTTCCTTCCCTGAATTCCAACGTATGTCATTTACTAGCAACTGAATTACCTACTTCACAAAGAAACCCAAAGTCCCGCTACATTAAAAATGCTTTCCCTTGGTAGAGACAAGTTTTAGAAATGTAAATACAGTGTTTCAGTTGACTTTCAACATTTCTAATGTGCACTTGCATTTATACTGTATTTCAAGATGGTAAAGAAAAATAACAATTACACAGCATCATATAAATTTAAAATGATAAGTTTTGCAGAACGTTTTGATAATTGTGCAGCAGAAAGAGAATTCGGAGTTCTTGGTATCGCAGTTATACATGACAAGCTTACAACTATGTGCACGTGAAATTGCTAATTCTCACAACATAGACGATTTATGGTATTTGCATTGTTTCATTTGTATAATAATTATTATTGTTTATAGATATATTATTTGTATAATTCAAGATTATCTACAGTATTATGATATAAATTTAAAAGAGATGACAAAATTACTGTATTCTTAAACTATACGTTATTATTCTACCAGTTATATTATATGGGTGCGAAACATGGACTCTTACTTTAAGGGAGGAAAGGAGATTGTGAGTATTTGAGAATAAAGTTCTTAGGAAAATTTTTGGACCAAAGAGAGACGAACAGACAGGTGAATGGAGAAGACTACATAACAATGAACTACATGGTCTTTATAGGAAGCCAGATATAATAAGAACAGTTAAGTCTCGTAGACTGCGATGGGCAGGACATGTTGCATGTATGGGGAATGAAAGACGTGCATGGAAACTTCTTGTAGGAAAGCCAGAAGGAAAACGCCCAGTTGGTAGACCAAGAATGAGGTGGGAGAACAACATTAACTATGATTTGAGGGAAGTAGATTATACAGGGAATGATTGGAAAGCATTAGCTCAGGATAGGGATGTATGGAGAGCTTATGTCCGCGCGGCCATGAACCTACGGGTTCGATAGTGCCAGTGAGTGAGTGAGTAAGTAAGTAAGTAAGTATACTTACGTACCATAATTGAGATCATTCGGAACTGGACCTCTCATTATAAAAATTTGCATATTTTACATACTCCAATCTTTCAGTGGCCAAAGTAAATTAAAAAGTGCGCAAATTATGTGAGCAAATAAGGTATATTTACTAAATGAAAAAAGTAATATTTTTCTGTAACTTAAGAGATCATTCCATGTCAAGTGATCCAACAGAATTGATTTTTAAAAATATAAAATCATTAAGCTAACTAAATAAGGAAATTGAAACCGGTGGTGGTTTTAATATTTTCCTGTCCTCATAAAATGTTATGAAACGAGTTTTCCATAGAGATTTTTACAATAGCGAATCAATCAGAAATGGGAATTTATTTTTCACACGTGACTGCTGTGTGACCTTGAGAATGTTAATGAGGATGTTTATTCTCGCACTGCTCACTGGCCGACACCTTCCAGCATTCAGCGGTAGTCAGTATGCCACCATCCCAAAGACTAGAATGGTACAGAATTTTTTTTTGAGAACAAGACACTATAGAAAATAAAGGCCATCAATGATGGCTGAGGACAAGCATCACTGGGAGAACCATTCAGGCTTCCACATGACAGTAAGTGAAATTCCTTATCCAGTTAACATAAGATATGTAGTGCTCAAAAAATCATTCACAACAAACTGGGCTTCCGAAAAATCTCAGCAAAATGAGTGACATTCCAAAATGTTTTAATGGAAATCTCTCAATAGCTCCTGGCTTGTTATGAAAGAGAAGGTAACAAGTTCTGCACAGTATTCTCACATGTGATGAGATTTGTCTGCATCACTATACCCTAGACTCAGCATGGAGTGGCAGAGAACTGAAGCTGGCCTGGTCAAGGCCATAAGCTGCACATCAGCAACAAAAGTTCTTTCCATCATATTTTTTTTTATTCCCATAGGTACTTTTGATTGACTTCCTTTATGAAAGAACAGTGAATGCAGCCTACGCCTACTATTTTCAACTTCTGGAAAGAGGGCTACCTATCGGACAAAACAATATGGATAATCCAACAGAAGCATTCACCTGTTTCATGACAATGCCTGACCTCACACAGCTGCCTTAACATGTATGAAATTAAATAAATGCACAGGGCACCTCTTCAACATCTCCCATACAGTCCAGACATTTCACTCTGTAACTACCATCTGTTTCAATCACTAAAATAATCATTGGAAGGTCAGTATTTTGATAATGACAGTGTGGTGGAGGAGTACGTTCACAACTGCCTTAACTCCCATCCTTCTTCCTTCTGGGAAAATGGAATTGCCAAACATCATATCTGCTGGTAAAATTGTATTTCTGTTGCTGAAAGATATGTACAAAAATAAGGTATGTGTTTGGTATTTGTATTTTGTTTCAATTAATTATGAAAAATAAATTCCCATTTAAATCTGATTCACCCTCATATGTTAAAGTAGTGCAATGTTGATGGGCTTTCCTTTTCCATTATTTAAAACAAAATCAATTCCAGTTGGTATCACAGGGAAGCAGGCACATTTTCTTCAATAACCACTAATTTTTAGTACAAAAGTGAGTATAGTTTTTTTAGCAGAATTCTTAAATAAATAGTTTCAATTGATATCATACCCATAACATGAAATAATATATTCTATCATTATTATACTAATGAAAATAATTTCTTCAAACTTGTGGAAGATATGGTTAACATCATCTTTTTCAACTTTTAACAGAGGTCCTCATCTAGGGGATATGTGGATGGCGACCACAAGGTGCCCAAGCTGTGCAAAACATTTCTTCCACTTACTTGTGTTTCGCACTCTTTTAACTTTACTATCTAACCTCTCTTGGTTAACTCTTGTTTTTTTGATGCCGACGCTATTAGGGCATCCGAGGGCTAGGGAGTCTTTCCTTTCTTCCATTTCTTCTTTCCTTTATTTTCTTTTCTTCTCCAGAAAAGCCTGACCAGAGGCTATAAGATGGCAGCCCCATCACTGGTCTTGCCTTCCTTTGGCCAGCAACCAATCGAAGGGACTATTATTATGCTTTCAAGTCTTATACGAGAATTTCCCTCAAACGCTGGAGGGAAAATTTTCTATAGGATCGTAACAGGCCTTGGCCTAATACTTGGAAGGAAGAAGAAGAAGAATTATAACTTTTTAACATAAAATACTGTACAAATGTATTTAAATGTGTTATGGGTATGATCTTGCATTTGCGATTTATATGAGCCAAACGAAACTTAACTTTTTAATGAAAATACTTTTATACCATGAACTTTCTCAATACTTATGATATTAATAGTGAGTGGAGAACATATTTTAATCGACTCACCTCATACATTTTCAAACTTCTTTGATACCGACGGTTTCAGACAATATCATGTCCTTCTTCAGTCATGGCACCCACTGATGAAATTCCGTGATTGTTGATTTCTTTAGTGACATCATCAGTGGATGCCATGACTGAAGAAGGACATGATATTGTCTGAAACCGTCGGTATCAAAGAAGTTTGAAAATGTATGAGGTAAGTCGATTAAAATATGTTCTCCACTCACTATTAATGATATAACCTCATAATGTTTACTTCCCAATATTAATTTAAATATAACTTATGATATTAATGCATTATAATTATCATATTTTACAATTGTTTAGGCTGGAAATTATATCCTTAAGCCTATAACATAGTCTTCTGTTCTAGTTTCAATAATGTCTTCAGCAGAAAGAGTGTGAAAATTTAGAAAAGCATTTAAGCAAAATAAGAAGTGTGCATAACACTTACGGCAGGAAAAAGAGAAAAACAGGAAATAACAAAGGAAAGTGTCAAGCTTATTAGATATGATAAGAAAGTAAAGATGAAATGTCTAAGAAAAATAAAAACAACAAGGATAGTTTATCCAGTTATTTATCGATAATTGCTCATAAAGTATAAGTCAGTCTTTGGGTAAAGTAAATAAAGTAAAAAAAAAATTTGCCAAAAATTCCAAGCAAGAAAGCTGCAGTAGTAAGACAATTAGTGTTTGATGTTTTATCAAATGTAAAGAAAAAACATTTGTCATCAAAAAGAGAAATAAAAGTTTAACTAAGGAGGCAAATGTCTATGTTAAGGATGACAGTCATCTTGATTCAGGTCAAAAAGATATGGTAATAATTAGGAATATGGAATCACATGAGAAAATGACAACGATAATGACAATAATGAAATTATTTGTGCAAGAGTACCCAGATAACGTAATAGGTAAGTTAATTAAGACTTTTGTCTTAATTATTAAACAAACATCTTAATGTTACTTCCTATTGTATTTTAAAATAATAGATAAGGTTTTTTTAAATTGCATATACCACCTGTTTTCCCTGTTTCTATTATGGTGGATAATGTTTGTATTTGCAAATACCATGCCAACATCCAATTGCTAGTGGAGAATACAGTATTTATATCACAATTTGATATAGGACTAATATTCCATTTGTGTGATATATTAATTCAATTTACAAAATTAATTATTTTATTAATTATTATCTTTGCCATTTTATTTGTCACACCCATAACATAGTACCAGTTTCTAAAAATTGCAATATTTAACCAACACCTACACAGAATTGGCATAACAGATTCACCTAAATGCCCTTTTTGCAATTTAAATGAAGATATGGACAGAAACCATCTCCTCCGTTGTCCAGCTTTTGTAGAAGAGACCAGCCTTTCTGCTAAATATTGGAGTGCAAGAGAGCGAATGATTTCATTATTAAGTGCTCGACATTAGATACCAACCAACCAACCAACCAAGAAGTGTTTAAACACAAAACTAAATTCAAAGCCTTTTTTAACCTTTACACTGCTACAAACGTGTATATGCGTTGGCAAGGAACATGCTTGCCTTGCTATGGGCGTGTATATCCATTCTCAACTTCAAACGCCTGCTAGTTATATAATACTTATTGCATTGCTTTCAAACTAAGCAGGCATATACTGCCATCTCTTAGGAACCTAAATAAACTTATTCCATATTTCTCCCTGCATTGAGTCACCACCTATTAAAAAAATCCAGACCCGTGCACAAAGAAGTAATTTTCAACGCACTAGCTGTCTGCTGGCGGTCACGTGATTCGAATTCCAGGCATGACAAAAATGGCCTCTTCAAGTCGTGTTTTTCTTTCCTATGCGGAGTTGGTTCAAGTTTTGGAAACATTAGATTCTGATTTATTGGATATTAGTGATAGTGATATTGAAGAAAATGATCCCATGCCGGTACTGCAGTCGCCAAAAAGAAATCGTGGTTCAAGTGATTTATTCCAATGGCATAGCGGAAATTTTATGCCTACTGTTCACAATTTCAACAGTGAAAATTCAGGAATTTCGGTGAATGCAGGCTTAAGTGATGATTCTAAAGTGTTTAGTTATTTTGGATTATTTTTTCCTCTAAGTATTATGCAGCTTATTTCAGAAGAAACTAATAAATATTATTTATTTTTAAGTCAGAAAATGCGATATAGAAAATTACTTTCATTATATATTTGTACATCCCTAATTAAAAATTAACACTCTTAACTAATTTTATTATAAAATAATTTTAAATGTGCTAAGAAAAATGTGTTGAAGTATGATTAGTTTAAGAAGAAAATAGTTAAAAATTTATAAAACTTGAATGGTAGATTTTTTGTGTACATTTGTGGACAACCCTTTATGATATATTGCGTGTGGTATCTTCCCCTGCAATTTAAAATTAATATTTCTGTGTTTCTAGAAAATATATAACCATCTACATCATGTAAGGTGAGTCTTCTAAATATATTTATTACATTCAGCATGGTAGGATAATATTTAAAAATATTTTAATAATTGTAAAAATAACTCGGCAAGGAGGGTATGAAAGGCTGGAAATATCTCAGCAGTGAAAAGGTTAAGAAAAACTGTTGAATATAAAAATTATTTCAAATATTTCAGTGTCCAGGAAGAAAAGCAACATTTTTAAAACAAAACAACAGTTACAATGAGGTAATTTGTGTCACACCCATAACAAAATAGGACAAATTGTTGATAAAATGACTGCCTTTGAATTTCATGGGCGGCAGCAGAACTCAAATCTCGCCTTATATGACAACAAAAATTCAGATTTAGATCATGAATCACTTGTAGAACTCAAAAGTAAACTTTCCAGATATGTTTTACAGAAAGATTGTTTTTCAGATGCATCTATGCATCTCTTTCTAGAAAGATTTGGTCTCTTGGGATTTTGATTCAAAAGAGGTCAGGACTGGGCTTCCAGACAATTCCAAACATTGCATATAAAAGGATGCAAGATTGTTGACAGCCAGTTGTATCCAGGAAGCAGACTCATAAAGTGATCTGAAGAGAAAAAATTTAATTAATGTTGGGAAGTTGTGATTCAGTGAGAGACTTATGGCAGAATAATTGTGTGTGTTTAAACACACATATAATGGCCTTTTGTGGAAACTCCCCAATACCAAGCAAAATTTGTTTAAATAACAAAATTTTAGAGAGAGTTAATGAGTTACTTATTTAGGATATAAACTCTCTTTTGTTGAAAATTTGGATTTATCAGAGAAAATTGTGAAATTCAACAAATCAATGGGAATCATTAATAGAGTTTTAAAACCTTCATTAGTGCAAAAATCAACTCGTACTCGTCTTTATCAAATAATGGCTCGACCAGTCCTATGTTATGGGAGTGAAGCGTGGACTATAAGGACGAGAGATGAAAGCAGACTAACAGCTTGTGAGATGAAATTTATGTGCCAAACAGCTGGCTACACCAAATGGGATCGAAAGAAAAATGTAGAAATCCTTCAAGAACTTAATGTGTCACTAATACTGGACTACATCTCCAGGTATCAGCTAAACTGGAAGGAACATGTCTCAAGAATGGCTAGATCCAGGATCCCCAAGGCAATAATGAACTACTGTCCAAATGGGAAACGGTCACTTGGTCGACCTACGAAAAGATGGCACGAAAACCGCTTTCTCAGGCCGTAACAGTTCTTCTAGGACTAATACCTGGCAGGATGATGATGTGTTTATACACCAAATAATTGTGAAAGAATTAAAGAAGATTTGGAATTTTTTTAAAAAAGTGTTGTGAAGTGAAATTAAATAAATCATCACCGTCATCCATGCAAGTATTAGACCATGTGGCCTGTTATGGTCTCAAAGAGGAATTTTCCGTCCAGCGCTTTTTTGGATGTCCCAGCAATCTTTTGCCTTGGGGGCAATAACAAAACATGTCTTTTGAATTCTATGAGATGGCATTCATCGAAGATGGACTTTTAAGTTATTCTCGTAGTTTTGTATATGATGGAGAATGGGTTCTACATCCAACTCTTCCATATCTCATCCTCAACCTGCTTGTGGTGCAACCTGCTATTACAAATGAGGCTCTGAGGACCAGGACTGGTGGTATAACCACATCACCTTAATATAGAGGAAATGCTACATTAGTGGGAACCCCACAATAATACCCCTCTGGACCAGCAACTCAATGGGCGAAAAATTTACATTTGCTTTCAGTCTCAAACCAAGCCTTGGATGAATCAGACAGATCAACCTGTTGATGACCTTTGCAAGAAATTAAAGAAATAATAATACTTATTATGGACACAGCAGCTATAATACTTGGAGCCGAAACGAACCAAAATGGTTCAAATCCTTGTAAGAAGAAGAATACTTACTTCCCCCCATAATTAGATTTAAAAATTGAAGCTGAAACTAAACAAAAAGAGCATAAATAGTAGTATTGGTATAACAAAGTCACAATGTATGACAAACTAATAAGGCAGAAAAGTAAAATTCTGTATGACACTTGGATTTTGTCACAGCCATAACAACGGAATGACCTGTATAAGTAAACAACCCATTACAGAAGTGCTTATGACAGAAAAGAATTAGACTTTTTAATGTTTTTATAAATAAAATTGGTGAAATAGGGTTTATATGTTTAGGATTAAAAAAAAAATGGAATGACCCATAAATGGGTAAACTACTTTTCTTCCTTCCCACACATATTACATAAGTAACATCAAACTATACAATGAGTAACACAAATGAACACTCGAGTTCATGTCACAAATATCAGTAAAAATATATTTCTTTATATTGTACTGCAATCCATTTACTTTTTCAAACTACAAATTAACATTCTAACATTACAAAAAGTCCATACAGTAATATGGATTATACAAGTCAAGTTTATAAACATTAAACACTGAAATTCATCAAATCATTTAAAAAAATCTTCAATGTCTCAATCTAAAAGTATTTTGCCATGTTCACAAGTAAAATATACATTCTTTATAACATCATCATCAAAGTCATTATATAATATTATGGCTTCCACATTTATGGTGTATGTGTCTGAGCAAACGATAGTGCATCACCCACCAATCTACTGGTGTTACAGGAATCTCGTTAACATGATAACATAATCTGTAATTAGGATCGTTCAAAAACACATGGTTCACTTATGATGGATGCAATCTTGAATTGATCACATAGCATCAAAGTCCTTATTGTAAAAGCAAATTGTTTTTAAAAGATACATATGTTTACTGTGCAAGAACAAATTTTTATTTGTAAAAATTACTTTAAAAACAGTTTGCTCACTGTGCTTGAAGAGTTTATAGAGACTTATCCTCTTCAAGAAGAGCTATAAAAAGATTAACCACGATGCAGTTTTGGACAAAAAATTTCCGAACGCAAACAATTTTAACACAACCAAAATTTCTAATTAATATAATGACATTAGATCCAATCTAGAGAATTCACTACAAAAATCATTACTTAAACTAAGCTAAGATTAATATTTCATTTGAAGGGCAATGGCTAATAAGATCAGAATTACATCATGATAATTTTTCAGTATTTAACTTTTAATGTAGTAAATCTATAATTTAATCTTACAAGAGTAGTAAAAAATTAATGATTAAACACAATGCAAAACACAACTTGTTTTATTACAGATAAAGTGAAGGCAACCAATTAAAGGAAATGGCACTATTCCAGGGGAGCCCAAACTATGGCCTGCAGGCCTGTAGCATTGTAATAAATAAAGATATGCTAAGGGTAGGACTGTGTAATTGAACAATAACTTGAAATATGTTATAACGACATAGGAAAAGTAGCAAATCAATATATGTTTAATAATAATAATAATAATAATAATAATAACAATAATAATAATGTGTCCATAACAGCTATAATAGATTCATAGTTAAATATGGGAAATAACATTATGAGGTTCTTAATTTGTAAATTAATGGCTCAACTTTTCTCTTGAAAACTAGTTCCCATGTTTAAAGAAAACATGAAATATAAGGTAAGATGTAAAAAATGACTCATTAATTTACAAGCTATAATAGAGCCTATGGCCAATACCACCTTGATGTTTCTTCCACTTGGCCCGCAATATAAATAAGTTTGGGCAGCTTTGCACTATACAATTATTTTTTTTTTGGAAAATGGACTATGATTGTTTTTTAGTTGTCACTCTTCATTTTCTGTTCATGTAAGTCAGACTCCATGCTATGGCAGCTATATATTTTAATGCCTTCCGGGAAATTCTCGTATAAGACTTGAAAGCATAATAATAGTCCCTTCGATTGGTTGCTGGCCAAAGGAAGGCAAGACCAGTGATGGGGCTGCGATCTTATAGCCTCTGGTCAGGCTTTTCTGGAGAAGAAAAGAAGAAATGGAAGAAAGGAAAGACTCCCTAGCCCTTGGATGCCCTAATAGCGTCGGGGTCGAAAAAACAAGAGTTAACCAAGAGAGGTTAGATAGTAAAATTAAAAGAGTGCAAAACACAAGTAAGTGGAAGAAATGTTTTGCTCAGCTTGGGCACTTTGTGGTTGCCATCCACATATCCCCTAGATGAGGACTCCTGAGGGTCCTATGAAATGCTGGAGGAAAAATTTTCTATAGGATCGTAACAGGCCTTGGCCTAATACTTGGAACGAAAAAGAAGAATAAGACATTTTAATGCCCACATAGCAATAAGAATGATCACGATACATGTAGACTCTTTTCCAAGATACATTTCTTAACGGGGACACAAGGTACAAGATGAAGAAAAACAAGCATATATCACCTATGTTCATAGAAAATAGCAATTTTTATCAATCTATAGCAAAGATAAGCCACTTTACAAATGACAAAATAAAAAATGGAAAGTCCCTTTTAATATTCATTAAAAAAAATGTTTTAGATTATTCATAGTCATTACAATTTCTTCAGATAGATATTCACATACCTTTTTTATCTTTTATATCTAAGCATTAAGATGTCATTTAACATCAACTTGGGTTACTCAGACACAGATTAGTAGTTTTTTAAAATGATAATTGCAAATTAATTTTATTTCATACTATGTTTCACTTAAAAACAAATGAACACTTTGAAGATGTGGAAGAATTCAAATAACTAAGAACAATATAATTACAAAAGGAATAAGGTGCAGAAAGCAATTAAACCTAGGCTCAACTCTGAAAATGCATGCTATAATGATTACAGGGATTTTTGTCATCCCATATTTTCTCAAAATATATTAAACTACAAATACAAAAAAAAAAAAAGTGCTTCTTCCAGTACTGTGGATGCAAAACTTGGTCTCTTACTGTAAAATAAAATAAGTTAAAATACCTTCTTAGGTAAAATCCGTCGTCCTCAACTTTTAAAATATGTTATCTTTATGCCTGTAGGCCTTTCAGGACATCCGTCCCATCTTCAGCAGTTCATTCTTCGCTACAGCATCCAGGTTGATGTTTGATGCTACTGGTCCTAATGTGGCTTTGTCGTGACCAGCAGCATCAAACATCAATCTGGATGCTGTAGCAAAGAATGAATTGCTGAAGATAGGACGGATGTCCTGAAAGGCCTACAGGCATAAAGATAACATATTTTAAAAGTTGAGGACGACGGATTTTACCTAAGAAGGTATTTTAACTTATTTTATTTTATGACTCTCCACCTCAACGGTTTTAACAATGAATTTTATTAGTATTGACTCTTACTGTAAGACAAATGTCAGGAAAACTTTAAGGCCTAAAAAGGTCCCCGAAATCATATGGCCATCATCATCCTTCACCGGTGTGGAAAGCAAAGGGAAGCTACCACACCTACAATTCCCTAGTAAAGCTGCAAGCAGAGCATGAAAATGCTATGATTGCAGTGAAGGACCTGCTTTTGGGCAGAATTACTATGGATGGAATCTTGTTTACACTAACTTGTACCTTCAGAACCTAACAAAATGAAGTTAATTTCCTGAAACATGGTTTGGAATTAATAGCAAATGTTGGTAATACCGATTTCAATGCCGTCTAGCAGAAGTTACATTAAGTATTTGCATGTCTCATGCATGCACACTGCGATTCTGTAGAACTTCATTCACAATATTTGTGTAATCATATAAATATTTAAAAATCGTAAGAAATGTTTAAAGAATAATTGCAAAATGTTTAAAATAGTACAAAACGCGGGTGAGGTAAGGTCACAATTCTACACTTACATTCTTATGCCACTGATACACTAAACATTTGTAAACACGTTTTGTATTGTTTTAAATATTTTGCAACGATCTTCAAGCTTTCTTTACAATATTTTATATTTATATATTTACGTAAAACATGATCGTGGATACATTACTTACTTGCTACTTTCCCATGTTGTTCCAACGTTGCCACCATTTGAAAATAATTTCAAACCATATTTAGTGTTAGTGTATGTAAAATTAGTTTATAGTTTATTAAATAGTATGCATGTAAATTGTTTTGTTAGGTTAGGAAATGGGAAGTTGGTTATGTCCATTTTTTTAAGCATTTGGGAATAAATAATATGCATGTAAATTGTTTTCTTTGGTTAGGAAATGGCAAATTAGTTTATGTCCATTTTTTTTGCATTTGGAAATTTATTTGCAAAGTTGGTAACACCCACTGCAGAGCCATCTACCAGAGGCTATATTAACCATTACAGCAACTCCTGCAGCTCGTGCATGCGCACTGCGATTCTGTGGAACTTAGAAGAATTCGTCTCTAACATATAACCGACTTTTTCCCAAAACACTATTATAAATGGTAAAAGTGTGTAGTGCATCACTGGCATAAGAATGTTGTATGGAAAACTGTGAGACAAGTACTAGACTTGAGTCTTGTGTTTTACAACACATTTACACATAAGTCAAAAAGCTAACAAAAACAGCTTACCTTAAACTTATGTTTGCTCTTTTTTTTTCTACAAACGTTATACATTAGTAGTAGTAAATATGTTTTAAGAGTTAATCACAATGTATAAGCAAATATTTTTTATCTTATTTTATTGGTTAAGTGAATAAGGGTCTAATTGTCTTTAAACTCTGCCAGTTTAAACCTATTATTATCATTATTTCTATTCAGATCACATTTCAGTTAGTTATATGTACCCCTATTCTCAGATTAAAATAATATGCATGATATAAATTTAATCACTATATATGCACAAATTACAGAGTTAGAAATTAAATAACTAATGTAAGTTATTGCTGAAGCCATTTTACAACTCACCTAACCTTATTATTTTTATTGGTTGGATTTTAATTTATATAAGTTAAAATTAAAATACTAAAATTATAATTATAAGAAACCATCATCTAATTGCACACGCTAATCTATCAAATTTATATTAAATTGATACCAATATTTCAACAGTCTGCCATGCCATTTTTTCACAGCATTTATTTTTACAACAATCTCCATTACGTATTTATCGCTAAAACATCAGTTCTAAGCGCCATTCTTTACTTATTTAAATTATGTTAGAAGATAAAATTATTATAGCTCAAACAAAGAAAATAATAAACAATTACTTACCACATAAACAATGACCGGATACAAATTCCGTTCATCCGATCTCCCGCATCACGTATAATACATGGAGGAAGATACGCATAATTCGGAAATCGATTCAATTGTTTGTATCAATATGACCAACATGAATACAATTATATCCCTTTCATTAATTACTTATTTCTCATCGAACAAAAAAAAAGTCTCCTAAATATGTACAAATATATTATATTATTTTAAATATTATAATTAAAATGTAATAATATTTAAAATGTATATTAAATTATGATTTTTTTTTCATCAAAATTGAACATATGTGATGACGTCACGTGCTTTTGATGAATATTGGGGGGGGCATCCCCGCGTTCCCGCATTTTGTCGATTGTCTTCGGAGAAGAAGGAAGCAGGATTGGATGAATGTGGAATATGTTTAAATAATATAAGTTTTATAGTGTATGGTATTTTTCTGCCCTCATATTTGATTCATTGTAAGGTAAGAAAGTTAAATTGTTAATGTATAGGCCTACAAACTATGTAATTATTAAAATTTTGTAAAACATAGATGATTGCACAATCGTGCCGTAATTTCAAGGACATTGTGCTGTTGCAGAACTATATAGTTTGAGGGTTCTCTTTGTTTTAAACAGAAAAAGCCATAGTTGTTATTTGCATTTAATTTACATGTATAATATGATGCAAATATAAATATGATGATGTAGTCATTCGTATCGGAAAAATCATACACCTTATTGGCTATTGGTACTGATGGCAATATGGTAGTCGTACGATTGGAACAACTAACCTTGATTTTTATCCAGATGTAATGAAAATACCATTCTAGATTATTGTCTATGTTTACACATAGATCATTGCCAGGATGGAAACATTTTTAAGGCAGCATATCTTCTATTTTTCTCATAATGACAATGCCAACTCATATCTTGAATTTTCACTAAAATAATATAACTTTATGTATGTATACACACACACACACACACATATATATATGAGGGGCATGCTTAAGCCCTAACAATGTAACAAAAATGACTGCAGGATCGTAATCTATATAGACTTTACACAACATGTTGTCAAGTTGTGACATTATTAGCTTATATCACGTGGCCACACTCGGCAATTCCAAAATGGCAGATATCAGTGTTTCGTTGCAACAGCATGCTGTCATGAAATTCCTAGTTAATGATAACAATCAACTGCTGACATTCACCTCAGACCACATTGGATGGTCTCTGTACGATATGCACTTTTTGCACACACACACGCACACATATATGTATATCATCATTCTGTAAAAAGATTCCAACAAGAGAAGAGACAATAGAACACATTTTACTTTACTGTAAAAACGCCAATCATAAACTATGGGAAACAATAAAAGAAAACATTGTTTCAAAAATTTCTCACCAATCCCAAGCCCTGAAAGTTTGGACAATTGATCTACAGTGAACACCATATAATCAGCTTTTAGGTGGACACATGTAGGCCTACTAAGAAATAAGTAACTTATTTTTCCTGTTATTTCACTGCAGCTAATACTAGAAGAGATATTAGATTGAAACCATACCATATCTATGTGGTAATCCCATACTTCAGTCTTCCTACCTCCTAACCTATAATTTCAATCATACTTTTATAATGTAATATAATGGAAGCTAACTAAATGACTAACAGCTAACAAATAATGATTAGACTACTACAGAATTAATTTCACTGCTATCTTAAATTAGTTTAGGTTCATAGGTAAGCTTCTGAAATTATAAGTTACGATATTAAGTGATAATGAGAAGATATTAAGGGCCAACATGCACATTCTATTGAGTAACATTAAGAAATTGAGACTGAAAGTAAATAGCAATAAAACTGAATATATGGTCACACATAGAAATACATTATATAATGCAAATGATTAGCTAATGACAAATGAGGGAAATTTTGAAGAAGTGGCTGAATTCAATGAATATGGTCTACTGTAGTCATATACAGTCAATTAAATGTGAACTCACCCTGTTCCTCTGAACTTTTTTTATGAGGTTTAATATGATCTTATGTGGGTGGAATGGAAATACCAAGAAGTCCACAGTTCTTCAGTATCAAGTACCACTTGTTAAGATAATTCTTTTGTTGTAATTTTAACTTTTGTCATGCTATATTAAGACAAAATCATTACTCTTAAATTAAAACATAAATTAATACAAACATCAACTGAGCTCACAGGTAACTGAGAGTTGCAATGTGACCATGTGCTGCATTCTTAACCCATTCCCTATTATGGACGGAGATTCTCCGTCAAGCATAAATGTCCTCATCAGGTCATGGATGGAGATTCTCTGAGACACGTTACTTTTATACTATAATTTAAAAATTGATTATTCATAATCATATTTTTGCAAATGTACCAATACAATTACCCTCTTATTAATAATCCATATATAACTTTTATACAAGGTTTATACACATCTCAGTTGAAAATTCTTACTAATAAACACTGTATTAGCTGTTCAGGGTATAAGAGGTGTACAACTTTACATGGGAATCGTTAGACATGCCTCCAGCTTTGTTTAAGGATTGTATAACTAGACAAAATGTCAGACTTCAAGATCAATTGATTGTTTTCTTATGATATTGATGAAAGTTTTGCAACACTTTAACAACTGTTTGATAGATGCACAGGACATAAATAATATTAATAAAGATCTGGTTAGGAAAATAAAGGCATCATAAAATGCCTTTTATTACACACATTCTCGATTAGGCCTAACAATGTTTTTAAATTGAACATTGATTCACAAAAGAATATGTTCTACAATAATTGCTGTAGACAAGATTTAACCTGAATGTAGTTTAAATGCTTCATAATATTATTTTAAAGAGACTTTCTTGCATCATTAATACATAATAAACATACCGATATAAAAATGTATTTAATTATAAAGGTACTATTATTGCAGCAAACCACATGTTAGCTTGATAGTCTTGTGGTTAGAGCTTCTGACTATGGTCTGTGGGGTCCTAGGTTCAATTCCCGATCAGACTGCAATTTTTTTTTTTTGCTTAAAGTGTTATTCTGTTGTCGGTAACATTTCCTACTATTTTGAACGCTTTCTAACGCATCTTAAAACACTGCATATAATTCATAAGTAATGGAAAAAACTTTTATTAGTTTCCAAGAATTGTTCAAAATTCTTGACGTTAGGATGGCAGCACATTATCTGTGAAACTAATTCTACGATATATTTGACATAGCATAAAGGAAAATGTAAATAAATTAAAACACTCTTATTTTTTCCGTACCTCCCCAATTAAAGAATCTCTATTAATTCTTACCCATATACATTTCTTACACAATTAATCACTAGTTGATTTTTGTTTTATTTCTGTTACAAACTGCGCGTAATATTGTTCTGACGTTGATGACGTATTGTGTATAACAGTTATGTTGTTGTATAGCTCCAGCACAACGTTTATTAGTAAGGAAATTATACATGATCTACATAAGGCTTATACATTGTATAATTAATAAACAACTGATGAAAGCCTGTATAAGAGATTTTTATTAGTAAGACTGTTAAAATATAATAATCTTACCTCTACAGGTTATTTGACAGTAGTATAGGCCTATCTCGAAACAGGGGTTGAAACAGAGGGGTACATATCAACAAGCAACATACATTTTTTTTAATTTTCTTCTCAGCACTATTTTTTATGCACAGTGCACATTTGCAGCTTCCATATTTATTTTATTGTTAGATTTTTTTTAATAAAATGTCTTTCTCTTAGAAAGAGCGGTGAAGATTTTGGCAATTTTTTAGCCCCTAATTTGGTCAGGCGTGGCAAGTATCACTGCTCGAAACAGACTAACTTTATAGAGCGAGATGAAAATATAAGAGTGTCATATATATATAGATCCAGGACTTTCCAGTTGTATATGACAATATCCATCAGTGGATGAATGAAATTATTTTTTCTGCATTGATGGTATGCTGTCCACTAGGTCGACCCCATCCATATTCTGATTGTAAATGTGTACAATGTCCAATTTGAATATTGTTAATTAAAACATTTGGTCTGTTCATTTTTACCTCTTAGAGTTGTTTTTGTCGAACATATGTTTCAGAGCTTCTTAGCGATTACTGTAATCGCTGACGATGGGGCTAAGAAGCTCTGAAACATATGTTCGACAAAAACAACTCTAAGAGTTAAGAATGAACAGACCAGATGTTTTAATTATTAAACAAACCTCTTAATGTTACTTCCTATTGTATTTTAAAATAAAATTGAATATTGTTCTTTTTCATATTTGAAGAGAGAAATTATATGCTCAGACTGGGACTCAAACCCAGGATCTTTGGTTTTCTAGACCAATGCTCTACCGACCGAGGTATCTGGGCGAGTTCCAATCTAAATGCATATTTTTCTCTTATATACGTTTTAAATTCCCGTGCACCAAATACTATGAAACCTGCGTGGGAATTTACATTGTATATAAGAGAAAAATTTTAACTCGCCCAGATACCTTGGTCAGTAGAGCATTGGTCTAGAAAGCCAAAGGTCCTGGGTTCGAGTCCTATTCTGAGCGTATAATTTTTCTCTTCAAATATGATTTATTCATCATTGAGATGTATAAAATTAATAATAAAAAACTGTTCTTTCTATTGTTTTAATTGAATCTGATTTCCTATCACACCCTCAAAAGCCAATTAGATAAGATTGACACCTATAGTCCGCAGACGAAGTGTATGAAAGGAATAGGAATTCATTAGTCAGCACATCATATCACGAGGGATTTTACTATAACTTACCTTATCATTAGAAGCTTAGCGGGCGTGCCAGTTCCGAGTCTGATGAACAATCCTCACTACTATTTTCACTGTTGTCTTCCTCTCCACTCGAATCCATTCCTCCTAATGATATGATGAAACTGTCCATCACATCTTCCATTAATCCATCCTTTTTCCAGAATTCATCTTCCAGAGACCTAACGTGACTGACGTAGCCCTCCCAATCTGTCGGTGTGATTGAGTTCACCACACTTTGAGTCAATTCCTGTAGTCTTGTTAGGGACAGGTCACCAGTAACATTATTTTCTCTAACATATCTCTTTATTGCAGCCCATGCCAGTTCTATTGCATTGAGTTCGCACATATAGGGAGACAATCGAAGAGCTATGTGTCCTTGCATTCCTATAGGTCTATCGATATAAATAATGTTTTTTCCTTCATCTCTGTACTTTTTAATAGTTCTCAAGTATCTGGCCCGCCAATAAATTATGTCTGGACGCTCTATTAAAACTTTTCTGTTAGTGCCGCATTTTTTCCATCTGAAACCCATGTAATGTAGCAACTTCCTTAAAGCATCTACTTGCCAGGGGAAGTCTATTGTTTTTTTAATTTCTTCAAGGAGTTTGGGAGCTGTCGGAACTATCTTCTTGTTCTGATAGAAGTCCCTAATTATATCTCAAATCACTCTTCTATCAAAATCGTCACAATGAGCTTTATGTTCCTCAGCCCGAGGTCTCTTTTTTCCTGGAGTACATAATGAAATATCACCAGCCACAACACCCTCCTTCCTTATATTGGATACGCTGTGTTCTGATATACCACAATATTCAGCAACACATTTATTTTTTTGGGAAATTAAATATTTCATTTCTCCTGATCTCGATTCTTCATCACACACTTTAATAACATTTTTAATCATCTCCCTTGCCACGCTGTGAATAGTTCGTCCTTTCTTACAAGACATTATTAAAACTAAAGTAAATATTAGGCACTGTAACTAAACTTAAAAAGAAATTTAACTATACAAAGTAGACATAAAAATATAAATATGTAGAATGCGCCTGAAATAAACCACACAGATACGTGACATATAATGACTGAGCCTATTATCAGTAGGCGAGTTGGTATTTTATCGCTTGGAATTCCCTCTCTCCCTTCGTCCCTCGCTTTCATTCACTTCATCGGCAAACTATACCTATGGCCATTCCATACAAAGTAAGTAAGGAGAGGTAATTGCTGCATATTTATTTCTTCTTTTCGGTAAATGCAAACAGTGTCAATTTCATTTGTGCCCATGTTTACAGAGAATGACATAATTTACAGGAAGCTATACTAATTGCCTGAGAAATATGACCTACCTTTATCCAACAATGTGTCTGTCAGATGCATACCAATAGAAACAGAGTCCTAATTCGAAGTTGCCCTTAATAACAGTTCCTTTTTCTGTGTGAATACTGCTGATATTCCTGTTCCACATTCCACAAATAATTTTTTTCTGAATCTGGCACCAAATAAACTTTTTCCAGCTAAGATATCTTTTCCATGATATGAGACTTTCATCTACTATAATTTTTTCAGTCAATAGATTGACAATATATATCACTATGAGGTGTATAAAAATAAGGGGTATCTTATTTAGTTTGTCATGTGATGTATTATTATTAGCGAAACAGAAATCTCAAGATGAATGAAAATCTGAATTTGTCATGCATTTTCTGAAGAAGTTGGTGTGGCGAGCATTTTATCTGTGAAACAGTACATTTCCAAACTTCATTTTCTAATAATTACTATCAAAATAATTAGAGAAATCGTATTTAGATACATCAACCATTGAGCCTTTAATTTCCCCTCACAAAAAATATTTTATTCTATTCTTTGTTTGAAAATAATTTTTTTTTTCATAACAATTAGACTATCCCCCCACTAAGTTTGTACAAATAAACTACTACATGGTGAAATTAGATCTCTTTCTCTTCCATTCAGAGAAGTGTTCAGTGCCTTTTTTTTGTGTGTGCTATATTTAGAAACTTAGGGAGAGGGACAGATTATGAATGAGAGGTCAAGTTCTCTTTCCTTGAGTGCTGAGCAGAGAAATACAACTCTCCTTGTACCTATATGGTATGTGACTTGGCTTGGCGCAAGATAGTCACATATGTTTATGTCAGCATGTGTACAGATAAGCAAGAAAGAATGACACTAAGTTTGTGCAAATATTTTTTTAAAAATTAGACTTTCTTCAATTTTTTTCACAAAAAAGCTGTTAAATTAATTTCTGACTATTGTGGAATTTTAAAATAAATAAAATTGTCCTATAAACTTATAAAGGAAAGATTTCTGTTCTAATGTCATTTTTTTATTTAAGATATCTTTAAAAAAAAAATTTGTGCCACTTTTTCAAGAACATTGTAATTTTAAATTCTATCTCTTGGTTTAAATGCCCATTGGGTATTCTGCAGGATGCTCTGGTCATTTAAACGACTGCCAGTGAATGGGTTAATTCCAGGGAAGGAGAGAAGAACACTGTTCATCAGGAACAATAAGTTCTGAATGTCGTGGCCGCCTACCATCAAGTGTCATAAAACATTCTGGGGGATTCTTTACAACATGTGACACAAAAAATGTTTTTAAGTTACAATCATACACCATGTGCATGTGCCATCAAATGCAAAGCAGTTTATACTATGGAATCACAGAATGCAGCCAATATGTACATGATATTTAACGAACCTAAAAAGCTAACCTAATGCAATTTAAGTACTCTAACCTGTGAAACACCAACCTAAAAGCTAACCTAACACAATTTAAGCACTCCAATCTGTGAAAGAATGCAACACCCAAAAGTAAATAGTAAGTTCTGAAATTCTGAAGTATATGTGTACATTTAATTAGTACATAGTCTATGTTGGCTACACTGGAACAATCTTTGTTGTTGTATAGAATATTCATTAAAATCAATATGGCTGCCACGTCTTCATGTAGTTAAATATCACAGAAAAATATATTGAAATAATCATTAGAAAAATGTAAAAATCATTGTAAATAATGAGTAATAATTTGAAACATGAAACCCTAAGAATAAAATTTGTTGGGAGTTTATGAAGGAATTAAGAAAGTCGTGTCACAGGTTGTAAATAATAGCTCAATTCTGTATTAGACTTTATTATTCAAGATGTTTAATATGATTTTTTTTCTCTTCATTAGCTTATTGTACAAAATAATACAATAAATCTGGCAAAATGAAGAAACTGGAAATAAAAGATGATGATGAAACCCTGTTCAACACTAATCTTGAACCATTTCTTTACTTTCTTTACAAACAAAATACAAAGGATATTCAAAGAATGATCAAACAGCAGGTAAGTGATATAAGAGTAATTTATTAGACTTTAAAGAAAATAAGTATAAAAATTATCTCCATATTCTCAAATTCACATTATGTAAATTATGTAGGTAGAAAATAACACTATGAGGTTTATATTTGAAGAGAAAAATGTTTGCCTAGACCAAGACACGAACCTGGGACCTTTGGCTGGACCTTTTGCATAACCTAGGTGAACTAGTTTTAAGGAGTGACAGCATCAAAAGTGAATGCACTTCTGCATTTCTATGCACTAATCCAATCACTTTATGCACTCTTTAAGTGTTTTTATTTGCACCACATTAAACTAAACACTGGACACTGAGGAAGGATGTTACCGTTACCAGATCTCTTCATAGATGTCTGCCTTTTGACCTACTCGTCCATTGAGCTCCTGCCTTCTTTCTAAAGAAATCAGGGTCATCTGGCAGTTTAAATCCTTCCATTATATCCAATTCCCATTCATTAGAATCTTTTGGTATTTGACCTTTACCCCACTGTTTCCTTTTTCACTCTCCTCTCTGCCCTCTTTCTCAGGACTGCTTGAATTTCTCTCTCATTTTTTTGTGAAGTCATCGTCTCTGTATAGATATTGACCTTTTAAAATATACTTTTTTTTTACTATTTTTAACTTGTCTCCAAAGTTTGTGAAGTTCGCTCTTACAATCCATCTGTTGGTTCTATCCTTCCCCATATATGTGATACTTGCGTCCCAACTTAACTATCTATTCTTCCCATCTTCCCAATATCTTCTTGGTCTTTGATTCCAATTTGTTTCTGTTCTCATTCTCTAGCACCATCTCTTCACCTTTATTACAACATTGTTTTGCCTCTCTCTGTTTACCATTTGTTCTTCCTGGGATTCTGGGGTTTGGATTTTTGATGTAGTGTATTCAGTTTTTCTTGTGTTATGTTGTCTGCATTGGTTTATTTTGTCTCCTAAGGTCCAACTTAGTTCTTCCCATTTTTCATCTCTGAGCTTTAATTGTTGATATTTCTTCCCTTGTTTCTTGTCTGAATTCATCGTTAAATTGTTTTAATTTACATGTGTGAAAAATTTCATCTTGTTTAAGTATCAGTATGCTTTATATGCAAATTTAGAAAATTTTATGTGAGAAGACAGAAATATATGCTCGCATTTAACACTATTACAAAAATAGCATCTTTTAAACAAGAGATAAAAAAAATATACAAAACCTGTCACACAGTGTAAACTAAGAGAATTCATCAGCAAATTGAATTCAAGGCCCCATTTTGCTGGTTTATGCAGTATATATTTATTTTGTTAAATAGGAGAAACTCAAAATATGATGCTAGCTTATTTAAAAGTATTAAACTGCAGTGAAAACAAATCAAGTGTAACCATAAGTTATTGCCCATTTGCATATTATTGTAAAATTTGATGCCAATTTAAATAATATTTCCCATTACTTTATTAAAAATATTAAATAAATTAAATTAAGGTATCTTACAGGAAACATTACCAATTTAAAGGTTAATTAACATAAATTGCAATGAACTAAATAAGGCAGATGCTAGCATCAATTTTTAAATTTTGGGTTTCTGGTAACTCCCCATTTCTAATGGTCGGATATCACTGACTTTTTGAAAATACCTTCCTCCGTTTATTTTAATAGCCTATACTGAGTTTCATTGTGAAACATCGAAAATTGTCATAGCATTTTTTTTAAATTTTCGTTTCGTGTAAACTACTATATCTAAAGGTCCAATTTTGCTAGTTTACTTCTTCTTCTTCTGCTTCATGAAATTAGGCCTTTTGACCTGTTTTCACATCAAGTGGGATTTAATGAATCCTCCCATCTAGTAAATGGGCGTCCAACATTTCTATGTCCTATTGGTTTGTACTTTAGTAACAGCTGAGGGATTCTATCTGTAGGCATTCTCTTGACATGTTCATACCAGTTGTTTCTCATGTTGTCAATTCTATTTGTTAAATTGAAAATATTTAAGTCCTTCCTAATATCCTCACTTCTTTCCTTGTCCAAAATTGTCACACCTGCTACTGAACGTAGGAACTTAATTTCTGCAGTTTCTATTTTCCTTCTGTCTGAACGGTTAAGAGTCCAATTTTCACTTGCAAGTTTACTTACTTGACATTACATTTTTAATTAATTACTATATGCCAAGTTTTGTGTTGCACAAATAGGGAATGAAAGAGGGGCATAAAAGGTCAAATTTTGCTAGTTTACTTACTTGACATTACATTTTTAATTAATTGCTATATGGCAAGTTTTGTGTTGCACAAATAGGGAATGAAAGAGGGGCATTAAAGTTCAAATTTTGCTTGTTTACTTACTTGACATTACATTTTTAATTAATTGCTATATGCCAAGTTTTGTGTTGCACAAATAGGGAATGAAAGAGGGGCATAGAAACTCGGTAGGAAAACAAGAGGGAAAGCACCCTGTAGGGGTAGATCAAGAATGAGATGGGAGAATAACATAACAATGATTTGAGGGAAGTAGATTAGTAGGAAAACCAGAGGGAAAGCACCCAGTAGCTAGATCAAGAATGAGATGGGAGAATAACATAACAATGATTTGAAGGAAGTAGATTATACAGGGGATGATTGGAAAACAATAGCTCAGGATAGGGATGTATGGAGAGCTTGTCTGAATTGCCATGAACTTATAGGTTTAATAGGGCAGTGAGTGAGATAGTTAGTTATGTCAAGTTTAAGTTTTGATGAAACAAATTAATTGTGACCACTAGAGCATTAATTTATATATATATACACACACATACACACACACAGGGTGTCCCATTCAAACCTCCCAAATTTTAATTAATCATAACTAACAAAGTATGCAGAATTATGAAATGAGGCCAGTATTAAATGAAACAGAAACTCAAAGAATTTTCATTGCCACACACTAAAACACCTCTATATGTGCACCATTAGTAGCACGAACAGTATCAAGTCTGTATTTGATTTCGTGCCACGTTCTGTCCAACATGTCCATTGAACTGCAGGAAGCTTGGCGAATTAATTTTTGTGGACTTCTCTGAAATCTTGCTCTAATTTCTTCAATCTTTTCTTCTGAAACACATGTACAAGCACCTCCTGATTCTTTTTTAACGCTTGCAGTTGCCAGAAACTTCTCAAGCCATGCCTTAATGGTCTTCCCATCAGGTGCATTTCCTCCATATTCTCTCTGGTAATTTCTTTGCACTGTAATTATTGAGTTTGTCTCTGCATACCAGAAAACAGTTCTCGTTGCTGAGGAGTCGCCATTTTGTTTTATGTCATTATTGTCCAACATGCGACAGATGAATTAACTGCAACAATGAAAACAAAAAATCTTTGAGTTTCTCTTTCTTGTAATACCAACCACATTTCATAATTCCATATACTTTGAGAATTATGATTAATTAAAATGTGGGAGGTTTGAATGGGACACGTGTATATAAATTTTAGTCATGGTCATTTTCGGTGTCTACTATGGTGCATGATTAACATTTATAAATATCACTGGGTGTCTCTTGCATTCAATATCCAAAAAAATTTCTCACTACAAGATATGATACCAGAATCATGTCAGCATTCAGTTGTAAGTCCCTTGGATCAGATGACAAAAACATTGTTAGCAGCCAAATATGTATAAGTTGTCTGAAGATTTTCAACTCCTAGAAGACCCTCAAGCCTGAAAAAATAGGCAACTGAGCAAAATTTAACCAACATTCTACCATCCAAGTAATACCTTAGTTATCTACTAGATGTCTCTTGAGGCGACATGCTGATCACATGTCACTCATGATATCTATAAGGAAATAACTAAATCAGGTTGATTAAGAAACACCAAAGGGGAGACCAGAGCCCAACTTGGAATGAAAGAGTCATAGGTTATATACATATATGTGTCTGTTAATGCTCTAGCATCCACTTTTTTTTTTTCAGAACCAAACTTTGAATGTAATAGTCAGTTAAAACAAGTAAGGTAGATTGAACTTCTATAAGAAAAGTCACTATGAGGTTTAATTTAAGATTTAATTACATTTCTTTATATCTCACTCAACATTTTAAATCTTAAGTAAGATAGAATTCATTAAACAGCAAACTTGGACTATTAGGAATAGGAGTTCATCTGAAATGAAAATTTAAAAATCATTCTAGCAGTTGAATTTTTTTTATTTTTTGCCACAAAACTTAGTATGTACAATTGAAATCAAACAGGGAAGATATTCTCAAAAAATCAGTAAAATCCATACATTAGAAGGAGTGTTTATATAAATCCAAAATTAAATAATCTCTCTAGCAGCTACTATGTTTGCTTTTTCGGAATCTATCTGTATATCATATAATTTAATTGAACCTTAAATTGACAATGTTTCTTATCAAATATATTGGTTTAATTTATTTAATATTTTTAATAAAACAACGAAAACATGTATCTATAAGGGCATAGCCCATTATTGAGCCATAGCCTCTCCTTAAAATCATCATAGTACATTCACTAATTTAGGTCATTTGTTGACCTGTTTTGGCCTGAAGAGATACACCATCCAGAAGTCTTTTGAATGGACATCTTGACTTATAATCAGACATTTTGTTATCTAAAGGTTTCATGTGTAATTCTTCTAAGATGTCTTCATTTTTTTTGTGATCTAGTAGTGTGTATCCTGCAGTCCTCCGAAGGTATCTCATTTCAGTAGATCTAAGGGCCGCATGCAAATACATTAGTCTCTACTCAAATTACTTCCAATCACTGGTGAGCTGACTTTCCGTGAGCAAGTGCAAAGATCGAATTAGTTACCCACTAACTGGTCATGCATGAAAGTCGTCGTTTTCGTAATATTGGCAAGAAATTACCCAGAATTCTCAGCGATAAAACCACTTCCATTATTTTCGTCAGCTAGAGGAATGCATTTACGCTTGCATCCCACAAATAATACCGTATACGATGTCTGCGTCGCACAATATTACGCCGGTTCTCCTGTTCTTCCAGTTGAATTCTTTGGTAGACTCTATTAAATTCCTCTTCTCCGCATATACCAAAAACATGATTGAAGTCTTCCAAGGTCCGACATCTTGGATAAAGCGGCAAGGTTTCAAACTACATCAGTTCCCATCGGGTTGCTCACGATTCGTTTCTCTGCTAAGTCACCTCGCCAGGTAGCTTAGGAATTTCAACAATTATTATCGCATGAACAGATTAATGTATTTGGATGCAACTTTCTCAGCAGAGTACATGTTGAGAACGACTTTTATGGTCTAATGCGTTCATAGATTCGAGCCTAAGTCTCTGTATATATTTCCTTTATAAGGAGTTACTATACCAAGTTGATTTTTGAATCGGCAGAAATTATTTAAATTTGTGTCAAATTTTACAACAGCATATAATAGATAATAACTTACAATTGTGCATGGTTTTTTTTCACTATGGTCAGACATATTTAAATAAGCTGGTATAAGAAACTGAATTTCTCCAATTTAAGGGTTAACAAAGACAAGATATATTCTGAAATATTCTGTAGACATGTAAATTGCTCAATAAATTGATTTACTGAAGAATGTACTTAGTTTATGCAATTTCTGCATGATGGGCTTTTTCAACTTACATTTTATGCCATAGTAAGCTTCCCAAGTGACCCATTACCAAATATTTACAATACAAATAAAATACAAACAGTAGCATTGTATAACATTCAATTCCTTATCAGCCTAGGTCTGATTCATGATTAGATTAGTTAACTGATTGTGCTTCCCCTCCTCATGTGTATGAATACAGGAGTAGAGGTCTTATTTACATAAAAATTACTATTTTTCAATAAAGACATACATAAGCTTCTCAGCAACCTCTAAATTCTAGGTAATTTAGCTTAGAAATGATTAAGATTATATTCAGGAGGTTCAGGTTTCAATTTCATTCTCAACTAATCATACTGGAGGTTCTTTCATGGCTTTCCTCGGTCATCAAGGTAAATGTTTGATGTTGTAGCTGAGCGATCTATGAATCATGCCTAGGCAAGAACTTGTAGCACATGCACTTGTTTGAGTTCCCATAAGAGAAGAAATTTTCTCATGTAATTTTGGCTAGTATGGGACCAGTGCAGAGGAGGGCTGGAAGATCAAGAGTTCAAGTCCAACGGAGTCAGGATTTTGAATCTGACCCAAATCTTCTGGCGGCACAATGGTCCTGGGATCCACCCAGCCTCTAATTGAAATGAGTACCAGATCATTATTCTTGAGGTAAAGGCAGCTGTCATGCAGGGCTGATAATCTAACTGACATAAAGTGCCAATTGTCTAGAAAAGTGGGAGTCTTATCCTCCTACTGTTCTAAGTTCCTCCTAAGGCCTACAGAGAGATCATTTTCCTTTTACTTATGGAACCAGTGCCCTCCCAGCATCATGAGAAATTTGGATTCAAACCCAGTCAGGGTCAATGGAATTTTTACGATGAAAAAATCCAAGTGACAAGCCCTCTGGAATAAATTTTAAGGCTTGGGTCCTATGTCTGAAAATTTTCCAACTCATAAAAAATCCTCAAGCCTAAATAAATGCCTCTGAACAAAATTTAACTGGCCTTCTCCATCCAAGTAATACATTATTTGCCTACGTGTTTCTTTGAGAAAATGAGCAAATCATTGCCAATTGCTGACATCTGATGGGAAATAAGTGTAACTAATTGGCTTGGTTTAATAACTTCCCCACTAGAGCAGCCTTGCTTGCCCATGTAGGTATGTACACTAGGCCATAGGTAGTGGCTCCAAGTTGAGAAAACCAGCTATGATGCCTGTGAGAGCCAACATGCTGACCACATGTCATCCCTATATTGACCACCTCTATAAATGGCAAGGCCAGAAGTTGAATGGTAGCCAGGGATCTAGTTTATGAAGGTATATGCATTACCATGAGATATTTCATCATTTGAAGAGCATATGTAGTATATTGGTTGGTGTCTCTTTACTGTGATCTGAGGGATAGTTTGATTCCCAATTAATTGTAGAATTTTTTTTTTTCACAATGAGGTCCATTTATCTTCATGTAAACAAGAGCCTTGTACGCCAATTGTTCTACTGTAATGGCATATTCTTATATATACTCCCTTGCACACTGGACATGAGTTCTTAGTTGGGCCCTAAAAGTGGTATTGAGATGATGGCCGTAATAGTTTTCCAGGGCCCCTATGATGTCCTCTGCTGGTCCATGAAGTGAAGCAATCAGTTGCATTATCTTTTCTTCTCTGACTTCCATCTACTGTGGGCACAAATGGTCTCAATTGGCATTTAAAAATGTCCCATGATATCAAGCCATCCAATTTTGGCATCTTGATGCGAAGCTGTTTTTGGCACTGCATGTCGGCAGCCTTGTCAAGGTTCAGACTTTAGTGATGAATAACTCTATAGCTTCACCATAGTGCGGCAAACTTCATTAGTCATTAAACTGATGACATGTTTCTCTTGATGATGTAACCTGTATTCCATCTCCCCTCTTATATCACATATTTAGTCATATAATCTAGAGATGTCACTTTTTAGATCTTGTTTTATGGATCTAAATTCTTCTTTCATGTCATCACTTTTATTTAACTTGTCTTGTGTTTGTTGGTTTTGTTTCATCAATTCTTCATTTGATGTACTAGTCTGTTTTAATCTAGTCTCTTCATTTTAGTTTAATAATCCTTGTTTTGAATCTCTATTTCCTGTATAATTTCCAACAGTAAATATTATTATGCTTCCATTTTTATGGTATTGACATGCTGGATTCTTTAACAATTTATTCAGAGATCACTACTTCTGACACCAATTATAACTTTCTAGGGTGGATGACCTTATTACCTATAACTCTTAATAATGTCCATTAGTTCCACTAAAATTTTTATAATCTTCCTTTTTTTTTTTTAATTTAAATAACTGTTCTTTATAATTCTTACTTACTTTATAAGTTCTTTATTCTTTATTGTTCACTAATGTCTCTGTCTTAATTGAAGTACCTCAATTCTCATTAACACTGCAATAGTCTTCTCATAAATTTAATAATCACTGTTACTGCGACACAATTTGTGTTGGAGAGTAGCAGTTGTTCCAGTCTGAGCGTATAATTTTTCTCTTCAAATATGATTTATCCATTATTGAGATGTATGAAATGAATAATAAAAATATTGAAAGAAACCTGGTTTTTTAATGTAATGTTAAATTCCCAAATAAATGTCTTCCTAATAAAGAAACTGTCATTTGCAAAGATACAAGCAAAGGGTTCAGAGCATTTGGTGTGTAGGAATTGACAATGTATATAAGAGAAAAATTTGCATTTAGATTGGAACTCGCCCAAATGGATCAGTCGGGAGAGCATGGCCTAAAAAGCCATAGGTCCTGGGTTCGAGTCACAGTCTGAGTGTATAATTTTTCTCTTCAAATACAATTTGTGTAATTCAACTTCATACAACAACACTTCACTCATTGATTCTAAATCACACTATAACTCTGTAACTCTCTCTTCATTCGCTGAGTTCTACATCATAATTAAACTAACTACTACTTGCGGTCCCTGGTTCTGTTTATATATATATATATTATACAGCTAGGAAGGGTGCAGTGGAATATTCCCAAAAGCTCCAGAGATGCAACTTGAACTTACTAGAAGCTCCATTCAGATGCTACTGAAAGCCACGCTGTGGGAGCTGCCAGCTCCCCACCTCTCAAAAAATCTTCCTCAGGTACACTGGAACGCTCACTGCAATCCCCAACTGTCTCTCCACCTCTTGAATAGCCACATCTCAGACCCAATCAGCCTGCCCATCACATGGAAGTCCAAAAAATTCACGAAAAACGAACACCAGCATATTGTGCCTTCTCCCCCCAAATACATCCGGACTTTTTGCCCCTGGCATCAGTATGTCCTATGACAATATTATAATTTTTTACTATTATGATTATTCAATGCATATCAGAACAAGGTATGCAATATAGAAATAAGTTAAAGTATCCAATGTCATATATATGAATATGAAAGTTTTCTTGGGTTTTCCGCATCTTGGATTCAAGTTCGGAAACGGACCACAGTGAAAACTCTATGTATTTTATTATAAAATACCTAAACCTGTGACTCAAACCTATCATTCCTTGATAATGGCATATGGGATCATGCCGAAACGTTGGAATCAGTGGCCAGAGGCCAAACTTGAATCCAAGACGTGGAAAACCCAAGAAAACTTTCATATTCATACTTATATCCGTGAATATCTGCAATATAATATATATATATATATATATATATACATAAAACAAATTGTTTTGTTGAAGAGAAACCTTTGTTTTAAAAAATCTCTATTTGAAATAATAATAATAATTATTATAATCATCATAATTATTAATTTTTTCAGTCACAAGGCTTCTGGATTCAGTTTGTAACATCCTATTATTCCTTCATTCAGAAGTCTGGAATTATAAATAGATATCTCACATCTGAAAATGAAGAGTGCGAAGAAGCTTTTATTAATATGTTGAATATGGTTACAATTAAAAACAGGTAAGAATTTGAAATTATATTGGTTAAATTAATTTTTTTTAATCATCCTGTGAATTGGAACTATAAATCCGAGTCAAAATAAGCATCATTAAACTTTTGATGAAATATATTAAATACTTTTTTAAAAATGCTTTCAAAATTTTGATCGAGAAACCTTGGAGAAATATCACTAGGAATGTTCGGGCATAGGAGCAAGGATAATATTCACATGGAACATATAAAATGGTTATCAGTGATATGAAATTGATTCAGTTGACTGAGGAAAGGGACAAATGGAAGGCCTTAGTGAATGCAGCATTGAATCTATGGGTTCTATGAGACATAGTTAATTAGCCAAGTGCAGAGTTTGGTTTAGTTCTTATTAAAAAAAAGCAGTATATTATAAATTTTGAGATGAGAATAAAGTAATTTATATAACAGAAATTGTTTTCACAATATTTAGAGATAGGATAATTAGAATTTTAGAATTGAATCCAACAATTAGAGAATAACCATATGACAAGAAATTCAAGTAATATGGGGGAAATGTCATTATTGTGTGTTATTTGAGATTAGAATTATAGTTTCATGCTATTTGCTTTAATGACTCAATCAGTTTCATGATTCTTTTTTTTTTTATATATATATTAAATTTGGGAATTTTTAACATTATGAGGTTCAATTAATAAGAATTAAATGAATCGTGATTTCTTCATACCTCATACTTCTATGTTTTTTTTTAAACACAGCACTGCAGTATCGGCGACCCATTGTCGTCATCGTCAGCTGTTTTCACGACTGTCAATTCTGAAGGAATTACTCTCCTTCAAAAGAACACCAGATGGCAGTTTGGATGATTACCAGCAGAAGAAAGAATTGACAGTCGTGAAAACAGCTGACGATGACGACAATGGGTCGCCGATACTGTAGTTACTCTCCTTCAAAAGAACACCAGATGGCAGTTTGGATGATAACCGGCAGAAGAAAGAATTGACAGTCGTGAAAACAGCTGACGATGATGACAATGGGTCGCCGATACTGCAGTGCTGTGTTTAAAAAAACATAGAAGTATGAGGTAAGAAGAAATCACAATTCAATTAATTCTTATTCATGATTCTTTCAATTTTCAGATTTACAGAGTTTGCACCGTTGGTAGAATCACTAAAAAATCTTCATGTAATAGCTGATTCATTTAATGGTTAGTAGATTATTTTATTCCTTATTGTTACCGGTACTACAGGCTAATTGTGTGAGCCTAGAGTTCTTATTATAGTCTCAATATGGTGGTTGTCCAGTGGCTCGCTTGGTTTCCCCGCAGCTGTTATATGTAATTAAATACAAAGATACCGACTACCACATGTTAATCATTGTCAAGCATTGTCACGTGGTACCTGCTTTTATATAACTGACAACCATCATAGTGAGGCAATAATAAGTCTTTTTCTTATGCTTTTACTTTCAAATTTGCAAAATTATCTTATATGTTGAAGTGTGTAAAAAAAGTTTCTTTTTGTAACATTTAAATGCATATTTCACTATTAATGCATAATTAATCACATTTTTCTACACAGGAGTAATTTTGGATGTAGTTATCAGGAGAGCAAAGGATTGGGCAAATTTTGGACAGGTATGTTGAATTTTTACAGTATATTAGAATTAGTCAACTTTTATAAGATTCATGATATGTTCCGTTGAGGTATTATTCAAAATTAAAGTATAAAATTATGGAATATTTACCTAAAAGGTCCGTCTCAACCTTATTAGTTATTTATCTGTAGCGCTTTCGGGACTAATCCCATCATCAGCAGGATTCAAAATTGGTGTTTCACTGAAGATCTGGTAGAGGGGGTTACACGTACTGGGTTCATTTTCGTTTATCAGATGGTCATTGTTGTTAACTGCTTTCAAAATTTCCATCTCCTCGAGTGCGTTTACCTTCACTGAATTATTTTCTCTGTGCATTACTGTCAGGGGGTTTTCAATATCTAACATACGATGTCCTTCATGGATAACACGTTTTGCATAGCTTGTTTTTCCTTCTGCGTGAATAAAGTAAATAAACTCAGAAGGAAAATCAAGCTCTGCAAAACACATTATCCATGAAGGACATCGTATGTTAGATATTGAAAACATCCTGACAGTAATGCACAGAGAAAACAATCCAGTGAAGGTGAATGTACTCGAGGAGATGGAAATTTAGAAAGCAGTTAACAACAACGACCATCTCATAAACAAAAACAAACCCAGTACGTGTAACCCCCCTCTACCTGATCTTCAATGAAACACCAGTTTTGAATCCTGCTGATGATGGGACTAGTCTCAAAAGCTCTACAGATAAATAACTAATAAAGTTGAGTTTATTTACTTTATTCATGGTAGCTTTTCATGGCAATTTTGGTATTATTTCAGTGTTTTGTCCATCTGTAACCCTTTTGCATAACAACTTTTTGGTCACATTATATTACATTTTGAGATCCCCTAAAACAAAAAAGCCCTGAACTCACTCTATGGATTATGGACTTCATAAGTTCATGCTGCATTTACGAAGGTCTTCCATGGGTCCTTCTCCTCAGCCAACTAAATTTAGTCTGATATCTAGTCCCATAAGATCAATCTCAGTTTTATCCTCTTTTATGCCTAGACTTTCCTAAGGTTCTTGATCCCGAAAGTGTGTCACCAGAACGTTCAAAAAATCACTAGCTGTCACTTAGCCAAACTATATTACAAATCTGATTTTCCTGAACAAATATCAGATCTAATATCTTTCTAATTCACTAGTTACTGATTTTTAATATCCTTGTCCTATATAGACTCTTAATAATTGAATTATTGAATTTCAAGGTACACATTCTTTTGTTGTTTCTGAGGTCTTTTGATAGGAAGTAACAATATTAGATATTTTTATACAAAAATTAAATTTATTTTTACATCTCATCTCCTCTTGTTGATGCTTTCCTCCTGTGAAACTGGATGTCGAAAGACACAGTCGGCTTTCTTTCCAGCCAAAAACCAGACTACTTGATATGACCAACTGGAAAGCCTTCTTATATCCTCTCCCTCTGATGTTGGGCAGACTAACTTCACAATCAAATTCTTCTCCCCAAGAACTTAAACATTTATTTTCATATCTCTAATACTATTATGCATTACAGGGACTTGTTTTCCCAACTTCTCTAAAATAAAAAGTCAAACTGAAAATACATAAAACTGTTATTCTTCCAGTTACATTATATAGTTGAGAAGTAGGGACTCACACTTCAAGAGAGGAGAAAATATTAACGAGTATTTGAGAATAAATTGCTTAGGAACATTTCTGGACCAAAGAGAGATGAATAGATAGGTGAATGGAGAAGACTACATAACAATGAGTTACATGTTCTTTATGGGAAAACCATATTTAATAAGAACAGTTAAATCTCATAGACTGAAGTGCTAAGGCATATGGCACAAATTGGGAATGAAAGAAGAGCATGGAATCTCCTTGTAGGAAAACCAGAGGGAAACCACTCAGTAGGTGGGCAGGCCAAGTAATGAGGTGGGGAATAGCTTTAACCTTGAATTAAGGTAAGTAAATTATGCAGGGATGATGAAAAAATATTAGCTCAGGTAGGGTTGTATTGGAGAGCTTACACCTGGATAATCATGAACCTAGGTGTTCAATAGTGCCAGTGAGTGAGTTTCTATTTTCCTGAATGTAGATATTCTCCCAAACTGTGAGTTCTGTTAGTGTTTCCAGTTGTTTTAACAATTTTGATGTCCTCACAGTTTCATAATTTTCTGTCCACACATGAACTCTATAGCTGCTCATGTGTGCTCAGAATATCATGGAATTGAAGAGAGATCAAAATTGCTAAAACAACTAGAAAGACCAGAAATTACTGTTTGGGAGAAGATCTAATTCAGAATAAGAGAGTTAAGATAATAACTTCTGAAGTTTCCAGGAAGAATGATTTAGTTATGAGGTTCATCTATCCAACACCAGAGGGAGAGCTTCCACCGGTCCTCTCAACAGACAATTTTTGGGATTAAATGGAGGAAATGCCCTTCAATACCTGTCCCAAATGAGAGGGTTATTGAATATTTATGATCAAATTATCAAACTTATTTATTTTGCCCTAGAACAACATACATTAATAAAATAATTCAAGTGAAGATTGAAGCTGTTCATTTTGCCACATTATTAGAATGTAGCAATTTATAATTTTAGTCAGCTGTGGTGGTCTAGTGACTATGTTCCTTGTTTATAGTTACAAGGGTTGCGGGTTCAAACCCAGCCATGTCAATAGATTTTTTTTAGGATGGAAAAGTCCAAGGAATGTGTCCTCCAGGAAGGAACATTGTTCCCAAGTCTGAAGATTTTCAGGCTCATAAGAGAAACTTAAGCCTGAAAAATAGGCCTTTAAGCAAAATTTACCTATCCTCATACATCCAAGTTTTACATTAGATGCCTATTAGATATGTCTCATTGGGTTGATATACTAACCACATGCACTCATGACATCTGTAGGGAAATAAGCATAACTAAATTAACTTGGTCTAGAGATTCCTAACAAAGGAGAGGTTATGGGTAGACTCAAATGGTCGTAAAAGCAAAAAGTAAGTAGTAGTAATTGATGATTTATGGTGTGCTAGTGAGAGAAATCAGGAAAACTTTAATCTAATATCCTAATATTTTGTGTGTTATTAGCCAATGAGTACATTCAAATTATATACACGATTTGCAAGTGCCATAATTATACTGTACATACGCTTTACATCTGCTCCTCGAGTAAGGGAACGAACACCACCTGCAAAATGGGAACCTCCATCCAATTGGTTTGAAAATGTAAATGGGCCAAGCAAATATGAGAAATACCTCTGGGAAAAATGGGGCACCAAGCTTTATCAGATTGTAAGAGTCAACAGGGCAGAAATATATCTGTTTGAGGTATGTATTGTAATATCCTAGTTAATATTAAGCAATTAAATGCCATTTATATATTAAATTTTGGGAATTTTTAACATTATGAGGTTCAGTTAATAAGAATTCAATGAATTGTGATTTCTTCTTACCTCATACTTCTATGTTTTTTTTAACACAGCACTGCAGTATCGGCAACCCATTGTCACCAATGTCAGCTGTTTTTTTCAGTCGTGAAAACAGCTGACGATGGTGACAATGGGTTGCCGATACTTCAGTGCTGTGTTTAAAAAACCTAGAAGTATGAGGTAAGAAGAAATCACAATTCATTTAATTCTAATTAAATGCCTTGCTTGCTCAGATAGTATTAAAACTACTTCTTGACCAGTGGTTCAGACTTGCTAACAAGGTAGCTGTTTTAATATAAATATTTTTCAATCTTCAATTGGAAATATTGTAATATACAAATAAGGATTTATTTATTGTTTGTAGGAAATAACACTATGAGGTGTCTGTTAATTATTATGTTAGTTATTTTGACTGGGGCACACCGTAGCATAGTGGTTAAGGCAGTGCACTACAAACCGAAAGGTTGAGGGTTTGAGTCCCGGTGGGGTCAGGATTTTTAAACTGACCCAAACCTTCTGGTGGCACCATATACCCTGGGGTTGACTCAGCCTCTAATGAAAATGATTACCAGGTACTTGTTCTGGGGGTAAAGACGGCCGGCACGTAGGGCTGACATCAAGTGCCGATTGTCTAGAAAAAGTGGGAGCCTTAACCTCCCAATACCCCAAGGGTCTTCTATGGCCTGTAGTGGGATCACTTTACCTTCAGTTATTTTGACTATAGTTTCATTGCTTCTATGTGACATTGTTGGTACATTCTAACTGTTATTTTTGCAGTTGTCATCCATAGGTTGATTTTTACTCCCTCTGTTGACTGACCAATGAACTGCCAAATCCAAAGAGGGGAAAAAAAAATTATTTGGCAGTTCATCTGTCAGCCAACAGAGGGAATAGAAATCAACCCACAGGATGGCAACTGCAAAAAACAACAGTTAGAGTACATCGACAATGTCACATAGAAGCAAGGAAACTATAATCTGCAGAATATAAAAAAAAATATGAGGTGAGTCAAAATAACTAACTTATAATAAGAAATAAGGATATTGTAGTGCTCATCAACAATAGGTATTACCACCAGGTATCATCTTCTCCCTTTTTGCCAATACCATTCCTCCCATAAAACTCTATACGTATATAAATATATATATATATATATATATATATATATATACTGGAACATGCACTGAATTCATTTCTGTACACTGTGCTATACAGATCATCCTATGTAATGTAGTCTGTTGAATCAGTATGTAAATTTAAAATGCACAACATAAACATTATATGTATATAAATTAATATTGGGAAGTAAACATTATGAGGTTATATCATTAATAGTGAGTGGAGAACATATTTTAATCGACTCACCTCATACATTTTCAAACTTCTTTGATACCGATGGTTTCAGACAATATCATGTCCTTCTTCAGTCATGGTTTCCACTGATGAAATTCCGTGATTGTTGAAGTGATGTCACTAAAGAAATCAACAATCATGGAATTTCATCAGTGGAAGCCATGACTGAAGAAGGCCATGATATTGTCTGAAACCGTCGGTATCAAAGAAGTTTGAAAATGTATGAGGTGAGTCGATTAAAATATGTTCTCCACTCACTATTAAACATTATCTATTTGTTTAACATATGGTCAGAGTAAAATTTAAAATCACACTTCACAAATCTCGTGTTTTCACAATACTAGGTTTCAAATGGAATCCCGTCCATCTTCAGTCAAATCTCTGACTGCAGATGGATGGGATTCCGTTCGATACCTGGTATCATAAAAAACACGAGATTTGTAAGGTGAGATTTTAAATATTACTCAGACCATATTGTTAAATGAATATCACCTCATAATGTTTATTTACTTACCAACATTAATTTTAAATTAGAAATCATATGTTTGCTTAGTGAGGAAGTTAAGCATGAGAAATACAAAGGGTTAGCATTAGATACACACAAAATGTTAAGGATTTGGTATGCAAATATTAATAATGCAAAACCAAATGGCAAAAAAAAATTAGTATAGGCCTAGAACTTCTGAAAAAATCTGCAGTAAAAACTTTCAGATTATGTAGAGGTCATAATTGTATCTACAACCATCTGTTTAAAATTGATATGGCTGAATCTTCTGCTTGCTCTTTCTGTAACTTAATGTGTAGACATCATTTTATTTAATGATGGTCTTTAACAGCTGAGGTTATTAGATCACAATTCAAATCTGGGTATGAAAGGGCCAACAAACTTGCTCAGAAATCTTCTATTCACACTCTGATATGATACTCAAACTTTAAGTTTTCTCCTAAAGGAATCTATGTTCAAGATTTTATGCCTTGAAAAATGTATCAACCAGGTTTGAACCTTTAAACCAGAGTCGAGTATGGGAACAACTAGTATGTCAGGATCAATGTAATCTTAATGAAGATATGAAGCAAAATCTGTCTTACTTCATACAATTTTCAAATCTTCCTTCTAAATGTTGGCGTGCAAAAGAGCAAATGGCAGCATCACCAGCTGCTTAACATTGGATCCAACCAACATTGGATTTTATGACAATAATCTTTAACACATGTGACCATGATAAATAGTTTTCTGTTAATATTAATATTTGCTGTACATTATATACATATTGGATTGACCACTGGCTAAGAAGAAACTGCCTGCTGATGGATGGCCTAGAAGGAATGGTCAATGGAAAGAAGGTTAGAGGCAGAAAAAGACCTCAGATGATAGACAGTATTAAAATAAATGATTTGTATGCGGATACAAAAAGGAAGGCTGAGTTAAGAAAAGAGTGGAGAATGCTGAGTTTGCAGTGAAAGACCAGAACACTATGTATGTATATACTTACAAGACTTGCAAACTAGTTCCAGTGGACTAGTGGTTACTATGCTTGCTTCCAATCCTGAGATTCGCCTGTACAAACCCAGCTGGGTATTCATTCTTTTTTTTTTCAGGCTTTAAAATTCCTAATTCAATTAAGTCACTGCAGGTAGTGTTCAATCGATTAGTGGAATTGGCTTGAAATAATGGACCTTGCCCTTAACAGATCTAAGACCATATAAATGATCTTTAAGAGAGGAGACAAACAAGTAATAACCGACATCATCTACCTAAAAGATCAACCACTGACCAAAGAGAGGAGTTTTAAGTACTTAGGGATAATGCCAACCTCAATAAACAATCTACACACTCCACATAAAAGACAGAATGCCAGCCTTAATAAGAGTTATGAACGACATCAAACACGTGTCAAAGATCTCCCTGCAAACAGCTAAATCCCTCATCATGTAATTAATGATGCATATGAATGGATTAACAAGATTCTCTCTATCCCTAACTTCTAATTAATAAAGATACTGCCAATGATCACTTATGGGCTTAACTCCACCTGGCAGTACTTCACAACAAGCAGCCTAAAAGATCTGGAAAGGGTAAAAATGATGTTCCCAAAATGTGCATTATGTCTCTCCAAGTTTTCATCAACATATCTTTGTATACAAGCTAAGCCATGCTGCTGGTAGATCTGAGACTAGTGTCAACTACACTAGTGTACAGAGTTGTGTCGTCACTAAATTAACCTTTTTTTATATAGGAATTATCACTGTGAGGTTCAATTCAATATTAAATTAAAAGATTCTTACCTCTCCTCACATTATTCTGTTAAGTAGATCGCGATTTCAGGCCTATAGCAGGCCCATCTTCAGTACACTGTTGTTGACCGGTGTTATGTCGCTCGGAAGAACCACTTCTTCTTCCCTCTGTTGGTGGACCGATGAACCTCTTGATAAGGTCAAAATTTGCGGGAACTTCGAAGTTCATAAGTTTTCCTTTGTTTTTCTGAATGTGGATCTTTTCCCAAACTGTAAGTTCCTTAGGTGTCTCTATTTGTTTAATTAGACTAGCTTTTGATTCAATTCGATGTTTTTCGTACCAAGCATGAGCAGCTACTGCTGACTTTTCCAATTCTCCATTTTTGACATTTCTAAGATGTTCCTTCACCCTTGTTTTCAAATTTCTTTTCGTTTTTTCCTATATAAATTTTGTCACAATCTTTACATTTGATCTGATAAATTCCTGATTTATTTTCTTCTTCAATTTTTTCATTTTTGTTGGTTTTAATTATCCTATTAAGGCTGTATTCATTCTTAGGTGCTAATCTTATATTAAACTTATTGAAAATTTTTTGAAATTTGTAGTGTTTCAATGGATGGTAAGTGAATTTCTTGAATTTTATTTTTTCTGTTTGTTTTATCAGTGTGCTTTCATTAATTAATTTTTGTCTTTTGAATTTATTTATTTTCCTGTGTACCATGCTTTCATCATAACCATTATCTGTTGCCACATTAATTATGTGTTCTTTTTCTCTTTTATAGTTTTCTGGGCTCATAGGAATATTTACTAATCTGTATGCTAAGCTATTGAACACTGCCTCTTTGTGAGCAAAATGGTTGAAACCCGAAGCTTTAATATAGTTGTCTATATGAGTATTCTTTCTATATATTCCAAATTCTATCCTGTTTTCTTTGTTTCGTGTTAAATTAAGATCCAAAAATGGGATTTGTCTTTCAATCTCAGTTTCCATGGTGAATTTTATCGTTCTACTCTGGATGTTTGCTATTGTCAAACAGAAACAAATTGAGGATGCTTTGAAGCTTTTGAACATCCAGAGTAGAACGATAAAATTCACCATGGAAACTGAGATTGAAAGACAAATCCCATTTTTGGATCTTAATTTAACACGAAACAAAGAAAACAGGATAGAATTTGGAATATATAGAAAGAATACTCATATAGACAACTATATTAAAGCTTCGGGTTTCAACCATTTTGCTCACAAAGAGGCAGTGTTCAATAGCTTAGCATACAGATTAGTAAATATTCCTATGAGCCCAGAAAACTATAAAAGAGAAAAAGAACACATAATTAATGTGGCAACAGATAATGGTTATGATGAAAGCATGGTACACAGGAAAATAAATAAATTCAAAAGACAAAAATTAATTAATGAAAGCACACTGATAAAACAAACAGAAAAAATAAAATTCAAGAATATTCACTTACCATCCATTGAAACACTACAAATTTCAAAAAATTTTCAATAAGTTTAATATAAGATTAGCACCTAAGAATGAATACAGCCTTAATAGGATAATTAAAACCAACAAAAATGAAAAAATTGAAGAAGAAAATAAATCAGGAATTTATCAGATCAAATGTAAAGATTGTGACAAAATTTATATAGGAAAAACGAAAAGAAATTTGAAAACAAGGGTGAAGGAACATCTTAGAAATGTCAAAAATGGAGAATTGGAAAAGTCAGCAGTAGCTGCTCATGCTTGGTACGAAAAACATCGAATTGAATCAAAAGCTAGTCTAATTAAACAAATAGAGACACCTAAGGAACTTACAGTTTGGGAAAAGATCCACATTCAGAAAAACAAAGGAAAACTTATGAACTTCGAAGTTCCCGCAAATTTTGACCTTATCAAGAGGTTCATCGGTCCACCAACAGAGGGAAGAAGAAGTGGTTCTTCCGAGCGACATAACACCGGTCAACAACAGTGTACTGAAGATGGGCCTGCTATAGGCCTGAAATCGCGATCTACTTAACAGAATAATGTGAGGAGAGGTAAGAATCTTTTAATTTAATATTGTACAGAGTTGTCTTTACCAAACATCGGGGGAAGAACGTGGAAATATAAGCAGACTTCTATACTGCAGACACAATGATCAGAGATGATTGGAAGGATGTGGACTATGAGTTCAAGCACTACCATAGTGACCCAATCTACAATTCACACCAAAAGTTTTCACGAACCTAGTGTAGACTACTGTGCTGATTGTATGGAAAATACCACGTACTACATAAACCGAATAGAATCTTTAATAAAGTTCTCCAACAGTGAGAATTTGAACAATGTACGTTAATGTGCTTTCCTCCATTATTATTATTAAAAATCCTGACTAAGGCTTCCTTAAGCCATGAATCCCATGTGCATATTTATGACACATAAAAGAATCTGAAGCCTGAATCAAGAGGCCTCTGATCAAAATTTGTTGGCTTTTTCATGCCCAGATTTGAATTGCTATGGTAATTACCTTAGCTTAAAGAACATAATTGAATAAAATGCTACTAATTAAACATTGCTTTCTTGACTATTGTTGTTTAGGCTGTTTAGAATTGTTCCCTTTTCTGCTATTTAAGTAATATATTAAGTTTTCTCATTATGAATTTGATATTCTTGTAGATCTATATAATAAATTAATGAGTCATTTTAACATCTTACCTCATATTTCATGTTTTTCAAACACGGTAACTATAGTTTTCAAATGATCTTGTCATTCATTTTCAACCGCCACTATATAAGCTTAATTATTTTCAGGAACGACAATATTCTAGTAATTCTGCATCAAGTAGTCAACGTGGAAAAACCAAGCCAAATGAACATGCAAATGAAAGAAATCAGAATAGAGCTCCGTCAAATCAGAATAATTATGGAGGTAACCACTCAAACAGAAATAGAAACAAAAAAAGAAAGGGGAGAAGGAAAGGAAGAAGTAGGCAGAATAAAGTTCAGCAATCAAAGAAAAATATTGACGTTGATTTATCAACAGATTCAGAAGGGAGAGAGAAGGCTGGTACTTCTAGCATTGAAGGTAATTATGTAAATGGAGAATTGATCGCTGTTAAAAACAGTTTTGAAATAGATGTTTCAGAATCTAAAGAAGGCTGCGAATATTTGAGACCGTCTTCCAATGATAATGACAAAAATAAGGAAACTGATGAGTTTTCAGATGTAGGTACATCCAATAAAAAACATAAAATGAAAAATGAGAAGCCAGGTACCTTGAAGTATGATGAAACTTCCAATTCGAGAAGTGATAAAAAAGAAGCCAAATCATTTGAAAATGTTGAAAAGCAAAGTTCTAAAATTGAAAAGAATCAAACAAAAATTGATGATGAAAGTAAGATAAAAAATAGTACAAAAGATTCATTCAGATATGACAGAATGTTCCAGTTTGGCAAAAATAAAAATGAAAATAAATTTCATGCTAGTAAAGCACAGGACGAAGCTATAGAAAATAGTACTTCAAAGAATAACTTTAGAATTGATGAAGATGCAAATGTAAATCAGAAAGGAAAAAATGTACCCAAATCATCTGTAAAAACTAATGTTGAAAAAAATAAAGAAACAAATACTAGCTTTAAATATGATAAACTTTTCAATTTTAGCAGACAAGATGACACAAGTAAGAAGGCAACATCTGAGGGAAATAAGATGGCAGAAAATAAAAATGTGCCAAAAAAACAAAATGAAGCTTCATTTAAAAACAAGAAAGAAGATTCTAGTAACACTGATTTCAGATATGATAGACTTTTCACTTTTGGAGGAAAAAATAAAGAAAATAAGAATGAAGATGTAAATTCAAAATCTCATGATAATGTAAACATTGAGAATGATTCTGCCACAAAGCCTAAAAACAAAACTCAACAATCTTCTTCAGAACAGTCAAAGAAAACAAAAAATACTGATTCTTTCATGTATGACAGGCTGTTTAAATTCAGCACAAAAAAGAATGATTCAAGCTCTACTCAGAATTTTGATGATAGTAATTCTTCTGATGAAGAAGATGGTCCATATTATACTTGTCATTCTGATAGTGATGAAGATAATATACCATTTTTCCAAGAAGCATTTATAGGTTAGTAAAAATTATGTCATTTTATTAATTATAATATTATTAAATTAATTTTATTATCATTTATCGTATTTCCACTTGATTTCAAGAACTAATATAAAATATATTGACATTTTTAAAATCATTTTTATTATAAGTTGCAAAATAGAAGGAACAAATATTCAGTGACCCAATATTATCAGTGAGACCAGCCTTATGGCTGTGAGGTTCTGACTACTATTTATGATGTTTCAAGTTTGATTCTTGGTAAGACCCCAGAAATTTTTCCTTAACCTTTTGACCGCCGAGTTTCCCTTTTGCCAGCTGGGCTGTGGGTGCCAGGATTTTTAAATTTAAATTACTACACCATACAAATAATATAACACCATACTATATAATATAAACCTATATAAAGTATAATTAACTGTCTACATGCCATGCCAAATTGAATTTAAACTCACTAGTATACATTTATTTGAAGGTTAGGTGGTGTTGCTTCCACTGTAAAGATCCCAGGTTCGAATTCAGCATGGTGTCTTTATTGAATTTTGTTATCACTATCACTGAAACATTTATCCTATTGAATAATTTTGATGGCATTATCACTAAACACTTATAATATTAAATATTGTTGAACATTTTTTATTGTCCTGGGTTCGAATCAATTCCAGTCAAACAGCTGTTTTGTGCCTCGTGTTTCGTCTGGTGCAACATGCCCACCACTGTCACTCACACCCTGTTCATTTAGGTCTACATCACTTGCTTTACTATTTACAGGCTTAGATTGTAATAATATTTTCTTAGAAACAGGACTACTATCACATTCGTCAAACGAATAACCATTTGATGAACTGTAACTGTCACTCTCATCTTATGATAAAACTGACACAATAAACTCGCGTATTGTATTTTCGTCAACTTCGAGACTGTGTTTCACAGCACAACCTACCCCTTGGCCAACTAAAGTAAAATAAATAAAGACAAATTCCTGAAATTGCAATATTCCATAGCCAAAAAAAAAAAAAATATTGTACACCCTCCTTTATAAAACCCATTTACAAGCAGCCTGTACCATTACTCTGTAAGGGATGTGCAAAGTATTGCTAAGAAAGGATGTACAAACACAGAACGAAAAATAATTTTAGTTTATTGAAGTAAAAACTTCAGGAAAAAAATATTTAAAATAATAAGACTGAAAACCGGAGCTTGCTGGGCATGACGTACCGCTGTACACACAGTTTCACCAGTGCATGGGCATACAAAAGATTAAAGAGAATTATTCGTATGGATGCCCATAGTCTGTAATTTAGGTTTAAGGAATCTCCTGGTGCTTCATTATTGCCCATAATATTATTGAGATGTCTGCTGTGGTGGTCTTGTGGTTATGTTTCTTGAGGGTGAGGGTTCAAAACTGGCCGGGGTTGATTGATTTTAGGATGGAAAAATCAATGGGACATGTCCTCCAGCAGAGACTTTTTTAAGTTGTGGGTCCCAAGTCTGAAGATTTTCAGGCTTGTAAAAGAATATCAAACCTGAATCAAAAGGCCTTTGTGCAAAATTTAACAAATCTGCCTCCATCCAAGTCGTACCCTTGTTTCCAACTAGATGTCTCATTGAGGTGATGTACTAACCACATGATGTCACTCTCTGGCATCTATAGGGAAATAAGCAAACCTAAATTAGTCTGGTTTAGAAACTTCCCACTAGAGGAGCACCCATGTTCCAACCAGGACTAATTAAATATCATTGGTGTAACAACTTTGCTTTTCAGGTGCCTTGACCTCAGAAGTGGGTTATAATTCTGCCAATGTCAGGAGAGAAAGCTAAAAATGTTGTAAGACAACCTGGTACCATAGGAAAAAAAAAATACACAAATCTATACAAACAAGGTCCTGCATCATAGCTAAGCATTTTAACCCTTAGAAGACTAGGGGGACAAATTTGTCCATACAATGCAAAGCCCCAAAAGACTTAGTGGACATATTTGTCCGTGATATGATTTTTTTTTTTAAATATTAAAAAATCCAAAAAATAAATTTCAGGGATGTTATCAGTCGTTCAAACTTATTGTGTTATAGTTCAGGTATCCACAGAAAAAAAAAACACAGACAGGTGGCACCTTTTTCACCCCTAATTTTATTTTTGAAGTGTAATGCAGTAACATAGTAAATTCCTCACTACACATTATTAAAAAAATATATATTTAATAAAGCTACTTACGTTATTTTGGTGGATTCATAATGCAGGATGTCTTCATCGATAATTTAGAACTGCCCTTGAAAACCCCGATATAGACAACCCTACACTGCATTTTTAACACTTTGTAAATGGCACCGCTTTTTATCTCGGTCGTAACACACTGTATAATTAAATCTGATTGTATAAATTGTAGGCCAATGTTGTTTATCCCTTTCTTCTAAACAAGAAACCCTAGAAGATATGTCAAGGTCATTCTACACGTCGTTAGGGGTGGGTGTGTGGGCAAGTCTGAAGTTTCGATGTGTCACTCTTGCATGCACCGCATGATGTCAATAAAATGTAACTGTTCAGATTAGTCAAGACAGTAAGGTGAAAAAAAATCATTAGTCCAATTTCATTGTTCATCTACTGATAGAATAACTAAGCCATTTTTTTAGACCTGTCAAGACAGACCAGATAAAGTTTTCTATTATTTTTTGGCTTCAGAATATTTCCATGAGCATCCCAAAAATATTTGTGTCGAGTCACATGTTTCCTCATGCAAGTAAATAATGCGATCTCATTTTACAATAAAAACAGAACTCCACGTGGAGAAAAATAACTCTAATCCTTTCAACACTCTACACTAAACTGTGTGTTTGTATATTTGAAGACTGGTATGAGACGTGCTTCAAAACAGTGGTGTGCTGACCTGCAGAGTTTTCCCTATGAGGCAGCAAGCATGCTGTCTCGAATTTTGCTTTCTAAGCGTGATAAATATTATCAACATATACACACATGTTCCATTCCGTCTTAGGAATTTCTTAGGATATATGAAGCAGTACAGTCACCTTCATATGGCAAACTGAGACCTTTGTATTATCAAGCCAAAAAAAAATAGACCTCGTCTGGGAAAAAATTAATTTATAACAAAATTGTCTATTATACGTAAAAATAAATCATGCAGTTGAATAATATACTCTCTTCTGAATAGAATAAAAGTTGTTTTATATTTCTATCTCTAACAGTTTTTCATAAAAAAATTTTTTTGTTCGTATATGCGCTCTAGTGTGGATTTAATCACACTTGGGGCATTTAAATTCCGGCCAGCAGCACAGCGGGGAATTTAAATATCCAGGCACTTAAAGGTTAAGGCATTATGCCTTATTGGGGCATTTAAATTCCGGCCAGCAGCACAGCGGGGAATTTAAATATCCAGGCACTTAAAGGTTAAGGCATTATGCCTTATTGCAGAGCTATTGGACTTGTACTGGTTCGAGTTCACATGAGGGAAGACATTTTCTCATGGATTTTTGGCCAATATGGGACTAAAGTCCATACATCATCATAAGGAATTTGGGTAGGTACAGTAAGTAGCAGTTCCAACGGCTGGGGGACCAGACATGCTAATAATGTGCCACCTCTATATTGGCTGGATGATTGTCCACCTATTTAATACATGTAAGTGAGCCAGCAGCCAGGATCTGCTAGACCTATGATATCATGGAGAATTATGTACAAACAATGCATCAATAACCAACAAATACTGAAGGTCTACCATTGTGTTTACATATTATAAATAGAATGTATTCCTTGCGCAGCACTATACTATTTCCAAGCTAAGTTCCAATTGTACTATAAACAAACTTGCATAAGATATTCCTTCTCCCACTCCCGTCTATTGGGGGAACTGTGGTGCTACTTTATTTGCAATATGACTGAATTGAGTATGGAACTGTCATCGACAGAAACATTTTACTTAAGCAACATCATATTTTACAGGAAATAAGACTAAATACTAGGTAAGATGGTACCAATAATTTAGGATCTTCCTCCATTTCTTATATATTTATGACAAAAAATTATATATCCAGCCATAGTAATTCTGCCAGAAGGCAGGTCTTTCACTGCAACTTTACTAGGGAATTATAGGTGTGATAGCTTCCTGTTGCTTTCCACACCGATGAAGGATGATGATGGCCAAATGATTTTCGGGGACCGTTGGGCCCTAAGCTTCCTGACATTTGTCTAACAGGTGAGAAAAAACCTCACCCAGGAGCCTGTCCCGACCGGGAATCAAACCTGGACCTGCTGCATGACAAGGAAGCACACTACCTCGAGACCACAGCGGTGGACGGGCCTACTTAATTAGACATTTACACTTTTTCCATGATGTTGATAGTTATCTTTCATTAACAATTTCATTACAAGCAGAATTTATGCTCCATGCTGACTCACCTGTAAGTTCTGCTGCTATTTTCACCACATTCTCAATTGTTAATGTGAGATTTTTTTCAATAAACTGTTTTAAAAACATTCAAAATAATTTGTTTCTCTCCGCTTATCAAATGCTTTCCTTTCCAATGCTATAGAGTAATATTACTGAAGTGACCATTTTGAAACAAAATTCCAATGTATTCTGCAGTGTGCATGTGTAACAATAAAACAATGCTTATTTAATCTATTAAAATTGTTATCATATATTTTAAGATTGGTCTATATAACTAATATAGACATGTGCTAGATAATACATATTTTTTATTTTCTTTATTCTGAGTGTTAGAGAGGAACTACATTTTCTTAACACTCAAAGGTGAAAATAATTTTTTGGCCAAGGAAAGTGCAGTCAATACACTGCCTTGTTTACATTGCAACTGGAACTTGCCTCGGAACTAGTATAATTAATTTTTTGTATTTGTTTTTACCATAGAACTCAAAGTATCAGTACACGTTTTGTAAAAATGGAATGCATGAAAGAGGAATAGTTGCCAGTCACACAAACTTGAATGATACAGTAAGGAATGTTTTAATGTGCCACTAGGGGGATAAAACCATTATAAATTTAAGCCTCAAGCTACACAAAATTATCAAACAGCAATAGTTTTCAGTTTGAAATATTAGAAGAAATAGTAAAGCACTTCAATGCAGCAAAGTTGTTGTTTTCCAGATGTCACTGCATCCGCGAGTTTTTTGGCTAATATTTCCACCACCATGTCATGGCCTTGTTCAGAGCTAGTCCGAAGGACATGATGGCAGAAACATTATTCAAAAACTTTTGGATGCAACATTGCCCAGAAAACAACTTCAGTGAAGGTAAGGACCATGGAAGTCTACAAATTATTACTTTGAAGCATTGTTGCTGTTATATACTAGTAAGGCATCACTTTCAGACAAAATACAGAGCTTTAATAAATCCATGTTATTGACATGCAATTTTAACTATGCTCATTCACACACAGTAACTGCTTCTGATTATAATTTGTTAATTTTGCCAATGTTTTTAATAATATTGGACTGTATAGGAAATATCACTATGAGGTGGAAGTACTGAAGATGAAACTGATAAGATTTTGAAACCGGTCTAATTAGAAGACAGGATATGAGGTGAAGTGAAAATAATTTATTTTAAATTCTAATAATGTATCAGAAATCTCAACAATTACACATTTTTATTTAAAAAATAAATGTTGGATTTTTTACAGATGAATTTAAAAGAGAATTTCTGAGAAGACAGTTCATGAGAGAACAGTTCTCAAATATGTTTGGAGGGTTTTCTCAGGATATAAAGCGTAAACCAGTAAAACCGGTGAGAAAATGTAAGTTTATTATACAGCAATTTTATTATTTAATTTTAGGAAGTTATATTTTGAGGTTATTTTAATTATATTAATTTTAGTCTGACATCTTACCTCAATATTAATGTTGATTTGTTCTTGGACATGTTTCAAAACAATTCTGTTTTATCATCAGCTTTCCCAGACTGGTTTTATTTATGTTGCACAACCTGGATGTCGATGTCAGCTCCATCCTGTGGTTGGCCAAAGAACCTCCAAACAAGGTCACCATCCATCGGAGTATCAAAATTCATAACTCTGTTTCTGTTCTTCTGAATATAAATTTTTTCCCAAATAGTCAGCTCTTTTGTATTTTCTAACTGTTTTAATAATTTAGTGTCTGAATTTATATTATGTTTTTCAGACCAAACATGAGCAGCAACTGCAGATTTTTCAATTTCTCCATTTTTAATATTTCTTATGTGTTCTTTGGTTCTAATTTTTAGGTTTCCTTTTGTTTTTCCTATATATATATTTTCACATCCCATGCATTCAAAAATAAAAAGTCAGGAATATATCAAATTGAATGCATGGGTTGTGAAAAGATATATATAGGAAAAACAAAAAGAAACCTAAAAATTAGAACCAAAGAACACATAAGAAATATTAAAATGGAGAAATTGAAAAATCTGCAGTTGCTGCTCATGTTTGGTCTGAAAAACATAATATAAATTCAGACACTAAATTATTAAAACAGTTAGAAAATTGACGATTTTATTATTAATTTAACACTTCTCATTGAAGGATAAATTATATTTGAAGAGAAAAATTTTCGCCTAGAAAATACAAAAGAGCTGACTATTTGGGAAAATATTTATATTCAGAAGAACAGAAACAGAGTTATGAATTTTGATATTCCGATGGAGGGTGACCTTGTTTGGAGGTTCTTTGGCCAACCACAGGATGGAGCTGACATCGACATCCAGGTTGTGCAACATAATGCAACATAAATAAAACCAGTCTGGAAAAGCTGACGTTAAAACAGAATTGTTTTGAAACATGTCCAAGAACAAATCAACATTAATATTGAGGTAAGATGTCCAGACTAAAAATAATGTAATTATAATTATAAGCAATTTTATTATTTTAAACATACTCTCAATTATTTGTGGTAATGAGGGGAGAAATCTCATGGGTAAAATATAACAGCGGTTAATTAGAAACAAAATGATAGAAAAAATAACATGCTTGTGTAGTACAAATTATCCTCTTCACTAGAACTCATTCAGCTCTTTTTCGTTTAACCAATCCAACATGATTTTATCCAACTCATCATACTTTCATTCTCTTCATTATTTTCATTCTTGTGCTCATTTGTTGAATCTGAAGTGGCCATAAATGTAATAATTTGTCTTTTGCTTTTCAAATATCATATCTCTAATGCAATATATCACTAATATTAGCTATAGCCCAATCAAATTAAACCGAATTTGCAGCTCCAAAGACTATACTAGCTATGCAATGCACCAAAAAACTGCAAAATTTTCAACATACAACATTTCAACGAACATTTTTCGAAAACTAAGATAGAAATTAAAAGATATTTGAAATTAAAAGAACTTAGAAACAAAAGAGCTGCAGATATCAAATTCATTAACAAATGTTTAGAAAATAATATCACTCCAAAATTTGTCCGGAAAATGGTTAAAAACAACAATAACCAACACCAAAAAAGTTTAGAAAAGAAAACTCTCAATTTGGAAAAAATCAAACATTACACAACTATAAGTAAAATAGACGTAGAACTGTACTTTTTACATCTAAGATTAACCAACAGTTTAGGACAAATAATTTGGGATAACCTAGAAAAAAACTTATGGTTGGTTGGTATCTAATGTCGAGCACTTGATAATGAAATCATTCGCTCTCTTGCACTCCAATATTTAGCAGAAAGGCTGGTCTCTTCTACAAAAGCTGGACAACGGAGGAGATGGTTTCTTTCCATATCTTCATTTAAATTGCAAAAAGGGCATTTAGGTGAATCTGTTATGCCAATTCTGTGTAGGTGTTTATTCAAGCAGTCATGTCCCGTTAGCAGTCTGAATGTTGCTACTGCAGATTTTCTTTGTAATGTAGTAATGTCATAAGCTTGTAGATTTTCCCATTCCTTTCCAGATGTTTTGGTGGTGTATTCTTCTCTAAGTTTATTGATGTATTTATTTGAGATAATTCTTTTGATAGAGTGAAAGGAAACTGGAGCAGAAGTTGGGTTTGAAACAATTTTGCTACCCTTCTTGGCTAGAAAATCGGCTATTTCATTGCCTGTCACTCCACAATGGGCCGGAATCCATTGAAGTACAACTTTTTTATGTAGACGGGATAAATGTTTTATCATTTTGTGACATTCGATAATTTTGATGCTTTTGGGTGTTGTGTCTCGTGTTATAGCAAGAATGGCTGCTTTGGAGTCACATAGAATTACAACTTTTGTAAATTTTTGGATGTGATATAAAAGATTTTGTAAACTTAAGAAAATTGCTAGAATTTCGCCATCAAAGTTTGTTGAATTTGTGTTTAGTTTACGATAAAAGGAAAAAAGTGGACATACTGCACCAGCACCAGTGCCACCATCATTTGGTAGGCTGGAGCCATCTGTAAAAATATGTATCCATTCAGGAGCTGGGTATCTTAGATTTATCATTTCCAGTGACATTTGTTTTAAAATATATGGAGGAGTTTCAGATTTCTTGATGTCTTCTGTTAAATGAAGGTTATATTCGATTTCCAAAAATTCTAGAGGGTTGTTTCTCATCTGCATATTTTCTTTTGAATGTGGAAGTTGCAATTTCTGTTTGATTTCTTGTACAATGCTTAGGAAGCTTTGCTGAGATTTTAAACATACTTGTGGTTTTCTTTGGGTCCAGTTATTATGGGGTAGCCTTAAAAATTTTTCATACTGTGTGACTGCTGTTTTCTCAATTTCAGATGCTATGTTTGGGTTATTTGTTAAGATTTGCATGGCAGTGATTGGTGTTGTTTTAACGGCTCCTGTTATCAGACGGAGGATTTGGTTCTGCAATTTATTAAGTTTTTCCACTTTAGTAGTTACTAGGATTTCTTCACAATATTGAAGTACAGGTTTTATGTACATTTGGTAGAAGGTGTTTAGGGTTTGTGTGTTGCAACCCCACTTTTTCCCTGCTAATCGTTTTAATAATGGTAACCTTGTTTCTATCTTTGTACATATATTCTCCATGTGTTTCTTCCATGTTAATTTTGTGTCCAGAGTTATTCCTAAATATTTTGCTTCATGTGTTTGAGTTAATAATTCACCCTCCAATTCCAGAGTGATGGGTAGTGGTTTCTTTCTTAATGTAAATAGTTGATAATTTGTTTTCTGTATATTTATCTTCATTAAGTTCTGGGATGTCCAATTCTCTAACTGTATTAGTGATTGTTGGGCTATGGTTATTAATTGTTGACTTTGGTTTTTCGGTTTGGAGACCCATATTACAACATCATCAGCAAAAAGTAGGGTTTTCGTTTCGAGCTTTTCTATATGCTTAGGTAGATCATTAATGTAGATATTGAAGAGAATGGTACTGAGTACAGAACCCTGTGGTAAACCTCGATGTGTTTGTTGGTATTTAGAGAGGTGATTATTATACTTTGTAGCGATGAACCGTTGGATGAGAAAATTGCTGATCCAGAGTAGCATATTCCCTTGAATGCCTAAAGTCTGCATTTTTTCTAATAATTTATATCTCCAAATAGAGTCATATGCTCCTTGGAAATCAACGAACATTGCCAGAGTGTCTTCTTTTCTGTTGAAACTGTCTTTAATAGCTTGACTTAGGTGTACAATTTGTTGATTTGTTGATTGTAATTCTCTAAATCCAGCTTGATTGGGTGAAAGTAAATTATTGGTTTCTAAATACCAATTTAATCGATTTGAAATCATTTTTTCCATAGTTTTAACAATTACACTAGTTAGTGCTATTGGGCGATAATTTGAAAAAGTATTTGTTGATTTTTTTGTTTTCGAAATAGGTATTATAATAGCTTTTTTCCAATCATCAGGAACTTTTGTGTTCCAAGAAAGATTATAAAGGGAGAGCAATTGAGTTTTGGCTTTATTGCCAAGGTGTTTGAGAAATTCTGCATGTATATTATCTGCTCCTGGAGATTTGTTTGATTTTAAACTATTAATGGCTATGTTTAACTCTTTAATGTTGAAATTCTTATTAAAGATATTATCTTTTGTACTGCTTGTTGATTTTATGTAATTTTTTAGGTTCTCTTTTATTGTTTTTTGTTCTTTTTTGTTCTCTGAGGACAAAGTATAGGTGTTAGCGTAGTGTTTGTTGAATTTGTTGGCTATTTCACTTTCATTTGTAATCTGTTTGTTGTTGTGGATAAATGGTGTTTTTTGCCGTTCTTTTTTATTTTGTATATTGTGTACAAATCTATATGCTTTCTGGCCATCTTTCCTATAATCCATTTTTTGGAGGAAGTTATTAAAATTTTCTCTTTTATTGCTGTTAATTTCTTTTTTGAGTTGTGCGCACAGTTTTCTCCAATTTTGTACATCTTTTGGGTCTTTTGTTTTTTCTGCTTTATTTCTAGCGAGATCTCGGTCTATTTTCATTCTTTCTAATTTTGAATTCCAGAAGGGTTTGTAGTTTTTAACTATTCCTCGTGGTATATATTTTTTTGCTGTTTTTAATATTATTTTGCATATAGATTTGTTAATTTGATCTGACTGAAGTGATACGTTTAAAGGATTTTCAAATTTGGTTTCCAGTTCGTCTGTGTACAGTTTCCAATTGGCTTTTTTGAAGTTCCACCTGGGTTTAAGATGCATTGGAAGTAAGTTGTTATTCCCCAGTTGAATAGTAGCAATGATGGCTCTATGTCCTGAGCCAGGATCTTCTACAATTTGTTTTTTGGTTTTGGAGTATAAATTAGAAGATACAAAGAGTAAGTCAGGATTAGTTCCTGAACCAGAGTAATGTATATATGTTGGAGGATCCTCTTTGTTGTGTATTATTTCTATGGGTGTTGAATTTAATAAGTCTTCTACAATTTTCCCTGCATTATTAGATTTGGTATAGCCCCATCGTCGTGAATGGGCATTAAAATCTCCCATTATAATTGTGTTTGGGTTTATTGTAATATGTTCAAGATTAGGGGAGTTATTTGGTGGATTATAAATTGAATATATATTGTACTGAGATTTATTTATCCATATGTTAATTTTAATTATTTCAATTTTGTCTACATTGTCCATTTCTTTGATAATTTGAACGGACGAAGTCATATGTGTTCGAATTCCAACTAAAATACCACTGCTTATTTGTCGTCCTTTAGGAAGTATGTGAACAGTAAAATCCTTGAAGTGGTAATATTGTAACTGTTCCTGTGTGAGATTTGCTTCTTGAATTGTGAATACATCAATTTGGTGGTCAGATAGCAAGAAGAAATATCTATTTTGGACAAGGAATTGAAAACATGCATTAGTTACTCTAACAATTTAGAAGATTACATAGCTGATGTTGAAATTGCTATAGATGACATGAATTATGAAGAACAAACAATAATCAGGAAAGAATGTGGGGAAATTATTGAAAAAATTAAAAACACAAAAATAGAGAACATATGCAAAACAAATATGAAGAAAATAAGAAACATTAATAATAAAAATGTTGTTTTTTCAAAGTCAGACAAAGGGAATAATTTGGTAATTTTGGATAAAGAAGATTATAATGATAGGATGGAGAATTTATTAAAGGGGGAAGAATATGAAGAAATTAAAACAAATCCTCTCGCAAAAACAATTAAAGAAGTTGAAACCAGCCTAAAATCAATTAAAAAAATTATGACACAAAAGGAAAAGTTTAAATTAAAAATACCAAATCCCAGAAACCCCAACATTCATGGTCTTCCTAAAATCCACAAAGACGGAAAGAAAATGAGACCTATCATCAATAATATCAACTCACCGACATATAACATATCCAAATGGCTTAACAATAAATTTAAAGGTATGGAAAAATTTGAAAATTTAGCAGTAGAAAATTCTTACCAATTAGTTGAGAAATTAGAAAATGTAGAAATAGAACCTTCAGAAAGATTGGTCTCATTTGATGTTAGTTCATTATTCACAAACATCCCGACTGACACAACTTTGAAAATTTTAGAAAAATGGTTGAAAGAAAACAAATTAGATGATGATAGCGTTAAAGAATACATAAAACTAACAAAATTATGCTTAAATCAAATGTTCTTCACATTTAGAGGAAAATACTTTAGACAAAAATCAGGACTCGCAATGGGAAATCCATTATCACCATTCTTAGCAGACATGTTTATGGGGAACTTTGAATGTCATGTAACCAAAGCACATCCTTTGATGTTTAAATTTTGGAGAAGATATGTAGATGATATCATAGCAATAGTAAAAGAGAAACAATTAGATGATGCCATTAAACTGTTAAATATTCAAAATAAAACAATCAAATGTACAATGGAAATAGAAAATAATCATGAAATACCATTTTTAGACCTTAAATTGATTAGGAATGAAGAAAAAAAGAAAATAGAATTTGGAATCTACAGAAAAGAAACTCACATCGACAATTATATAAAAGCTACTGGATTTAACCATTTTTCACACAAACAGGCAGTATTTAATAGTTTAACACACAGACTTGTGAATGTCCCCATGAGCAAAGAAAATTACAATAAAGAGAAAGAACACATCATAAAAATTGCTAAGGATAATGGTTTTCAAAAGAAGATGATACACAAGAAAATAAATATATTCAAAGAACAAAAAGTCATCAATGAAAGTACTCTTCAGACAGATAAAAATATAGGCAAAAAATTCAAGAAGTTCACATACCATCCTTTGGTATTTGACAAGTTTCAAAAAATTTTCAACAAATTCAACATTAAATTAGCACCGAAAAATGATTACAGCTTAGGTAATTTAATAAAAACCAACAAAAATGAAAAGATTGAAGACTGCAAAAAACGGGAATTTATCAAATTAATTGTAAAGATTGTGAAAAGATATACATAGGAAAAACAAAAAGGAATCTAAATACAAGATTAAAAGAACACCTCAGAAATGTTAAAAATGGAGAAACCGAAAAATCTGCAATAGCTGCACATGCCTGGTCAGAAAAACATAGAATAGAAACCAAAACAAAATTACTTAAACAATTGGAAAAACTGAAGGAACTCACAATTTGAAAACCGAAGGAACTCACAATTTGGGAAAAAATTTACATATGCAAGAATGAAAATACAACTATGAATTTTGAAATACCCGGTTATAAAGAAAGAGGACTGATTTGGAAATTCTTCGGTCGGCCACCAGATGGCACGGAGGTCAGTCTGCAGGATAGAAGGCCGTTGGACGTCAGTTGTGAACGTGACACAGCATTGAGAATGTCATAAAAGATGTGAAGAAACCCAGGGTCTGCTATGAATTATGAAGTATGTAAAGTAAAGTGATCCCACAACAGACCCGGAGGCCCTTGGGGTAGTAGGAGGTTAGGGCTCCCACTTTTTCTAGACAATCGGCACTTTATGTCAGCCGGGTTGTCAGCCCTGCGTGACGGCCGCCTTTACCCCCAGAACAAGCGTCTGGTACTCATTTCCGTTAGAGGCTGAGTCGACCCCAGGGCCATAGTGCCGCCAGAGGGTTTGGGTCAGTTTAAAAATCCTGACCCCAACGGGACTTGAACCCTCGACCCTCCGGCTTGTAGCTCAGTGCCTTAACCACTACGCTACGGCGTGCCCCTTATGAAGTATGAGGTGAGTGAAATAATAAAAAATAAACAATAGTCCAATTATATTTATGTGGAAGAGGTAAAAGTATGTATTCTCACACCATGACCTTTGGGTGGAGTGATGACTCTTTACATGGTAAAAAGTTAAAATACTAACACTTGTACCTGAAATATCAGTCGTCCTCAACATTAAAATCAAGTAGTTCTATCTTCAGCAACTGATTAAGTACTAATTGTTTTCAATGAGCATACTGTATAGAGGGTTGAGATAGTTAGGTGTGTTCTTCTTAAGCAGGGTTTTGTTTCTTAATTCTTTCTCTATTTCAGTTTCTTCTGGGATGTTTATTTTATTATTATTATACTCTCTGTCTACTATTGAAAGTGTATTATTAGTTGTGTGAAATTAATAACATGCTTTTATGACATATTTTGCAAAACTTGATTTTCTCCCGTTACATTTAAAATCTCTAAAATGATTAATGAATCTTATATTAAAATTTCAGGTGTTCTGCAAATATAAAATTTATCACTACTATTGCATTTGGGTTTGTAAATTCCTTTATTTTCATATATTTTGATGTCTTCTATTTTGTTAGAGATAAAATGATTTAATTTAATTTATAAATATGAAAATCAAATAAAACTACGTTTTATTTTCATTTAATTAATTTAATTTATTGTTGTTTTATAAGCTATTTTTATGTTTTTGTCGTGTTTCCTAATTTTTTTTGGCCAGTGTTGTGGTTTCTTTGCCTATACACATGAATGCTATCCAATTAGTTTTATTTCCATTAATTTCTTTGTAAAGTTTGGTTATATATATTAATTCACTCTTTTTTTTTTTCTTACATTTGTTAATTATTTCTTGGTTATATCCATTTCTAAGTGCCAGGGTTTTTATGTAGTCCAGATCTTCATTATAATTTGCTTTAACAGTAACTTAATGATTCTATTTACAAAGTTGATATAGGTGATTATTTTTTGTTAAAAAGGGGTGTCTAGAACTTTTATGTATGACAATTGTGTTGCTGATGAATTTTCTGTATATGCTAATATCTAAACTATTGCTATTTAGGATTTTGGTAATAGTGAGATATAGTTAGGTAATTGAATTATTTATTTCCAATTCTTCTGTGAAATGTATATTTTTTTGTGCACTTTATTAACTCTCTCAAAATGTGATTTTCCATGTAATTCACAATATTGCATATTATTAAAAGGTTGTCAACATATCTTATAATTAATTTAATATAAAATTGTTCTTTAAGTTTGTCAGAGTTGTTGTCTTCTAAGTGTTGCAGAAATATTTTTGAGTGTATTTTTATGTTGGACTGCCCATTGGAATTCCATCTTCTTGTGTGTAGAATTAATTGTTGAATTTAAAGTAATTTTGTTTAAAATTCTTTTAATCACTTTGTTGAATTGTCTGACATAATTATTATTTAATATTTTATCTTTTAATTACTCGTCTATTATTTTGAATATACCTTAAAATGAAACAACTAACTTTCTTGCTTTCCAATAATTCTTGACCTACAGTGTTTTCACTACAATGTCAATAATAGTAAACAATGTTTTAAATGATTATTTACAGTGTATATGATTATTAAAGATTGTACATTATAATATTATTATTCTTCCTATACTAAGCGACCACCCATCTTAAAGATCATTTTACCTTGGAACTGTTGATGGTCTTTTAATAGAGCTTTCACAGAATGTGTTCATCTATTAAAAAAAATATATAATGTATAGTTATAAAATAGAATATAGTAATTATTATCTAAAAGATAAAATTATTTTTTTAATTATGTTGACAAATATTCCAGTTCTTCTCCAAAAATGCAGTAATTGCAACAGACTAGAAAAGAAAATTAGCCTGTTTGCAGAATGTACACACTGCACAGATGACTCTGCTTGGAATCCTAAAGTATACTGTGATAATTTGTGTAAACGTGAGTATATATTTTTAAAATATGTTATATCATACTATAATATCTCATTACATTATTTTACAATCTTATAAAATTGCCGTAAAATGGAACTTTACAGTGCTATGCAGTATAAAATTCACAAAAAGATATAATTTTTAGCCAAGATATAAATAAACCATGGTAATTAATTTGAGTTGTATTTTGACTCACCTCATATTTCTTGATTGTTATGCAGACTCGTTTTGTCACTGAATCTGTGACATTATCACAATTTGTAATCATGGTGTTGCATCGATAATGTAACAGATTCAGTGACAAAACTCGAGTCTGCATAAAAATCAAGAAATATGAGGTGAGTCAAAATACAACTCAAATTTTAAATTATAATTACAGTGGGAGGAAACACTATGAGGTATTTACATTAATGAATGAGTTGGAGAAAATGCTTTAACATCTCACCTCATAAAGTTGCACGTCTTCACAATACCGGTTTCAAAAGTATAGTATTGCTTCCATCTTCAGTCAAATTCCAACAATTTTTATGGACAATCGACACTTGATGTCAGCTGGGTTGTCATCCCTGTGCGACGGTCGCCTGTACCCCCCAGAACAAGTGTCTGGTACTCATTTCCATTAGAGGCTGAGTCGACTCCAGGGCCATAGTGCTTGTCAGAAGGTTTGGGTCAGTTTATGAATTCTGACCCCACCGGGACTTGAACCCTCGACCTTCCGGCATGTAGCATAGTGCCTTAACCACTTCGCTATGGCATGCCCCAAGATTTACCTTATTTATGTCTTCATATTATAGTCAACTCGTTCAGTGTCTGAATGAGCTGTTGATAATATAAAGACATACTGAAACATGTTCTCAAGAACACAATAATTTATGAGGTAAGATGACAGACTCAATTAATTATTAAAAAGTACCTCATAATGTTACTTCCTATTGTAATTAAAATGCAGTTGCAGTGTTCAGTATTTGTAGTGAAGGGACTACAACAGTATTTATAACACACTTACAAACTTTGTTTATGCTCTCCTGAAAATTGAGTTGACATAGCTGCTTTTATACAAGCACTCGTAAATTAATATCTTTCCAGCTAAGGGATTTTAAATTCTCTAAGGAGGAAAGTATCTCCAGCATTGCCCCATCAATATGCACCCTAGTCACATATTAAATTGCTTTTATATAAAATGTGAGCTTTGATGAAGTACTGCTTGGAAATATACTTCCAAGATAAGTACAAAATTATCAGATTAAATGGTTCCAACACGTCCAGAGAATGTCAAATTCCCATTTACCAAAGATGATTTACCACCTCAACCCTAAAGGCAAAAGAGACCTCGGAAGACCCTTCAACCGATGGAAAGATCAGTTTTTGTAGTCGCAGAATGGGCATCATCACCCAATACTGCATTCGGAAGAAGAAGAAGAAGAAGATAAGTAGTATTATATTTAATAATGTTTCATTGCAAAGAATTTTAAGTAGCTACAATAAATAGCTAACTGGATAATCATCCACCTCTGTGATTAGCCCATGTTGATTTGAAGCTAGCAATAGGATGGGAGGCCAAAGGCCTTCCTGTTGTGCCAAGAAATAATGAATCCTCTTAGCAAAATTTTCTGAACTTCTAATGCCCAGTTTTAAATTTTGAAGCCAATGACCATAAGGGTTGAAGGGCACCTGCATCCATAAATTGGCCAAAATTCCATGAGAATATTAATTTTTCACTTATGGTGACTTGAACCAGCATGTGTCCCATAGCTCTGCACCATGACGTTGATGCATTAGATCACTTGGCCAAGATGTAGCTTAAATAAGTCACTGGCACTGTTGAACCCAGGGGTTCATGACTGCATGGACATAGGCTCTCCACACATCCCTATGCTGAGCTAATATTTTCCAATGTGCCCATATAATTCATCTTCCCCAAATCATGGTTAAAGTTATTCTCCTGCCTCATTCTTGGCCTACCTACTTGGAACTTTTCTTCTGACTTTCTTTCAAAAAGTTCCCATATACCATAAGTCTCTGACACAACACCCATGGCTTTATTTCCCTTCTAGAAAAAACTTACTATGCTTACATCCTGGAACAGAATTCACCAACTCTGGCCAAGTTAGAACCCTAAACCTCAGATCCATAGGTAAGCTTAGGCTATCCATTAGACCATGACTTCTGTAAAACAAATTAAGGAATTTGATTAATTCCATTTAAAAAAGTTATGATTCAGTTATGCTACAGTTGCTGTAAGTTAATGCTATAACTCCACAAGTTCCTGCTGACAAGAGTAGATGTTTATTTATTTATTTATTTATTTTTTAGTTTGCTAAACATACACACAAGAAACATGGAAGGAGACAATTTCCATTTGGGAAACATGAATACCAAGTTCTGAGAAAACTTGACGATTATAAAATTTAACTTTTAATACATTTCTCACTTTTACAATTTTTATAAACTATATTGCTTTTGTTTTACCTGATCAATTAACAATTTGCAAAAACTTGACGATTATAAAATTTAATTTTTAATACATTTCTCACTTACAATTTTTGTAAACTATATTGCTTATGTTTTACCTGATCAATTAACAATTTGCTGTAGAAAGGGAAGCACAGAGTTGTGGTGAGACATATAAGCGATTTTAAAAATCCAAAAAATGCAAGGATTTTCATATAAAAAGAAGTTCCTAATGTGTAATGTTTTTAGTAGGAATATGACCTCTTGAGTTAAATAAGTGAGATAAAAATTAATGGTTTGTTGTTTTATTATCCTAGGTGCACACTGGGAAAGCAGACATAAATATGATCACATTGGCAAGAAATTTGAATCTTAAAAGAATTTCATTATATGAAAATGGTAAGAATATTAAAAAAAAAGTTAGTTCTAAAACATTTTGAATCTTAATTGTTGGCATTCTAAATGCATGCATTTATTGTGATATTTTTAATATGTCTTAAAGAGTGATATACATATAATCATAGTACATATTTTGTGATAATCAAAAAGTATTAATTTGAAGTATGTGATACTAGTAGACTTAATAACAATGTACTACAACATTGTGAAGTGAGTCAGAATGGCTTGAGTGATTAAGAACTTTTTTTACTTGATTCTTCAACTTGAAATTTGTCTGTACTAATTCAGAAACTTTATCCATTTATTACATTTCAAAACAATCTGGTGTTCTAGCTCAGGTAGTAGCATGTTTATTCAAAGTTAAAATTGGGAAACACATTATGAGGTTCTTAATTAATAAATCAATGAGTCATTTTAACATCTTACCTCATATTTCATGTTTTATCAAACACGGTAACTATAGTTTTCAAATGATCTTGTCATTCATTTTCAACCGCCATTATGACTACCGGATATTCGTTGGAATCTCCCTCTATAACGTTGCCATCTGGTGTTGATTTGACGATTCGTCAAATCAACACCAGATGGCAACGTTATAGAGGGAGATTCCAACGAATATCCGGTAGTCATAATGGTGGTTGAAAATGAATGACAAGATCATTTGAAAACTATAGTTACCGTGTTTGATAAAACATGAAATATGAGGTAAGATGTTAAAATGACTCATTAATTTATTAGTAGCATGTTTGTTTCCTGGCTAGCAGGTTAAGGTTTGATACCTGGCAGGATTGGAAATTGTAATTGTAAAATTTTCAATATCGGTGCTAGAAGGAGTGTTAGTGTACAATTTTTAATCACTAAATTGTACATTAGATTCCTGCATTACATTGGAAACCCATCTGCAGTACATAGACGCGGGGATTTCACTATACACAGCTGACGCACTCGCGGCGGGGAACAGACAGCGTAGGATCGCGGTGATACAACCACACACATTTTTGTAACTATTCTACAAATTGTTGTACTTACCAATTATTGAAGCAGGTATTGGAACTGTTCACATTCGTTGTCCATACATTTTTTACACCTCTTTATAAAATTTGTTGTACATATTATGGACTGTTGAATGTGATGGAATTTTTACACCCGGGAATCGTGTTTCAAAAAGTCTTCATACTTGGCTGGCAGACCGACTTAATAAATATTAATTAAGGTAGAATATTTTTATCACTCACCTCATATTGTTCTTCTTATTTGATTATAAACTAGTTTCGGAACATAGTTTCTGTTCCATCCTCAGTATCATCACGACCATTGTTCTGTCGTCTTGAAGAGTTGTCCTTCTCTCCTTCCATTGGCTGACTGAAAAACCTCGAAACCAGGTCACTCTCACCGGGAATTTCAAAGTTCATTAATTTCTTCTTTTCGCTCTTTTGAATGTAGATCTTTTCCCAAACAGTAAGTTCTTTTGGTTTTTCTATTTGTTTTAATAATTTTGCTTCTTTCTCGATAAGATGTTTTTCAGACCATGCATGGGCAGCCACTGCAGATTTTTCTACTTCCCCTTTCTTGACATTCCTGAGATGTTCTTTTACTCTAGTTTTCAAATTTCTTTTAGTTTTTCCTATGTAGAATTTCTCACATTCTTCACATTTAATTTGATAAATCCCTCAAATTAAATGTGAAGAATGTGAGAAATTCTACATAGGAAAAACTAAAAGAAATTTGAAAACTAGAGTAAAAGAACATCTCAGGAATGTCAAGAAAGGGGAAGTAGAAAAATCTGCAGTGGCTGCCCATGCATGGTCTGAAAAACATCTTATCGAGAAAGAAGCAAAATTATTAAAACAAATAGAAAAACCAAAAGAACTTACTGTTTGGGAAAAGATCTACATTCAAAAGAGCGAAAAGAAGAAATTAATGAACTTTGAAATTCCCGGTGAGAGTGACCTGGTTTCGAGGTTTTTCAGTCAGCCAATGGAAGGAGAGAAGGACAACTCTTCAAGACGACAGAACAATGGTCGTGATGATACTGAGGATGGAACAGAAACTATGTTCCGAAACTAGTTTATAATCAAATAAGAAGAACAATATGAGGTGAGTGATAAAAATATTCTACCTTAATGAATATACCTCATAGTGAGAATTCCTAAAATAAGTAATTAATAAATATTGTTCATAAATAAAATACACGTTGTTCAGTAGAAAAATTATTAGCCATTATACAGTTTACACTCATTCACACGCGATTCACTTTACACTTATGTTTTATAAGATACAAATTTTAAAATTGAAATAACTTATACACATGCCATTCAGTTTACAGTATACCCACGTCATTCAGTTCACAAGGAAAAGCGATCAAGCGCCTTATCTACTCAAGGTACACTATCTAATTGTGGCCTTGAACTCGTAAACTGCCGAGTCTGCGCACATTTCAGGTCCTGTGCCTATACGTGTAAGCCTTCGTTATTGCACAGCACAAACCCAGCATCTGCCTTCCACTACTAAACTGGTCTCACTGTATATTAAGTAGACATGTGATACTGTTGATAGTGATTCCTTCATTGGATGAGGACATTAAACCTGCGCCCCCCCCCCCTTGGTATTCATCATCTACTTTTCATGGATTTAGGATACTTTGTCGTCCTGTTCCAGTCTCACTGGAGGTCCTCATTAAGTAGACTATTCATGGCAGAGTATGTCTTTTTAATATTTTTACTATTAGTTTATAGTTTTTAACAATTTTTGGTAGCATGTCTTTTGGCATTCTGTTCATACATGTTCTAGTTTATAATTTTTTATTTTATCAAAGTAAAATTTCTTCTTCTTTTTACACCAGTTTCAGAGTATTTTCATGACCGTTGTTGTTGTGTCATCTTGAAGAGCTGCATCTTGCTCCCTCTGCTGGTAAACTGAAGAACCTCAAAATCAAATCATTAATTTCTTCATTCTGTTTTTTTTTTCAATTTTTTCCCAAACTGTGAGCTCTTTGAGTTCTGGTAAAATCAAATGTTTCTTATCTCTCCTCATACAAATCTTCTAAGTAGATCGCAATTTCTTTGAGATTTATCAATCTTTGAGTTCTATTTGTTTTATTAATTTAGTGTTTCTTTCGATTTGATATTTTCTGACCATACATGGGTTGCTACTGCAGATTTTTCTACTCCTGAGATTCTTGAGATGTTCTTTCACTCTGGTTTCTGTTTCTCTTTCTTTCTTTCTTTCTTTCTTTTTTTTTTATATCAGTTCTTTGATATTACTTTTAGTTTTGCAGTCTGACATTGTAGAACTATTTTCCTCATGTGTGTCATTTCTGCTGCTATTATTCTTGAGACATCAGTTAATTTAATGGTCCAAGATTCACAACCTTAAGGTTTTCTCTTAATTCTTATTCTTCATATTTATTATTTTCATCTTCTCTTCTTTATTTGTCTTCATGTTCTCTTTAAAGAAAATTGAGTTTTAGAAGCAACCTCCACCTGTTTTATCCTTCCACATTACTGGTCAGTATTGGAATCTGTACCTGCTTTGTATTGATCTGCAAGAGAAAATATAAAAAATCTATGAAGAGGCCATTGAAAAACAAAAACATTTCTTGCTTCTCAATCCATTTAAAATTGATTAAAATTCATCGGAGAATATTTTTTTGACAACTCACCTCATAAATTTCATGATACTGCAGTGTCAAACGTAATCACATTCATCTTCAGCCCTAATTCAGACTGATGAAATTCTTCGGCCGTGAACTCTTCTATTGTCTCCATCTTCGGCACTGCCATCTGTGGTTGAATTTATGAACTTTGAAATCAAATTTTGTTCATTAGGAATAACAAAATTTATTGATCTATATTTATTTTTCTGGATGTAAATCAGATCCATTTAAAATCATCTAATTTATTTTAAATAAATTATTTCTATATATCTCTTGGCTATGTCTTGATCCTCTTCCTATTATTTTTCTTTTCCAATTCTTGTCACAGCAATCTTTCTGTATCTATAGGTTTAACAAATTTTCTCTTACAAAACTCCTTGTAATTTGTGTGTTCAATTTATTCCTAATTCTTTCAGTGTAAATTGTCTCTTATTTTCTGTATATTTATTTTTTAGTGTCTGTCTTGCCAGTTCAGGTCTGCCTTCTTACTATTTGGTCTGGGTTTGATACCTGGTTGCAGAGTTGGAAATTATAAGTCTTAAATGTTCAATCTCGGAGCTAGGGGGGGTTGATGTACAATTTTTAATAACTAATTATCTACCAGATGCCTGGATTAAATTTTCAAACTCTTCTGAAGTATGTATGTCAAGAAGGCTAGTGGTACTATTGATGGGAGCCTGGTGCTTTTTAAAAGGAGTAGGCTAAGTGCTAACAAATGGATTTTACCTTCTCATTATCATCACATCCTTTACATTACACAATACAAATATACATCTCACATATAACATGATCTGCTGACATTGTGTATAAATTGAAAATAGACCACATAATGCCATTTATCCTCATGTGCCTAACCCGAATCACAAAAAGTGCAGTGGGTGGCATTGGAACACATACAATTTACTAGTCACAAAATTCTTGATAATACATTTCTCTCTCAGGTTTTATTTGTGACAGATCTTTCTTTCTAACAGCCCAAAGTTTCATCATCATATTTAAGAAATTTATTATGATTTTCTTTTAGAGTTGTCCCTTTGTTTCTTGTCTTCAACACTTTCCTTAAAAATCACAATAGCACTATCTTATTTTAGGTCTGTATTTTTCTTATTCTTCCTTATAACATATTTAACATGATTATTTATAATATTTTATCATCTTCTCTTCTCAACTAATATCAGGATGTCATAATCATTTCATGCATTGAGTACATTACATGAATTCTGAATGAAATGTAAAAAATAGATTAAACAAAAACACAGTTTTTTAAATTGTAAAAAAAATAGTGTTCCCATTACAAGCCTTAGGGGATTTTTGGAGTAGTAGGAGATCAGAGCTCCATCTTTCTAGACAATCGACACTAGATGTCAACCCTGCGTGAAAGCTGCATTTAACTCTAGAATATTATCTGGTACTCATTTCTTTTATAGACTGAGTAAGTGCAAGGACCATGGTGCCATCAGATGGTTTTAAATGAGTTTAAAAGAAAAAAAATTGTTCTCATAGGGACTCGAACTCACAACCTTCTGGATTGTAGTTGTTAATTATAACTAAAATTGCTAGACAGATGGCATGTGTCCCTTTTCAATGGGGCTTTCAATTTATTTTCATATTAATTTTGAAAAAAATTACCTATTAACCTTGTGATCAATGTACAGCTATATATGGTCATTTACTTACCTATTACTTCACAAGTGGCTTAATATATGAGGAAAAAAATTCTCAAACCATTTTGACTCTGATATACCATGTGATATTGACTAAAGACTATAATTAAATTTTATATGCATAGTCATTTATCATATACTTAATTAAGTTATATAGCTTTATATTTAAGAAAAGTATGTGGTTTGTTGTCACTAAGAAAATTTGGAATCCTGGAAATTTGGTATTATTTCACAAGATTTATATTCTCTTTATTCATGTTTGGAGAAGAATTCTTAAAAGATTAGAATTGTAATAGTTTATAAGTTCACTTTGTAGACAATAAGTTTAATTCCACATGTTTCTTGGTGAAGCATTGGAGTACATTGAAATTCTGATAATTAATTTTCATCATTGTAAAATGTGGGAAATAACATTATGAGGTTCTTAATTCAATGAATGAATGAGTCAATTCTTATCTTACCTCATATCGTATTTAATGTTTTTTTTTTAAACATGAGAACTGCAGTTTTCAAGAGGACATCCCTCTCATCTTCAGCCGATAATATGTCATTGGCTGAAGATCAGAGGGATGTCCTCTTGAAAACTGCAGTTCCCGTGTTTAAAAAAAAACATGAAATATGAGGTAAGATAAGAATTGACTCATTCATTTAATTAATTTTATATTAAATATTCATTAATGGATGGGTAAAGTTACAGAGATGTAAATCATTTTTGTCAACAGAAAATTGTAACAATTGAGGCATTGTGGATATTAGGGGCGATTTATCTCGGAGAACCACTATAATTTAGATACGGGTAAGCAAGTTGAATTCGCCCTTAATATCTGCTATGCCTCAATTGTAGGCCTACAAATTCAATTCAAGTCTCTATATTAAATTTGGGTTCAGGACACGCCCTTAAAATGATACAACATTTAATATTTGAAGGAAGTAACATTATGAGGTTTCTTTTAATTATTATGAGTTAAGGATTTAGACTCACCTCATACATTTTTTATTTTCTTGCAGACCATGGTTTCATCACATTGTCACATTAGGCAGCATTGACAATATCGCACATATGTGAAGAAACATGGTCTGCAAGAAAATAAAAAAAATATGAGTTGAGTCTAAGGGCCGCATGCAAATACATTAGTCTCTACTCAAATTACTTCCAATCACTGGTGAGCTGAGTTTTCCATGAGAACATGCAAAGATCGAATTAGCGACCTGCTCACTGGTCAAGCATGAAAGTCGTTTTTTTCGTAATATTGGCAAGAAATTACCCAGAATTATCAGCGATAAAACCACTTCCATTATTTTTACATGCTAGAGGAATGCATTTACGCTTGCGTCCCGCAAATAAAACCGCATGCAACGATGTCTGCATCAGGCGATATTACGCCGATTCTCCTGTTCGTCCAGTTGAATTCTTTGGTAGATTGTATCAAATTCCTCTTCTCCGCGTATACCGAAAACATGATCAAAGTCTCCAAGGTCCGACATCGTGGATAAAGCAGCAAGATTTCAAGTACATCGGTTCCCATTGGGTTGCTCACGATTCGTTCTCTGCAAAGTCACCTCGCCAGGTAGCTTTACGGAATTTCGACAATTATTATCGCATGAACAGATTCTTGAGTATGCAAAACGTATTTGGATGCAACTTTATCAGCAGAGTACATGTTGAGAACGACTTTTACGGTCTAATACGTTCATAGATATGAGCCTAAATCCCTAACTCATAATAATGATACAATATTTCTGTCCAAAATTCTGAAAAACAAAGAAATGTGATTTAATATTTCAAGGAAGTAACACTATGAGGTTCAATAATTAAAACCTTTTGTCTGCTCATTCTTACCACTTTTGTCGAACATATGTTTGAATTTAACTTTTATAGGAATTAATCACTATGAGTTTAATTTATGGTGACATTAAATGTTTCTTACCTCTCCTCATACAAATTTTCTAAGTAGATCGCGATTTCGAGACCACAAAGGTCTCATCTTCAGCACCTTCTTGGCGACTGATATTATGTCAATCGGAAGAAACTCTTCTTCTCAAGAATCGACATAACATCAGTCGCCAAGAAGGTGCTGAAGATGAGACCTTTGTGGTCTCGAAATCGCGATCTACTTAGAAAATTTGTATGAGAAGAGGTAACAAACATTTAATGTCACCATATGTTTCAATGCTTCTTAGCCCCATCGTCAGCGATTACAGATTTTTGTTTTAATTATTAAAGAAACCTCTTAATGTTACTTCATGTTGTATTTTAAAACTACGAGGTTTATTTTAGATAATATGAGTAGTGCATATTATCTAAAGAAATGTGATTTGCATCATTGCATCTTTAACCTATCCATATTAGTTTTGTGTGTGTTAACTAGCATTTCATATAGGTGGAATTTTGCAGAGTTGACCAAAAATCACCCCTAATAGGAAAAGAAGTAATATCTAAAAAATATGATATGCTGGTTTTGAATTTTAAAATATATTTGTTTGCAGTAGCAGCCCATTGGCAAACCTTCAATACAATGAAAATAATGTATCTTTGGATTTCTGACAGCTACAGCTTGAGTTTATAAGAGGGATACAATGTTGCCATTCATACAGTATAAGAATTTATAATGTAGATATGTTAATATCTCACCATGAATTGTAAAAATAGTATTATTCGATCAATATTGTGAAAGAATCGTTTGATGGATATAACATACATGCCTATTAGGATCATATTTATTCATGTGTCAACATAGCCTTGGCCAGCAAATTTTCTTTGATTTTTATTATAAATTATGCCAGTTTTTAAAAATTAAGATATGCTATTGAGACGAAACCATTTTGTGCACCTGTTCACGAATGACAGTTCCCTGGCCAATTTTTTACATTTTTTATTTAGATTAATGAATTTACAGGGATCTCCTCTTTTTATGGGACAATTGTGACATTTGACACTAATTACAATCCTAAAAGAATCTTGGCAATTGTTATTGAGAGTGTTTCAACAAATAAATTTATCACTTGTATTTCCAAATTAAGAGAATTATCAGATGGCTGAAAGCAAGTGATGGTCTCTTAAACCAATTTATAGTAAATTAGCACTTACTTCTGATTGAAGAATTAGTTAATTTTATAACATTAGGGTGTCAATCTAAAATTATCATTTTATGATATTCTTCTATCCCTCAAATAATACCTTTAAGCTGATTAACCCTCTTTATATTTTTCATTATTATACTTACTATCTTCTCATTTATAAATTATTATTCTTTTCTCCCCTCTCCATATTCCGAAAAAAATGGTAAGTTCTAACAATCTAAAATATACGCTCACTAATTAACTAAATAATATTATTTGTAATAAAATAAAAACAAACACTGAAAAAAATCTGAGCTAAGACCACTTAGAAAACTTTCAATGTTTAAAAATGTTTGCAGAAGCATTTCAGTTCGTAGATAGGATGGTAAGAAAGTGACCACAGTTTGATCAGGTATTGTCAAGGTTAAATACATTGTTATGACAACACAGAACCTCAATAAGAGTTATTGTTAAATTCTGAACTGTCAGAAGTTCATAGATCCGTTAATTCCATTGTAAAAGATCTTTATCATCAATAATTCTAGGTCAGTCATTACAATATATATGCAGAACTCATGGATGTACTTAGAGTATATAAGGAATTTGACATAACCGTAAAAGTTTATGGGGTACAAATCAGGTGATAGTGTCTTTTCAGTGGCCCTCCAATGAAAAAAGTCTCCTGTGGGGTGTGACATTTCCAAGTAGTATTGTGTTTTATAACAATTTTTTTCCAAGCTCTAATTGTCACTTGCAATATTCAAGAAGTAAATTAAAAAACTCAGTAAGTACTAAATGATTAAATTGTGAATATAGTGTGGTTTAAAATAATAAAATTGTAATTTTCATGAATACTTGTTATAGCTTGGGTGATTTTGTGCACATTACAGTATCAGCATTTTCACTTATTATTAGTTTTCTAAAACAGAACTTAATGAGTTTTTTATCATACCTCTTTAATTCTGGGATTAATTTTAATTGGAAAATTTGTAAAAACATGAGTGATTTTTATGGCAAAATGTATCTTATTAACTGATAAATTGTAACCTGGGGAAGCACAAATTATTTACCACATTTAGAGAAAGTTATATTTACTATCTAATAGTTTCAAATCTTTGACAAGATTTTGTGATAACTATCTCTTTGAGAGTTCTGTGCCATTTTAGTTAAATAGTTACCATCTGTGCCTTTATGTAAGATAATTAAAATTAAATATATAATATGCTAATTCATGCTAAAGAAAATTAAGATAATATTATGTAAAATGATTTATAAAAATAATTTCATGTATTTTTACAAACTTTATTTAACAGTTCTGATTAATTAAATAATTTTGAGTCTGTGAAATCTTACCTCAATATTAATGTTTATTTGTTCTTGAACATGTTTTGATTAATCTTCTAATCATCCTCAGCATCATGGCCAGACTGATTAATGTTGAATATTAATAAAATTTAGGTTCATTCATTTTTTTTTTCGCTACTGCCCCCAAGGCAAAAGATTGCTGGGACGTCCAAAAAAGTGCTGGATGGAAAATTCATCTTTGAGACCGTAACAGGCCACACGGCTTAATACTTGCATGGATGATGATTAAGTTCATTCATTCTTCATTACAGGTTTTAGGTTAATTTATAAAATATTTGACATCTCCAAAAAGTTAAGCTTGATTTAAGTGGCTGCAGTAAATACTGCAGGGAATCAACATGGGTAGCTTAAGAAATTCATCAATCTTAATTTCAGTCTTTATAACCAGATTTTGCTACTTTTCATGTATGAACTTCTGTTCGGATTATACAGGTGCGGTATAAGTCAGTTAACCGAAAATGCAAATATATTATTTTCTGTAGCTTACAACATCTGTACAAAAAATAACTATCATAATTGTTCCCCAGTTAGCAAATTACCTCAAGCAGTAGTGTTTGAGATTATATTCTGAAGGTCCCGTATTCAAACCCCAGTTTCAACCAATCTGATTTTTTTCCTTGCAACCATGTGCAGAGGTTAACTGACTTATGCCGCACCCTGTATTATGGTGAAAAGAAAATATTTGTAGTAAAACTGTGAATTAACTTTGGATATTTGGAATTCTATAGCATGACAAAGTAAAGTAAAACTCCAGATAATATGTTAACTATATTAAATTAAAAGATTCTTACCTCTCCTCACATTATTCTGTTAAGTAGATCGCGATTTCAGGCCTATAGCAGGCCCATCTTCAGTACACTGTTGTTGACCGGTGTTATGTCGCTCGGAAGAACCACTTCTTCTTCCCTCTGTTGGTGGACCGATGAACCTCTTGATAAGGTCAAAATTTGCGGGAACTTCGAAGTTCATAAGTTTTCCTTTGTTTTTCTGAATGTGGATCTTTTCCCAAACTGTAAGTTCCTTAGGTGTCTCTATTTGTTTAATTAGACTAGCTTTTGATTCAATTCGATGTTTTTCGTACCAAGCATGAGCAGCTACTGCTGACTTTTCCAATTCTCCATTTTTGACATTTCTAAGATGTTCCTTCACCCTTGTTTTCAAATTTCTTTTCGTTTTTCCTATATAAATTTTGTCACAATCTTTACATTTGATCTGATAAATTTATATAGGAAAAACGAAAAGAAATTTGAAAACAAGGGTGAAGGAACATCTTAGAAATGTCAAAAATGGAGAATTGGAAAAGTCAGCAGTAGCTGCTCATGCTTGGTACGAAAAACATCGAATTGAATCAAAAGCTAGTCTAATTAAACAAATAGAGACACCTAAGGAACTTACAGTTTGGGAAAAGATCCACATTCAGAAAAACAAAGGAAAACTTATGAACTTCGAAGTTCCCGCAAATTTTGACCTTATCAAGAGGTTCATCGGTCCACCAACAGAGGGAAGAAGAAGTGGTTCTTCCGAGCGACATAACACCGGTCAACAACAGTGTACTGAAGATGGGCCTGCTATAGGCCTGAAATCGCGACTACTTAACAGAATAATGTGAGGAGAGGTAAGAATCTTTTAATTTAATATTGAATTGAACCTCACAGTGATAATTCCTATATAAAAAAAAAAAAAAAAAAAAAAGGTTAATATGTTAACTATTGATCTTCTCTCTCTTTCACTCTATGAGACACCAATCCAGGGTGTGTAATCTTCACAGCCAATAGAACAAATCTTTACACAGTGTTGCCATAAGAAGTTTCCTCACTTTTTCCTTGAATGCATTCGAGAGAAGGTCCATAACAAAAGCATTGGCGTTGATGGCCAATTTTTTTGTTTTTATTAGGTTTGATAGACTATCAGTGAACTCCTCATAAGTAAATAAAGAACATCTATGTTCCCGAAATCAATTGAGCTCACTCAGTAGCTGTCTATAAGTAATACAGGTGTCAGTAACAGATATGGCAGTACCAAATTAGTATGTTTGTTTCTTTCTCTACCCTCTCTCTCTCTCTCTAGCGTTCTTGACATTCAGCACAGGTGGGTTCAAGCCAGGATTTTACTTAAAAGTTGTCAGGCTGTAATTGGACAATCTAATTGTTACATCAATAAAGTAATACCGGAATAAGTGTTGCATTGTAAGAACATTTTTTCATTCTTATCTTGGATTTTCTATTTTTAGAATACTGTTTATAACTAACCTATAATTTTGCAGATGTGTCGATTTAAATCAGATATTTAGAAGTTTCACAAAATAGAAGAAAATAGAATTCTATACATCTACAGCAAAACATAAACTGATTATTTTTTAAAATTCAATTTACTAACTCACTGACACTGTTGAACCCGTAGGTTCTTGATTGTGCAGAAATATGCTCTCCACACATTCCTATCCTGAGCTAATGTTTTCCAATCATCCCCTGTATAATCTACTTCTCTCAAATCATGATTAATGTTATTCTTCCACCTATTATTGGTCTACCAACTGCATGCTTTTCTCTGGTTTTCCTACAGAAAGCTTCCATGCTCCTATTTCATTCCCCATTTATGCCACACATCATGCCTATCACAATCTATAAAACTTAACTGTTCTTATCATATCTGGTTTCCTATAAAGAACATGTTATTCAGTCTTCTCTATTGTCTGTCTGTTCAAATTAAATTTACTAATGTTTTAAAATTATTTATAATGTGTTAATGGGTATTGGACACAAATTACACTTAGCTCTTGTTAGCTTTGAGAGATTTCATGTACTTTCCAATAAAAATATGTAAGAAACTGAAAAGAACTCTTGCCATAGTTGTATAGGCCTAGAAGTTTTTTATTTTAAGTACAGTTCACTCTTGCAAATAAGTAACATGGCAGCTCATTCTGGATGAGAAAATTCAAATTCTTACTTAAGCTGCAGAAAAGTAGAAAGGAGATGATATTCTACAGTTTAACCTTAACAATTATTATTTATATTACTACATTTTGCTTTTTGTTGTTATTTTAAAAAAGCCATGATAATATTGTGTCTAAACATTTGACGAATATCAGAAAATGTTCTAAAACGTTTGAATCGTAGAGAATCTATTGGATTAATATTTTTAGAATAAATCAAAATGAAGCAACATTTATGTAAACATTTTTTGTGTCTTGTATTACAACATTAATGTAATCAGTTTGTTTATATTATTCAGATTTAAACGTATATTATTATTAAATACAAGTTATTCAAGCAATTTTATTGGTATATTGAAAGTACGCTGTTATGATAAATTATATGCACACCTATAGAAATATCTTAAAATGAAAGAGAAGGAACACTATATTAGTAGGAAAATATACAGGATGTAGTACACCATGCAGTACAATAATTAGTTTATAGACAATTTGAAACAGATAATTTATACTAAAGATTTAATTGTTTGAGAGATATAGTACAAAATTATACCAAATTTTAGTAAACAATTTCAAGAATGTTAACTAATTATTAAAACAATAGAGTAATATTATGATTACTATATTAATGCATACTTTAATATGAATTGAATGACATTATGCATCAACCAGCTATGTGCCATTATGTAAATTTCAAGAAAAATACTTTTAAAGTTTAAGTCAATCTTCACTTTTTATTGTAGCACCAAACAAACAATACCTGATATTGCAAGTTATTTTCATTATTTGACAGTTATGCAAGAGCAGGAACATTTGGTGCTTAGTTGCATGATGAAAAAATTTAGATTAGCATATATGAAGATTTGGTTTCATAGCCATTTTTTGCAAAACATAGAATCTCTGATAGGACAGATGGCGTTTAAATTTGCTTTAATAATAAGACTGTATTTAAAGATTTGATGCTGAAATTGTGTGTACACTTCATGAACCAGTGCAACATATGGCATCAAAATTATTTTTAAATGGCACTTAGTCGCTTGTTGCATAACATCGTACAATTGATGTTTATTTATTGTAACTTGTCCGAATTGGAGAACGGAAATTTCAAAGTTCCTAATCTCTTTAAAAGTGTAAAATACTAGTCTTTTGCATTATGTTGAAATTGTTTATTTATTTTCATTTTTCTTAACTCTTCAATTTATCATAAAAAATCACAGTTTGAAAGGGAAAAAAAAATTCTTTACTGTTTTTACACAAATTAATATTTTTTAAATATTTTTATCAGGAAATTTTCTAATATTACATTATATATAATAAGTTGAAGTTCCAAATGTTTCCCCATTTAACTAATGAATAAAACTATTTTCATAATGTAAAATTTAAGTATGTACCAGCAGCCAAATTACTAAAATACTCGTGTATAAATCCTATCCATCAATTTTAATACTGTAAAAAAAATCTCTGTTCTTTCAGATGATGCCAAAAGAAACAATATGTTTCCATTTTAAAATGTTCTTAACAAAAATTTTAATTTGTGTAACAATTACAAAAAAATATTTTGTTTTCACAAAAGAAATTATTTTAAAATAGAGGAATGTTATGTATCAATTCAAAATAATAATTATTTTATCTTCAGTTATGCAATATGTTTTCCTATATGTATACTGTATACACTTTGCCTTAAGGTTTTTCTATAATATGAAGTTATGTGAGATATTTCTGTGAAACAGAATTTATTAAATTTTTGAAATTGCCATATTGTCTTAGTAATGTTTTCATGTAGAGAGAAAATAAGTCTTAATTTAATTTCCAGTGAAATGCCATCTGGCTCCTATGCATAATTGACTCCTGGTGTTCTTCCTCCATGTTCTTCCTTCTAATACAATGATCATACAACTACCATATTTTACGGACTACAAGACTCAATTTTTTATTTGAAAAATTGCCTTCAACATTATACTCTAAATTAATATAAAAATGTCCAGTGTTTGATTTGAAATTCCTACCAGTCTTAAAAATGGCCATATATTCGATGTTGTGGGAAACCTGTGTCTATCTGGCAACATTGGATTCAACTGGCAGCAGCAGTGCACTGATGCGACTAATATGAGTTGCAGAGATTCACAAGCTGGCTAACCTATGATGTCATTGCAGTCTACGATGCCAGTGAACTGAACAAAAGGATGATGGATGAAACCCAACATGAATTCACGCTGAAGGGAGCTTTAAAACGACATACAATCAAACAAGTGTGTCAGTGGATAAAAAATCATGGTCTAAAGTAAGAGAAGACATCATTATTAAATCTTTCAAGAAATGCGGCTTAAGTAACTCTCTCGATGGCAGTGAAGACCATCTTATATATGAAGAGGACAACAATGACGACAAAGAGGATGAACAAGAAAGTTCAGATGACGATTTTCAGATATTTAAAGATCAGAACAGTTTTATAAACTAAGTTTTTTTTTCTTAGTCTGGCTTTGCAATCTAATAATATATTTTTTTTAATTGCTTAAAAGTAGGTGCATCTTATAGTCCATAAAATATGGTAGATAATAAAATCTTATGGTAATATTATTTTATATAACAATCATGTATTCTCTGTAAACTAGAATAAGAATGGGACACATCAAATTAACTCATTTGTGTATGATTTTTTTTTTGTGAATCCTGGAACAGTTTTCTCACAATTGACTATGTAGCATAGCAGGCCTAGAAGGTCCTTTGGCCTCACATCCATGTATGTTAATAACAGAGGTGGACGATAATCTAGCCAGTATAGGGGTGATATGTAGTCAGCATGTCAGGTTCCCCAGCTGTTATAGGCTGGTTTTCTCAAACTAGAGATGCTATTCATTGTAGCTACCCCAATTAAGACACTAAGAAACGGGTCTTGGGTTCAGTTAACACTTCAGACAAAATTTTTCTCTTCAAAAGATGAGAATATGTCTCTATTAATTTTAAGAAAAATGACACATCATAAATGGGAATGGAAATCAGATATCTGTGGAAAAACCCTGACTCTGGAAAGACATATCCTTTATTTGAATCCTCAGGGAGCCAGAAATAGAGGACGTCCACGTGTTACCTTGAAGCCAACTGTCTAAGATGAGGTGAAGAGAATAGGAAAATTCTGGAATGTAGTGAAAGCTGTTGACATTAATCATGTGGAAAGCTCTTACTGATGCCATATGCTCCTATATGGAGCTATAGGATCATGACGACAAAATCAAGTACACGTGAATTTTTTTTATAGTCATTCTTGTTTTTTATGTTTGTTATTTAATTAAAAGTTACTTTCGATAGATTATAATATTTTAAAATATAAATTACAGCTTTTCACAACATGGTTAAAAATGTGTTTAAAATTGTAGGCCTTCTGCTGATAATGGAGTAAGTTCCAAAAGTCTATAGTTTTTAACCAAGTTGAGGAAGATAGTACCTTCATCATCATAATAGGTGTTAAAGCCTGTTACAGGCTTTGACTGCCCGAAAAATGTACCTCCATTCTCTTCTGCCTTCTTCCTCCATCCATTAACTCCCATTACCCTGAGATCTTGTTCTACATTATCCATCCATCTGATATGAGGTCTTCCAACATTTCCAGTTTTATTTAATGTTATTTTATAGCATGGATGTGATTCGTTTTCTCTGAATAGAAGACCCAGCCGTCTTATTCTTGAAGCTTTTAATCACCTTGACTAAATCAGTGCTGCCATTATACAACATACAGTTCTTCATTATATCTGATATGCCAAATGCCTTTTTCACATATTGGTCCAAAAAATTCTTAAGATCTTCTTTTCGAATACTGTACAGATATTAATTTTATATTTTAAAATGAACAAGAATTGTCATAAGACAATCTGGTGATGTTGGACAAAAATAAATTAATATTGTATTTTGATTTATATCCCAACAGAATTGTATTATGTTTTTAATAGTAATAGACTAATCAGATTAGAATTACTTGAATAGAAAACCTCATTCCTTCATATATATACTTATAAAATGAAACAAAATCAGCCAGACTGATGATAAATACACAGAAAAGTAAAAGAAATGTAAACTAAATCCTCTGCACATAGAACAAAACTAGAAGACCAGGTTATAGATGAAGTATACTTTTTCATTTATTTGGAAAGTACTGGTACAAAAACAAGAGGTAATTCAAATTATGTAGCTCAGAAAATAAAGCAAATTTTGCATTTGTGGCTCTGGGAAATATCTGCAAAAGTAAAGGTATTAAAAAAAATAAAATAATCAGAAGCACTATTAAATATGTGTGTGTTGTGGTGGACTAGTGGTTATGTTACTTGACTCTGGTCCCAAGGGTCGCGGTTTCAAACCCGGCCGGGGTCGATGGATTGTTTTAAGGATGGAAAAATCCAAGGAGCAAGTCCTCCTAGAGGGACTTTTAACCCGTGAGTCCCGAGTCTGAAGATTTTCAGGATCCTAAGAGATCCTTAGGCCGGAATAAGAGGCCTCTAAACAAAATTTACCGAACTTTTTCATCCTAGTAAAATCTTAGTTGCCTACTAGATGTCTCATTTGGTCATGTTGACCGCATACCATTCATGACATATTTGGGAAATAAGCGTAATTAAATTAACTTCTTCTAGGAACTCCTAATAAAATGGAGGCTAAGGCCCAACATTGGTCTGTCACACCATTGTAGTGTGTGTAATGTTAAATCTGTACTGTTATATGGATCAAAAACCTGGTTAATTAGTAATAGAATGTGACAAACATATCGCTGATTGCGAAAATATTCAATATATACTGGCCTGAAGTTGTAAGTAACCAAGTCTTGTGGGAAATAGGTAGTGAGGAACCGGTGTAGGTGCACATTAGGAAGAAAAAATGGCGCTGGATAGACCACATTCTTAGGGGGAAGAAAAAAAAACCTGACTTCTGTTTAAAGATGTGCTCTTACTTGGAACCCTCAATAGAGCCACAAATATAGGACTATCATATGGTAGGCCCTATCTCGAAGCTGTCTATGATGAAGTGAAGAGGATAGGAAAATCTTGGAATGAAATGAAAGATTGTAGTGAGAACAAAAGTGGAGAAAACCTAAGCAGATGATGTTAGCACCTACCGAAGAGAAAATATAAAAGCCGGGAAAAGGGTATATGGTCGGTATTGAGGCTATTGCAAGAAAAAAATGGGAAAGGAATTCGAAGTTTGAAGAGAATGGCAAAATATACAATAGAATGAGTGGGGTCTACTGTGACAAACGCTGAGCGCTGTAATGGCAGAAGATAAAAGTGCATATGGTTATTTGTAAAATAATCGGAAGAATATGGCGACGCACAATTTCCAAACAAAGGTTTCCCTCAATTCTATGTTACGATTATTGACGGAATAATGAAGTCACGCATGGCGTGTTATAATCTAATTCACGCAGTTGGATTTTCCTTTTCGTCATTATACGATAAACATAAAATAAATTAAATTGTGTGTAAAACAAAAATCAATATCGACATGAAGTAATAGACCCATATTGATGAATAAAACACTCGTTACGACAGCTCTGAAGAACGAAAGCCAATGTTTGCTGTCGCTGGTTAAACGAGGGTACAGCATTTTTTATTAGTTTTCTCATTTCAAGTTGAATTCAAAAGTCTTAATCCTTTGGGATTGCAAATTTTCAGTTTTACGGATAGATCATAGCAACAAAAAATTTATTTTAGAATCTGAATATCCAAATCATCTGGAGCCTCTGATTGCTAAAAGTCACAGTATGATCGTCAGAAGTAGAAGGCTAATGTCATTAATTAGTCTATTTTAGGTAAATTTGAAATTTTCAATTAAATTATATCAATTCGTTTTTTATCAGAATCATGCACTAAATTTTGATCTTGTCAATCATACTGATGAAATTTTTATTCGATATTGCTTTCAGGACCCAAGTTGGTTAAATAAGGCAAACATTTCTATGTATATAAAGAAAATCAGATAAATTAAATTATAGATGATACTTTCTTTTAATTAGAAGAATGCTCAACTTCAAAACTATGTCGATGTATTTAAAAACATATTTTCATAAATATCTTAATTTTGTTAAAAATCGATTGTGAACAATATATCCAAAAATATATGTTGATAAGATAATGTTCTTTCACATAGGACATAGAAGATAGGAAATGGAACGTGTTTTTCCTTTGGTATCTTGCAATAAAATGAGTCATGGCATTCAATGTTAATCTTCTCAAATAATAATTAATATTTTTTTTATTTAATTCGGTCTCTTTCCATTAATTTATACCATAACTGGGAATGGGATCGAAAAAAAATCTAAAGAAGGTCCCATTTCATATCTCCTAATATATAGTAAACCCGTACTCATGTCCGGCTTAATGCCAGGAAAGGGATGATTTGAAGCCCATATTATTGAAGGTCTGCGATATTATTATGTACACGAATGCCGGCTGATCAGGCCTGTCGCACCATCACCAGAGCACAATTGAATGAAACGAAATGGATGACATGTATATGGAGAAGTGGTGGAATAAAGGTTTTGGCAGAGGAAAACTAGAAAAACCTGCCCTGTGTCCGATTCGCCTATCACGAGCCATTAGGAGTGACCGAGGCGCGAACTCGGGACTTTAGAGGTGAAGAGCGAGTGACTAGCCACGGAGCCATCCCCTATTGAAACTTATATGGAAAACAGCCCAAGACCTTTTTTTTATATCAATAGGAAAAGTACCCCGTGTAATTCGTACTTTTAAAAAATGCGCACTCGTATTATTTCTGCCATGTAAAAAATGTCAATTCGGCCGACCCTAGAGCAGTTAATCCCGGGTAACATAATAGAGATTTTCCTTCGTATTCAGACACACTGAGTTCGATTGATCTCTATGATTATCAAATGCTGCAATAATTATATATAGGCCTATATATATATATATATATATATATATATATATATATATATAGGCCTATATATTTTTTTTTTGCGCAAAATTACCTAGCATCCCACTAATAATACCTCCAATTCAGTTTTATTTTACTTTTTATCACTTAGGCCTATATGTTACATTAAATATTGCTTCTTATATATATATATATATATATATATGGGGCACGCCGTAGCGTAGTGGTTAAGGCACTGAGCTACAAGCCGGAGGGTCCAGGGTTCAAGTCCCGTTGGGGTCAGGATTTTTAAACTGACCCAAACCCTCTGGCGGCACTATGGCCCTGGGGTCGACTCAGCCTCTAACTGAAATGAGTACCGGACGCTTGTTCTGGGGGTAAAGGCGGCCGTCACGCAGGGCTGCAACAACCCGGCTGACATGAAGTGCCGATTGTCTAGAAAAAAGTGGGAGCCTTAACCTCCTTCTACCCCAAGGGCCTCCGGGTCTGTTGTGGGATCACTTTACTTTTATATATATATATATATATATATATATATATATATATGGAATGATAAGAAAAATATTTATTTTTCTTATCATTCCACATTAAGCTTGCATTGCTCAATGTTAAACATTTAATTATAACATATATATATATATCCATCCATAGTAATTCTGCCCGAGGGCAGGTCTTTCACTGCAATCATAGCATTTTCATGCTATGCTTTGCAGCTTTACTAGGGAATTATAGGTGTGGTAGCTTCCCGTTATTTCCACACGGGATGATGGCGATAATGATAAGGATGATGATAATGGCTGGATGATTTTCGGGAACAGTTGGGACCTGAGCTTCCTGACATTTGTCTTACAGGTGAGGAAAACCCCCAAGAAAACCTCACCCAGGAGCTTGTCCCGACCGGGAATCGAACTCGGGCCCGCTGCGTGACAAGGCAGCACGCTACCTCGATTCCACAGCGCCAGCGGTGGACATATATGTATAAAATGTATTTATTTACTTATTTTAGTTGCAGATTAAGGTCTTTGGACCTTCTCTTTCATTCAGTCAGAACTAATAAATCCTATAGTTTTTTTTAGAAGTAATGAATTTAATGTAGGCCTAAGTTAAGATAGTTCGTCATGCAGGAACTGCTTAAAGTAATCGAATTGTTCAGGAAGTCGAATTTATGTTCCAATTTTGTTGGATTACGGAATATATCTTTCTTTTGGTAATAAAATGTATGATACAATTCCATCAAACATGGCGGCTGCTAGAGATATTTTTTAATGTTGAGTTTAGGTAAACTCTCATTTCTAATGGTCGGATTTTGCTAATTTTTCGAAAATAATCTCGTATTTTAATAGAGTATACCGAGTTTTATTTGAAAACATCGAAAATTGTGACCGTTATAACGATATTTAAATTCTAGTTTCAGGTGATCTTCTACACTAAATCGTCCGATTTTGATGGTTAACGAATTCGACCTTAAGTTTTTAATTAACTGTCTTAATTTCGTTTAAATTTTTGTTTCGATAAAACAAAAATTACTGTCGCTAAAGTGTTAACGGATATATATAAAATAATAAAAAGCTACAACAGATTTACATGATATAGCCATCATTTGGATTTATAAGAGTAGTTTTGTTTTATTATATGTTATTGACTGTTAGAAACATTACACTTTTTATTCATATCACATTTTAATTACATGTTTTATATATTACAATATTTTTCTGGAAACGCGCGGGACTATAACTGTAACCAACCAATAGGAAGTTAATACGAGAGCGGGACGCTATAGTGCTGCCACGCATGGGATTGTGTGAAACTCTGTACTTGTACCAGCTGGACCGAACGCAGAATCCTCTGACAGATGAGAAGTCGTTAGACAGCCAGCGAAGACGGACACTGGAGTCGCAGAATACAAAGACAAACGCCGATATTTTATTTAAGGTAAGGGCAATATAAATTGTTTCAAAAAATAAAATAGGAATCAAAATAATTCATTAAGTTTTGCTTTAATGTTTAAAAATATTTATAACCCTAAATCATAAAATATTTTGTTTGTATTTTATATGAATGAAACCTGTTATTAAACAACGTAGAAATTAATATAAGTGCACAGATTGTAAGTATGAATTTTTTGCGGCAAATGCAATAAAATGTCCTTGTGGTCTTTGTGTTGCAAATTCAAGGTTTTCTAAAACAATACATTTTTGTACAGACATTTATTGGTGCATTACTTCATAATGGTGGTGAATAATGCATTTATTTCCATGCAGTACGAGTACATAGAAACATTTTCCCTGTCATATTCTTCAATAAAAATAATATCTTATTTCAATCCTACCAATAATATTCTAAATGCATAATATTAATAAAAATGTTTATTTAATTTCTTCTCTTTTAATTTAATTTTTACTAAAACAGGTCATGCAATCGAAAAATACCAAAAGAAAATTGATGTTCCATTTCATGTATTGTATGTGCCGTGCGAAAACCATACCAAATGCTCCAATAAATTTCTGTACCAAAACACTTGGTGAGAAAACCAAAATGTATAAGATACATTGATTACATATATGCCCTATCACAAAGAATCCATATATAATATTAAAAAAAAAAGTCTGCCACACAGGAACTAAGCGAATCCCTTAGTAAGTTATATTTATGATCCCATTTTGCTGGTTTAAGAAATGTATATTTCTTTTGTTGAATTGGAGAAAGTCAATTTCTGATATCAGCGTATTCATAAGTGTCAGATTGCAGATAAAAAATCAGGCATAACCATAAGTTATTTTTGCATGTTACTGTATAATTTTACATACATTTAAATAATATCTATCCATTTTTTCCATTATTTTATTAAAATTATTAAGTAAATTAAACTGTTGTATCCTAGTGAATACAATGCAATTTAAGGGTTAATTAAATTATATGTTATACATTGTGACGAACCAAACATGGCGGTTTCTAGAGTTAATCTCGGTCCCAGGTAAACCCCCATATTTAAGAGTCGGATTTCGGTGATTTTTTTTTTAATTTTGAGAATAACTTACTCTGTTTATTTAAATAGCATATAACTGAGTTTCGTTGTGAAAAAAATCCACTAGGGTGATTTTAGAATTTTCGTTTCAAATTAGTCCCTACGTAATGGTCCAATTTTGATGGTTAACGAACTCAATCTTACTATTTTAATTAATTGCTATATTCCAAATATGATTTCGATGAAAAAAATATTATGGCCGCTTGAACGTTAACGGACACACACACACACGCATTATATATATATATATATAAATTTTGATTTTGATCTTCTTCTATGTCTACTAGATAGGATCGGCGAAGATCTGTAAAAAAATCGAAAATCTTTTCATGAGAACAACCTCAATAGTTTCATTCCTTTGGAATTCGCTAACGTACACACTTACATTACTTTATCTCTGTATATTCCAAATTTAATTTTTAAAGGTAAAAAATGATATGACACTTTTATTCTCATCAAATAAAAAGGTTAAACAGATGTGTTATCAATAAGATATCAAAGGTTATAGCAACTGTAGGAACCTAATAGTAATTTTATGTAATGGCTGTCATTAACTTATCTTCACAATTTAAATCTGGGAATGAAATTGATGACAAAATCTGCTCAAAGATCTGTCATTTGAAGTGGTTTTATGTGCCGTAAGTATATGACAGGATCCACGACTTTATTTTTCTTTGGAATATATGTTCAGAATTTTACGCCCCTAAAAGTCATCGTTCTCGGTCTCTTTGAACCTGTAAACCTCGGAACTAGGGATGAGCATGTTAATCACTAGTCACCAGGACCAATGAACTGAATACTAGTGTTTATTTACACACGAACCAGATTTTATGCTATGTAGGCTAGAATCTAATATTTTTTATCGAAGCAAAATAACATTCTTAATAATAGTAATAATGATAACAATTTGCTAATGTTTGGACTAAAGAGAGATGAAGAGACAGGTGAATGGCGAAAACTACATAACAGTGAGCTTGGGGCACGCCGTAGCGTAGTGGTTAAGGCACTGAGCTACAAGCGAGAGGGTCGAGGGTTCAAGTCCCGTTGGGGTCAGGATTTTTAAACTGACCCAAACCCTCTGGCGGCACTATGGCCCTGGGGTCGACTCAGCCTCTAACTGAAATGAGTACCAGACGCTTGTTCTGGGGGTAAAGGCGGCCGTCACGCAGGGCTGCAACAACCCGGCTGACATAAAGTGCCGATTGTCTAGAAAAAAGTGGGAGCCTTAACCTCCTACTACCCCAAGGGCCTCCGGGCCTATTGTGGGATCACTTTACTTTTACTTACATAACAGGGTCTTTATAAGAAGCCAGATACGGTATAATAAAAACAGTTAAATTTCGCAGATATAATAAGAACAGTTAAATCTCGTAGACTGCGATGGGCAGGATATGTGGCACGAATGGGGAATTAAAGAGTTGCACGGAAGCTTCTTGTAGGAAAACCAGAGGGAAAACACCTAGTTGGTAGAGCAAGAATGAGGTGAGGGTATAACATTAACTAAGATTTGAGGGAAGTAGATTATACAGGGGATGATTGGAAAACATTGGTTCAGGTTAGGGATGCCTGGAGAGTTTATGTCCGCGCGGCCATGAACCTATGGGTTCGATAGTGCCAGTGAGTTAGTTAGTTTTATATGAAACTTTGCCTACACCATTCAGTTTAAATTCATATGTTTGGGTCTCCTTGGTCTACTATAAGACAGAAATACTGAACTCTATGGCGCGGCAGACCTAAAAGGCCCTTAACCCACCAGCCGACTGCTGGGCCCATATCCACATGTGTCATTATAGGTAGATGAGCACCAGTCTATATAGAGTGACATGTGGTCACCATGTCGATTCCTTCACCCATTATATAAGCTGGTTTTCTCAATCTGGAGTCACTACTTATTCTAGCTATCCAAATTCCTCGCGATGCTGGGCGGATACAGGCCCATACTATTCTAAATTCAATGAGAAAATTACTTCCCCTTGGGAACCCAAACCAACGTATGTTCCGTAGCTCTGCGCCAATGCATGATGCCTTAGATTAGTCAGTCGACTACAGCGCTAATAGAATAGATTTAGAATATATTTATTTAGCCTGGTGGAGTTAAGGCCATGTGGCCTTCTCTTCCACTCCAGGACAAACATATGTTACATTTAAATACAAAAAATTACAATAACACTACGTACTAGACAATTATCTGGTAAAACTGAACAATAATAAAAATAATTTCTAATAACACAATAAAATTAAATAAAATTAAAATTAAACTAATGGAATAACAGTTCGAATCTCCTAAATATGAAAAGAAAATGAAAAAAGTATGCAAAGAAAGTAATAAACTCTAACGAATTAATCTATCGCTTATATATAAGACATCAGGTAAATTTATAGACAAATCTTAATACTATTTTTATTAAATAATGAAAAAAAAATTAATAGTTAAAAAAGTAATATTAGTGAGATGTTTCTAGGTACCTATAAATTATTTACAATTTTATAGCAACTTCAACCGCAAAGGTGATATCGCGGTTAAAAATACCAGGAATAATTGTTCTGCTGGTGCAAATATTTTGTTTTTGTTGGAGGATGAAATCCTACTGCTGAAAAATTTGACACAGATTTATTTTGTATATCCGAGAATCCTTTAAGGGTGGCATAATCTGTGATATGGTATTGATTAATTTTATCTTTCCACAACCTTGAATTTTCCTCGCCAGTAAAATTCTACTGGCCTTGATCGGAATCGATCCAGCGATCTTTGGATCAAGAGATGAACTCGCTAACTCTAGGTCATCTCGAGGTCATCAATGTTGATCCTTTCACACGCGAGTTCTAATGTTATGGAGATTTTCTTGCTGAGGTTTTTAATAATGTTAGACGAAAAATAAAAGGCATGAAGCTCAAAATCATTTCACTCAAGTTAAACTTCATAGTATACATATAGGACAATTCAAAATTAATGGGAGAAAAGAAAGAACATACATGTGAATACTGTATTGGATTTATTTTACAAATACAAATTTACTATGAAAGGCTTAACTCTTCACGTTTCCAAGGATATTCACAAATGTTCAATGTGGTTTCCTTTTTGTGACATGTCTATGCGATATTCCATTTCTTGGTATATATATATATATATATATATATATATATATATATATATATATAGCATTTTTCATGCTATGCTTGAAGCTTTACTAGGGAATTGTAGGTGTGGTAGCTTCCCGTTGCTTTCCACACCGGTGAAGGATGATGGTGGTGATGATGATAATGATAAGGATGATGATGATGGCCATATGATTTCGGGGACCGTTTGGGCCTTAAAGTTTTCCTGACATTTGTCTTACAGGTGAGAAAAAATCCCGATAAAAACCTCACCCAGAAAAACTGCCCCGACCGGGGATCGAACCCGGGCCCGCTGCGTGACAAGGCAGCACGCTACCTCGAGACCACAGCGGTGACGTCCTTCACATACCCCCCTCAAAAAAAAAAAAACAATCGGATGGTGTAAGATCCAGTGATTTGAAGGCAAAAACATCAGTAGCACACCATTCAACCCAGCACGGCTAATTCAGCTTGGTGGAAACTGCTTGTTTTGGATAAAATCGGTAAATGTGAAAAAAAAATCACTTTTTCGACGCAAAAAAATTTATATATATACTATATATAAAATAGCATGTAACAGCACTATATATATATATATATATATATATATATATATATATATATGAACTTTAAAAAAAAGGTTTAAATTGTAACCTTTTTTTATCATACAGCAATATTATTAGTTGAATGTAGGCTTTCACGGCCGGTAATCATAATGTTGAGTGATTCCGGGTTATGTGGCCGTGGTCCATTCCATTACTGGTGTTCCTACCAGACGTTTCTCCTTCAACTGTGGAGGCCATCTTCAGTGGCGAGTGCTTCTAGGTGGTGTTCCCTTGTCGTAGACTCGATTATCGACCGTGAAAGCCTGCATTCCACAATTATTGTTCCTAGATATTTGAAGTGACTGAATTCAAATACCTAGGAACAATAATTGTGGAATCCAGGCTTTTACTGTCGGTAATCGAGTCTACGACAAGGGAACACCACTAGAAGCACTCGCCACTGAAGATGTCCTCTGCAGTTGAGGGAGAAACGTCTAGTAGGAACACCAGTAATGGACCACGGCCACATAACCCGGAATCACTCAACTTTATAGCAATATTATTGTTCAGATGACTATATGTTAGAGGTTCCATCAAGGTGACGGGTACAGTCTGGTTGAAAAATTAAGTCGTAATATATGCCTTTTCTATCGATTTTAATTAATTATACCCTAACTGTAAAGGAAAGAAAGAAACACCACATGTAGAATATAAGGTATATTTCATATAGAACTTAAGAAACAGCCATTTTGATTAATAGCTCATATAATTAATTAGCATCGCTGATATTTGTTTTCACTGTTGCAAAACTTGGAGAGTTAACCTTTAATCCTACATTTGTATTTGTAAAATAAATTCAGTGTAGTAGTCACAGGAATGTTTATTTTTGTCCCATTCATTTTGAATTACATTTTACGTGTGCATATACTTTTCACCTTCTTCACAATTTTACTCCATTTCTATATCTTCAATATAACCAGCTTCATGGGCTAGTGATCAGCGTTTCTGACTACTGTTCATGAGGTCCCGGTTTCGATTCTCGGTCAAACCATAGGATTTTTTCCTTAAAGGGAATCATTCCTGCAGTTGCAGATGGTCTGGAATTTAGATTAAGTTTAGGTTAAGAACTCTTCTGGCGCTTCATTATCATTTATCATCCATCATATCATCGGGGTAACGTAACTCCGCCTTCTAGGCGCCCTAAATTCGGGAGTGGGTTACAATTAAGCTAATGCCAGGAGAGAACACCAGAAATGTCTAAAAGACAACCTGGAGCATTTGAAAAATAAATAAATAAAAACATATTTTTTTTATCACTTCATATCCAAAATATTTAATCATAACTTCCTCACAGGTGCTACCGAACCCGTAGGTTCATGGCCGCGCTGTTATAAGCTCTCCATACATTCCTATCTTGAGCTAACGTTTTCTAATCTTCTTTTTCTTCTTTTTTACTTGGTTTACAGCCTGAGTGGGCCTTAACCTCCTCTATGGCCTCTTTCCATCATTCTCTATCCATCGCCAACTCTCTCCAAATCTTTATTCCGAATTTTTTATTCACGTCTGATTGTACACAAATTACACCATCTCGTTCTTGGTTTTCCTTTTAATGTGGTTCCGTCTGGATTGTTGTTGAAGACAATCTTCAATGTTTGTTAACCATCCCCTGTATAATCAACTTCCCTCAAATCATGGTTAATATTATCCTACCTCATTCTTGGCCTACCTACAAGGCGCTTAAAATATTTAATCATGTTTAACTGTTTTTACTACATTTTTCCCCACATAAATATATAGCTCACTGTTGTATAGTTTTCTCCATCACCTGTTTGTTCGTCTCTCTTTAGTTAAAACATTTTCACAAGCATTTTATTCTCAAATGCTCATTAATATCTCCTCTCTTAAAGTGAGAAACCATATTTTGCATCCATACAGTACGTATAACTGGAAGAATCGCCGTTTTATCAACTTTTTTTTTCTTAAAGAAGTTGGTATGACAAAGAGTCTCTGTATTTACTTATAAACTTCTAAATTATAGCAGGACATATGAAAACCGGCTTTATAGTCATCTAAATAAATGTGCAATAAATCTTGTAGATAACTGGCCATCTTGAAAGAAATAGGGTATTAGTCTTAATATACATATTATCATCATCATCTACCGTCACGGTTTAGGTCATTTCTGATCTGTTCCAACTCCATATTGTAGTTGCTCTCTCCATCTTTTAAATGGTTGTCCACGACTTCTATGGCCTTGTGGACTGTAATTGAACATCCTATAAGGTATCCTCTCTTCACTCATTCTACGTACTAACATGTTCAAACCATTTATTTCTATATTCTTCTGTTTTTGTTATCGCACTAGTTATTTGTAATTCCTTACGAATATCTTCACTCCTTCGTTTGTCCAAAAGAGCACTTCCTGTCTCATATCGTAGGAATTTCATCTCGGCTGCTTCCAGTCTTTTTATTAACCTTTTGATGAGATTCCAACATTCCGAGCATACAACAGAACAGGAATAGCTAAAACTTTTTAAAACTTTAGGAGCGTTTCTTTACGAACTTTCTTAATATACATATTTAATAATATTAATTGAGAAAAATAGTAGCCTTGCTGTTTTTGTTATTGAACAGATTATAATGCTGCTGATATTTATGTTAAAAACACATAAATATGCTGCTGATATTTATGTTAAAAAAACACATACTTCATATTCTGTTCATACGCTGGGCATCGAATATTGACAAATCCAAGTTGCATTGTGTTAAGTTTGAATCAATAACGATCGACTGTCATTGAAATATTGTCGAAACAAAATTATCAGACCTGATTCGCAATTGATAGGACATTGCCCTACCTGACTCGCAAATGTTTTTTATTTGTAAGCTATTATGCGACACAAAGGATCGTTTACCAACAACCATAGCAGCACCGTTGCTGCGTCGCACGGACGTAGATACTAACCATATGTAATCAGGAAAAAATATCAAATGAAGCCCTTATCCAGCTTACTTAGGGTAATAGCTGCACTCTTCGACGCCATAGACTGACGTAAAGCGAGTATACGCCGGATGACACGGCATTAGTTTGAGAACCATCCACAAAGCAGGTCAATGTTCCGCTGTGTCGGATAGTACAGAACACAGAAGGCTGCTCTAACAAAATATTGTTAAGCAAAAAATTCAATTAATTTCGTATAAAATACGAGATTTATTTCAACATTATTGATGTTCTTAAAAAATGCATTCATTGAACACTGATAGTCTTTTAATTCCATTCACTAAATAGTCTTTAATTTATATTTTAAAAGGAAATGTTGTTTCACAACATTTAAAAAATTGTAAATACTATTTTTGCGCGATAGTGCGTTTTGTCGTGCGGGAAGTAAAACCACTGCCCTTTTTGTATACTACGTATAATATATCTAAAAGGTAGTGTTAATATATGCCTAAATTATACGAAACAAATCACTGCATTTTAAATGAACTGAACTTTATTTGAAACAATATAAAACAATAAATACGTACTTGCAGCCATTTTATGACAGATTGGTGTCATGGCCTGTTGTAGTCTCAACTAATAAACATTGCCCATACTGTTAACGTTAGTCAGTTGTTTATAATGAGCGTAAATATTTTCAACGAAGATGTTATTATTTTACTATTATTTATTATTTTGAAAACACCATCGCGCAAAAAATAATGTACACAATGTACGTTTGTGAAGTGCTATCGCTATCGCTCAGTTTTTAAACATTTTCTCACTTCTGTAAAAACCACTTCCCAACCTTACATTGTAATATACTATTTCATCACATTGCAATTCATCATTATTATTATTACTTTCTTTCTTAATTGTAATTATATCAGTTCTTGTTTCGATCATTTGTTTTTGTTTCATTTCAATTTTGTGTAACTATGCGTATCTTCAATTTTCTTTTATATTTTAACTACAGCCTAACATACATTTGTAAAATAGGGCTCCAAATCTTGGAGATTTAATAAATAAATAAAACAGTCTCTTAAAATATTACGTGAGTTATCATCTCTTTGGACAATATAAAAACCCTTGATAATATGGGTTCATGCGTCTAATATCCTTGGTACAACCTACATGAAACGGATGTCACCACTCTCCTTTGGAATAATGTTTATTAAGTGTATTCCTTAATTTTTAAAATAACCCCATTACAACTTCATAAGCTATTCCGTTCACATGAAGTGCTTCCTACACGATTATTCAATTCTTTATGAAGTGGGCAGAATTTATCATTTCACGTGATGGTGTTTAGAGTGTTAGAAACATAATCGTGTTTATTTCCATACAGCTCTATAAAATATTATTACTCGATTTTTTATTCCGTAATTAAAATGTAAATCGGCCACGATGGACTAGTGGTTATGCTCCTTGCCTCTGGTCCCGAGGGTTGTGGGTTCAAACCCGGCCGGGGTCGATGAATTTTTTAGGATGGAAAAATCCAAGGAGCAAGTCCTCCGGGAGGGACTTTAAGCCGTGGGTCCCGAGTCTGAAGATTTTCAGGCTCGTAAAAGATCCTTAAGCCTGAATAAAAAGGCCTATACGCAAAATTTACCGAATTTTCCCGTCCTTGTACTACTTTGGTTTCCTAGATGTCAGTATGAGGCGGAATGCTAACCACGGGCCACTCCAGTAATATCTGTACGAAAACAAGTGTAACTAAATTAGTATGGTTCAATTCTTCCCTGTAGGGGGAGAGCGCCTAAATCTCGTTGAAGGAAACAAGGGCTTACTACAGGAAAAAGAAGAAGAATTAAAATGTATCTAATTCCTGTAGGTTACTTTGTTCTGTAGATAGATAACGTGTAACGGCCTTCATATGTAAATTACGCTACTGCAAAGTCCTATTTATCATATAGTTATATTAGTCCACCGCTGTGGTCTCGCGGCAAAGTCATTGCATTGTGAGCAATCAGCACAGGTTCGTTCTCCGGAGGGGACAAGTTCCTGGGTGAGATTTTATCGGAGTTTTCTCTCCTATCCAGGTTGAGAAAACCAGCTATAATGGCTGAGAGACTCGACATTCTGTCATATGTCACCCCTACACTGGTTGTTTGATCGCCTACCTCTGTTATTAACACGTGGATGTGAGGATAGCGTCCCGCGTCGTAGCCGAGCGGTTAAGGTAGGAAGCCTTGGCGCAGAGCTACGGGACTTGCGCTGGTTCGAGTCTCCATGGGGGAAGAAATGTTCTCATGGTATTTCGGCCAGTATGGGACCGGTGCCCACCCAGCATCGTGAGGCAAATGGGTAGCTACAATAAGTAGCGGCTCCAGGTTGAGAAACCAGCTATAACGGCTGGGGGACTCGACATGCTAACCACATGCACCCCTACACTGGCTGTTGATCATCTACCTCTGTGATTGACACATGTGGATGTGAAGGGCCAGCAGCCGGCTGGTAAAAGGGCAACCGCTGAAAAGAGGAAAGACCCTCAATCGGAATCGGATGCGAGGATAGCGCCGCGCCGGCTGGACAGGCCTTCTTAGCCTGTCGCGCCATTGAGTCCCCCCCCCCCCCAATAAGACAAATGGTCTCCGAACATTATCTGACCATCACAATCATTCACATCATATTCGCCTTTTTTTAGTATGAATGAACGAGTGAATGGCGTGCTTTGTCTTATATGTTCGTGTTGGATGTGGCATTGAGCTGATCACTCATCCAGGGAGACTCTCCTAGTCCTTGTGTTGTCAAAAAAGTATGTGTGTGATCCATAGTTAAAAGATCCTCTCCCGATAGTCCGGTGTAAATGTACCTATTAATGGAAAGGTTAAACTAATTCATATTATTGATAATGAAATATTCAGTATTGTAATTGTTTTCGGTACTTAATTTGATTGTACAGAGTGTAACAGGATCTCTCCCAAAAAGTTTTAAGAAACAGGATAATTTTTGTTAAGAAACATATAGGCCCTACTTCCAAACTCGTCGTTTATGATCTCTGCCAGATCAAGGTGCGCAATCATCTCTTAACCAAGTCCTATAATGAGTACATAATTTGGTGGCGATAGGTCACTACCAATAGTAAACGTTCTCGCTATTGCCAGACTTCTCGCACTCCCTATCTCTATACTTTAACATTTAAACTTATCTTTAATTAGTATACAGACTTATCTCTTTTAATTTTATAGTGAATTTATATGATGCTTTCTTCATCTAAAGACTCTCTCATTGTATAATATATCCATCCAGCCATAGTAATTCTGCCCGAGGGCAGGTGTTTCACTGCAATCATAGCATTTTCATGCTATGCTTTGCAGCTTTACTAGGGAATTACAGGTGTGGTAGCTTCTCGTTGCTTTCCACACCAGTGAAGGATGCTGATGGTAATGATAAGGATGATGATGATGATGGCCGGATGATTTTCGGGGACCGTTGGTCCCTAAGCTTCCTGACTCAGGAGCCTGTCCCGACCGGGAATCGAACCCGGGCCCGCTTCGTGACAAGGCAGTACGATACCTCGAGGCCACAGCGGTGGACGTATAATATATAATACACTTAATGAAATTGTACGTTTTTAATTAAAAAAGTAAAGTAATAATATCTTGGGGACTATAACACTTAAAACCGCGGAACTTTCACTGTTAGAAGGTTATAGTGAGTTACTTCCCTAAGAACGTATCCTGACAATCAATATTGCATAATTTCCCCAGTTACAAGGAAAAATGTACAGTGGAGTGTGGCATGGTCTCAACTATGCTAAGTCGCTGAGTGGAGAAACCGTACTATTGGTAAATGCTTTTAAATAGCCTCACCTTATCTGCCATAAATAATCAATTCACTTTAGTTAGTCGTTATTCTGCGTCGTAAGTCTTCAATCTGTCTTAGCAGTACTTCAGTTTGTGATTCTATGTGAGGACAAGTAGGATCTGTTACTTGGATAGCGCATGTACTTAACTTAGCGCCCCTTGATTTTTTCTTCGGGGGATGTGAAAAATATGGAGTATGAAACTCGAGTTTCACCAAAGCTCAGCCAATTGCCCAAATCAATTATGAATTTCATCACAACAAACAGAATCTTGTATGCTCATCCGAGTTGGATGTCATTGCTTTGAAGGTATCAAACATGCCATGAGGCACAATGCAAATTGTTTGAACATGTATTGCAAACTAGCCATAATAACATGCCTTTAATTAAAATGTATTTTCTCCCTGTATGACTTATCGTTCTTAAAAGTTTTTCATCTAATTGTAATAGTAAATATAATTAAATACACAAATTATATTGTGTATATAGTAATGTCAAAAAACATCCTTTTTAAATAAATTAGATACACAGTAATAACAAGGGAAATATGCTTACGGCACTTATTTGAAATAAATAAATTACTTTACAATGAAAGAAACGCGAATATTATTTATCTTCCACTGGAGGAGTATAGGCTAAACTCATATTCAGGGGATATTTTGCAAAACAATAAAACATTATTTACTATTAATAAAAATTGATCGAACACAAAACTATCATTATATGACTAATAATAATGGAAACAATTTATATTAAATTAACAATTACAATAAATATATGGATATTCATTTACAACTTTTTAAAATTCTTTGACGGCATAGCTGATAATTTATCATTAAATATAAGGGATCAAAGTTAGGCTGGAGCTTCGTAAGTGGCCCCTACACGATCAATATTTATGTCAATATATTGCACAATAATTGACATTGTACAGTAATATTGAGCGTCTGTAGATCACATGAAAGATTGCGCAATATATTGAGTCAACCAAAAACAGTTTGATTTTTATTGTGCAATATAGTAAATACTGCGTCGTCTGTTGGCAATATTGCGCATTACTAGTTCAGTTCTGTTTAACAGTGTTGCTGTCTTCTTATTATTCCACACGTTGACTCCATAAGTATCACCCGCGAACTAATTTATTGAGCAATAATATTGCACCGTGTGGATTGACCAAGTAATACTATTGTACAAAATATTGACGTAAATATTGTTCGTGTAGGGGCCGCTTTAGTATATAAGAACTGACTAATGGAGCACACGTAATTATTATAAATGTATGGCTTTATACTATTCATTCTCACATCGCATTATGTTACAAACATAGTCAAATAAAATTACATCATTCCCCAACCTAAGGTATAGATTATACATACTTTTCTTTTTTTTTACATTTTACATTGTTAACTCAACATTGTACATTGTCCCTTTAAGGGGAATTTGGCGTGGTGCAAGTAAAAGTATTTACAAAGGGAGGAATTAAGTTGAAGAAAATAAATAAATAATATGCAATAATCAATTATACTATGTGTATGTAAGCTTTTACAAATCGTATCAGGTCGAAATTAACAAATCAAGGGATATTTAAATAATATAATCATATATAATTTTCTGGTTAAAGCTTACAAATTGGAGTAAAAGTTAGGAATTTAGGCAAAATTTGTGTTGTTTTTATGATATTTACATAATGTACAGTAATATTCCATTGTTGTGGTCTCGGGATAATGTCATTATTTCGGATGCTGCAAGCGTCAGATTTGATTCTCGGTCGAAATAAGATTGTTAGGTGAGTTTTTTTCTGGTGTTTTCTTCACTTATAAGACAAATATCGGGAAACTTTAGGGCCCACATAGTCCCCGAACGCCATTTGACCGTCATAATCACCCTGTTATACAGTATTCGCCGTGTTATAAATTTATGAATGAATGGCGTTCCTTGTATTAAATGTTCATGTCATCTGGTAAGTGGCCCTGGAACTTGAGCTGATCACTCATCCGGAGTGTTCTTATGTAGTCCATGTTTTTGTATGATTAAAAAAAATATCCTATGTATGCGATTCAGAGTTTAAAAATACTTTCCTGACAGGCCGTGTTCCTATCGCCATTTGACGTGGCATGTACAAGTATCTACAAAGGGAGAAGTTAAACTAAAAAAAAATCAAATAAAAAAGCTATCAATTATGCTATGTGTATGTTCTATTCTACAGTAATTCTGCCCGACGGCAGGTCTTTCACTCTTTTTTTTTAATTTCTTTCTTTCTCGTTTTCTTTCGTTTACACTGTTCTTCCTTCTTGTTTTACCTTTGTTAACCTTTTTATCTTATTCACACATACAAACACAAGACAGGACACATATCCAGATCCAAGGGGAAGATTTAAAATCCCCTACCCGGCCGGGAATCGAACCCGGGTCGCCAGAGTGGAAGGTAGGGACTCTACCGACTACTCCACGGCGACGGGCACACCAATCCAATCACAGCATGTTCATCTTATGCTTTGCAGCTTTACTAAGGAATTATATGTGTGGTAGCTTCCTGTTGCTTTCCACATCGGCGAGGGATGGTGATGATGATGGCCGGATGATTTTCGGTGACCGTTAGTCCCTAAGCTTCCTGAAATTAGTCTTACAGGTGAGGAAAAACCCCGAAAAAACCTCACCCAGGAGCCTGTCTCGACCGGGAATCGAACCCGGGCCCGCCGCTACCTCGAGACCACAGCGGTGGACTATGTGTATGTAAGCTTCTACAAATCGTATTAGGTCCAGAAGTAACAACTCGTGGGATATTTAAATCATGTTTTAGTAAATCACAAACAGGAAATAATACAAACAAACGGGAAAGAAAATAACTTGCACTAATTTATAACAAAGAAACAAAACATTCATGTTAGTAACGAAGGGAGTTCAAACGTTTATTTGTATGAAACTTCCCCTAAATCCCTTCGCTTAACCTAAAAGATAAACACAGACATTGTTTACAAATAAATAACGAATTTATCAACGATACTTTGCTTATAAACACTGCATAGATCAGTAGAAATGCAATTTGGCACACCTTATCTTTTATGTAATTTTATCAACATTTTAGATGATAATTGTATCTTTGGATGTATACCGAGAACCTGTGAATTTTTAATGTTGCATATCATGAGTCTTGTGCAAATACATAATGATTGTAGTCTACAAGTAGACTCGAAATCGTATCTCTTCTTTCCTAAGTGTTTGGAAGTCTACAGTAAAACCAGATCCAATAAACTTTAATATATCTACGTGTACAAGTTAATGTATTATATTTTTTAATTACTTACAATGATAGTTAATAAGGAAATCTATCTTAGCTATAAACATTCAATACATATTTTCACTTGAGACTGAATAAAAAGCTCGAAAATCCCCATGGTTCGATTGACTCCCGGAAATTTATCACAATACTTCTCGAATGTCAGACTCACTCTGCTTAAATATACACTCACACACATACACACACACACACACACACACACACACACACACAAAAGAGTATTGTGTGTTATAACCTGGAATTTAATCCCATATTCACCTTCCATTTTCTTTGTCCCTTTATAATTTTCTCATACTAAACAAATACGCTAATCATTACCGTTACAACAGAGAGGACAATCAAATCATCCGATGAACAGCAATTATTATCTTCGGATCTTCGAAAGAAAAGTAATCCGTAGAATATGTGACTCGGTATTTATGGAAGGAGAATTGAGAAAGATATTAACTAACTCATTGGCACTATCACACCCATAGATTCACGACCAGCGCGGACATAAGCCATCCATATATCCCTATCCTGAGCTAATGTTTTCCAATTATTAATGTTTCTAGTGCCCCACTACTGTATAATGCCCTAGCATTCCATGTTCCTAGGAATATGTCCCTATGTTCAAGCATTTGCCATGGGTATAATGTTAAAATATTAAAATAGGCGTGATATAGCAGTCGTCCTCAACTAAATCAACTTCTGTTTAATACAACTTCGTCGAGTGGTTAAAACAATGAAGGCCTTCAAAATCAAGTTTCATCTTCTGCATTTATTTGGATTTATTTGGTACAGTACCAAATATAATGCAGAAGATGAAACTTGATTTTGAAAGGCCTTCATTGTTTTAACCACTTGACGATTTTTTAAAAACATAAGTTGATTTAGTTGAGGACGACTGCTATATCAGGTACTGATTTTAATATTTTAACATTATATTGCATAACATCAACCGTCTTTTACAATGAATTTTAGAAGTACTGTTTGCTATGGATTCCTTAAAGTAGTCCCCAGCCGGAGATCAAGAGAAAGAGATGGACATTTTCTAATTATTGTGACATGAGAATATTATAGGTTTTATAGAAACCTTGTATGGTAGCGAAGTATGGACATTAAAACAGAAGCATATACAGAGACTTAAATCTGCTGAATGAGATCCTTTGGAAGACTGCAGGATACACACTACTTGATCACAAAAAAAAAACATCTTAGAAGAAATGCCCATGGAACCTTTAGAAAACAAAATTTCTGATTATATGTCAGGATGGATGCAACATTTTAATCACAGGATACGCAAACAAATGTTAAGATATCAACCTGCAGGAAGAAGAAGAAGACAGGACGTCCACTAAAATACTTTTGGATGGTGTTTCTCTTGAGGCCGAAACAGGCTAACAAATGGCCTAAATTCGTGAATGTACTGTGATGATGTTGATGCTGATGATAGAAACCTTAGGAATAAGGTGGTTGAGGCGCTTTGAAATAGTGAGCAATAAAATAATGTCAAAATGATTTTGAACGCTAAAATTGATTGTAGAAGGAAACGCTGACTTGGTGTGGAGAGTAATATGAGAAGTCGGGAAGGTGCATGCCTGAGTGCGAACTGAATGGAAGTCTGTTTGTGCGAGAAGCCAAGGTTCATTTTGTTAGACTGTAGAGTCATATATGATGATGAATAAGCTATTTTATTATCATATACGCGCATTGATGAATCTAATTTTCAAATTAGTTTTGATGACCCTCTTAACTAGTCAATTTCTAGGTAATGTTATTTTTTTAAAAAAGCTTTGTGGTTATTGAAACTCTATAATATCTTTCTAGAGTTTCAGGAATTTTAATTACTGGATGATTAAAGAGTTGCTTTAGCAACGAAAGAACTTTAATTACGTACGAGAATATCTCATTATTAAAATTAAAATGAGTAACCATATTCCCAACTCTTTATTTCAATTCTTATATATGCTCTGAACAGAATTTTCAAATATGACTTAAGCCATTTTGTTTATTTATAAAGTACAGACTTTTGGTAACCGATCAGTTTTTAATCTATTTGTTTAATGATACGAACCATAGCTGTGGTTTCGGGGTAAAATAGTTGCCTAAGACGCAATGGGCCTGAGTTCGTTCCCCGGTCGGAACAACTTTCTTCACCTATAATACATATGCCAGGAAAACTTTAAAGGATCAAATTGTCTCCCGGACACCATCAGCCATCACAATCATCCATATCATACTCGCCTTGTTTAGTATGATTTTATGAGGGAATGGCTGTCTTGTCTTAAATTTTCGTGTTGTCTCGGTGATCATTCATCCAGTAAGTTTCTCCATGTCCTTGTGTGGTCTAGATTTTAAAATCCTCTCCCGACAGGTTGTGTCCCTATTAAGGCTCGGTTAGCATGAGACATGTAAATTACCTACAAAGGGAGAGGTAAATTATGGTAAATGAAGAAAGAACTATATTCGAAACTTTTCATAATAATTCTCATTTATATTCTAGACAGAATTTTGAAATATGATTAAAATATGACCTAATCAATTTAACTATTTATAAAATTAGGGAATTTAGTATCAGACTGGTATTTTCATCATCATAATCAGCAGCAGCATCAAGGATTAGACCCGCTGGTCTGTTCCGAACTCATATTAGAATTGGTCTGTCCATCTTTTAGTGGGTCTTCCAACATTTCTTTGTCCTAGTGGTTTGTAATGAAGAATCTGTTTCGAAATTATATTGCTATCCATTCTATTGATGTGGTCCATCCATTTATATTGTGCAATTCTATCTAATAGTTTGAATATATTTAGTTCTCTTCGTATATTTTCATTTCGTTTTCGATCTGTTATTGTATAGCCAGTCACACTCCTCAGAAACTCATTTCGACGTTTCAATTCTTCGTTCCTGGTTTTTGGTTAAGACCCAGTGTTCCGATCCATATAGTAGTGTTGGAACCGCCATTGTTTTATAAAATTTTAAAAGTGTCTCCTTTCTAGTTCCTTTGAGACTTCGTTTTATGGTACCACACATATAATTAAATTTAATTATTTTGTTTTCAATGTCTTCACTTTTTCTATATGATACATTGTATCCCAGGTAATTAAAATTGCTCACATGTTCTATTATTTTATTCTCTAATTTGATTTTTACTCTTAGTGGCCCATGCCCTCGAAAAGCTAAAACTTTTGTTTTTAGAGTAGATATTTTCAAATTGTAAGTTTTACATATTTTACTTAATTTGTAAATTGCCCGTTGTAAGCCATCTTCTGTCTCAGATATCATAACCTGATCGTCTGCAAAAAGTAAAGTATCTAACAAAATATCGTCAATTTTAAAATTCTTCTTCTTCTTCACTTCCTGATTTATGCATTAGTTGCCTGTTCCGTCTTCACTAATAAATCTAAGACCATCTCTTCCGAGGACGCCCGACATCTCTTCTTCCTCTCGGAAAATAATGTACGATTTTATTTGGTAATCTACCTTCTTCCATTCTTTCTACATGTTCTTAACACTGAATCTTGTTGTTAAATGCCTTTTCTTTCACGGAGTATTTCTGCAGTTCTTCACGGATATCCTTGTTTCTTATCTGGTCCATTCTAGTGCATCATTTTACTCTTCTTAAAAATTTCATCTCGGCTGCTTGGATTTTACTTTCTTGTTTGGTAGTGATAATCCAAGATTCACTCCCATACAAAAGGACAGGGACTGCCACTGTTTTATAAAATTTTAATTTTGTTTGTTTGTGGGCTTTATTATTCAATGTTCTATTTATTGTGCCACAAATAGTTTGAAACTGATGAATTTTATGTTCAATATCTTTATCATATCCATAGCTGATATCACATCCTAAATATTTAAAGTGGGATACTTGTTCAATAATTTTCGTCTTTAATTATTATTTTTACACGCAGAGTGTTTCTTCCACAAAATGTCATTACTTTTGTTTTACTTACTGAAATTTTAAAATTATATTCGCTACATATTGCATTTAGTTTGTAAGCAGTCAATTGTAACAAATCTTCATCATGGTGTAGTAAGACTAAATCATCGGCGAAAATTAAGTTATTAATACTTGTGTTATTGTTCAATCTAAGGTCTTTGTCTGTTATAATTTTCCCATGTTTCATAATGTCGTCAATATATATTATATATATACACACATATTAAAAAGAGTGGGCGATAGACTACACCCTTGTCTAACTCCTTGATTTATTAAAAAAAATTCTGACCTTTTTTTCATCAGTTTTTATTACTACTTTAGTTTTTTCATATCAGCCTTGGACTATTTTTATTAGATGGTGTGGATATCTTCGCGTTCTTTCATTATTTCCCATAGTTTAGATCTATTTACTCTGTCAAAGGCCTTTTCAAAATCAACGAACAACAAATATGTTGGCAGATTAAATTCTCTTATCTTTTCAATTGGTATCTTTATAATAAACACATTATCACTACACACTACAGGATCTTCCTTTTCTAAACCCTGCTTCTTGTTCTTCTTCTAAGAGTGTGTCAGATATCTTATTCAATCTATTATTTATTATTTTCGCATATAATTTATAAGTGGACTTCAATAAGCTAATACCTCTATAATTCTTATTATCTATTTCCCCCTTTTTTTTTTTTTTTTTTTTTTGAAGAGGGATATGACTTCACTATCTTCCAATTTTCAGGTATTTTACATGTCTTCCAACATTCGTTTATTAAGTTAAAATAATTTTATTTCTGCAAACAAACATGCATACTTTATCAGTTCATTATTTATATCATCTATACTTCATGCTTTTCTATTTTTCATTTCTTTCAATGCCTCCCTCATTTCGCTTAGAGCAATTCTGTCTATTTCTGATTTATTTTAACTTTCAGAAGGGCGTTTTATAACTAATTCTTCTTCATTACACCATAAATTGAAAATAAAATTACTAACAGAAACAACTCACTAATATTACTTTTTAAGAATTAATAATGCGTTTTTGCATTATTTAATAAAAATAGACTTAGGATTTGTTAATATATTTACCTAATGCTTTGTATAAAAGCATAGATTAATTCATTGTAGTTTATTACATTCTTTGTATTTTTTTTTCTTTTCTTTTTATGTGTAGTAGATTCGAGCTGTTATTCCTTTTTTTTATTCATTGTATCATTAATTTAATTTAATTGTATTTAGTTTCATTGTATTATTAGACATTATTTTCATTATTATTCAATATGACATAATTAATTGTTCAATATGACTACTATTGTAATTTTTTTTGTATTCATATGTAACATATGTTTGTCCTGTTTAATATGACTATTATTGTAATTTTTTTGTATTCATATGTAACATATGTTTGTCCTGTTTAATATGACTATTATTGTATTTTTTTTTTGTATTTATATGTAACATAAGTTTGTTCTGGCGAGTGGAAGAGAAGGCCACATGGCCTTAACTCCACCAGGCTAAATAAATCTTTTCTAAATTCTATTCTAATTCTCTGTAATGATTTTCCAATGTCTTCAGATCAATGATATTTAGTTTTGCAGTATCTTTTTTTTCTGTTTTATGTAATTGTTTCATTACATTAAATGCTACATATTGTCTGCCATCTACATCGTGCTCTATTTTGAAAATAAATCTTTCCCAGGAAGCTTTATGAGCTGTTCGAGTTATTTGTTTCAATTTTAAAATGTTCAGTTAAAACAATTTGCCAATTCTGTATAGCATCGTCTTTATAATATATTAAAAAGTGATGGCGAAAGTGGGCATCCTTGTTTTACTCCACAGTTTATTTATATTTATTTAGTGATAGAAACAGCTTAATTCTTGGGATGTCTAAAATATTTTACTAATGAACTCTAATTGCGTTCGAGTTAAAATAACAATAGCCAAGAACAACGTACATTAAGGTTGTCTCTGAAATAAAAACATCACACATGTTTATGAGGGGAATAACTCTATGATATCTATTTTTTAACTTTAGCATAGCGCATCGTTACCTAACCATAGCTTCCTCTTAACAGCTAAAAATAACACTTTGAAATGCTAGGCTACTTCTTTATACACGTCCATCTGTATATTTAGGCAGAATGCAGACAGCAGGTCTGTCTGTTTGGTCTTCCAAGGTAAATAATATATCACAAACCAGCAACCCTCTCTACTATCCCTTATTAAACTCTGCTCAGACGACGAAAAAAGTGTTAAATGCACACTAAATACACGTTGGAATTTCTAGAAAGAAGCCAATTCCAACACAAATCAAGACTCTTTCTGCATTAATTTAATTTCAAGTGGGATTTAAAAATAATCGTGGGGGAGAAATATATCACTAGATATTAATTTGAACACAGTGGGTTTATATAGTCTGAAAAATTTACCATTAATGATGATAATGATAATAATAATAACCATTGTGAATTCGGAAAGGCGAATCGCCTAAACCTTGAAGTGAAGATTATGATGATGTTGATGATACTACTACTACTACTACTACTACTACTACTACTACTACTACTACTACTAATAATAATAATAATAATAATAATAATAATAATAATAATATTATTATTATTATTATTATTATTATTATTATTATTATTATTATTATTATTATTATTATTATTATTATATTCACCATTTCAATGTCATGTCCATCGTTATAGTCTTAGTGGTAATGTCGTTGCCTCAGAAGCTGCTTGTCCAGATTCGATCCCCGATCAGGAGACATTTTTCCATGTGCGCCTTTTCCGGGAGTTTCCTCGCTTGTAAGACAAATTTCAATAAAATGTAAGATCAATATATTCCCGAATAGCATATAACCATTACCACGCCATAGCCAAGAGGTTCAAGATATTAACCTATGCCTTGAAGCAGAGCTTCAGGAATTTGCGCTGGTTCGAATCCCCGACAAATTTTCTAATTTAATTTCGGCCAGTATGAAACCGGTACTCATCCAGCATCGTGAGGAATTTGGGTAATTAAATTAGTAGCGGTTACAGGTTGAAAAACCAGTTATACCTGTTGGAGGATCCTACATGCAGAACACATTTCACCCCTATACCAGCTGGATGATGGACCACCTCTGTGATTAACAAACAGAATGTGAGGTCACCATGGACAAAAAAGTCTATCATAATCATCCATATCATATTTGTCATGTTTAATATGTATATATGACTGAATCTCATACCATCCGACCATCCTAATCATTCATATCATAATTGTCTTGTATAATTTGAATGTAGGAGTGAATGGTATTCCTTGTCTTAAATTTTCGTGTTGTCTCGGAGGTGTCCTTACTTTGAGCTCATCACTCATCTGGGTAGACCCTCCTTTCCTTGTGGGTCAAAGAAAGTATGTAGCCTACGTTATAAGACCTAAAAATAAAAATTCTAAATCATGAAAACTGATAACATAACCGATTAAATATTAACAGATTACAAAACTAACATAGAAATTAATAATAGCAATAATAATAATATAGTAATAATCCAGTCTTTGAAAGAATGACAAAATTACGTTTCTGGAGCACGTAGACAAAATAATTTAAATATAAGCCAAAGGAAAGAGGCGATGGAGATAATCAATAATAATAATAATAATAATAATAATAATCAGAGTTCTAGAATATAATCTGAAATAAGATTGGACAGGTTAATAACTGGACTAGCTCTATGTAACCAAGTATGATGAACAAAATAATATACTCCTCAAAATCAGTACTATTTTCATCTCCATATTTTATATATTTACACTAATTATCATGTACATATGTTTGAATAGATCTAATTATACGGTTATTGTATAATAACGAAACAAAGGACTCTAGGAATCTAATAACATCATACGATTTTTCGAAATCCTTATATAGTTATGCAATAACCGTATAATTAGATATATTTAAACATATGTACATAATAATTAGTGTAAATATATAAAATATGGAGGTGAAGATAGTACTGATTTTGAGGAGTATATTATTTTGTTCATCATACTTGGTTACATAGAGCTAGTCCAGTTATTAACCTGTCCAATCTTATTTCAGATTATATTCTAGAACTCTGATTATTATTATTATTATTATTATTATTATTATTATTATTATTATTATTATTATTATTATTATTATTATTATTATTATTATTATTGATTATTGATTATCTCCATCGCCTCTTTCCTTTGGCTTATATTTAAATTATTTTGTGTAGGTGCTCCAGAAACCTAATTTTGTAATTTTGCCATTCTTTCTAAGACTGGATTATTACTATTATTATTATTGCTATTATTAATTTCTATGTTAGTTTTGTAATCTGTTAATATTTAATCGGTTATGTTATCAGTTTTCATTATTCTCATGACATGCAATTTTTTAAACCTTTATTTTGAGTTTCGAGTGAGTAAATAATATGTATATAAGTCTTCTGACGAAAATGTAGCGGTTTTTATGGTGCTTCAAAAATCATATTTCACATTTTTAAAGGTTTTTACCCATATTTATTCTAATTTCTCTGATAAAATAGTGCAATAGTCATATTTCGGGGATTTTTATATACGTCGTTAGCCAAGTACATACATACATACATAATGTATGTAGGTCGCAAGTAGCATGGTGACGTATTCAAAATCGCTTTTATTTCTGGAAATTTCTTGAAATTTCGGACTGTTACAACCCCTGATCTTTCTATATAGTGAACAATTAGTATAAAATGTTTAAAAGATTCATTAAACTGGAAGGTCATATTTTTTTGTCTTTTTGGGTCGTATTAAAACGTTTTGTAGGTCATAAATGCATTCATATTTTTTATCTTTTAGATCACAGAATCCCGTCCCATAGTTTATCAAAAATATAATCTTTTGACGTATCTGCGATTTTAATGGCCCAGAATTTTCACTCATATAAAAACAATAACAGAGTCTGAATATAATAAAAATAATATCTTTATTGCATTGAATGTTTCATTTAATATTTCTGTTATATTATTATCATATAACTATCCACTTTAATATAGTTATTTTTACCCCACCCCATTCGTTTAAAATTACAATGAAATATGCTTATTTTTTTACATTATTTTTAATGAGCCTAATTTTCAGAATTTTGCTTCTTATTGAGTTATATAATTTTTAATGAATCGTTATTCACGGAAACGGTTAATCTACATTATGGCAATTAATTAATTAAAATTATATCTGAAGTTACTATCTGGTATTATCTGCTCACCTAAAAACATAGAATGTTTGTGTTCGTTTATTTAAGATGGCTTGTTATATCTAATCTAGTTTAGCATCAACGTGTGTTCTAATGCCATCCACTATACTTTATGTGTTTTGGGTTCCGCAGTGGGCGGATAGATAGTGTTAATGTGATCTATTTTCAATTTACGCATCACTTCGGGAAACCATTTTACGTAGATGATATATTCTTGTATTGTATACAGAAATGGGTATAGGATGGATGTGTTTGTGTAAAGTTTATTAAATGAGGAATGATAATGAAGAACAGAATGGAGAAAGTGAAACTAAGTTCCAGCAAGAAGCCTACTCCTTTCGAACATACGTATATATTGCGGACGAATTTGCAATTTAATGCATGAATATGGTGCACAATCCAGCGATTAAACACCACCTCTCCTGGCCCCGAAATTGAAAAAAAAAATTGTATTCAAGTAAAATAAATTAATTTAGCAATTACAATTCTCATCTCGGCGGGTATCAAACCCGCGCCCATTGGTCAGGAAGCAAGTATGCTACTACCTTAGCCAGCACAGCGGACATAGCATTAACATAATGTTATAATAGTTATAACTTTGATTCAGTGTATTTTCTTAACCGAATGACTATTTAAAAAAATAGATAAACATGAGATATAGGTATTGAAATACGTAAAACGTTCAGATTCTCTGTCACTTATGGTCATATGAACTAAATAGCATGTTTATGTTATTATTATTTATATATAGTTCAATATCTCTGGTCATATCGTGTCCAGAATCTTTGGTTGTGTTCAGTAGGTTGAACATTTCAATTAGCCTATGTTTAGTGTACGTATTTATGTTTAAATTTATGTCTTATTTTAATGTTGTTAAAATGTTATGATTATGATGAAATCTTCAACTTCGTCTTCATCTTATTTCCTGTAGTTCCTAAATGGAACATAGGGCAGCAGTAAAGGTCCTCCAGTGTACTCTGCTTCCAGCCAGCTATTTCACTTGTTTTCAACTTTTCCCTTTTTCCTTTGCTTCCTCCTCTACTGATCGTTTCCGTGTTTTCCTACGTCGTCCCCTCTTTCTCTCTGCTTGTTCCAATCTAGTTATGATGAAATGGAATCTAATAAAGAAATTCAAACACAACTTTTTCTTCTAAGATTAAGGAAAACCAGAAAAAAAACTTAAGTCAGATAGTTTGGAAACGGGATTTGAACCCGAAAATAGGTCTCAAACTCTATTGCCTCTCCCGATATATTAATACTGATTTAATTAATAATGTGAGGGTTAGTAAAAAGGATCTCTAGATTAACAAATTAATTTTTTTCGATAAAACGCCCTGTACCGAGTTCGAGCGGCAACTTATCTAACAGCAGTGTAATGCGGGTCATCAATACAACTTCTCATAGGTGCAGTCGAGTATATGGGATAAGAAACCTTTCGATTTTCCATAATTTCACTATACAACAGAGTTTTAGAATATTGAAAACATATTCGGCATACAATTATTTTATTCGACATACTCTCCTCACGTATCGGAAATGTAGATCTGATCTCAGATGAAGGCAATTTAAATTTTAGTAAAGTAAAATTCGAAAAGAACTGTTAATTTTAAGATATAACTAATTCTAACTCACTGGCTCTATCGAACCCCTACGTTTATGGCCGCGCGGACATAAGCTCTCCATACATCCCTATCATGAACTAATGTTTTCCAATCATCCCTGTATAATCTACTTCCTTCTGATCATGACTATGTTGTTCTTCCATCTCATTCTTGATCTACCAACTGGTAGTTTTCCCTCTGGTTTTCCTACAAGAAGCTTCCATGTATCTCTCTTATACCCCATACGTGCCACATGTCCTGCCCAAATTTTAAGATATAATATATATAATCAACAAAACAAAAGAATAAGGTATCACTTTCTTCTTCTTTTATTGAGCCAAGAATCTATGCTTAACCCGATGTATTTGAGTATTTGCATCATATTGCTGACATAGCGGCTATTCATTTTCGGGAAGTAATAAATCTTTACCAAAGTTGCTTTTGAAAAAATTCTCTTTTTTATACAGAATGCAAGCTTGTAGTAAAATATTACTAGATTTACTAAAAATAACAAAAATTTACATATAAAATATTGTATTTTCATATTTTACATATTGTCAAAGTTTTAATAGCTATCAGTAATATAATGTACGGTTAAAAACTATAATATAGTTACCTTGTAGGTCCGTCTCCTCAACTTAAGTTCTTTTAAACTCTGTAGGCCTTTCGGGACTAGTCCCATCATCAGCAGAATGCATTAGGTCCGTTCTTGTTGACCCTTGTTGAAGCACTGACTTGATTGTGAGAATTTGAATTTTACTAGTATCGATTTAATAGCTATGCTGAAAACTTTTCTTCGTGTGATTTTGGTTTATATATTTTTTTCATCTTATTAATTGAAGACCTCTCTCCTATGTTAAATTCTTTCAGATGGAAATCGTCTCATAGACAAGCTCAATCGTGTGTTAGATGATGGTTGTACTTATCGGTATGGCAACTACTTACTGAGTAAGTTTTAAAAAATGTATAAGTGACTTTGAATATTGCACACATCTTAAGATCTTAAAATCATCTCTCATCCTTTACAGCTCTTCAGTCACTAATGTATAAAGAAGTTCTTAGGAAATTAAATACCGACTCAAAGTAAGAAATTCGTGTTACTATCCAGTCCAATGGATCCTGTCTTCTTGGATCTTGTCTACTGTAAATATTGAAATGTATAATTCGATAATTATATCCGTGATCCTCTATGGATGTGAAACTTGGCCTCTTGCTTTAAGGAAAAAAAGTGGCAAAATGAGACAAAAAGACGATTCTTCTATCCGATAAGAGGAAACTTCACAATCAGAAACTCTATCATTTATATCGTTGTCCTTATATTGTCAGTTATTAAGTCTAGGAGACTGCGATGTGCAGGTCATGTAGCTCGAATGACCATAAAATAGTAGAATAACGATTTAAAAAAATATTTGAAAATTATTGGGGGGGGGAGGAAATCATTAGCAAAGCGTAGGCATATACGAGGATTTTAAGAAAGAAAGTGGTTATTATTATCGAATATAAGGACTAAATTTAGTTGGCTGAGATAGGGACAAGTGGAAGGCCTTAGTGAATCCTGAATTGAATCTATGGAAATATATAATATTTAGAGTTGATTAGTCCTTGTGTTAATAAGAAAGGCGATTTTCGTAGGTCACTATGTAGAAGTCAGTCTTAACGCGTTATCTTCATAAGAATAACTTAAAACCTTCCTCCGCCTTAAATGAAAGCATATAAACTCCTCAGAGCGTAAAATAAATGTGCACAAATATTTTTAACGGTTTGCTTTACAATGTTTATTTCACTCCGTGTAGTTCGAGATAAATAAGGAAGTTCTTCGATAGCTGTTGACTAATAGAACAGCAGAAGATGAGTAGAGCCCAGATTTGTATGCAAAATAAAGTACTAAATATGCATGAAAAATGTATAAAATGTGCACCCTACATATGCAAAAACAGATTGTAATAAAATCAAATAAATTATATGCTCTGTGGGTAATCTTAGCTTATTCCTGGCTGTTACAGTGGATAAGGAAGTTTTTCTTGTGTGAATCTGCTTCATCTGTCAGTTGAAAAGGATGTATACAATGAAAATGTCCTTTCTACATCACATGATGTCCAGGAGCATGTGAAAAACGCCGAGTAGGCATAATGTGACAATACCTCAACTCGGCGCTCATGACACAGTTTGGCGGTGTCCGCGGGACCCACAGAGCACTACTTGTGAAATACTGCTTCAAGTTCGTCTCTCTCCTCGAATTTATTATTGCGAAAAAATATATATAATTTCTTACCAACGTATTTAGAAACTAACGAGGGATAATCACAAATATACAATAAGTGAAATTCTGGCACGGCTACAAGACGTAAAACATCGTAAAAATATTTTGTATGGTTGGCCACTCCTCATATCCTTTGGCCAATAAAAGAAATTCACTGTGGCACGCTCTTTATATAGAACCAAGACATCTCTTCAACGATTAGGCAGTAGCTGTCTTGAATGATCTATTCACTCTGCTAACTATACACATTACAAAGAAGGATCTCTCTTACGAAACGGATTGCTCAAATGCCTTTCGGCCAGCTGGAACGGTTTTTAACACGGTTTATTTAATAGTGTTCTGCGGGCCACATACGGCCCATGAGAATAATTTTCTTAAACAGAAAACGTTTTCATATATTCCGACACTAATTTATGGATGCAAAGCCTGGATAAATACCTAAGAACTAAAACAAAAAATACAACAGCAGAAATGAAACACTTACGCAAGGTCGTTGGGAAAAAAAGGAAGGATAAAGTTAGAAATAAAACAATAAGAACGACATTGAATGTCAAAACTTTGCAAAACAATATATATATATATATATATATATATATATATATATCAATCCCAACTCAAATGGTTTGATCATATAAACACAATGAATGACAATGGAATGACTAAACAAGAACGAGAAACCTGAATAGGTCTCCTAGATAAGTATAACCAGATGAAGACACGAAAAACATGGGATGATAGTATAAAGGAACTTCTAATGACTTGAAATATGGTATGAGAAAATGCCAAGAAAGTGTCCTTACATAGAAATGAATGGAAGACTTTATGTAAAACCTAGAAAAACTTTTACTGAATTGTTTGAAAACAAAAATTACAATTGACATAAAATATTAAACGTTGAAATTGATTATTATACGTGAAGAATTGACTAAACTCATATAATTATGTCAACGGGTAAATATATGATTAAACTAAGGGTGGTAAATTGACTTCTATGGAAATTTACTTACGTGCTTGCTGATCTTTGAAATTAAATTTCTACAAACTAATTTTGATCTTTGAAATTAATTTTTTACAAACTAATTTTGTTCATTTGCGACCCTTTGTTCTAAGGGACTCCGTAATGTTCTGTACCGTTAGCGTTGAATAAAATTAAAATTTTCTCGCAATATAATACAATAGGACTATGTGGATTTGCTTAAAATGTCAGTACACATTTTTAACACATGAGTGTGCACATTTTAATACGGGCTTTTCTCAAAGAAATTATTGTTACTGGATATATATATATATATATATATATATATATATATAATTACTTGCAAAAAATAGAAACAAATTATATATAATAATCATATTTATTACAAACCAGTAGGACATAGAAGTGTTGGACGCCCATTTACTAGATGGCAAGATTCATTAAATTCCACTTGATGTGAAAACGGGTCAAAAAGCCTAATTTCATGAAGTATAAGGAGATGAAGAAGAAGAAGAAGAGAATCATATTTAGCTAAGGAGACCATGAATAAAAGAAATTCCTACTTTAAATCACAAGCTTTGACAGTAAAAAAAAAATATTCCACTACTAACAAACCATTCCACTGCTAATGCCGAACCTTGTTTTGGAATGTAGAAGTAAAACAGAGAAGTAATAAGGTACAACTCCTAATTGGCAGACTGGAAAACCCTCACTACTCGCCGTCCGCGTCGCGTCTCGCCTCACTCTATTCTGTGCTTAACTCATACAGGGATGTACATGTGCTCCATACAGTGAGTTGCCATTGCTAGATTCTAGCTTCGATTTCAGAGCCTCGCATTTTAAAACGGCAGATATGGTTTTGGACATGGCCTTGATACAGCATAACACTTCTCTGGGAGAAATTTCAAGGTAGGTTTCGGCATGTCATGGTTGACAGTTCCCTTGTAAGAATAGATTGTGAGAAAACGTTGTAAGTTGTATTTTAACATTAGTGATATAGGGTACTGCGGAGAATCCTAAGCCTTTCACTTATCCTTATTTCGTCGAGGTTAAGATTACGTACTGTAAGTTATATCCAATTTTATAGAGGCCATACATAAGATGTCATGTCTAAATATCCAAAAATAAAATCAAACTAAATTTTAGAATTTTACATTTATTGCGATTCAACTTAGACTAGTTAAATTATCTCATCGCCACAATGGTGTACGGTTTGCGTATATGACTACCATTCCATGAGTCATTTGATTCCTTGTGAAGACAACCGTGTAGATATTTTGTATGATAAAGCAGAATTTTAATATTATAATGAATATAAAAGTTAAATTTAATAATTTTGTATTTTTAAATTCTTTTAATATTTAAATATAACTTAAATAAATAAAACATCTAAATAATTAATTGTTGCTTATTGTTGAATAAAAATGTCTCAGTAACAATTAAAGAAATTATACTACATAACAGTTTTTGTAAATAATGCTTTAAACATTGTTTTGTCATTGTTGTCAAAATTATAAATCCTTCTGTTATAACTGTAATAAGAACACCTTACTTCATATTCTTAAATAAAAGTAAACTAAACTCTGATTGGATGTTAAAACAATTAACTTTCTTATTTAACAAATCAATTTAAACCTTATATTTAAAGAACTATTAACCAATAGAATTTAAATATAACATCATGTGATGTAATAATGTTCTTTAAAATTATAAAAGAATTACACTAGTTATTCTGCATACAACTTTCAACAAAGATAGAAGCAATAGAGCTCTCCTGATAAAATGTAATATTTAATACAAGAAGAATAATTGATTCAAGAAAAGAAAATAATTCAATTTTAATTGACGGTGAAGAATAATATCACCTACATTTACTTGGTCTGCTGGGAAATTAAGAAGTGAATAAATGTACAATTATTTCTACAAGAAACAGTTTTTAGTGATTTTTAAAATGTTTTCCTATCCAGTGTACCAACTACCGACCCTAAGAAGAGAATCCGGCTCTACCGAAAATTAAACCCAACCTGAACCAGTAATTATTTTTTGGGACATAAATTCTTCTTCAAAATGTTACTACAACATCAGGCATGAAGAGAATTACTTCTTCAAAACGTCACCATAACGTGGGACAAAGCAATTTCCTTCTTCAATGAGAAGTATCAAAATCCGATTAAGAAAATTTAAATTAAGATTGGGGTATTGCGTTATGTTAATAATGTTTCTGCACTGTTTCCTACAACTAATTATGCTCTGAGGCTTCTTATTTCAGAGAAGCTAATCGGTAACGTGCAAATATATACACTTTTTTGCTGAAACTGTTTGCTTTACTTTGTTTCGCTATCAAAAGAAATAGAAAAAGGATATTTATCTTCCTGTTGAAATGTGAAGTTAAAGGGACTGTTTGATTTTCATCATTCTCAACCGGTTTGTCCATTCTCCAACAAAGAACTAGCATAAATATCTCTATGAGTCATATTTTGTTACCTCTGTGCAAAGCTAAGCCAATTTGCATTCAACATATTTACCTAACATACTCACAACCCGAAGTTCAGTATCACATACTAAGACCGTCCACTGCCTCCTATCCTCAGCGAACTCAATTCAGTTCTCTAAGATCCATCTGTTAACTTGTATCCAGTCTACTCCACTAATAAAATATTTAAAACATTGTAGGTCTTTCGGGACCAGTCCCATCCTCAGCAGAACGTTGTTTACGTACTGACCAGCTACTGGCTGATTTGTGTTGATCTTGGATATAGGATTGTATGTACTGGGTACGTTCTCGTTTTTTGTGATTCTCACTATTTTACACAGAGAATGAAACCCAGCAAAGGTAAACATATTGGACGAGTCAGAGATTTTAAAGCAAATCGACAACATCTTGATTTTAAACGAGTAGCATCCAGTTCACACAATCCTATCTACAAAATCACCACAAATCAGTCAGTAGCTGGTTAGTAACGAAACAATCATCTGTTGAGGATAGGACTGATCCCGAAAGGCCTACAATGTTTTTAAATGATTTACTAGTTCATACTAACTCACTACTCACTAACTCATTGGCACTATCGAACCCGTAGGTTCATGGCCGCGCGGACATAAGCTCTCCATACATCCCTATCCTGAGCTAATGTTTTCCAAACATTCCCTGTATAATATACTTCCCTCAAATAATGGTTAATGTTATTCTCCCTCCTCATTATTGGTCTACCAACTGGGCGCTTTCCCTCTGGTTTTCCTACAAGAAGCTTCCATGCACGTCGTTCATTCCCCATTTGTGCCACATGTCCTGCCCATCGCTGTCTACGAGACTTAACTTTTCTCACTATATCTGGCTTCCTATAAAGACCATGTAATTCACTGTTATGTAATCTTCTCCATTCACCTGGCTGTTCATCTCTCTTTGGCCCAAAAGTTTTCCTAAGAACTTTATTCTCAAATACTCGTAATCTTCTTTCCTCCCTTAAAGTAAGAGTCCATGTTTCACTCCATATAATATAACTGGTAGAATAACAGTTTTATATATTTTCGGTTTAACGTTTTCATACAGGTACATAAAATTTGTATTACAATTTTTATATTGTGACTAATACATCAACGGAATTGTATCACGGAATTTATTAATATTGAGGATAGGCCTATAATCTGATCTTGAAATTAATGCAAAAAATAGGAACATTAGAGAATTATATCAGGGAATTAGTATAGAGAAGAAAGGGTTTCAGGCTAGAACAAACATAATTCGAAATGAAAATGGGGATATGATTGCAGATTCTAGGAGTATATTAAATAGATGGAAAAGTTACTTTAATCAGCTATTAAATGTACATACAGAACAGGACATTGAGGAGGATAAGTTACAGACAGCAGAAATGCTAGTCGCAGAGCCAAGTGCATTAGAGGTCGAAATGGCGATTGAAAATTGAAGATGTATAAAGCATCAGGTTCAGATGAGATCCCAGCAGAACTCATAAAATCAGGAGGAGAAAAATTGATAGACAAAATACGCTTGTTGCTTAGTATGATTTGGGAAAAAGAAGCTCTTCCAGATGAATGGAAGGAATCAATTATCGTACCAATTTATAAGAAAGGAGATAAAACTGATTGCAACAACTACAGGGGCATCTCATTACTTTCAACTTCATACAAAATTCTTACAAATATATTAGTAAGCAGACATACTCCCTACATTGATGACATTCTAGGAGATCATCAATGTGCATTTAGAAGAAACAGGTCTACAACAGATCAGATTTTTAGTATAAGACAGAATTTAGAAAAGAAATGGGAATATAATGGCACTGTACATCAACTATATGTAAACTTCAAAAAAGCATATGATTCAATTAAGAGGGAGAAGTTATATAGTATCCTGCTGGAGTTCTGAATTCCTAAAAAGTTAGTTAGACTTATACGAATGTGTCTAAATGGCTCAAATAGTAGGGTGCGTGTAGGCAAGCAGTTTTCAGACACTTTTGAAATCCAGAATGGGTTGAAGCAAGGAGATGCACTATCTCCTCTACTATTTAATTTTGTACTAGAGCATGCCATTAAATCTTTAGAGAATGAGGAAGGCTTACAACTCAATGGTATTAATAAGCCTGTTAGTTTATGCTGATGATGTAGTACTATTGGCCGATAGCGAGGAGATACTAAAGGCCAACACGCACACACTATTGAGTAACACTAAGAAATTAGGACTGGAAGTAAATATCAGTAAAACTAAATATATGGTCACAGGTAGAAATTCAGTATATAATGGAAATGGACAGCTAATGACAAATGAGGGAAATTTTGAGGAAGTGGCTGAATTCAAATATCTAGGAACAATAATCACAAATAGGAATGAGACGCACAAAGAAATTAAACATAGGCTCAATTCTGGAAATGCATGCTATTATGCATTGCAGAGACTTTTGATGTCCCAACTCCTTTCAAAAAACGTTAAGCTGAAAATATATAAAACTATTATTCTACCAGTTATATTATATGGGTGCAAAACATGGGCTCTTACTTAAGGGAGGAAAGGAGATTACGAGTATTAGAGAATAAAGTTCTTAGGAAAATTTTTGGACCAAAGAGAGATGAACAGACAGGTGAATGGAGGAGACTACATAACAATGAACTACATGGTCTTTATAGGAAGCCAGATATAATAAGAACAGTAAAGTCTCATAGACTGCGATGGGCAGGACATGTTGCACGTATGGGGAATGAAAGACGTGCATGGAAGCTTCTTGTAGGAAAGCCAGAGGGAAAACGCCCAGTTGGTAGACCAAGAATGAGGTGGGAGTACAACATTAACTATGATTTGAGGGAAGTAGATTATACAGGGAATGATTGGAAAGCATTAGCTCAGGATAGGGATGTATGGAGAGCTTATGTCCGCGCGGCCATGAACCTACGGGTTCGATAGTGCCAGTGAGTAAGTAAGTAAGTAAGGCCTATAATCTATACAAATTAAATTATAATCCTTTAACGTTTAAAGTGAAGCTCTGGAGCTACCATAAGTGCTTACAGTATTATCAAATATTAATAATATTGCTACCATAAAACATATATTATGACCCTTAATCGTACCAAGTTTATGAGCCCTGCTTTACACAATTTGAAACCAAAAGACCAAGCAGTGTGCACTATGTTTTCATCCCTCTATGTCGATGTGTATACATTGATATAAAAAAAGTCTCCCTCCGGGTACAAGTCATCTGGAGGGTTTAAAGCGGGGTTGACGTCTTCTTTTTATCACGTAACATAACCTGCATATCATCTTAAATTAGAGCTGACAGGTTGATGCTTCTGTGTGTCAGTAACTTTAACATGTCTATTTAAAGCAAGAAATTTATTTCACTGATTGTTTCATTAATATAGTTCTTTTTCTTGACATCTGCACTTTTCACGTGCGTTTATTTGTTATCAAATTTGCTCTCATTAAAGTTACAGGTAGGTTGAAAATGTTGTTTGTTTTTTTTCCCCCTAAAACGTTAAAAGGTAAAGTTACTCCACTACATGACTTAGGAGGCCCTTATGATAGGAGTTTAAGGCTCCCACACTCCTAGACAATAGGGACGAATGTCAGACCTGGGTGGCGGTTGCCTCTACCCCTAGAACAAAGTCTAGTACTCATTTTCGTTAGACGCTGAGTAGACCCTGGCCATGGTATTACTAGAAGTTTTAGGTCAATTTAAAATTTCTGAGCACAACGGAACTCAAAACTTCGACCTTCCGCTTGTAGCGTATTGTCTTAATCAACTACTCTACGTCAGGTCCTTCCTAAAATGTAGCGAGATTTAAAAAATAATAGTAAAAACTCATTATTTTGGATATGAACTAACTTATGAATTTTGAAAATTACGGACGGAATGTACGCAATCTTTTCCGTAAATATATACATATATGGTCCTTAGGGCCTGAGTTCGATTCCCGGTCGGGACAGGCTCCTGGGTGAGGTTTTTTTCGGGGGTTTTCCTCACATGTAAGACAAATGTCCCCGAAATCATCCGGCCATCATCATCATCCTTCACTGGTGTGGAAAACAACGAGAAGCTGCCACACTGTGAAGGATAATATTATTTATTTTAAAAGTTTAAGTTATTTTTGTACCTCCTATAATTCCTACAAAAGCTCCAAACCATAGCATGAAAATGCTATAATTGCAGTGAAAGACCTGTCCTCGGGCAGAATTATTACGGATGGATGGATGGATAGTGAGATGAGCAGGTCATGTAGCTCGCATGGGTGACAGTAGGAAAACTTTCAAAATGTATGGTAAAATCTGTGGGGAAAAAGACCATTAGGAAGGAATAATATACGGATGGATTTTAGGAATCAGGATATCGGCGATATGAACAGGATTCCGTTGACTGATGATAGGGACCAATGTAGGACCTTAGTGAATACGACATTGAACCTATAGGTTCCATAAGGCATAAGTAGTTAACGGCAACTTGCTCTGTGTTGCAGACAGTGAGATAATTTCTCGATCGCCGTAACCTACATTGAAACCCGGTAATTAGATTGTGTGAGACTGCATGTCTATTAGAATCTCGTTAATTCTTCGCTCTGTATGTTACTCAAGCAGGAAGAGCCTTTTATCACTAAGAGGCTGCGAATGTTAAGTAATTAAAGTGATTCCTAATATGGAATCAGTTTTATCAATTTTCTTATAATATACTTTAAATTGGCAGAAAGGTTATCGTTGTTCTTTGTCGGGTGTCTTGATCTCCCAATTAGAATTAATTTCTGTTAATGGAAAATTCGATCACAAATTGTAAATATGTAAAGTGATCTCATGCAAATTCGCAGAAATGTGCTAACTAAAAATTATGACAATATTTTACTTTATTATCGCTTACTTTTGTGTCCTTTATTCTGGACCTACGTTTAGGACATTAGCACCCTGGACCTCTTCCTATAACTCTACCCCTTTCATTTATCTAGTACAAATGTGAAACAATAGTTGTGTCAATTCTCCGAATCGAAAGCTTGTATATTGTAATTTGTAAAACTATTATTAAGTCTATCCTATAATTAACCAGCTAATATGCAGCGTGCGCTGCTACTCCTAAATAAATGTTAATGTGTTTTTACCACCAGCCTTCAGCAGCTATGCTTGCCCGGGAATCAGCTTATCCCGATCTAAAAATGGTTATTGTGAGTTATCCGTAAAAGATAAACATATGCTGTCGCGGACTTTTTTGTAGAGTTTTTTGAGATATTCAATTCCGTATACAATAATTTGGTGTATTTGTTATGGTTTAGGCAGCGTAAGCCATTTAAGCGTCAAAATAGGGACTTTATTTCACGTTTTTCACTACAAAGAGTGATTTTTAGGGGTGAAGGGTTTGAGTATTACAATTCTCTTATAGCCTATGTTCATCCCCGGAATCTCCTGAACATTTTGCAAAAAAACCATCAAAATCGGATCAACGGTATGGCCGCGCATAGAATACGAACAAACAAACAAACATACAAACAAACAAAACATTGATTTTTATATATTAGATGGTGTCTTTGTTATGGTTTAGGCAGCGTAAACCATTTAAGCGTGAAAATAGGGACTTTATTTCACGTTTTTCACTACAAAGGGTGATTTTTAGGGGTGAGGGGGTTGAGTATTACAATTCTCTTATAGCCTATGTTCATCCCGGGAATCTCCTGAACACTTCACAAAAAAAAACCACCAAAATCGGATCAACGGTATGACCGCGCATAGAATACGAACGAACAAACAAACATACAAACAAACAAACAAACATTGATTTTTATATATTAGATTAATACTATTTTGGTTGGGCATAATATGCAGTTTATTATCTTACCGAAAAGAGGAGGAATTGAAACTTACAGAAATAAGTACTGATAAAATAATTTTATAAGTTTTTCAAAATTTGCGCTATGATCAATTATCCAATCACTCAGTTAAAAAAATACGACCAGCTCTTATTATAATACGACCAGGTTACACCAATAAGTTTTCTCATTATTCGAATTAAGCTGGCTTTGTAGTTAGCTTTTCAAGTTTATTAATGATGATGCTGATTATGATAAGTAATACTAATAATAATAATATTAAAAATATTGCGATGTTACGATAGGGCGGAAACTTAGATAGAAATGGAGAATCTCTGAATTAGTTTACTTGGAGAATATCAGCAATGAAATAAAAATTATATATAAATAAGAAGGATTACGAGCATATGATACTAAACTGCTTAGGCTTTTTTTTTAGTAAAGACAGACGAACAAACAGGCGAATGGAGAAAATTACATATAGGTTATCTATAAGATCTTTATGGGAAATCAGATGAAATAAGAACAGTTAAATCTCATAGAATGTAATGGACTGTGCATTTGGCACGAATGGAGAATTAAAGAGGAACTTCTTGCAGGAAAACAAGAAGAAAAATGTCCAGTAGGTAGGCCAAGAACGAGGTGGGAGAATAACATCAACCATGATTTGAGGGAGGTGAATTATACAGAGAATGGTTGAAATATTTTAGCTCAGAAAAGGGATATATGAAGATATGTCCACGCGATAATGAACGTCCGGGTTCATTGTGCCAGTAAGTTAGTTATGAATATAGAAAAAGTGTAATAGAAGTTATAAATTAAGTAATATTATAATGTTATAACCATATAATAAGGGACGATGGAGCATTGTAAAAGAAAATAATGAGATGGACACCAATAGGAAGACTTAGAAGAGGAAGACAAATGTAAAATGTATGGAAGGAATGAGGAAGAGTAATGAACTGAAAGATATATAGTTGGATTGGATAGGGGAAAAAATGAAAAAAAAAAACAGGCTAAATGAAAGTATCGTACCTAATAAAAATAAATTATTTGTTTAAACTAGCTTGAGACTTATTTTCCGTTTAACCAGTGAAAAAAATATTATATACAAAGAAAGAATACAATATATAAACAGTTTCAATTAATTTCAAATCCATTTATACAAATGAAACTGAAGTTAAAATTCATTAAATTACTATTATTATTATTGTTATTATTATTATTATTATTATTATTATTATTATTATTATTATTATTATTATTATTATTATTATTATGAGACGACGAAATGAAGAGAAACCACAGCTATTCTGTTTAGGAATGAGACATATTTAAATTTATTTTTATTTAAAACTACCGTTCGACAGCCTCTTGTGGTATGGAGTTAAATAATACAGCCTAGGAATTACAATAGTGGGATGCTGTGATATGGGATATTAATATAGATAAGTTCAGCTTTTGCATTGAATTTTAATTTTAGATTTTATGTGGAAATTGTTTCAATTTATATCGAAATATCACGAAGCTATATCTCCAAATAGTCCAAAATACAGATCGATACAAAAGTTACATATAAAAAATCATAACCTAAATATGTCTAATTAGCCTACAACCTAAGCTCATAACTTGTATGATGCAAATAATTTAGAGATAGTGAAATGGAAAAATCCAACAAATATTTACCTCAGTAAGTACCGTATTGAAAAATATGTTAAAACAACTTTATTAGATTGAAAGATATCGGAGACTGAACCTAACACTTTCAAAATTCAATTCACGCGTTTTTCTATGGAGTTGTCTCATTAGTTTGTTGAAAATATTATTGATCTTGTGAGAAAGGCTTGGAAATTTTGATCGATTATGTATTTTGATAAGAAATGACAAACTCTTGAAGCTAGGAGTTCATTGCTTAATCACAACTTACACAGACCTCAATTTTCTAATTAGCATGCCGTTAATCACTTGGGAAGGTAAAGTGAAATTAATTGAATATGCTGACGGACTTGACTGTGTTAAGAGTGATACCAACTAGACCTTGGAGAGAAGAAGACTGAAAAATAAACATGAAAAGTTCTACTCCCCTTTTCCAAATCTGCCACAAAAAAATTGTAGAGCAGGAATTCATCGAATTCTGCTTCTCAGTACGTTCTCCAATACTTGGAAATACAAGATCTGATAACAAGTGACCTCAATGCCTCGTACAAATAATTTCTATTGTTTGATTACATTCCTGCCTTTATGAATCCATAGAAGCAAATAAACCTGATTTCTCAGTAATTGTAACATCTGGATTATTTCAACAATTATGGATAAAAAAATAAAGTGTATACCTATGTCAAAGTATATAAAATATAATTAGGAATCCGTGTTCTGAAATGCTTACTTGACATAAAATTAAAAATTCAATGATTGTCTCAGCCTATTAAGTGATCGAGATAACCTGCCCTTCCAGGATTTGAGAATTAGGGACTTTCTCTCTCTCTGTCTCTCTCCCTCTCTCTCTCTCTCTCTCTCTCTCTCTCTCTTCTCTCTCTCTCTCTCTCTCTCTCTTTCCTCCTCCCTCTCTTTTTCTCTCTTTCTCTCTCCCTCTCCCTTGCTCACTCTTTTCTTTCTCTCTTCCCCCCCCCTCTCTCTCTCTCTCTCTCTCTCTCTCTCTCTCTCTCTCATACACACACACACACCGTTCCCTCCCTCTCTGTTCCAGCTACTTCTGTTTTATATGACCTATATAAGAAAAGTAAATTAAATTACGAAGAACTCGTGAGTTTCACTGTTTTCTTTGTTTGTTTCTCACTGCCATATCTCTTTCTCTCTACACAGGGTGTTAATGAGTTACAACGAAATGATTTCAGGGATTATAGAGAATTTTTAAACAAGCAATTTGAGATAGGGAAATGGTCTGTAGGTTCAGATATCAGCGATATGATATGAAGTTTCTAATGTCCACCACTGACAAATGATATTTATCTTACAATAAATGGTATAAGTTTTGAAGTAAGTTTCTTACCTCGGTAGGTAAAGTACTCGCCGCCCTAAAGTGACAGTCACGTGTCTATTATATTCGAGCCGTATTACCTGCTTTTTTGAGTAATAGACCTCTGTATAAAATTTGAACCTTATTATACGTAAGACTAAGTATTGAAGTAATGTATCGTGAGCCTCTATACTTAGCATGATGTCATTTACTGAGTAAATTGCGATATGTTTCACTAGGAGTCATACATATTTTATGCCTAGAAATAAAACTCATTGATGGAATTCTAGCCTTTCAAATCTCGTTTTCACCACTTGAGATGTAAACAGTGATAATATTTTGGAAACTGGCACTCCTAACATTGTACAGCAGTAACTTGGTTCAGAGCAGCAAATAGCCACTCCTATAAAATTATAGTTTTGTTGCACCGTACAGTACGTATTGAGTCAACTCAATGTGATACGTGATATTTGTTTTATTGCTATAACATGGTCGTAAAGAGAGCATTGAACAATACGACACTTGTCCCCGTATGTTCGGGCAGCACTCGCTGAATTCGCTTTTTATAACTTGTGTAAAATCTTTCAACTCACTAACGAAATTCTGTATCTTTCCCCTCCATTGGTTTAACCCATTCCTTTCTAGGTACATTAACGTACCCCATCCTTTAGGTCGTTACAGGAACACGATCTGTCAAAGAGAGAGTTTTTATTTCTGGTTCACTTACATATTTTTTGGGCAGATAAGGACATTGAGAACTTCCTTGGATAAGTGACCAGGAGATGCAGATTTTTTGGCACTAAAGATTGCAATTTTGATGCTTAAATAAGGTGAACATTTAATGACAGGGCTACAACTTGTCAAGAAAGAGCCTTTTTTTTTAATTCTGGATCACGTACGCAGGCTTAATTGTTGGCCAGGTAAAGATTTGAGGACTTCCTCGGATAAGTTACCAGGAGACATATGATTTTAGGCACTAAAATTGCGGTTTTATATGCCTAAAATTTTTTGAATTAGACTCTAGTTCACTAAAGCTAAAAATTGTATGCACTGTAACTGAAGCTTCAAATTATATATTTAGTTCATGAAATTAATAAATTGTATACTAAATGCCAGCGGTAACTTTGTTCCTTAAAAAGCTACCCAAGCCGGACAGATCGAAGGCGATAAACCAGACGAAGAGGTACATTGGTCGAAAGAGTGACGATATTTCACCATAAAAATACAACCCTCAAGAAACGCGGACAAGAGTTCCACATGGTAAATATATGGTCACATAAAAATACATTATACAGGATGTAATATGACCTCACCGACAAAATGATAGGGATGATAGGCCATGCGAGAATATCATTTTTTATGAAGGAACATATAGTCGCAAACACGTCGTTCATGAGTTATGCGCAGATGAAGGTGTTCACCCGTAAGGATCAGAATTGAATACAAACAATTGTACACATATAATTTTATTGAAAAATACATGTTTTTACAATAAGTGTTGAAACAATAACTGTTTTAACGACGTCAAACAGCATCCTGCCATGCTCGGCCGTGCTGGCCGATCGCTGCTGCGACAATATCAAACATGCAATGAGGCACAGGGTCAACAGTTTGAACAGTTATTGTAAAAACATGTGTTTTTCAATAATATGACACGTGTACAATTGTTTTATTCAATCCCGACCCTTACGGATGAACACCTTCATCTGCGCTTAACTCATAAACGACGTGTTTACGACTATATGTTCCTTCGCAAAAAAATGATCCTCTCTGCATGGCCTATCATTCCTATCATTTTGTCGGTGAGGTCCTGTTACACCCTGTATAATGGAAATTGACAATGACAAATGAGGGAAATTTTGAAGAAGTGGCTGAATTTAAATACTTTGGAACAATAATCATAATAATGAATGAGGTGCACAAAGAAATTAAACATAGGCCCAATTTTATAAATGCATGTTTTTATGCATTACAGAGAGTCTTATCGTCTCAACTTCTCTAAAAAAAAATTAAACGAAAATATATAAAACTTATTCTCCCAGTTATATTATATGAATACGAAACATGGGTTCTTACTTTATGGGATGAGAAAATATTTCGAGTATTTAAGAATAAAGTTCATAAGAAAATGTTTGGACCAAAGAGAGATGAACAGACAGGTGAATGGACAAGATTTACATAACAGTGAGCTACATGATCTTTATGGGAAACCAGATATAATAAGAACAGTTAAGTCTCGTAGACTGCGATGGGGAGAACATGTGGCAGGAGTGGATAATGAAAAAGGGTCAGGGAAACTGACTTGTAAGGAAACCAGATTGAAAGTGCCCAGTAGGTAGGCCAAGAATGAAGTGGGAGAATAATATTAACCATGATTTGAAGGAAGTAAATTATACAGGGGATTATTGGAAAACATTAGCTCAGGGAAGGGATGTATGAATAGCTTATGTCTGTGTGACCATGAATCTACGGGTTCGATAGTACCATTGAGTTAGTTACACTAAATAAACAAAAATGACACAAAGTATATTTAAAGAAATGGATGAGAACAGATTTCAATTTTCATTAAACATAAATAGCATTTTTACTTTTTACTAAAGCTACAAAATAGGCAATTGCATTAAAAAATCCGATGTATAATGATCAGCTCAATGCCTGGGCCATCTCCAATAAAACACCAACATTTAAGACAAGACACTTGGCGAGGCAATGAGCTATTTACTCGTTCGTGGAGGTCTTCCTTCCATTTGTGTGGTTAAAGCATTGTGTACAATATGTAATCCAGAGTTAAAAATTATCTCCTGACAGGCCGTGACCGTATATGGTCTGGGAGACGTGGGACATGTAAAAGTTCCTTAAAGGGAAAGGTTAAACTAAGGAGAAAAGTCAGCTTATTATTATTATTATTATTATTATTATTATTATTATTATTAGTGTTGTTGTTATTATTATTATTATCATCATTATTATCATTAGTATTATCATTATTATTAGTATTATTATTATCATTAATTATGGACAGCCAATAATTTACATGATGTTCGTGTCCCTATAAGGTCTGATAGGCATGGTGAACGTACGCAGGGAGAGGTTAAACCAAGGACAAGCGTGAGATTATTATTATTATTATTATTATTATTATTATTATTACTACTATTAAGCAATTAAATTGGTATGAGCATGTACGACGAATGCAAGAAGTAAAGTTATCCAGAAAAAGATTGGAATGGTGTCCACCTAGAAGAAGAAGGAAAGGAAGACCTCGAAACTCGTGGATACAAGAAATAAGAACTGGAATGAGGACTGGAGGCATTGAGTGGATGGATAGACAGAATGGAGAAGGAAAATAAAACTTTAGGCACAGAAAGATGTGTAAAAATTAAAAAACTGTATATACGCCGTAGCGTAGTGGTTAAGGCACTGAGCTACAAGCCGGAGGGTCGAGGGTTCAAGTCCCGTTGGGGTCAGGATTTTTAAACTGACCCAAACCCTCTGGCGGCACTATGGCCCTGGGGTCGACTCAGACTCTAACGGAAATGAGTACCAGACGCTTGTTCTTGGGGTAAAGGCGGCCGTCACGCAGGACTGACAACCCGGCTGACATAAAGTGCCGATTGTCTAGAAAAAGTGGGAGCCTTAACCTCCTACTACCCCAAGGGCCTCCGGGCCTGTTGTGGGATCACTTTACTTGCTTTTATATAAATTAATAAAATTACTTATTACTGGCTGTACCCGTCCACGCGTTGATGTGACTCATTCTGGTTAAATGGAAAGATTGTTACTCACTGCCGTAAATATTTAGTATAGCGTGTGTAGCTTTTACGTCCAACAGATGATGCTGTTTTTTTCATGAAAAAAAAACATGTTTTCACCTATCACAGGTGTGACATCTATATAATAGGTATATAAAAACACGCGCATATTCGAATGCAACATTCTGCCACAATTTAAAATAAATAGGTGAGGAATTTTTGTAAATTAAAGATTTTGAACAAACGAACATATACTTTTTTATTTATGTAGATTATGATTATCTGGAGAAGGCGAATTTCTTGAGGGTGACGGGAAACCACTGCATTGTGGATAAATTCTGATTTTTTTTTTTTGTCGGGCCACTTAAGGCTTGGGTGGCATATGGCTTGTAAACAGTACCTATATGGTGAGAAGTTAAACTAAGTTAAAGAAAGTAAGATTATTATTAATTATAGGAAGTCAGTCAATTACATGACATTCGTGTCCTTGTAAGATCTATTAAACTAAAGAGTGAAATCATAACAGTAGGAAGTCAATCACTTACACGATATCAGTGTATAATATACAGGGTGGACCGCTCGAATGGACCTAATTTCAATTGCTTGTTACTGGCAAACGGTTGAAGATAGAAACTTAAAACAATGTTCATATTACAGAAAAACTCACCAAGTTTTGATATCCAGATCACCACATCTCTATATGAGCCCCAGCAGTCACTGTGACGATATCAAAGCGATGAACAATTTCTTGCCAAGTACGTTGGAGTATGTCTTCTGGAATGTTCTCAATAGCCTCTATGATGCGCTCACGAAGATCACGAAGGTCTTTGACTGGGGTGGTGTAAACTTTATCTTTGACATAGCCCCAGAGAAAGAAATCCAGTGGTGTTAAATCGGGAGATCTCGGGGGCCACGCGATTGGTCCTCCCCTACCAATCCAACGGCCAGGGAAAATGTTGTCCAAAGTCGTACGAACTTCATTGGACCAGTGGGGAGGAGCACCATCTTGCTGGAAAACGATGTTAGGCTGCAGTTGTTCAATTTGTGGAAAGAAGAACTGCTCCAGCATGTCAAGATATGTGGTACCACGAACAGTTTTCTCGGCGAAGAAAAACGGTCCAATGACCTTATTATGTGACAAACTGCACCAAACATTCATCTTCGGACTATCACGAACATGCTCTTGAATAGCGTGAGGATTCTCCGATCCCCAGATCCGCACATTATGCCGGTTTACCTTGCCTGACAAATGGAAAGTGGCTTCGTCCGAGAAGAAAATCTTGGTCATGAAGTCAGGATCAGCGCCGAGACGGTCCAGCATCGTATTGGCGAATTCCACTCGTTTCGGCATGTCATTCGGCTCCAGAGGTTGCACTAACTGCACTTTATATGCGTGCAGTTTGAGGCGTTTGTGGACAATCCGTTTGTAATGTCGATTTTGGTATTTGAAGTTCCCGCGAAGCTCTTCTTAATGACTTCCGGGGGCTTCGCTCAAATGCGGCTTGAACATTTGCTACCATTTCATCGGATGCTCTGCGACCACCACCATGCTTCTTCAACACAGATCCTGTAGCTAATAATGTATCACGCCACTTCTTTATGCTTCTAGCAGTTGGAGCATCACGGTTAAACACACGCCGGAACTCCCTTTGAACTCTAATGATTGATTTAAACTCCGCATACCACAAAACAGCTTGCGCTTTCATCTGCGGAGTCGCCATTTTCACAAACAATTAAATCTAAGAACGAGAAACGTATCTTTGTGTCATCTACCGACAGGATTCGAAACTTGGTGAGTTTTTCTGTACTATGAACGTTGTTTTAAGTTTCTATCTTCAACCGTTTGCCAGTAACAAGCAATTGAAATTAGGTCCATTCGAGCGGTCCACCCTGTATTACAATAATATTAAATGCAATCCTGGGGTGGATAAGTGCCAGTAAGTCATTAATTAAACGAATTATCTAGCTTTTAGAATCCATGAACTCTGCTCCTGCAATCATTTGTTATTTATAAATTAATTTATCCAATGAACTGATAGCGATACGTATAGGCAAGCAAATATTCATTTTATTCTTCTTCTTGTACGTCCTGCTTCCCTTAACAGATATTTAGGCGCTCTCCCCCTACAGGGAAGAATTTGAACCATACTAAACAGGCAACTCTTGCCTAAACCAGGAAGTGAAGAAGAAGAAGACTAATTTAGTTACACTTGTTTTCGTATAGATGTCATTTGAGTGGTCCGTGTCAGCGTTCCGCCTCATACTGACATCTAGGAAACCAAGGTAGTACTAGGACGGGAAAATTCGGTAAATTTTGCTTAGAGGCCTTCTCATTCAGGCTTAGGGATCTTTTACGAGCCTGAAAATCTTCAGCCTCGGGACCCACGGCTTAAATCCCTCCCGGAGGACTTGCTCCTTGATATTTTCATCCTAAAAAAATCCGTCGATCCAGGCCGGGTTTGAATCCACGACCCTCGGGACCAAAGGCAAGGAGCATAACCACTAGTCCACCGCGGCCGATGTACATTTTACAAAAATATTAAATATTCATTAAATTCATATGACGAGTATTTTAATAACTGAGTTTTTATTATGGAAACAAATTAATTTATTGGTTCAATTTTTCTTATAAATTACCTGTAAGTATTAAACTATATCGGAAAGTAAAAAATCGAGTCTTCATTCATAAAAACAAAACACCTAGGACATTTTCTCTTTTTTCATAATTTGTTATTTATTTAGACTGGGCGGGCAGACAGTTCTGAGAACCGCGATCTGAAAGATATATTGCACTATCCCAGGATATTATGGATGAATGGAATTTAGTCTACTCTATTGTGTTATGTGAGTTATAGTGTTCTTTCGGGTCCGATACACCAGATTGTACTCTCATTACCTATACCGCCATTTCTGGATTGGGCCCATGGGTTCAAGGAGGGACTACAACCCTCCCTTTAGCTTCTTCTGCCCTGCTTTATTGTTCAGGCTCGGAGTCATGGGCGAGCATCCTGGTGGGCGCCCACTAGATCCCCGCAATCACATATTTTCAACACCTGTAGGTGCCAACCAAACTATTTTTCCTAACATGAGATGATAAGAAAAGAGTGAATGAATGAATGAGAAATGAAATGACATGAAGGGGAGAGATGGAAGGATGGAGAGTGGATGAAATTCGGTGATACATACAGGACCTCCCGAAAATGAATATCAACCGCTATCGCCTTTGCCAATTCATTCGGCTTTATACACGTTACCGTACTTTTAAATTAGGAAATAAACATGTTCAGTTTGTATAAACATTAAACTGTATGTGTTACAATTTTAATGTTTTTTTAATGTTAATATTGTTAAAACTATAATCAGAAAAATAAATCCAAAAGTATATTTAATAGAGAAGTATGGATGAAATGGAATTTTATCAATATTGCTTGTAAAACTTTAAGTAAGCTTACATAAATCTCATTTCCCTAATTGTAAGCAAACAGTATTTTTATCAGCTTCTATAGTGTAGGGGTTGAGTTTCTTGCCTCTAATTCCGAGAGTCGCGAGTTCAAACCCATCGGGAACGATGCATTTTTTTACGGTGGATAAGGGATAAAATCCTTCGGTGGGCGATTTCAAGCCGTGGGTCTTGAGTCTGAAGATTTTTGGTAACATAGGCCTATAAGAACCTTATGCCTAAATTATAGCCCCTGAACAAAATTTAATCGGCCTTTTTCTTTCAAGTAATGCTTTAGTTGCATACTAACGCAAGTGTCTCTTTGAGGTGATGATCTATAGAGAGTCTCTATAGACATGGGCACTCTATGTTAAGATTTATATTAGCCCCATCCTCTCTTAAAAATTGAGACTTGCTGTTGTCAACACATGTAGCGGATTTAAGATAATTCTTTAGCAGACAGAAGTAAATGTTTGTATTGTTAATACAAGTTATAAGTTTTCGACGAACACTGTATGTTGATTACTTACTTACTCACTGGCACTATCGAACCCTTAGGTTCATGGCCGCGATGACATAAGCTCTTCATACATCGCTATCCTGAGCTAATGTTTTCCAATCATTCCTTGTATAATCTACTTCCCTCAAATCATAGTTAATGTAATTCTCCCACCTCATTCTTGGTTTACCAACTGGGCGTTTTCCTTCTTGTTTTCGTACAAGAAGCTTCCATGCACGTCTTTCATTCCCCATTCGTGCCACATGTCCTGCCCATCGCAGTCTACGAGACTTAACTGTTTTTATTATATCTGACTTCCTATAAAGACCGCGTAGTTCACTGTAATGTAGTCTTCTCCATTCATGTGTCTGTTCATCTCTCTTTGGCCCAAAAATTTTCCTAAGCACTTTATTCTCAAATACTCGTTATCTCCTTTCCTCCCTTAAAGTAAGAGTCCATGTTTCGCATCCATATAATATAACTGGTATAATAATAGTTTTATATACTTTCAGTATTTTGAAAGGACTTGGGGATGTCAAGAGTCCCTGTAATGCATAATAGCACGCATTTTCAAAATTGAGCGTATGTTTAATTTCTATGTGCATCTCATTCCTATTTGTTATTATTGTTCCTAGGTATTTGAATTCAGCCACTTCCTCAAATTTCCCTCATTTGTCAATAGCACTGTATATTGATAAGATATATCCATCCATCCATCCATAGTAATTCTGCCCGAAGGCAGGTCCTTCACTGCAATCATAGCATTTTTCATGCTATGCTTGCAGCTTTACTAGGGAATTGGGTAGGTGTGGTAGCTTCCCGTTGCTTTCAACACCTGTGAAGGATGATGATGATGATGATAATGATAAGGTGTTGATGATGATGATGATGATGATGATGATGTCCATATGATTTCGGGGACCGTTTGGGCCTTAAAGTTTTTCTGACATTTGTCTTACAGGTGAGGAAAAACCCCGATAAAAACCTCACCCAGAAAAACTGCCCCGACCGGGGATCGAACCCGGGCCCGCTGCGTGACAAGGCAGCACGCTACCTCGAGACCACAGCGGTGGACTTTAAGATATATAATCACTGAATTTCAAAACGTGTCTTGTGCTATTATGTTAGCTTGCATCCGTAACACTGAAATTTTGACATGCTAAGCAGTTTACATTTGAAAATTGTCAGAACATTCGAAAGACTATTAATTGGTTGTTAGAGCTGATAAAATAATTTAAACAATTTTGTGAAAACATTATTATATTCTGTATGTGTTGAAATATGAAATTATTAGTAAGGTTGACATAACTTAATCCAAGGTGTGTTGCATAGTAAACAGTTGATCTACCTTACTATATTTTATGACGTCACTTGTACCATTTTACTAATAATGTATAAATCTGTATCCTTATTTTATGGAAGAGAAAGCCACAGTTCCATACTTTACAAGAATTTTTACTTGCAACTAATAACCAGAGTGAGGGGAAATAGTACCAAGATGTGAAGTTACGAACAAACGAACTTAGTTTCTTTACACAGTTCGAGGACTGGCTCATGCAAAGTCAAGACAGATGAAAAGCCAGTGATGCCTATTGCTCCGTACTATTTCCCCTCAGTCTGCTAATAACGTATTATACCATATTTTTGTGGAATAAAAATAAGATTAATTAAATCAGCCTTGGTCAAGTACTCCAGAAAGGAGTACATGAGGATGTACGGGTTTAAACAGATAGTAGTTTTATTATGGTGAATACCGTGGTAACTGACGCAATAATTTAAATTGAATAAATCACATATCAATTTTTATAGCCTTCAGATAGTAGGACATTACTTTTCCCCTTTAAAGCACTTATACATAGGTTTAAATCTCTTTACCAGAAATTATGGAGTTTCCATACTTAATAATTGCACTTAAAATATACGGGTTTATATCGTAACTAAAGAAACTGTAGAATATCATGTTTTGCAGAGTGAGAGTAAAATAATATATGTTAAGTTTTCAAATGTATTTCAACACGCAATTGTGAATGTAGCATACGTACATAGGACGAGTTACAAAATACATGTTTTGAGTTGTATGTTCTACTGTACTTTGGTCACTAATGATACAAAATAAAGGTAAGTGATGTAACAACTAACATTTCCGTGTGGTGTAAGACTTTCAATTAAAATTAATAACATTCTTTGTTACGTATGAGTTTGTTCATATTTTACAAATTCTTGGGATGTAGGCTCTTGAAAATCCCTTTAATGGCCAGTTTGAGAAGCAGGGAAGAAACTTTAATTTCCATGTTTTATGTCAACATTTACATAGAATTCGCCTATTTTATTTTATTTCTTCAGCTGATGTTTATATACTGCTTGAAAGTTTAAGTAAAATGGTTAATTAATACATAAAAATCGTCGAGGGATTTGTTTCCTCCTTTTTCTAGGTTTTCCTTTTTGTGTTATTTCTCTTATTCCCCAGAGTTTAAACATTCTAGGATACAAAATTGAAATGACTGGAATAACTCATTAATTAACCAAGCTTGTTCATGGCACAATGAAAACGATCGATGTACACGCAGTAACTGCTATGACCAAATACAGACATCATAATAGTATATGTCTATCTCTGGGATACCTGGTGGTCAGAACTAAATCTACAATAGTTAAATGTATAGCTTAGATAATTAACTTTATAACTCATAGAACCCATAAGGCCAATGCCGTATTCACTAAAGTCTTGGACAGGTTCTCTATCCTTAACCAATTGAATCCAGTTCATATCTCAGACATCGTAATCTTACCTTCTCACCTTCGAATATATGTGTTCGTAATGCAAAACATTCTCATTAAAATTATGAAAACATTTCTAGCTTCACCTATTCAAGCTATACTACGTCTTGCCATCTCAATCTCCTAGAATTAAAATAACTTTTTTGCGTGATAGTGCTTTTTGTCGTACTTACAGCAATGACGACCATGATTGAAAATTCAACTTCCTACATTTTGGAGTTGGCAACCTAAATAACTATACTGTACTATTACATATTACAAACCACGTGTAGGAAGTAAAACCACTGCCCTCTATGTATAGTACGTACAATGTATATACAAAAATATTCAAAAGATAGTGTTAATATACATTATACGAAACAAATCACTGAATTTTAAATGAGATGAACTTCATTTGAAACAATATAAAACAATAAAAATGTACTTTCCGCCATTTTATCACTGATTGGTGTCACGGCCTTCTGAATTTCAACTAATAAACTTTGCCCACACTGTTAACGTTAGTCAGTTAATATTTCGCAAATATTTCCAATAAATATGTTATTATTTTACTATTATTTATTATTTTGAAAAAAAACCAACGCGCAAAAAATTGTGTACAACGCACATTTGTGAAGTGTTTTACAGAATCTCGGAAATTAAAAACCTTGCTATTGCTGGGTTTTTAAACATTTTCCTCGCTTCTGTAAAACCCACTTCTCAACCTCGCATCGTGATATACTATGACAATATGGGTGTTCGTAGTAGACCTAGTAGTTATATTTTATTTAATGGCACTCTTACTAATCGATTCCTTCTTGTAGGACAAAATTAATTCAAGTTGCTTGAATTATTGCACCAGATGTTATTCTTTCTTCCTTTTATATTTCTTTACCTTAGAGTTTAACCTCTCCCTTTGTAGGTACTTTTACATGCCCCAAGTAACCTGTCGACATGACCTGTCGGGAGAGGATTTTAAACTCTGAATCATGCATAGATACTTTTTTTTTTTTTTGAGCGCACAAGGACATGAAGGGTCTCCCAGGAGGAGAAATCAGCTCAATGTCAGGGCCTTTAGAGACAACACTAATAGGCTATACAATTATTCTAATTATTACTATTCCAATTCCCTCATTGCAAGTCCTATATTCAACATTTCATTTCTTATTTCAGGCGTAAGGTTTTTTTACGTATCTAAAATCTACAGCAGAGAATCCACGGATTTATTGTTTCTCCCAATGCAAGCCGTATTTACAATTTTTATTTGCATCGACACCGGTCGGGTTTAAATCCACGAACTTGGCGACCAGAGGGAGCATGGTAATAATCGAGAACAGGGTAAAAAAATAGCATATTATTGCCATAGTATAACCAGAACAATGCAGGATAAATTAATATTATGATTTGACGGCCTAATTTACATGAAACTTAAATGAGTATGAATATAGCATTTACATCATACACAAGATATATGGGTACAAATCTATTGTTCACAGATAATGTTTTAAGGATTTGAGAAATGTGTTCACCGCTGTTGTCTAGTGATAATTTCGTTAACTCGGACAGCGGGTCCGGGTTCGATCCTGGGTGAGGTTTCTCGGGATTTTTCCTCTCTTGTCAAAACAAATGCCAGGAGCTTCAAGACCCAAATATTCCCCGAATACCATCATAATTATCCAAATAACACCCCCCTCATTTAATAAGACCTTTATATTGTCTTAAATGTCCGTGTTTTCTTGGAAATAGCCCAAGAACTGGGTGATAACTCACCACTCCAATCCTTGATAAAAATTACGGATATGATCCAATGTTAAAAAAATCTTTTCTTAACAGGTCATATCCCTTATAGGCCCGGGTGACATGGGACGCGTAAAATTATCTACAAAGGGAGAGATTAAACTAAGGAAAATGAAAAGAAGAGAGAGAGAGAGAGAGAGAGAGAGAGAGAGAGAGATAGAAAGAGTGAGAGAGAGAGTGAACACCTATCCATGTTCTATAAAAATGTATGTTAATACCACATACGTCCCGCGTGGGGACACGGGTGCTCCCCAACGGTAGTTTCTTAACCAAGGTAATTTAGTTAAGCTTATTTATCTACAGATGTCAACGAGCGACACGTGATTAGAACATTGCCTCAATGAGACATCTAGTAAGCAAATAAGATATTACTTGTATCAAGGTCGATTAAATTTTACACAGAGGCTTTCTTATACAGGCTTGCAGTTCTTTTACGAGCCTGAAAATCTTCAGACTCGGGACCCACGGCTTAAAGACCCTCCCAGAAGACTTGTCCTTTGAATTTTTTCCACCCTAAAAATCCATCGACCCCGGCCAGGTTTGAACCCGCGACCCTAGGGATTAGAGGCAAGAACATAACCACTAGACCACCGCGGCCGATTCTGTAAAAATAGCATATGGCATTCACTTTCGCAAGAGGAACTTCATAAAATATTGAGTTTTTAGTCAGTTATATATTGTGCGAATGACAGATTAGTAAAAAGAGATTGGCTATGAAGAACCAAGGAGGTTTGCCAACAATAGTTTATTTTTATTTTTGTGCTATCAGATTCTTTGAAAATTAGAAGAGGTACTGACAACCGACATCGTAATCAACTGTGTGACCCTCTAGCTACCAATTTAGCAAACCGAAAATGTTCTATATTTATCTCTGTTCTCGGTAAAAAGCAGCTATAATTGTTTTTTTAACCTTCGTATGGGTGTTCTCGTGTCGTAAACTTTCACATACGTACAAAACTCAACAACATACATTACGAAAGCAGGTTTCGGCATACACAAAATAACGAAAGAACGAAGGAGCAAATGACCAATTGCAGGTTGGTCTAATGACTGTATCCTGTAATAACCAAGTTAACGATCCATTATTTCTTCTTATGAATTAGAAGGCAAACTTCACTATACTTTATCCCTCAACCTTGTCAAGTTACAAAGTAAGACAGCACTTAGAGTTCAAAATGTTTCTAGCATGTCTCGTAAGTGTACGGGCTCCTGACTGACGGATAATTATAACGTAACTTCTGTCAAGACGATTCACAAGATAAGCTAACTAAATAACTCATTGGCACTATCGAACCCGTAGGTTTATGGCCGCGCAGACATAAGCTATCCATACATCCCTATGGTGAGCTAATGTTTTTCAAACTTTCCCTGTATAATGTACTTCCCTCAAATCATGGTTAATATTATGATGATCTTGAAGATTTTCGGGCTATAGGCCGTGGTCGTGAGGCTTGTAGTTCCCGACGTTTCGCCAGAGACTGCGTCTGGCATCCTCAAGTCTCTGGCGAAACGTCGGGGCCTCACGTCCACGGCCTACGGCCCGAAAATCTTCAAGATCATCATAGCAACTCCGGCCGTGAAACTCTACGTGAATACAATGGTTAATATTATTCTCCCACCTCTTTCTTGGCCTGTCTACTGGACGCTTTCCCTCTGGTTTTTGTACAAGGAGTTTCCAACCCCTCTTTCATTCCCATTCGTGCCGCAGGCCTGCCCAATGCAATCTACAAGAATTAACTCTTATTATATCAGGTTTCCTATAAAGATCATGTAGCTCACTGTTATATAGTCTTCTCCATTCGCCTGTCCGTTCATCTCTCTCTGTCCAAACATTTTCCTAAGAACTTATTATCAAATGCTCGTAATCGTTTCTCCTCCCTTAAAATAAGAATCAATGTTTCGCATCCATATGTATAATATAACTGGGAGAATAGGCTACAACGCTTTTTATAGCTATATAAAGTACAATTTTAAATTTGGATGGAAATTAAGAAAATTCTATTGTTATACTATTTATAATCGATCTCGGTGGTATAGGGGTTACGTTTCTCAGTTATAACCCCGAGGGTTGCAGATTCAAATCCGGCCGAGGTCAATGGATTTTTTAAAATGGAAAAATTCAAGGGGCAAGTCCTCCGAGAGGAACTTTAGGCCTTAGGTTCCGAGCCTGAAGATTATCGGTGTCGTAAAACAATAACATACCTAAATTAAAGCCCCTGAGCAAAATTTAATTGGCCTATCAGATTCAAGTAATACCTCAGTTGTCTACTAGGTGTCTCTTTGAGGCGATAAACAACTTGTCAATCGATTACATATGTAGGGGAAATAAGCGTAAGTAAATGAGCATTGTTAAGTAACTCGTGCAAGAGAGGACTTTTGCCCTACTTGTGGATATATGGGTACAGAAAGACAGGCTTGCTATTTATAACTAACTACTAATTCGTTGGAATTATCAAACCGGAGGTTTATGGCCGGCGGACATAAGCTCTTCATACATCACTATCGATTTCCTTTTTTCTTCGTCTCGGAGATTGCACAGATCTTTATTTTATATTTCTTCAATTCGTCTGTTATGTGTTCTTTCCCATTAATCGCTCTAACATTCCAGCATCCAAGTTTCATTTTATTTTTCTTCCATCTCGTGTTCCTTTTTCTTTTGCTAGTTTGTTCCAATCTATCAGTCCGGCTTACTTCGTGAATGTTTCTTTGAGTAATTGAGAATTTTACATCTTGGAAGTGAGTTACTAGCCCTTCTTCTTCGATGGGTATCTCTTTTAGTCTGGACCTTGTTCCATGACCTGCCAGGCATGGGAGGCCCTATTGGTAGTTACACTACCGCCTGTGTAGCTCATGAAGTCATTAGGACTCACAAGCCCCACCGCCACGTCAAGGTAGAGATACCGACGGTAGGGACATCACTATCCTGAGCTAATATTATCCTACCGACACTTGAATCTTTAGCAACAGTACGAAATCCTTTTACTGCGGGGAATTTTAAATTTAATCCAAGCATCTGGTGCACAATCTATAGATTAAAGTTTATGCACCACTACCCTTCCTAGCCACGAGATTGTAGGCTACATTTTATAATAAACATTCCAATTCCTCCGACTGCCGAATTCGGACCCGCTAGTCAGGAAACAAGCATACTACCACCTGTGCTAATACGGCGGATCAAGCTATGTTACAATCACTTAAATCACAGTTATTTCTCAGGAAAAGCTAGATAGGCAGTATTTTACTTAACGAGTGTTCTTTAACATCTGAGATCATAAGTGACCCAAATCGAAACTGTGCGTAAAAAGGTAGATAAATTGTGTTCAAATTCCTTTTATTTCAAGCTTAATGTTCTTTTACTTCCATAAATCTACGACAGAGATCCACGGATTCACTTCTCTTATGAAAGGAGTCATATTCAGGATTTTGGATTCTTAAAATTTCAACAACCCTAGAATTCGCGTGTTTCTGAAGCAGAAGAGAACAATGGTAACCGGGAGTCCACCAGAACCGACGAGAAAAAAAATCCGGGTTCTTCACTTGTTTTTATAAAATTAAATTAGTATCTATTTTAATTAGTATTTAAATAAGTGTGGTTTTAAATTTTCCTTCGTAGTTAGAGTAGGCCTAACTGAAAATAATTATAATCTATCCCTTCAAGGATTATTCCTTATAGTTATTTTAGGTTTATACTTTACGTATGATTCTGGTTACCTGATATTTACAATACATTTTATAGCATAAAATGTAAAGAATTGTGGATTTGAACTTAGAATTTGGCTCATTATTTGATAGAAACATCACAGCCCATTAAATATTTGGCATAAAATATTTCGTTACAGACTGACAGGTGTTGACAGATGTGCGAGAAAGAACTGACAAATAACTCAATCCGTAATGAAATATTTGATACCAAATATCTATTTTTAAGCCTTTTTTTTCACGATCATCATAATCTCCTGTATGTAATGTATCTATGAATCAAATAATTAACCTAAATTAAAATCCAAAATCCGTCATAAAGCACAAGTTCTGCTTTAAAATATATTGTAAATGCCAGAAATTACTCATTTAGCCTACATCTAAGAACAACATATGAGGTAATTGTGTTCGAATGTTGTCAAACCTGCTCGTCTGTATTTATTTGTGCCTACGCACTTCAGATACATTCTATGATTATTGCCTGAATGTTTTGGTGAAATTAATTTCCATAGTTTTGCATTGCTTCAGGCCACTGGAATAACAACAAAGAATCTGCATGTTGTTAGAAATAACAAGCTCTCGGTCAATGCGTTCATTCGCTTTGTCTGACAAACGATATTTTAAATAATATAGTGTAGATTGTTATATTTTATTTAGTCTGTCACTACATTTTTAAATTTTAATTAATCCTTATGTATTGACCTTTCTTTCAAATGCTTTAAATCACTTCACATTAATTGAATAATTCCTTAAAAGTATCCAATATATTTTTGATAAGTAATGTCACGAGTGGTTTCCAAATTATCGATAAATTCCAAGTACGGGCATTGGTAACCAAGAGTGGCATTTGTTAGGACTATTTACAGAATAAAATTAAGCTGTTTACTCAAAAATCATTATTTAAATATATATGTTTTAAATATTTATATATTTAATGTAAACGCCGATGTTTGAAAACAAATCAGAAATGTGTGGTTATGTTTCACATGTTTATCCATACATATTTATATTATTTATTGTCAAATAGGATCGCAATATTTTAAGAATGCACCCTAGTTGAGAAAAAATTATAAACACATCGAACCAACATTATAGGTTATTAATTATTTTTTTAGTAAACAATTCAGTAAAATCATTATTTAAAAACACAATTATCGAACACATAATTATCTATCAAATGTGTAGTTCGAAGGAATCTTCATTATTTGCTATATTCAATGTATTTATCGGAGAGTCAGTCACTGCAAAATAATGCTCTGACCTGTTCGGAATACTAAAAAAGGAGGATCTTTCTTTACCACAAAAGCAGGAGGTGGTAAAGAGAATTCGATAAAGAATGAGTGAAACACGACTGTCATTGGTTGTACTGTTAAACAAAATTCATTAAAACGTGATTGGTCATCGACTCCCATTTGGGGCATGAGTTAAATCGAGAAAACATGATTACAATATTATTCATTTACTAAATATGAGTTTATAGTATGAAAAAATGTTTCAGTTGAGATAAAGATAAAATTGTCTTACTGCAGGTCTAAGAAGGCCCTTGGGGTGGTGGGAAGTTAAAGCCTAATCCTTGATATAATTTGATGACTAAATGTCTAATTTACCTAGAGAGAGAGAGAGAGAGAAAATGTGTTGACTACGATTATGCTTTGACCACACATGAAACTTCGCAAAGAATGACAATATTGACGCTTCTTCACCAGTGACGTATGCGAAATTTTGTTTTGCTTGTTTTAATGTGTTAGTTTTACGACTAGGGAGGGAGTTAAAACAAGTAATAAAATACGTAATGATTTATGTAAGTACTGTGTCAGCGACACCAGGCTACTGATGCATATCGAAGCAAAGGATGTGAACCTGTTTATATTGTATGAAGTTAAGACTAGAGATTTTTTTGTAGAATCTTGGCAGATGTATCTATTATACTGGCAATCTGGTTGCCTGAATGACCTCCCTGTTTGCAAGATCAAGGCCGTGCCCCCTTGTCACTCAAACTGTACAGTTTTGTGCATTATTTCATGTCATTATCTGAATCAACATGCTGAAGTACCTTCTTTAATTTTTTCTTAAATTTTTTCTTTGTCTTTTTTTTTCGTTTACACTGTTTTTCCTTTTTGTTTAACTTTGTTAACCTTTTTATCTTATTCACACATACAAACACAAGACAGGACACACACCCAGACCCAAGGTGGAGATTTAAAATCCCGGGTCGCCGGAGTGGAAGGTAGGGACTACCGACTACGCCACGGCGACGGACAGTTAAACCCTTACAAGGTCCTATAATATATAAAGATATTTTTTAATTTAATATTATAATTGGGCGTCTACTTTTCCTTAAAATTTACCCTCAACATAAATTTTTCAATTATGTGCTTAAAACACAAGAGAAATTACAGAAAACTGATCCGTGTAAAATAAAACATTTATCACTACTTTTTAAAAGTAAAATTACTTAAAAGAAGGCACAATTTTATAAAAATAAAACAAAATAAACATTTTTTTATTTAATGATATAATTACTTAAAGATGAGACCCAAAATGCAAATTATATTAATTGTAGATGATGAAATTTACAAAATATTAATTTGTGATATGCTGGAAATGTTAAGCAAATAATTTAGTTAATGGATTTTTACCGAAATGGCTCAAAATTTCATTTCATATTTTGCTCATTTAATTGTCAAAACAAATGTGTTTCCGCGATGTATTGACAGAAACTCAAGATTACTTATCTAAAAATGCTACTGTGAAACAACTATAATTCCTTACTGTGTCGGTTGGATGAATATTTAATGACTTAATCAGAGATAAATAGTGGAAATATTATGAATCAAGATTATTGTGAGACAGTGAGTAGAGAAGTTCTTATAATATATTATATTAGAGGATGAAGAATGCTTGTGAATCCTGGTGGTTGTCAGCTTATTCCATTACTCACCTGTCACGAATATATGCGACAGAGTTTTCTCCTACTGTCGCGGAGTTAAATGAATGGATCTTCATAACATACAGATAGACCTACTTCACTTCACATTATAATATAACAAATCTGGAATATATACATGAAAAGGGAAATGCCTCACCTTCATCAAGTCTTAAAATTAAAGCTATGTCATAAAACAGAAAATATACAACAGAAGTGGCTTAATTCAAATACCTAGGGATAATAATTACTAGAGCCCGGATTTGTATGCGAAATGCATGATTTTTTTACGCATTAAAAAGTATGCGGAAATGATTTACATGTTATGTGGTCCCTTCACAGACAATTTGAGCGGTATTTGATAATGTATAGAAATGCATACTCCGGGGGAAAACGCTTATTTTAGATTTTTAATGCATAAATGCATATTTTATTCCTAAATGTGATATTTAATTATAATTTTCCCTTCAGCTAATCACTAGTAATTAATCAATTATCGTTTAATTTTTTTCAAATTAATAGTTTCTGTAAACAATTGGATATAATCGTAATTCACTGAAGAAGAACTGTGTGTTTTTCACATGCACCTGTGTCATCATGTGATGTAGAAAGGACATTTTCATTGTATAAAACTTTTTTCACTGAAAATACGAAGGAGCTTCACACAAGAAAACCTTCCTTATCTACTGTAAAAGCTAGGAATACGTTAAGATTACCCATAAAGCAAATAATTTAATTGATTTTTGCATATTTAGTGTGCATATTTTCTACATTTTTCATGCATATTTAGTACTTTATTTTGCATACAAATCTGGGCTCTAATAATTACAAAATAGGAATGAGATGTAGAAAGAACTTAATATAGGCTCAAGTCTGGAAACCCAAGTCTGGTATTCTTGTCATCCCAACCTCTCTCAAAAAGTTATACTTTCAGTTATACTCTCTTTCTTTAAGGGAGGAATAAAGTTCTTAGAAAATGTTTAGACCAAAGAGAGACGAACAGACAGGTGAATGAAGAAGACTATACATAGCCTACATAATAGTGAGCTAACGTACATGATATTTATGGGAAACCAGATGTAATAACAACAGTAGGTTGTTTTGTAGACTGCAATGAGTAGGATATGTGGAACGAATGGGAAATGAAAGAGGTACATGAAAACTTTTTGTAGGAAAACCACAGTAGGCAGGCTTAGAAAGAGGTGGGAAGATAAAGGTACGTACACACCTGCGCGCCGCAAACACGAACGGCGCGCGCGCCGCACCATGTTCGTCAGATTTGGACGGGGTTTTAAGGTGCGCGCGAACGGCGCGCCGCGCGCGCGTCTCTCACCACGATCCACTCATTGTCGGTTTTTTCCACGAACACTTTGATGGTTCGCTGTTTATATTTGGACGGGTACCTGAGAGGTTCGTTGTTTTCGGTGCGCACCTATTATTTGAGTATGGAGTGGTAAGAGGAAAACATGTTAAAACTTATTGATATTTATAGAAGCAAGCAATTATTGTGGGATCCTCAACATAAGGATCATTTTTAAAAATCATTGAAAGGAGATGCCTGTTTTTTTTTCAATGTTATGTGTTTTTTTTTCGTGTGTGCTGTAATTTTATGAATAAATTAAAATTATTTAGAAAACATTATTTATTTAAGACGTTCATTTCATAATATTATGTATGAAGTATCACAAAACAATACAATATATAAACACATTTATTACTAATTATTTATGTATTTCTTCAAAGACTCCAAAGAGCAAGACTGCTCATGTTAAGGGGCAATATACAAAAAATAATGGCCATAAAACAATTAACAATAAAAACAAGAAAACAAATTCAGGCATAAGTTTAAGTAATACAAACTACTATAGATGCACAATATATATACACATATAAATACAATATGTAAACAGGATAATATTAATAATAACAAAATTAACTAAGAAAGCAACGAGAAAAAATATTTTTAATACAATTAGAAAAATGTTTAACATTCGTGAAATGTTGATATTCAATAGGTAAGTTATTGTAATGGTTGATTAATGCATAACGAATCCCTTTTATACCTTTTTTTTAGAAACTAGTATCTTTGTGCAATAAAGTACAACCTCTAGTATAATAATCATGTACTTGTTTATTAAAAATTAAGGCCATGTTATGGTGAGATAGATTCTTAATAATTTTAAACATATATATACAAATCATATATTTTTTTAAATTCCTTTAATGCTATAATATTTGAAAAAAGTATAAATAAAGTTATAAGATGTAATAAGTAATAAGCGTGACCAGACGTCCCGATTTTGGCGGGAGAGTCCTGATTTTTAACAATTTGTCCCGCGTCCCGCGACATTTTTTAAAAAAGTCCCTATTTTTAGGAAAGAATGCAGGACAAGCGGGAGAACGGAAAGGGAATAGACATGGTTGGTTACACCTGCTCTGCAAAATGTCTACTGAAGGTTTGTGGGTTTCCTATGGATCGCAGGAGGTTCGTTGAAATTAATAATTTCGACGAACATAACACGCGCCGCGCGCGCGCCGTTCGTGTTCGCGTCGCGCATATGTGTACGTACCTTAACATTAACCATGATTTGAGGGAGGTGTTTTATACAGAAAATGATTGGAAAACATTAACTCCGGATTCGATAGTGCCAGTGAGTTAGTTAGTTATATGATTAAACATAACAATATTTTTATGATCCATTAGGCGGCTTCGTGGCGCAAGTGATTAAGGCCTAAGTCACTCACCCTCCACCTCTAAGTTCGGGTTTCGGTCACTCCATGTGGAGTTCGAAGTGGACGAATCGGAGCCAGGTCAGGTACATCTCGGGGTTTCTCCTATTTTACTTTGCCACAAACTTCATTCCACCACTTCTCCATACTCATGCCACCCATTATGTTAAATTTCTTCTGCTCTGTGATGGTGCGACAGCCGGCATCCGTGTATATTACATACCTTCAATAATCGGGACTTCTTCTCATATCTCGACCCGACATTATGCTGGACACGAGTAGAGGTTTAACATAGCCATTAGTCAATTAGGCCTACTTCTTAAGCTTGAACTATAACCTAAAGTTTTTTTTTTTACTTTACATTAACTTTTTGTATACTTCTATTAATACTTAAGGCTAACGTTTATAAAATAAATAAACTACAACAATAAATGTAAAGTGATCTCAATATAAGCGTTATGAGGCTCTTCGAGTGTAGGGGGGGGATTAAGGCTCCTACCTTTATAGACAAACGGCCTTGTCAGCTCTGCGCGACGACCGTCCTCGTTTCCAAGAGCATGGTCCGTTAGAACCTGAGTTGACTTCAGGACTATGAATCTGCCAGAATATTTAAGCCAGTTTAAATTTCTGACCCCCTCGCGAATCGAACCTTCGTTATTCCCTTTTCTATCGTACTGCCTTAACTAACAACGCTACGGTGTGCTTCTTACAACAATATCTCACTTAAATGCAGTTGTTAATATGCAAGGTGGAACAGAACTCTACGGGTACAGGCAAGCCATGGCCTCTAGTGACTTATCAGAGAGAAATATGTTGTTAATGTGTTATACATGTGGTAGACCTATGCTATCGTGTATTATCTTTATCTGTGATAATATGGACAGCTCATAATAATGGAAGAAGAGAGAATACCAAAGAAGATCCTTAATTGGAAAGCTAATGGAAGAAGTGGAAGAGGCAGGCCTAGAGAACGATGGATGGATGGAGTGAAGAGAAGTGTGGAAGCTAGAGATTTGAGGGAAGAAGATGCTTTAGACAGGAACCTGTGGCGACAAATCACTGTGGGTTGAAGAAGAAACGCTATTGTGGAATATTCCTAAATAAAAAATAATAAAAAAAACTCGTATTCTTGTGTTTTGTTTGGAGATTCAGGTAATTTATGTCTAAGGCTATACATTGATTTAAGACCCTAAGAATGTGTTCACCTAAATGCGAGTTCATGTAAAACCATATTTGAAATAGCAAAATGATGTCTTACGAAATACTTTTAAGTTTGTTTATAAATTCCTTTCTATATTCCATTTACAAATATGTACTTGAAAACTGAAGTATTGTGTAGCACGAGGAAAAGAAACTTCTCTATTGTGTAGGAAGATACAACGTGCGTGCGACAGCTAATTCAAATCGGTTTCCGATTCTTTACACCAGTCAGTGTGGTGTAATCGTGACGGAATGATTTATTCTTGATGCTTGTATGAGACGAGGTCGGGGAAATTGCAGCTAATTCCAGTTACCAATGCCCGTACTTGGAATTGTATCTCCCGATCTCTAGAATAACGAGATTACATGTTACTTCCACATAAATCCTTAAGAACTCGCTACAAAACAAAAACAATAACATCAGTGCACGATATTCTTCCTTACGTTCTTATTAGTCTCAATATTTTACTCAAACACAAATGATAACGTTCACAACTACAGATACACTAGAACTTTTTTCTTTCTTTTCCTTAGTTCAACCTCTCCTTTTAAAGATATTTTATATCTCCCACGTCACCCGGGCTTCACAGGGACACAACCTGTCGAGAGAGGATTCAAACTCTGGATCACGCACATACATTTTAACCACATAAAGACATGGTGGATCTCCCTTGATGAGTGGTCAGCTCAATGCCAGGGCTTCCTCCGAGACAACACGAATATTCAATGTTAATATTATTCGTTTTTAAACATCTTAACATCTTAATGATGGACAAATAAGTAATGTTTAAATTCCCAATAAAAAGTCTTCTTAATAAAGAAGCCGCCATTTGCAAAAATCGTGGCAACGGCTCGTAGCATTTGGGGTTAGGGAATTAACTATTATGTACAAGAGAAAAATACGCGTTTAGATTGGAGGCCTAAGTAGCTCAGATGGAAGAGCATTGACATAGAGAGTCAAAGGTCCTGGGATCAAACCCCAGTCTAGGCGTATATTTTTCTTTTCAAAAACGATTATTCAAGACAAAGCAAGTATTTACTCATAGCCTAAATTCATATTAGTAACAGTAAGCCCTTGTATCTCTCAATGAGACTTAGGCGTTCTCCCCCTACAGGGGAGAAATTTAACCATATTACAGTAAAACTTGTTTAATCTGGAACGTGTATAATGCGGAAATCTGTCCAATGTTAACAAATTTATTGGTCCCTGCAAAATAATAGTAATTTACGTGTATTTATTTTGTATAACATTAAATCTGTCCAACGCGGAAACGGAAGGATATTTTTACACGATTCATAAAAAGACATTTATAAGGCGGAAAGACTGGGAGAGAAATAAAGTTTCCACTTCATCGAATTCCCGTTGGGCGAATAACTGATGATTCCTGCCGCCGGGTGAAAGTAGAGTTTCGACCTGTATCTGAAATTTTCTTTCGGCCTCACTGCACAACCGTTTTGGGAAATACAGGTTTGTTTAACAAATATTTGGCGTGTAACATCTGTCTTACAAATAACCTGTGCACTGTAAAATCTAAATTAGTTTAAGATCTGAGACCGATTGTGTACGTATCTTTCACAGGTAGCGTTCTGAATTTACGGAAGAAAGATGGCTAAATCGTATGTATCATTGTCATTAAACGAAAAAGTGAAAGTGATTGAAGATAAAGAAAAACAAACTCTCAGTACGCGAAATAGTGATTAAATTTAAATGTGGAAAAGACCCAACACAAAGAAAAATAATGAATTATTGGACGCAAGGAAGTGGTGAAATGAGGAGTAAAGCAAAAATAAATAAATAAATGAAATAAATTAAATATAAAACATAAATAAATAATTAAATATAATTTTAAAACGAAGAAATCAACTAGGCGTGGGAGTATTTTACAAATCCACGACAAAAAAAATCTCCAAATTTCCGGACCGATGCTCCAAAGTCAAGATTTAGCTGTTGCTATATCCCTAGGTATTAACGATTTCAAGACGACACAATGTAGTGTGGATTGAAATTTTAGGGAAATGTGGACGAAAATATAGTTAGTGAGGGAAAACCAAAACTGCATACTTTAATTTCAGAATACGCGCCTAAGAGGCATTTTTAACGCTGACGAAACGGGACTGTTTTTTTTTTTCGCGCGTTACCTTCGAAGTCGCTCGTACATACCATACTTCACTTTCCAACGGCAGCGAACCATAATTAATCCAAGGTACGGTACATAAAAAGACATATACGGTGCTCTATAATCTAAGATCGGTTATAATTTTTTTATAATGCGGAATGTTGTCTAACGTGGAAAAAAATGGTCCCACGTGATTCCGCATTGAACAAGTTTTACTGTAATTTGATATCGGATGTATGTCATTGGGTGGCCCGGGAACAGCGTTCCGCCTCACAGTGACATATAGGAAACCAAGGTAGTACTAGGATGGAAACATTCGGTAAATTTTGCACAGAGGCCTTTTTATTCAGGCTTGTTGTTCTTTTATGAGCCTGAAAGTCTTCATACTAAACAAGACGAATATGATATAGATGATTGTGATTGCTGAATAGTGTCTGGGAAGTATTTAATCTTTAAAGTTTCCTAATATTTATCTTACAGACGAGGAAAACCTCGAAAAGAACCTCACCCAGGAAACTTGGCCCGACCGAAGGTAGAACCAGGGATTGCTGAATCTGAAACAATGACTTTTCTATACAATGGTACCATCGAATCAAATCTTTTTTTTAAAGTCTGGGAGCCAACTTCACGTACATTAAACTTCACGCGACGCATAAGAAAAATATTGATAAGATATTACTAAAAATAAAAATTACCCTAACTGAGCATACGATAATATTTCACTCACCGAACTTGTCATGATTGGGCCTGCGTTTCTGTCCCTATAAGGTGACGGGCGTATGTTGGGTTTCAAGTGAGTCGAGTATACTCGTGAGCTTCACATGACATGAGAAGAAGGAACAACAACTCATTGTTGAATCGATGGATTATTAAAAGTTATATTAGAAGTGTATTGTAATAAAATTGAAAATAAATTATCAAAACCGATTTATTGCATTTCTACCATGGGATATAAAATGTTTGTTCGGGAATTTTTCGAGCTACCGAACCCTCAGGATTTACCGGGACCGATAGATTAAGAAGCGCTGTTTTAGGGGATAGAAAAAATATCTTAATATAGGCTTATCTGTAGTCAAGAGAATAAGTTAAGTCGAAAAATGAACAGAATGAGTAAAGAGTAGCCTATTGTGACTATCTTCCAAGCTTTCTGTGTACTGTGAAGAAGTTGTTAATCCAGGACTCTTATACACCGTGTCCCATTGATACTTCCCACATTTTAATTAATCATAACTCTCAAATGAAATGAGGTTGGTATTAAAAGAAAGAGAAACTCGAAGACTTTTTGTTTTCATTGTTGCAGTTAATTCATCTGTCGCATGTTGGACAATAATGACATAAAACAAAATGGCGACTCCTCAGCAACTGGACTTCTTCCTCTGGCGGTATGTAAAAGACCGTGTGCCTGCGACTCCAGTACAAGATCTTCATGATTTCCGAACCCTATCCTTGACACAATTGAAACAGTACCAATGGACATGTTTGACAGAACGTGGCACGAAATCGAATACAGACTTGATATTGTTCGTGCTACTAATGGTGCACATATAGATGTGTTTTAGTATGTGGCAATGTGTGTCAATGACAATTATTTGAGTTTCTGTTTCGTTTAATACCGGCCGCATTTCATAATTCCGCATACTTTGTTAGTTATGATTAATTAAAATGTGGGAGGTTTGATGGGACACTCTGTACTTTTCGAGTTCATCATTATCATCCATGTGGTTCAAGCCTGTTGGCCTGCTCCGATATCAGGAAGTTTTAAAACAATTTTCTTATAGATCTCGCTGCAGTTATATTTCTTTCTGGTTTAGTCTATTTTATTTATATACAGAATTTTAATGTTTACACATCTTTCTGTGCCTAAAGTTTTATTTTTCTTCTCCACTCGTCTCTCTCCATCCAATCCATGTCCTCCAGCCCCTTGCTCTCATCCAGTTATTTCCTGCATCCACGAGTTTCGAGGTCTTCCTCTCCTCCTTCTTCCAGGTGGACACCATTCCAATGTTTTCCTGGGTAATCTTTCTTCTGGTTTAGTCTATACTGTAATAATAACCATGGAATCTATTATTTTCCATCCTGTTAATATGGTTAATATGATTCATACATTATTTTTTATATATTCAATTTTTTTTGTTATATTGAAAATATTCAATTATTTCCTGATAATTGTACATTATTTTTCATCTAGTCAGCAAGTGTCCGTATATAGGCGGTTTCTCTTAACAAAATCATCTCTGTTTTCTCTATTTTTTTTTGTCTGATTTGTTAATGGCTAATCCTCACTCCCATTTACGCATATCCATCCATCCATAGTAATTCTGCCCGAGGGCAGGCCTTTCACTGCAATCACAGCATTTTCATGCTATGCTTTCGGTTATGGCGCAAAAAGTGGATATCCGAATTTCGAGATAATTTTGGTTTTAAAATGAAGCTTAGGACCACTAAACATGAAGACACAAAGAAAAATTGCGGGCCATCTAGAAACAAAGAAGCAGTAAAATAACATTTTATGAACACTACAAAATAAGCATTTCACTAGTTTACTGTACGAGACATCCCCATTTCGATATAAATTTGGTATTAACGTGAAGCTTAGGATCACCATAGATGAAAACATGAAGAAAATCTGCGGACCATCACTAAAGAAACTAGGTTAGAGTAATTGATTCTTATACATAATTAGGTTAGGTTAGCTTTTAGTTTCTTACACATATAGTATAATTTATTTACATACCGTAATTTAATATTGTCTAAATACCATTATATATTTTTTTACTTTCACAGGTTAGAGTAATTTTAATAAGTTAGGTTAGCTTTTAGGTTATTATACATGTATTCTAATAAATTATATTACAAATTTCTAAGATTACGTTATAAATAAGTGGCATCTATTTATTGAATATTTTGTAAGGGCTCATTTGTCATTGTTCATTTTCGAGAAATACGTAGGATGACATATCGATTATTGTCGACAATCGATTCAGTTAAAGCATTTTTTATTAAGAAACTCTAAGTGAGGATCTAATTTTTATTAAATTTCAAACTCTCTCCTATGTAATTTTGGATATATAGCATTTGATAATACAGCAGTGCGCTTTTATTGCAATAACATATTTATTCTATTTTCGCATCTCTATTGAAGAAAACATGTTTTCACCCTGGATTAACATCTAAATATCGAATCTGACGTCACGACCACAATGGCAGCCACTTCCTTCAGGTAATATAGGAAATAGTGTTTTATAAATTATTTTCCAGCTTTGTTTCTGGATAGTCCGCAATTTTTTTTTTTTCATTTCATATTCTCATCTTCGACGTTCCTAAGCTTCATTTTAAAACCAAATGTATCTCGAAATTCGGATGTCCACTTTCTGCACCGTACCCCTCACTCCCATTTATAGTAATTCCCATCCATAGTAATTCTGCCCGAGGGCAGGTCTTTCACCGCAATCATAGCATTTTCATGCTATGCTTTGCAGCTTCACTAGGGAATTATAGGTGTGGTAGCTTCCCATTGCTTTCCACACCGGTGAAGGATGATGATGATGGCCGGATGATTTTCGGGGACCGTTGATACCTAAAGCTTCCTGACATGTCTTACGGGTGAGGAAAAATCCCGAAAAAATCCTCACCCAGGAGCCTGTCCCGGGAATCGAACTCGGGCCCGCTGCGTGACAAAGGCAGCACGCTACCCCGAGACCACAGCGATGGACACCATTTATATCAGTGTTGGATAATATTACTTTCCAAGTTATAAAAATGTTGTTTCTTGTCATCTCGTAATAATAGTGGATGTTCTCGGTTAAAAAAGTCCCTCCCTGAAAAGTAGCGATTTTGTGTTATCTTATTATCTGTGAACACAGATTTAACAGATCATTTGAGAAATTCACTACTCTCCCTCTCTGTTCTATTTTAGTTTAATATATTCATTTATTACAAATAAGGATATGCCTTTTAAACTGTAATGGCGAATACTTTTCTCCTTTTTTTCTATTATGGCTCCGAAATTTGTCGAGCTAGTTAGTATAACCTATTGTTAGTGAAAGAATTTCATGAAATAAATATATTAATTGAATTATAATATTAACAATAAACCTGTATATTACCTAAAGCCGGATACCATCAACAATTATGATATGATTAAACCACATCTGGACTTTCTTGTGCAAATATTACTAGAATTTTATATACATTCATTTGTTTCTTTAAATTCATATACCTCGATAGTTTACCTCAAATGACAGAGAATATCCAAACAAACAATAATAAATCTGTATAAAAGAAATGGAAATGATAATAAAATAGTAATCAATAAACTGAAGTTGCAAACCAGAGAAAATGTATTGGTTTTGACTTGTAGTCGAAAAAAGAGAAAACCTAAGCTGATAGTGAAAGCAAGGACTGAAGTAAAAATAGGAAGAAAAATGCTGTGATTAGGATATGGATGGTATCGAAGATATAGCAAGAATAAATGTTTAATGATTACAGAATTGAAGAGAGCAGCAAAAGACAGATTAGATAGGAGGAAATAGATTGAGATAATGACAGATGGTAAAAAAAAAACAAAATAAAAGTGAAGTTGTCAAAATAAAGAATGAGAGTCTTACCATGTAAAAGTTCTACATTGTTTTTGTGCCGATTGTACAGTATATTATATCAGGAACAATACATTTGAAATTAGTCGTTTTATAAAAAAAATAAAATTTTGTGGACTCTATCTTTGGTAGAAAGACATAGTTCTCTGCTTGTCTTTGATCTTTAAATTCAGGAAACCCCTAGAAACGTCAAGCACACAAATGATCCAAACGGCCTGTTGGATGGATAAGCAATACAAGTTCTTTAAAGAACGTTGATGGAGAATTTGTGTATTTAGATTTTTATCTGTGATAAATGTTAAATCGCTTCTGATTTACATAAGGTAGGGTGTCGTAACTTCGCCAGCTACTTAATGTTCAATTTTTTTTTTCTAAGATTCGGTATTTAAACGAAATGTGTCTTCATCGAGTTCATGGATGGTGTCTTAGAATTTCCTTTAATTGAGAAATAAATTGCTAATATCGATTTTTCGATAGAGTGGACATATTATAGGCCTATAGTTGTTATTGTCGATACAAACCCTTAACCCGTAAGTAGGCCTATTTGTTTTACACTATCGAATAAATAATGCATTCATATAATGTAATATATGTATCTCTGTAAAACCTATTCTTACTACTTTCTAGCTACTGTATTAGAAATACATTTTCTATAGCGCGTGTTATTTTCTTGTATCTCTGAGATGGATCTTAGTCTAAATCACCGATTACAAATAAACGCGCCATTAAAAATCAGATTTTATGTCCATAAGGAAAAAAAAAAGTTTTTTTTCGTAAATTTCTTGTGAATTCTAATTTTGCAATATGGTATGCTTTGATTCCTTGATTATTTTTATCAATATTATACATAAAACGCACATAGTTGTTGATGTTTCCTTTTATCTACATGTTAAAATCTATTGCATTAATACACTACAGTTATTAAAATTTAATTTAAATTTACAACATAGGTTATAGAACATAAGTGGCGATCTCAGGGACACATGTATCCTAACTTCACCAGTTGTAACTTCCATTTATTTATTTATTTATAATTATTATGAGAAAAGAGATCAAATTAATTGAACCCAATGTTATTTTAAATGCTCTCGAATATTGACTTTATAATACCATGTTTGTCTTTCTGAAAAATCAACTTTTCGCTAAAAATAAATTTTCCTTAAGGTGGCAAATTTGTGGAGATTTATCTTATAAAATAGGTAGTAATAGGCCTATGACTTTATTAGACTAAAAGTAAGATATATACAATGTTATTTGCAAATATGGGTCGCACGGGCAGTAAGCCGTACGTGCTTGTGACAGTAAAATGTACGCATATTGTGATTAACAATATTTACGTATGAAATTCAAATTGGCTAAGATTTACTTTCCGAAACATTTCAGCTGTCTTCTTTATGACATTTCGAAATTTTAAATCGCCGTCCAAACATCTGGACGTTATCCAACGTTCCTGCGAAATGTTTTGATGTGTACATTTGTCCATATGTCTCTCTTCTAATCTTCTGTCTGTCCAGAAATAAACACGAAGGTCTTCATGCTACATAAAAAATTTCGTAGAAAAATTCACAAATCAACTATTTTAGTTTATAAATAAAAGAATTTTCAAAGTTATATATGCGTTTGCATTTATCTTACGTCGTTTGAAATTAAAACGTGTTGAAATCATTCCAAAATACTCAAATCGAAATAGTTTTCAATACGTGATTTGTGTTTTAACAAAGGTCGTTGATATTGGCTTTGAAAATAATCAGCTGTTCCAAAATAAACTCATGCGGTTTAAATATGTAATTGTGTTTCTGTATTTGTAGGCCAGTAGTTCGCAAAACATTCATTTTAAATAAATAATAGTTTTAAAAAACTAAAACAACACGCTTTATTAGAAAACCAAACTAAAAAATAAAATAATAAAAAATTGTTTTAAAAAACTAAAACAACCCGCTTTATTAGAAAACCGAACTAAAAAATGAAAAATAATTTTAATTTCCAACACGCTTGGGATAAAATTAAAGTGGTCAACAAAGAATCATCTCCAACACATCTAGAATAAAACTAGAGTTATCTACAAAAAATAATTTTACCATCAAAAGGGTGCTCTTTATCAATTAATATATTTGATAATAAACAGATATTGGTAAAAGTAAAGTCTCTAAGAAGAAAACGTAAAAACCATAAAAAGCACCCCACGCTTTTGACGGTAGAATTGTTTTTTTGTAGATAACTCTAGTTTTATTCTAGATGTGTTGGAGATGATTTTTTGTTGACCACTTTAATTTTATCCCAAGCGTGTTGGAAATTAAAATTATTTTTCATTTTTTAGTTCGGTTTTCTAACAAAGCGTGTTGTTTTAGTTTTTTAAACTATTATTTTTTTATTTTATAGTTTGGTTTTCTAATAAAGCGTGTTGTTTTAGTATTTTTAAACTATTATTTATTCTTTTAATTTTTAGTTTAATTGATTGTCATAAACCGGAATCCCATGAAAATTTAATTGCTTACGATATTTTTAGTGTCTAGGCACGAATGTAATTATATATTTTTAAATTATTATTATTATTATTATTATTATGTAACATTATTATAATATTTTAATATAGATAAATAGTTACAGTTAATTGTATGCTTCTAATATTTTTTGGATAAATTACAATGTGGTAATTTTACAAAACTTATTAATATTTTACATAATAATATACAAATGTAAATATCTTTAAATTCGATACTATTGTAGTATGAGCTAAAAGTAATATTCTTTAAAAACAATCCTCCGGGCCGTATTTAAACCAGCGACCTATGGATTACTGAAATTATATGCCACTACAGTCCACCACTCTATCAACTGAGCTACTAGAGGATATAATATTAATTTCTTACAACGATGGACTAAAAAGTCGATACGTCCGCAACTTATTATATATTATTTATGAAATTGTTGTATTGCCATTGGTCCTTTACAAGTATACAAAGTTTCAAGTCGATTCAATGTTTTTATGTGGGTGAAAATCGTGTTGAAAAATCCGTTACATAGACAGATACAGGTCAAGCTAATATAAAGCGTGTAAAACGAATTTATTTAAATGGTTAAATATCAAGCTCAGATCTACTGAATATCGGAACTACCGGCTAACTCACTCCTACTGTACATGGTAGTGCGGACATACGCTCTCCATACATCTCTATCCTGAACAAATGTTTTCCAATCATTCCCTGCATAATAAATTCACTTCTCTCAAATCATGGTAATGTTATTCCCTCATTTCATTCATGGCTTACCTTCTAAGCGCTTTCCCTCTGGTTTTTCTACAAGAGGATTTCAACAACAAACCTCTGGAACAAGCAACAAATTTTAATTATTTGGGTTGTAATTTTACTATAAACACAAAAACTGAAAGAGACCTACATATGAAACTGTCAAAATTTCAAATGATATGCGGAACTATACATAAAACATTAAAGAATAAAACTAGAAGAGATACTAGATTGACGTTTTATAAAACATTGGCAGTTTCTGCATTACTTTATGGGGAACGAAACTTGGGTAATGACCAAAAAATTGCAAAGTAGAACACAAAGCGCAGAAATGAACTTCCTTAGAAGAACAAAAGACTGCACAAGATTGGATCGGATAAGGAATGAAGATATAAGAACAGAGTTAAATATATATCCAAAGGATGATAAAATCAGAGAATATAGAGAGAAATGGTTCACACACTGGAAAGAATGAATGTATCAAGATTACCAAGAGCAGAATTCAACTACAAGCCAAGAGGTTCAAGGAATGCAGGAAGGCCAGTGAAAAGATGGACAGAACAACTGTGAGGCGGAACAGGCAATTTGCCTAGCCCGTGAAGTGAATTCCCAAGTTCATGCCAGATGTCCTATCTATCGCAGTCTACTAGACCTAATGTTATTTTTACATCAGGTATTCCATGAAGGTCATATAAACTCATTGTTATCTATCTATCTGACTATCTCTGGTATCAGAGCCACCGATATTCGAAATAAATCGCAATGAATTCTTGTGCACTGAATGCAGGCTAATGTAGTTTTATTCAAATCGATCAATTTTACATCTTTAAAATATCTTCCACTTTTATTCCGAGACACCAGAATATTTTATGATAACACGTATATTTTCTTCGTGTGTGGAGTACAACAGCTTCTTCCAATATGTGTATTCATGTTGTAAAAATTCACTGATATTAAATTAATGGAATATAAACAAGCAAAGATAATTATGAAGACGGTAAAATATATTGTGGTAATACACCAGAATGTGCCTTGACGATCGAAGAAAACCATAGAAAACATAAACGAATTTAAACTTGAGATCTGCCGAATACGATTAACAAATTTACCGTCTTAGACATTTCTATAGTAGATTTGATTTCGGAGTCATTATTTAAAGCCAGGGCCTATTTTGTATTGTCCAGGTAGCTCAGGCGTCAAGGCTCCCGATTGGACGGTCCGGATTTGATCCTGAAGAGGAGGATGGGGCTTTATTTTTTTTGAATAGAATTAACTTGACCTTCTTCCACTACCTTTGGCAAAAATACATCGTTTTCATTCCCCTATCTTTACTGGTCGATTAGAGGTTACCATATTCATCTCTGGTTTCGAGGTTCGAGGGTTCAAATCCGGCCGGATGGATTTTTAAGAACGTAAAATCCTCAGCGTGACATAATTCGGGTTCCGTACCGTAGATTTACACATGTAATAGAGCCACAATCCTGAAATAAGATTCTAAGCAACATTTGTCGGCCCCACGGCAGGATTCGAATTGCGACACAAATTACCTGAGTAGTTAAAGAACGTCGTTAAATAAAATAGCTACTAATCCCCTATATTTTTTCATTGTCTGTTAACAGGATAACCTATATTTACCTTTTCCCCTTTTTCCTTGTAAATTGCGAAAAGAAAAGAAACTAGCTTAATATTGTAATGGGCTCAAGTTTCCAACAACTAACGCATATTTTATAACACCTTACACACATTCTTTCACGGATTAATATTCTTTTTTAATATTAACTATCACTCAAACCCTATTTTAAACATTTTCTAAATATTTTTTCCATTATTTTAATGAAATATTTAGACAGTACGTACCTTTGAGTGTTGCAGCCATATTGTTTTTCCAGCCATTTTATTTCTTTGTTCGAATGCAGCCAACATATACTTCAGAACTTATTACTTACACACCTATTTTTGGACGATGCATTCTTTTACAGGTTACAATAATTAAATCGCTGTAGATTACCTTTAAGGTTATTTTAGACCTAAGAATAATTTATATTACATTATACAAACATCGTTGTTCACTTTTATCTGCTGGCGCATGCGCGTGGAAAATTTTATTGGTAACTTTATCCATTGTAATGATATTTATCAAGCGAATTGTCTGTTTAAAAATGAATATTTATTAACTCATGCCCCAAATGGGAGTCATTGACCAACCACATTTCAATGATTTTTTATATACAACCAATCACAGTTGTGTTTCGCCTAGAATTTGCCAACTAGTTATCATAATAAAGAAAGCGCCTCCTTTTTAACATTCTGAATAGGACATATCATTATTTCGCAGTGACTGACTCAATAAGAAATACGGCTACCAGATTGTATATATAGTGCATTAATGTCAACAGAAAGCGCATGGGAGAGATAATATAAAAACATTTGTAACAATTGATTACATCACAAAAAAGAAACCACTGTTTGCACTTTCTTAAACGAATTATTTTCCAGGAAATGACGTTCCAGAAAAATGTAATTGACATATTTTAAATAGGACATCAGAAAATAATTAATACCTATAACGTTGGTTATAAATTTCTCCACTAGGGTGCATTCTTACAACATTGCGATCCTTTGGTAATAAATAATACGATCTGGTTGTAGTGATGAACAAATGAAGCGTACCAATCGTTTCTCATTTGTTTTCAAACATCGCCGTTTATATTAAATATATACATATTTTAAAATAACTATAGTTAAATAACGATTTGTGAGTATACAGTTTAATTTTATTCGTTAAATAGTCCTAACAAATGCCACTCTTGATTTCCAAATTCTCTAGATAAATTCACTCCTCACTTCGTGAGTCGTGAATTTATCTATAATTTGGAAATCACTCGTGTCATTACTTATGATAATACAGTATATCTGTGTTTTACAAAAAAAGGAGTGTTTAAATATATTCTAATCCTGAATGCATTATAATAATTCATATGAGTAATTTGTAATCAACGTTTACGTACAATTAAATTAACAATGATTTTAATTTACTGCTTTCAGTGTATGATTTACAATAAAAAAACTTTTGTTACTAAAGAAACATCTGTCAAGTAATGCAATTTGAAGATTCTTAACGCAATAATAGATTTAATGACCGCCCGGCACATGTCTGTCTGTTGGCGCAAACCAATTATATTTATACTGCATTAAATTGACATCCTTACTATCTTCGCTCTTCTAAACAGCAGGCAAATTTGTTTGAAAAAAAACGACCAAATAATGGCTTTTATATATTCTATTTTTTACATACACTCTAGGCTATTTTCTGACGGTCAAGGGCCAGATGGAACTGAAAATTATCTATTGAAGATGTTTTACAAGTGGAACAATCTACTGCATTACGCATGCAGAAAGAGCAGATGTTTTCTACTTTTTTATTTGTATTAATTTAATAAAAAACACGTCAACAACTCCGCATTAGTCTATATCTGTTCAGGGCTGCACATTCTGAGAGGAACATGCAAGATTACAGTCCCAGAAAATGAAATTATGTACAAGTTTTTCTAATTTTTATTTATTTATTCTCAGGTTTTACGATGCATTTGACATCTTCCTGTGCCCATTTTAAGATTCTGTACCCAGTCTCCATCCATCTCTATTTTTCGACGTCCCTTCATCCAAGTCTCTTTCTTCCTTTGTTCTGACTACTCGTATCCATATTTTGATCTTCCTTTCTTTCTTCTTCCTATCGGATTCCATTTATTAGTTGTCTTCAGTAACATTTTGTTCCATCACCTTTTCTAATATCCAAATGATCTTAAATGGATTTGATAGTTTCTACTAGAGATACTTTTTTTTTATTCTCTCATCAATAAACCAGTCTCAATTAGGACTTAGTACCGATAATTATTTTTTACTTTATTCACGAAAGTTCTCCACAAATCGCTACCTTCAGTGGCATCTTAATGTTCTCCCACATGCATCGGCGAAAAATCGTTGAGCACTAGTCCTCAACATCATAGTTTCGGTGTACCTGTAATATTCTTTCTTCAATATACCGGATTTTATTTTAAAGATGCTATTAATAGCTCAAGACATTAGCGCCGCAATTCAAATGACGCTAAAGAGCCGAAAAATGTTGTTCAAAATCCATTTATTTCATGCTTGAGGTTATTTTGTGTTTCGTAATTCTCGACTTGAGACCACGGTTTTATTTCCTTCCGAAATAAGCCATACAGGATTTTTGCGCCCTAAAATATGTATCGATCAGGTATGAACCCACTAACCTCGGAATCAGTGACAATTAAAATAACCCTTGACCGCAGGGAGCTGTTATGGTGTGAATTGATAAAAAAATTAAAATGTTTATATTTTAAAGAAAATAAAATGTTAGATCATTATTGTGTGTACGGACTGTACCAGGAAACTAACTCAATAACTAGACCTACGATTCAGCTAAACAGTGGAGACAAAGAATATCTATAAGTAATAGCTTGGCACATCAATATATTTCTATTTTTTTCTTGGATTTATGTAGTGTTAGCATTGTCTAAGAAACATAAAATACATAAGGTTTTACCTTAATGTTTATGACTCAGAGAGATGAAATGATAATTTGGTACATCTTGTGGGATAAGTTCGTACATTCAACCTTTCGTAACTAATTATCCTCTTTTGGGAATAACGCGAATAATAGATTGTTATATAATTTGAATCAGTATAGTAGTATGATATAAATTTATTAATGTTAAATCCCTCAATGAAATTTGGTTGAATTTAAACAATAATAGATAAGGGATTCGAATAATAAACGGCTAGCCATTTTAATCTTCTCCTCTTTACAAATCAATTCATCTGGTTTTATCAGCCGAAATTGCAGTAAAATAATGCAAAATATTTTTTTATAAAAAGGGAAGTGAAATTATGAGGTAAACATCAATAGAATAAAATATGAATATTATACCTCACCTCATAAAATATTCTCTCGCCTGGACTTATTTCGGATATCATCAACCCATTCTCATAATAATTCCGAATGTTTGAAATGATCTGTCAGCTTACCTTGTGTCATGATGGAGGGTGAATTTAATCATATTAATTTCCAGGAGTCCACCGCTGTGTCTCGAGGAAACGTAATGCCTTGTCAAGCAGCGGGCCCGGGTTCGATTCCCGGTCGGGACAGGTTCCTGGGTTTGGTTTATAAGACAAATTTCAGGAAGCTTAAGGCCCAAAATCTTGAAAATGCGAAAAAGTTAAAAATAGGGGGGGGGAATCGTAGCGATTCATTGTTTCATACTGAATCTCAAAATTGAGAAACTAAACTATAACTTATAGATCGAAATTTCAAGATATTTTTATATTTATTTATATTTATTTACTTGTAAAATATACTTTTGGATATCTGTTCTTCCATTGTTCAACCATAAGCACACAGAATCCGATAACGAAGTCCATAGAATGAAACTAAACTTACATTTTTGGAGTTATAAAGATATTTTTCGAGATTTTTCCCCCTTTCTTCTCACCAGGAAAGAGTAGTTAACCAATGCATGAGAATAAAAAAAAATGCAGTTTTCTCGATCTTCTGCGGTGTTATATTTTAATTGAATATCTCTTACAAAATATATATACAGTCAATATGCCCATTTCACCAATAAATGTTTAAAATGGTCAACAAGTTTCTACAGCCAAGCTGTCATTCTCAAGACCAGATATTGACTCAGTCAATATCTGGTCTTGAGAATGACAGCTTGGCTGTAGAAACTTGTTGACCATTTTAAACATTTATTGGTGAAATGGGCATATTGACTGTATATATATTTTAATATTGTATCACCAAGAAGATCAATTGTGTATTAAATCTCTTACAAAATTAATTCTTACATTGACGACATGTCAATATCTCTTTCTTCATGTAAGACATCTTGTATTCTAAAAGAGATTTATCTCCCAAATGTCAACACTCAAGTGTGCTGAATGTACAGACGTAAATGTGCACTTGATCACGTTAGATGATGCGTTTTTGTACCATATAATATCTGGCTACAATCTAATGTTTTCAGGTATTGCACGCACAAGCCTGTACACATTAACCAATCTGTATACGAATGATTACATAGGTTTAAATGCGTTTCAAAACATCATTAAACGCTGCTGTTAACTTTATTGCTTTTTAAGAGCATCTCAACTATTAAAGAATTTAATGGATGTGCCATCGAAGACTCAATAGAGATAGAAGACTTTTAACTTTTAAATTAGTGTAACACTAACTTCACGTTATTTAAACGTATCGAGTGAAAACAAAATCATGTACAAGTATAAATTATTACTGTATCTCGCATCGTGGGCCAACAAAAATGGTTTCGATATAAACCTATAAAAAACGGTACAAATGGTATTCAGAAAGGGTGGTCGACTGGTAGATGGCGACCACATAGAACTGCAGGGCAACTAGTAGGAAGGCTAGGCATTGATAGGAGGATAATAATTCAATGGATCTTAGGATTCAATTGATTAAGATTAGAGACAAATGGATGTGACATTTGATCTACTGATTCCATAAGCAACAGAATCAATTAGATATTTAACCATTTATCAGATTACCTGATAAACAGTATTAATTATGCTCTCTTTTAAGCGGGTGTTTATTCTCCCAGTTATATTATATGGATTCGAAACATGGACTCTTACTTTAAGGGAGGAAAGAATTACGAGTATTTGAGAATAAAGTTCTTAGGAAAATGTTTGGACTAAAGAGAGATGAACAGACAGGTACATAACACTGAGCTACATGTTCTTTATAGGAAGCCAGATATAACAACAGTTAAGTCTCGTAGACTGCGATGGGTAGGACATGTGACACGAACTGGGAATGAAAGAATTTCACGGAAGCTTCTTATAGGAAAACTGGAGGGAAAACGCCCTGTTGGTAGACTGAGAATGAGGTGGGAGAATAACAACCATGATTTGAGGGAAGTACATTATACAGAGGATGATTGAAAACATTAGCTCAGAATAGAGAAGTATGGAGAGATTATGCGGCCATGAACCTGCGGGTTCGATAGAGCCAGTGAGTTAGTAGGTTTTAGTTTTTTTTAAGCGGCTGTGTAGATTTACTAAGTATTGTACTATAACAAGTTACAAATGACAAGCGATAAAACCAGTGGACATAAAGGTCAACCCTTCCCATTAAAATAATTTTTACATTATTCCATGGCATAATTTATACCTTTCTCCTAGTACTACTTTAAATTTAATTAGAAGGACCCAAGTAGATAATAACAGGTTGTGAAAATTGAAACAAGATTGTCTCTTGCAAACCATTTTATCCTCCGCTCACTAAATAACTACCTGGTGTTCCCATTAATATATGGTCCCACTTGTGCTATATTTTATATTTTACGTTTGAAATTTTGTTTTATCGTGGCCACAATTTTATGAGATCCTTCCAAATGTTAAAAAAAAGTTTATAACGACATGTTACTGCTGGCGTGGTAGAGGTTTTTAAATTTTGCTGAAAGTTAAACGCAAATTGTTGTTCACGAGTTTGGTGAAACAAGATAATAAATTAACAAGTTCACATTAGTGAATTTGCGACTCGGTATATTCATCTGTTTTAAAATGTGGTAGATAAATGGGGTTTTCTGTATTAATTACTATTTCACGCACAACCCGCACGTTTAAAACGCCGACACGTGACGTGTGAACAGTCTCTGGATTCACTCCAAATTATCACCGCAACACTTGCATCTGTCAGTTGATAAATATCTACAAAGATCTTCTTCGTTAACGAATACATTGTTTTAATTAAATTATAGTATAATGTGTCACTTAGTATTTAATGTTTATATTCTAAATTGTGGAATATTCATAGGATAGCGATGGGAGTGAATTTCCAAAAAGATAAAAATCCGTGTGATACTTTTTTTTTGTAAGTCCTTGTGTCTCTCAACGAGTCTTAAGCGTTCTCCCCGTACAGGGGAGAATTGCAAACATACTAATTTAGTTACACTTGTTTTCTGATAGATGTCATTGAGTGGCCCAGGGTCAGCGTTCCCCTCCTAGTAACACCTAGGAAATCAAGGTAGTACTAGGATGGTAAAATTCGGTAAATTTTGTTTAGAGGCCTTTTTATTCAGGCTTAAGAATATTTTATGAGCCTAAAAATCTTCAGATTCGGGAACCAAGGGCTTAAAGTCCTTCCCGGAAGATTTGCTCCTTGGATGTTTCCATCGTAAAAAATCCATCGACCCCGGCAGGGTTTGAACCAGCGACCCTCGGGACCAGAGGCAAAGAGCATAACCACTAGTCCATCGCGGCTGACACTTGCGTGATATTTAATGGATGAAATTGAATAACTACTTAAAGTAAGACGGTAGGCCAAAATTTGAATATATATATATATATATATATATATATAATATATATATATATATATATAATTAAATAGTCTTTTAATCTCTGTACATTTCTGAATATTATTTTTTACTGAACGCCAATTATAAGAGTGTTAATTATTTTTTTAACTTGACAGCTGTCAGACTGTAATATAATTATACAGTAGGCCAAAATTTGAAAAAAAAAAAATTATAATTAAATGGTCTATTCTTTTCTGAACATTTCTGTATATTATTTTTACTGAACTCCAATTACAAGTGTGTCAATTTTTTTTAACTTGACAGCTGTCAGACTGTAATTATACGGTAGGCCAAAATTTGAAGAAGGAAATAAATTTTTGTTTTTTATAATTAAATAGTCTATTCTTTTCTGAACATTTCTGTATATTATTTTCACTGAACGCCAATTATAAGTGTGTTAATTAATTTGTTTAAACTTGACAGCTGACAGACTGTAATATAATTATACGGAAGACCAAAATTTGAAAAAAAAAAAAAATGTTTTTATAGTTAAATAGTCTATTCTTTTCTGAACATTTATGTATATTATTTTTTACTGAACGCATTATAAGTGTTACTTTTTTTTTTTAAAATTGACAGCTGTCAGACTGTACAGTAATACATTATACCTTGTTTTCTCGAAAGTGAAAAATTTCGAACATTTGCCCCGTTATCTCAGGAACTATTAGAACTATTTACATGAAGTTTTTACAGGCAGTAAACCTAGTTATACTAAAGATATGGAACCACAATCATGATGATCTCTTCTATAAATCCTCACTTATGATTTTGAAAAGTATTTTTAAATAAAAAAGTGACAAAAATTATATAGAACATGAATATTTAGCTAAAAGTTTGACTGAGGTTCAGTGGTCTTTACAAACCTCATTTAATATGCTGTAAAAATTTCATTACAATCCATCTAGTAGTTCCTGAGAAAATGGGTCTCAAATTCACATGTTTTAACATTGATGGGATAGGGCCTACCGTCACAGCTTAATGAATGAAATTAAGTAACTATCTAACGAATTACATTAACATAGTAATGAATGAAATTTTGAAAGAAGATTTCCGCAGATGGGGTATTATTGGAAACAGATGGCATTTCTTTAATTTAACTTAACAAATGTTTAAACAAAATTTCCAATTTTTTATTGCTTTCTCAGTACCTTACTGTATACACACAAATAATTTTCTGCTAATAGAGTCTCTTGTTCACAGTTTATTTTATAACTTAGTTTATAACACTCGCTGATGGCTTCACTCAACATATTTACTTGGCTCTACTTGGGCCACCTTTACTCGCCCACAACTCGAATACGACTTGCTCTCGCGATTGACTGAATCGTCAAAACCTCCTTACATATGCGAGGTAGGAATAATCTAGACGTCCGACTGGATCCCTCTCGCATAGAAACTCCGAAAGACTGATTCTTCTAGAATCGGGGTATACATGCCTGTAGAAATTTCTCAACGGGCCTCACCGACTCCCACCGTCGCCCGCGAAATTCAAAAGCCACCCAACAATGCATCACAATGTTAATAAAATGGAAATAAGTTGCATATTTCATATAGAATTATTTAATTGAATTTATTGTTTAACAGTGATTTGGTGGATGCCTTTTAGTAACCTTTCAGGACTTTTGAGAGTCCTTAGAACATTTCAAAACAGTTACGCACATCAGTCATGGCTACTTCAATTCGACAATTTTTCTGTGATAGTCGATCGTGTATATAGCTACCTAGTGAATAAATGAATGAATGAATGAATGTAGCCACTATGTCCCATGAAGGGCTAGGGCCTCCTACAAGAGGGGGGCTCAATTTTAAAGTTTTAAGTGGTTCACGTGGTGAGCTAATTCACGTGAACATTATGTTTATAGAGTCTTTCACTTGGGCACTTCACTGCAGTTTATTAAGAATTTTAGTCAATTCTTAGATTGTTCGCTAGTTGTTTCCACTTGTTCCTGTTGCGGGCTGTGGTTGACCAATGTCCTCCCAACATCAGTTTGAACGTGTCTGCCCATCTTCTTCTTGACCGACCTCGTGTTCGTCTTCCAATGTAGGGGTCCCACATGGTGGTTTCCCTCGCCCATCTGCCTTATTGTTGTCTTGTTATGTGACCACCCCATGTCCACTTTGTTTAGAGGTCTTTTTGAGTAATGTTCTTAGTATGTGAGCAAAATAGACATAATACACAAATGATTATTTATATATTTGTATAAATCATGTATATCAACGTTTACTTTTATCTGAAATGGCTTCATCAGTCTCGTGGGGATAAATGAGTAACTAATTTATATGAGAAGTACATACATTCAATTAAACATTAAAATAAAATCGAGAGACTGTGTCACGCTAAACCTGGCTCACTCTGCTAGCCAGTGAAAACAATCTTCTTATCTTATTTGAAAGTTAAACTATATTTTAAAGATGGTAATTAAAAAACCTGACATTTTACAACACAAAAAAATAAATAAAACGCATAACGAGATGTAATTTGTTGTATTCTGGAAAATCATTACGAGTAGAATTAATAGCTCTAATATTTATTAAAATTCGTAACATTAAAAATACCCACAGAGATAGAAAACGTCCAAATCTTGGCATACGCTGATGACATGGTGATTACATCCCAAGACCCATCGAAAAAGCTCAAACAGCGTTCGACAAACTCGTAGCATGGGCCGAAAAGAACGACCTAGAAATAAATGAGAAGAAAACAGTAAAAATGACCTTCAGGAAAGGAGGAAGACTCGCAGCGAATGACTGCATTCGGTATAAGGGAGACCCACTGCAAAATGTAAAACAGTTCAAATATCTGGGGATCACACTGCAGAGCCGAGGGAACATCTTCGATAAGCACATCAAAGAACGCGCCTTAGCGGCCAGAATAGCAACGAACAGCATTAAAAGCCTGGGTAAACTATCCCTGGAGACAGCAATGACCATCTTCCGCTTAAAAATAGCACCAATCATGACCTATGGAATAGAAGTGATTTGGAAGAACCTAAATGAGGCAAACCTAGAGGAAATAGAGAAAGTCAAAGCACACTTTTTAAAGATAGCGCTAAGCGTACCAAAATACACGCCTTCACGCCTAACATACATACTGACAAAGGAACCATTCTTCATAGAAGAGCTCCACCTGGGCCTTCTCGTGCCGGCAACAGATGCCTATAAAGAACTGCTGTGGGAACTCAACGAGAAGAGAGAACAGATATGGCTGAGTTCTACGCAACGGATGCGATGATCTACAGGGAATGGACAGCAGCCAGATACGACCTGAGACACACCGTGACGAGAGTCGCGGTCCATGGTTTTCACCACAGGATATGCACAACAGTGAAGCGCCATAACCCAGAAGAAAAGTGCAAGTGCAAACTATGTGGGTCGCACTGCGACCGATATCACCTATTACAGTGTAAAAACATAGGAACATCGATAACAGACTTTTGTAAGACATGAAAATAGTTCTTTCTACATGGCCATTGGCTGCAATGATACCTATTATTATTATTATTATTATTATTATTATTATTATTATTATTATTATTATTATTATTATTATTATTATTAAAATTCGTAACATTCATTGACACTTTCAATTTCAGGTTACTTTTGCCTGTCACCGGATTGTTCAAGCCACAGAGAGCTGGCAACAAAAATGTTACTTTACTAAACAGATAATTGTTTACGCATCCTACTTTGAGGAGGTGGTGTTGAGTCCTGTGGTAACAGATGACTTTCCCATGAAATGCAAACTTCGAAGAATACTTGTGAAAATTATTGATGAACAGCATCCCCGATCAGAAAAAAAATAATTAAACCTATAAAATATGCTAACCCTGAAATGAATATTGACTCTTGGATGAAAGGAAGTGATTGTAGTAGAGTATTATCGCACAATCTAGTTTAGGATACGTTAATAAAAACATTCTACTGGTGTCCGGCGTAATGACAATTCAAGGGATGAGTTTAAGTCCCTATTATTGATAAGCAAGGATGCTGAACAGGTCTGTCACACAATCACAAGGGCAGATGAAAATAAATAGAAAGAAATGTATAGAGGGTACATTAGGATGAAGAAGTGGTGTAATAAAATTTCTATCAGGGGAAAACAGGAGAAAGCCTGAGAAAAATCTGTCCTGGCTCCAATTCGTTCACCGCGAACCCCACACAGAGTGACCGAGAAGCGAACTTGGAATCCAGAAGTGGAAAGCTAGTGCCTAATTACTTTTGCCACGAAATCATCTTAGAGTACAATAATAAGAGAATAAATGTTAAGAACACAGTGATAGAGTTCTAAAGAAGGGCATAATTTTCTTGTCTATTTGTCTTGATCAACTGTATTACTGTTAAAACAATTTAGTTTCCATTAACACGTTTAGATTGCATTTGGCATGGTAATGGACATTAAACTCCCTACCCATTAATTCATGAAATTGTTCCCATGTCGACTGAAACACGCTGTGACTGGACAAACTACACATCATGCTTTACCCACACGTAAACACACACCTGTTAATGTAAATTAATGTAAAGTGTTTCATTTATCTCAATGTCACGTCATTTTCATATATCCTGATGAAAGTATACATTAAAAAAAAACTAATGAAGCTAGATACAAGTCCTCTGGCTTTCACTTTTATAATAGTAATAATAATAATAATAATAATAATAATAATAATAATAATAATAATAATAATAATAATAATAATAATAATAAAACATTATAGAAAAGAATCCACCGCTGTGATCTCGAGATAGCATGCTGCCTTGTCACGCAGCGGGCCCGGGTTCTATCCCCGGTCGGAGCAGTTTTTCTGGGTGAGGTTTTTATCGGGGTTTTCCTCACCTATAAGACAAATGTCAGGAAAACTTTAAGGTCCAAACGGTCCCCGAAATCATATGGCCATCATCATCATCCTTCAATGGTGTGGAAAGCAACGGGAAGCTACCACAACTACAATTCCCTAGTAAAGCTGCAAGCATAGCATGAAAATGCTATGATTGCAATGAAGGACCTGCCTTTGGGCAGAATTACTATGGATGGATGGATAGAAAAGAAAAGATTAAGTGGTATGGCCAGGTCAAAAGAATGCCAGAACAAAGATTGCCTAAAATTGTTATGGAATGGATCCCAATAGAAAGGAGGAAGAGAGGAAAGACCGAAGAAAACTTGGATAGAAGGGGTACAAGCAGCTATGAATATCAGAGTATTGGAGGAAGATCAATGGAAAGACAGAGAGGAATGGCGTTTGGTTTCTGGGAGACGGCGGCAGCGGCCATGATACCGGATGATGATGATAATAATAATAATAATAATAATAATAATAATAATAATAATAATAATAATAATAATAATAATAATAATATAGACCTATAAGTTATTTAATTTAACAAACTTACCCAAATAGTGTATGCCAAAAGTGACAAAGTATAGGGCCTACTTGAAAACAGAGAAGGAAAACAATAAAAATATTAGATAATATAGAGATAATACAGTTTCTTTAACCATTAGAAAATATTATAAAGTGTTATCTTATTTATTATTATTTTATTGTTTATCTGATGTATTATTATTTAATTAATAACAATACGTAAAAATGCAAATTGGCCTATAAGACAATAAATGAATAAAGAAGATTCAATACTTGATTGTCTAAATTGGTATAGCCATGTAAAATAGATGGAGGATGAAACAATTCTTAAAGGTTTAGAATCGATGCGCTCGGGAAGGCGACTAAGAGGTAGACCTTAACACACATAATCGTAGTTAGTGAAGAAGAAAATGGAAGAAAAAGAACTAGAACGGTAATTGGAAGATGCAGAGAGTTCGAGGAAAATAATAATACTGTGAACATTTGTCACAAGGAAATGTTTTTGCCCATTTATAAAATTGTTTAGTAGTAGTAGTAGTAATAGGTCGTGGTGGAATAGTGATTACCGCGATCGTCTCTCATTCCAAGATTCGCGAATTAATTCCCGGCCGGAACGGTATGATTCCAGGGCGTAAAAATCTAGAGTATAGTTTCTTTCGGAAAGTAACTAAAGTGGTAGGTCCCATGTTGTTGATTTACGGCACTTAAAAGAGCCTCAAGCCTGAAAAAGATTACATTTGAGCAACATTTGTCGTCGGCCCTTTCACGTCCAGATTTGTATTGCGATGCTAATGATCTTGATTATTAAAGAATGTTGTTATGTAAATTAATAATAATACTAGTAATAATAATAATAATAATAATAATAAATAATAATAATAATAATAATAATAATAAATTGTTGCTTATTTGCTGTAACAAAACGAGTATGTTTTAAATTCTGTTAAAAAGTGTCAAAGAAACGTATAAGTTTCTAAATTTATCCAGTGTCGCCGATTTGCTGGCTAGATTCCAGGATAACAACGAACTTATTTCATTCATTCCCTCCTGTTTTATTCATTCACGTTGGTATCAGGTGCAATACTGTCGGATTCTATCAAATCCACGTGGAAATATATGATCCCCATGCGTGAAAGCAAAGGAGGGTAAGAGAAGAATTCTTACCAGACACAAAATCATAAACATACTTCTATTTTTATTATTATTTAAAAATACAATGAATATAGGATATGATAAAAATGGGACTTCACTTCCATTTTGTATTTTAATTCGCTGTCATTTGAGGCAGTTAGAAGCAAAGGGGTGCACTTTTTTTTCGCAAAAAACAAGTTTAGTGAATAATTACATTCTTGAAGCTTATTTAGTGACAAAGAGATATAAGTGCATGTGTTAGGAGTAGATAAATTATAATAGTTGTCATTTTCAGTTACCTATGAGTTTTTTACATCGTACAACTTCAATTTTAAACCTTGTTTTATATCAATACTGCAAAACTTGCACTTACTTCCCTTGGATTCTAACCGTCTCATTTGTAAGTTTGATTAGCATTAATTACGTAACTGCTTTACCTAAAAATCAATCGTTACAGCTCAAATTCATGATAAAATTCAATTCTGTACCTCAAGGAAATATTAACTTTAGAGACACGATTTTCATGATTTAACGAACATTGTGAGAAGGTTTCACTTTTTGGGTTTTTCTGTAATTTACTGATTTCATACTAATATATTTTTTTCATTTTTGTAAAAAGTGTAAATGTAAACATCTAATACGAAGTCCAGGAATAAGATGAGGCGAAGCCCCCATTATTGAAGGTCTGTCTGTGATATACACGGATGTCGACTGATCAGGCCTGTCACACCATCAAAAGAGCAGATGAAATGAAAATAAATGGATGGAGATAAGCATGGAGAAGTGATAGAATGAAGTTTTTGGCAGGAAAAACAAGGCAAATTCTGAGAAAAACTTGATCTGTCTCCGATTCATTCACCACGAACCATACATGGATGACCGAGTTGCAAACTCGGGTCCCAGAATTAGAGGGCGAGTGTCTAACCACGGAGCCGCTGGGTTTTTTTTTTTTTTTTCTGTTATTGTAATTTTATATCTATTCGGCAGGAATTAAATGTAACAGCTGTTGCAAAGAAGGTCTTCCTATAGACTTCATTTTATAAAGGAAAAGTAATCATGTTCTAGGCCTATCTGATAGTCGAACTTTTTTCACGATATGGTGTTAAAACAAAAGTGATGAAGGAGCATGGGAAAACAAAATGGAATGGAGATTAACTATAGAATCTTGAAATGGGCCAAGGCAACACTCAGCCGAGCACGAGTTACAGGCTTGCGCTGGTTCGAGTCCCCATAGGGGAATAAATTTTCTCATGGAATTTCGGCCAGTATGTAACTGGTACCCACCCAGAATCCTGAGGGTAGCTTTAATAAGTAGCGGTTCCAGGTTGAGAAAACCAGCTACAGCAGCTGGGGAACTTGTCACAGGCAGAATTATCGCCTTTCTCTATAAGTGACACGTGTGGGTATAAGGCCAGTAGCTGGCTGGTAGGCCACGGTCTTCGAGGCCTATCGCGTCATGGAGTATTAGTATAATGAAAACATAAAACAAAAGCACAACAGGCCTAGATACCCATTGGCCTACCAGCCGGCTGCAGGATTCGTGTAAACATGTATTAATTATAGATGGTGGGCGATCATTTAGCCAGTATAGGAGTGACATGTGATAAGCATGTCGTGTCCTCAGCCGTTTTATCTGGTTTTTATCAAGCTAAAATCGTTTTTTATTTTAGCTACCCAAATTCCTCAGGATGCTTGGTGGACATCGGTCCCTCACTGGTTGAATTTGCATGAGAAAATTTCTTCCCCGTTGGAACTCAAACCAGCGCAAGTCCCGTAGTTCTGCGCCAAGACATAACACCTTAATACCACTCTGTTTCGGCACGGACGTAATAAAAACATGGAATAAATTATTTTGACAAGTTAATACAAGATTTTATACCGAGCTATTAAACATTATTTATTTATTTATTTATTTATTTATTTATTCACGTATTTCTAGTATTTTTTTTTCAAAATATTTGTAGTTCAACTGAAATAATTAATATTATTATATAAAATAAGAAGTAAAATAAATAACAATATAATTAAATATCCACGTGACCGAAGATAAATTAAATTAAAATGCTGTATTGTTTCACTATGGCAAAGAGCCAGAACGTCAATCACTGGTTGGATGAACAAGTAACACATTAATCTATCATGAAAGTGTTTTTAATTTTCTAGTAATTACGTATTAGAATTTAAACAGACTACTGCACTATGAATGGTTTCATTATATTGATGAATAATAGTGTACATATTAAATAATTAATTATTATAACGTAATTCTAAACCCGATTATCAACTGGAATTTAATTTGAGTGTTGATTGAAGTTCGAATCCATACATTTTAGTATCTCTTTATTGTCCCTAATATAAATGCTTAATTTTGCTATTCAGAACATCATAAATCATTATCGTATATACAGTGTATGTGTGTGTATATATATATATATACAGTAAAACTTGTTTAATCCGGAACGTGAATAATGCGGAAATCTGTCCAATGTGAACAAATTTATTGGTCCCGGCAAAAGTAATAATATTTTAAGTGTATTTATTTTTGTATAAAACGGAATCTTCCCAACGCGGAAACGGAAGGAAATTTCTACACAATTCATGAAAAAACATGTTTACAAGGCGGAAAGATAGAGAGAGAAATAAATTAGTTTCCAATTTATTGAATTCCTTTTAGGCGAATTAACAAACAGTAAGTGATGATTCCTGCTGCCGGCTGAAGTAGAGTCTCTACCTGTACAGTATCTGGAATTTTATTTCGGCCTCACTGCAAAACCGTTTTGCGAAATACAGGTTCGTTTAACAAATGTTTGGCGTGTGACACCTGTCTTACAAATAACCAGCGCACTGTAAAATCTTAAATTAGTTTAAGATCTGAGACCGATTGTGTACGTATCTTTAACAGGTAGCGCTTTGAATTTACGGAATAAAGATGGCTAAATCGTATGTATCATTGTCATTAAACGGAAAAGTGAAAGTGATTGAAAATAAAGAAAAACGAACTCCCAGTATGCAAAAATAATGACTAAATTTAATTATGGAGAAACCCAAGTTTATGAGATTTTAAAACACAAAGAAAAAATAATGAATGATTGGACAAAAAAGAGGTGTGGGAGTGTTTTGCAAGTCCAGAGTCAAAAGATCTCCAAATTTCCGGACCGATACTCCAAAGTCAAGTTCTAGCTGTTGCTATATCCCTAGGGAATAACGATTTCAAGGCATCTTCAGGTTGGTCGTGGACAGTTTTAAAAGAATGTAGTGTGGAATGAAATTTGCGGGGAATCAAATGATGTGGACGAAAGTATAGATAGTGAGTGGAAACCGAAACTGCACACTTTAATTTCAGGATACGCGCTTAAGATACATTTTTATCGCTGATGAAACAGAACTTTTTTTTTCGCGCGTTACCTTCGAAGTCGCTCGTACATACTACACTTCACTTTCCAACGGCAACGAAACTACAATTAATCCAAGGTGCATAAAAAGATATATACAGTGCTCTATAATCTAAGATTGTTTTTTTTCTTTGCTTTTTATAATGCAGAATGTTGTCTAATGTGGAAAAAAAATGGTACCATTTTACTGCTAATAATTATTTAGCATTATTTAACCTCAAAAATTAATTCCACATTGTAGACTTTTTCTTTGCTATATTCTGATTATAAATAAATTGTAAAATATTTTAAAAAATATGAATTTCATAAATATATATTCTGATGTGCAATTCAGAAATTTGAATCATGTTTATACTAACCTTCACGTTTATAAGCGAGCTCATTACTGATAATATATATATAGAGAGGCCCTATTTTTTGTCCATTGTCACCAGGTTGTCTTTTATGACATTTCTAGCTTTCTCCCCTAGCATTGACAGAATTGTAATCCATTTATTAGGTTGGGGCACCTGAAAGACAGAATTACGTTACCCTGATGATATGATGAGTGATAAATGATAATGGGGCGACAGGAGAGCCCTTAACCTAAACTTAACCTAATTTCGTTTTGATTATTCCTGGTTTAACAATACTATAGTTTAACTTGGTGCAAGTTTCATAATATCATTAAAATTAAATAACTGTATTTCACAGAGCTCACAGCCTTCTTGGATGTGCCAAAAAACCATAGTAGCACTATTAACTTATATTTTATAGCATAATGGTGAAATAAAAAGTAACAGCGCAACAGTTTTTTTAAATAAAAAATTTACAAGATTTGCTATAATTATATATCTTTAAGATGTTTTCTGTTAATAGATTTAAGCCTTTTTTTACTAAGTGTGCGCTGTAAAAGTTTATAAAATTATCTGAACATTGAGGTTCTATTACGCAGTTAAATTATGAAGAATATGCGGCTTAACACTAGTAGTACTGGAAGTTGTTCTATTTATTCTAAAAATACCGTATGTTTGCATTCACTTGTCAGCTGAGAGGAACAGGTTCAAGAACAAAGTGGCTCTTTGTCACGGTGCGTCAAGAGTCACACCCTTAACTCAATCTGTTATACAGTAATTTATTTCTACTGGGATTTTTAATGTTATCGACCTCGTAGAGTTTATTAATTTCTTGACACGAGTTCAATGCCAAATATTACGATGGCCCATGGTTTTGCCGAGTAATATATAATATATATATATATATATATATATATATATAGAATATATATATATTATATTAAAGACTCGAGATTTGATTTTCTTGTTTGCGTCATACATTGAGTTTTGAAAACCGCATGCTTTTCTACAATTGAAAGACATCGGGCTCAATTCCAAATGTTCTTTCTGTATTTGCCTCAGTGGAAGTGGAATGAGTTACTTCGTCATTTTTTTTAATGAGACATCATTTCAAGAGATATATAAACTTACATTTTTATTTATTTGTAGGAGTTTCTATAACTAAATCCTTTCAACCATATTCAAGGTGCTTTCAATTGTTGGTGTACTTCGCAATTGCATTAAGCAGTGGCTTCTTACGTTTGGAGCTTCCCGCACCTAGCGGTCTTACAAGTACACTACCTGCCAGGAGGTCATTTTTTTGTAAACTCTGAATCATATACTTATGTATTTATTTATTTATTTACTGACCACACAAGGCCAAGGAGGGCCGCCTCCCCGGATGAGTGATCATCTCAATTCCAGGTCCACCCCTAAACAATACGAACATTTAAGACAAGACACTCATCAAGTTATACTAAATAAGGCGAAAATGGCCTTAAAAGTTTATTAAGATGTCTTACAGGTGAGAAAAAAGAAAACGAGAAAAATCTCATCTAGGAAATTTCTTTCGACAGTGGATCGAATCCGGCCGTACCCACTGCAACGTTACCTCAGACCACGTCTGTGGACAAATTTTATACCTTAGTTATAATGTATGTTATATAGCGTATTGCTGTCATTCGCCCCAAAGAAATAAAGTCTACACCTAGTATAGCAGCGTTACCATGAAATTCAGGTAGATAGGGGAAATCGCTGGTTTAGTACAAATCTTTAGTCTCCAGACGTCAAATCCATTAACGTAAACCAATTCATGCTTCACAAAAGCACTTAATCACTTAATCATTGTTTATTAGAATAATTATATTTATTCACAGGATAATTATAGCAGTTTATATCAATTTTGAAAATCTGTGTGGTGTGACGGTTTTCGTGACTGGTTCGATTTCCGGCTACACTCATAACTTTTCAAACATTTTTTATGATACATTCAAACTAGATATATCTAATTATTATTATTATTATTATTATTATTATTATTATTATTATTATTATTATTATTATTATTATTATTATTATTACTATTACTATTAGACATTCATGCCATTTCAAACAGGGAGCCCCCGAAAACAGTTGAAGTTCATGAATGCAGGAGACTAATCAACTTATTGAAAGGGATGAGCAAATTAATATTTGTTCAATAGATCCCGGGTCATTGGGGCATCATAGGAAATGAACACGCTGACGCTTTGCAAAGAAGGAAAGTATGATACATCAAACTATCCATCGGGAAATATCCTTCCATAAAGTCAACCAATAATTAAAAATTAATTCAAAACTGCAAGAAATATTGAACCTCAATTAAGAACAATGGAGGAACTATGGATATATACAATTAAACATGTACCAGTTGGGCGAGGAGTGAATAAGTAGCAGAAATTACTTAAGTACTGGACATAACTCCCTGGCGAAACACTTGTTCCGACTGGAAATATACCCATGATCCTGTGCGAACGAGAGGAAGAAACGGATCAAGAACCACTCGATGCTATACTCAGATCTGCAAGCTAGGACAACCCGAGGAAGCAAGAGGCAAAATTATAGGCCAATGACTACGTCATAGGGCCTGCCATTTGTTAAATTAATAATTTATTAAAAAGTACTTAAATTATTGTTAAAAACAGTATTCACACAGTTTATTTTTGTGTAGATCTGCTGAATGTATGGAAATATTTTTTTAATTGGTCAAAAATAAACTAACCTTCTTATTTTAAAACACAGTGTTGGAATTTCTTTGTTCTTTCCGTAAATAAAGGAAATACGAAGGTTACGAAAATTCAACAAAATCTGGCCAACAGTTGCAGGGATAATGCACTATGTGCATTAACACACATCAAAACATTGCGCTTCATTATAAACAGAACAAGTTAAAGCGCAATAATTATTTCCTAACACGACTTTTTTAATATAATAATAGTGTTTTAGAACGTCCTATTCGTTTGCCAAATGAACAAACCTTTCAACTGCTAAATATGTATTTCTGTGTTTGAAGTAACAGATTCGCACGTTATTTTGAAAACCGTAAATCGTATTGCTTAAAGGTAATGCATTACATTTCTTCACTGTATTAGTACATGCTCAACAAATATATTTAGCACTATCACTTAAAAATGGAAATGAAATCGGTGCCAAAAAATGTTATAAAGAATCTGTTTACCGTACGAATTGGATCATATGGTAGCGGTTAAGAGTCACATTATGGAGTTTTCAAATTCAAACCCCAACCAATTTTATATTATTTTATTTTCACCTTTTCTTGATTTTTCTTCGCTCTTCAAGTCGAAATCAACATAATAATAATAATAATAATAATAATAATAATAATAATAATAATAATAATAATAATAATAATAATAATAAATGGCATGACAGTCCATTATGGTCCTCGGTCTTCTTAAGAAGCTCTCGACACATTTCTGTATTTCGCTTGCTCTTTGCAGCTTTTTATTCCCATAGACATGATATCCTCAATTATACCATCCTCCCATCTTGACTTAGGCCTTCCTATTTTCTTAGTTGCCAAAAAAGGTGCAACTACAAAGAAATTTCCAAAATAATTCAGCCGAATGATTGATTCTCTAGCTAGAGTTATTAAAACTGCATGTTTTAAACTCTTTTGGCAGTTCTGTTATCATCCATAAGTACAACATGCCCGACCCAAGCCAGTCTATTAACCCATTCGCCTCAAAAGACGAGGTAGACTCGCCGGCAGTTAAATGGGCTTCAACTCAGAAGACGAGGTACACTCATTTAACTTTGCTGTTATATATTTTGCAATATTTTGTACATCCCTTGGCAGCTTAATCTTTTTGCTAACATTTATGAACAGCAGAGGAACGTGTTTCGGCCATCGCCCTTATTGTGATCTCAAGTACCGTTATCTTTTGTGTGTTTTGAATGTCTGAAAATAGGCAATATAATTTACGGTAACTTAAATTCTGTTTCTAGGAAAATGCATTGGGCTTTAAACCTGAAGCGAATGGGCTAATTTTAATATATTTCACCACATCCGATTCATTATATAATCGAAATTATATAATTTCTACTATTCATTCCAAGGCAAAGCTGGTTTGGAATTTCATTGTTACGGAGTCATTTCATCACCATCTTCTTCTTCTTTAGCATCATTACCCTTTGAATCTAGTCTCAGCTTCTCTAGAGACAGATGCTCAGTCATTTCGATCTAGAACCTTCTTATACAATCCCTCATTTCCAGAAGCCGCAGGTTGTCTTCTACATCATCGATCCATTTAAATCTGGTTCTCCCTCTCCTCCTACCACCTTCTATGTTTTCTTCCAAATAATGTTAATAAATCTCTAATCATTCAATCGTTGAATATGTCCAAGCCGTTTAAGCTTCTTAATGTTATAACCACAGTATCTAGCATACATTACTTATTCATGATTTAATTATGAATCACTTAATCACATATCTTACATTTATCAGAATTCACTTTTGCAAATACACATGAACATAGACAACGATTTCGCAATACTATTTTAAATGATAAGCCTTAGATTTCTATTTTATTATTTTAATTATTATTTATAGTGAAATCAGCCGAGAAAAAATATTTTGAGGAAGTCCTCATAAATAAGATGCCAAAATGTTGAGTTATGGTTTCAATTTCTAACCCGGCTTATTTCCCGTTTGAAAAATCAGTGACGAAAAAACTACAGTTTTATTATTTCTTCTGTTCCAGGGCTTCTCTTCTTAAGAAGCCGTCATCATGAAGACCTGTATCCTACTGTTGATTCTTGTATCTCTGTCATATGCGAATCCAAGAAGTGTTTCGTAAGTATTAGTGCATCAATACAGTAACTCAATTCTAACTTTCTTACCTAATGTATTGCATGTCTATAAAGTTGTTGCACTTTAAATTACACATTCTGGAAGAAATCCTCATAGTGTAAAAATTAGAGAGAAAGGATATCTAGAATATTAAGCTATTTCAGTACATTTATATGGACACTTTCACTAGAATATTAAGCTCTTTAATACATTTATATGGGCATTCCGTTAGTTTAATTCCATTAAGTAGGCCTAATGGTATAATCTAACAATCAAAGTATTTAAATGTCAGATACAGTCTACCCATAAGTTATAATTTTAACAATAAAATATAAAAAATGTGTATAGTACAATAATTACTTTGAAAGCGAAACAAGTATGCCCTTCTTAAATTTTACAAAGCAATGCGGGTTCAAACCCGGCCGGGGTCGATGGATTTTTTAGGATGGAAACATACAAGGAGCAAGTCCTCCGGGAGGGACGTTAAGCCGTGGGTCCCGAGTCTGAAGATTTTGAGGCTCGTAAAAGAGCCTTAAGTCTGAATAAAAAGGCCTCAAATCAAAATTTACCGAATTTTCCCTACCTTGGTTTCCTAGATGTCAGTATGAGGCGGAACGCTGACATCTATATGAAAACAAGTGTAACTAAATTAGTATGGTTCAAATTCTTCCCTGTAGGGGGAGAGCGCCTAAATCTCTGTTAAGGGAAACATGGGCTTACAAGAAGATTTTTTTTCTGTTTTAATTACGTATTCAAAACCTGGACCCTAACAAAAAGTGATTTCAAGCGTATCCATGCAGCAGACTGGACCGTATACGAAATATGAAGAAAAATGAATAAATAGAATGCAGTTTTATGTTATTATATGAATTTAAAAAATCGAGTACATGGTAAATTGGAGAGAACACTTGGTCACAGACCAACTTGGTGATCTAGGAACGCAGAAGCCCCGGGTTTGATTCCCGGTCGGATCAAGTTTCTTGGGTGATTTTCCCGTATTTTTTCCTCACCTATAGGATAAATGTTAGGTGACTTTAAGGTGAAAATAATCCCAGAACACTATCAGGTCATCACATTCATCTATATCATACTCGCATCGTTAAAATACACCTAACAGGCACAAAATATAAACACTCTAAGATGCGATATAACCTTGATATTGAAGCGTCTATAAATAAGATACAAATAAAAAAACTTAAAACTGTCACTAATGCCTGACAGGTCAAAATACTAAAAGATAATATATTGGTCGAAGTGACGGGCATGTGGCACGAATGGGGATTGATAAAGATAGTAGCGTAGTGGTTAAGGCACTGAGCTACAAGCCGGAGGGTCGAGGGTTCAAGTCCCGTTGGGGTCAGGATTTTTAAACTGACCCAAACCCTCTGGCGGCACTATGGCCCTGGGGTCGACTCAGCCTCTAACGGAAATGAGTACCAGACGCTTGTTCTGGGGTAAAGGCGGCCGTCACGCAGGGCTGACAACCCGGCTGACATAAAGTGCCGATTGTCTAGAAAAAGTGGGAGCCTTAACCTCCTACTACCCCAAGGGCCTCCGGGCCTGTTGTGGGATCACTTTACATGAAAAAAAATTATAATAAAACTAGAAGGAAAGCGCCCAGTTGGTAAGGCAAAAATGAAGTGAGAAAATAACATTAACCATGATTTCCGAGAGGTGAATTATACAGAGAATGTTTGGAAAACATTAGCTCAGGATAGGGTACATGGAGAGCTCAGACTATCTAAAAGCAATATGGTCAGGCAGGCCTTAAACTATACAGCTAGAGATAAAAGAAACCTAAGACGTCTAAAATCGAGTTGGTCACAGGAATCATTTGAGCGGAACAGGCGGGTGCCTAATTCATGACCCAATATGATTTGCATTTTAAAAAATAATCCTACGAATAAGAGTGTGTTAATTAATCTGAATAATTTCATTCGTAGTGGAATGCGTAATATTGCACGTAGAGGCATGCTCTTAGGTATCATGTGGCGCCAGTAAGAATGTCTTGAGTCGAGGTCGGAAATTGCTACTTCAAGGAAAGCGCCACAGATATAAAAAAGTTAAAAAATGTATACCACAAATTAGGCTCGCTCTCATTCTACGAAGTATATAAATACAATTTATTAAATTTTTTCTCATAACCGACGCACAGCTTTATTACAAGAAAATTATTTAGATCATCAAAACAGATTGATACATGATTTCGAATTTAGAGGGTTAAGGATTTAACTCCGGTGTCAATCTCATACATATCATAGTAGCTAGATCGAGAATTTATATTCCACTCCTCCGAAATTTGTATTTTGTTTCAAGTGTTTGTGTTGTCTAGACAAGTGACTTATATAATAATAATAATAATAATAATAATAATAATAATAATAATAATAATAATAATAATAATAATAATAATAATAATAATAATAATAATAATGTTTTATTTATCCCGGCAGAGTTCTCTTCCACTTAACCAGGATAAATTACAAATAGATGTTTACAATATAGATTATACGCTATAATAATTATGAAGAATTAAAAATATATTAAAAGTTGCAATGTAAATTTCATGTACAAACATTTTATACGATTAAGACAATAATAATAATAATAATATTAATAATAATAATAAATAGTATAATTGTGATAAATTAAGTGACAAACACCAATTAATACACGTACCTTACACGAGGTAATGATAAAGTAAAGGTTAGAAAAATTTAACAAATGTGACGAAACTGGAAAAAGAACATAATATAAATACAAAATAATTAGATTACACTCACACAGAAAATGAAGTGGTTAAATTAGCTAATTAGATAAAAAAACACGACAAAAACATAAAAATCGCCTTTAAAACTAACAATAAACTTAATATCGTATCAAACAAAATAGGAGCTAATAAATATGAAAATAAAGGCGTTTAAAACTCATAAACCGTCCAGCCATTTATTTTTCTTATCATATATATATATATATATATATATATATATATATATATATACATACACACACAGGGTTTTGCAAAAAAAACACTGACAATGGAGATGAGTTAGTAAATTGAAATATGTTGATAATTTTTTAATAAGGTACCAATGTCCGGAAATGATGAGTTTTCACACTATGACTAGATAATTATGTCTCAAGATCAGTGTTAGTTCGAAGGATTTGAAAACTCATTACTTGATAACATCTCATAGGTACGGAACCTATGATATGTGGCTTCGCAAAGGAATGTGCAATACGACGGATCTCCAGCTCACTTCGATGTCAATGTGAGGAGACATTTGGATACCACGTATCCATGTCGATGGATTGGAAGAGGGGGACCAGTCCCATGGCCTCCGAGATCACCTCATCTTAACCCTCTCGACTACTTTTTATGGAGCAACATGAAACAGTCTGTTTATCAGACTCCAGTAGAGTCACATATGGATCGTATAGCCCGAATCCACACTGCTGCAGAAATAATCCAAACGAGGCCCGGCATATTTGAACGTGTGCGCCAATCATTACACCGCCGATGTACGCTCTGCAATGAGATGGGAGGTGGATATTTTTAAAACTTGATGTGACTGTGACAGTATTGTCAAGTATTGAGTCTTGAAATCCAACTAACGGAACTCTTGAGTTGTTAGCTATTCATAGTGTGGAAATGGACCATTTCCGGACATTGTACCTTATGAAAAAATGATCAACATATATCAATATATCACTTCATCTCTGTTGTCGGTGATTTTTTTGCAACACCCTATAAATAGGTTGTTTAATGTCTTTGACATCGTTCGATTTCTAATAGCCAATTTTTTCGGTCTATCCAATCTCCTGGTTCTAGATGTTTCTCATTTATGTATAAATATATTCCATGATTCCAGGAAGTTTTAGGTCTTCCTCTGCCTTGTCTTCCCTCAGGTTTCCATTCCAAAACACATTTTGGTGGTCGATCCTCTTCCTTTCGCTGGGCATGTCCGTACCATCTTAATTTCTGAGTTTTAATGTAATCTAAAATAGTGCCTTCAATCTTCATTTTCTCCCATATAACTCAATTTCTATTTTTTTCTCTTCTTGAAATTCTTGCTGCCCTTCGTATAAATATATCCAAACATAATAATAATAATAATAATAATAATAATAATAATAATAATAATAATAATAATAAGTGCAGTCCTGACTAAACATCACAAAAGTATTTCTGTATATTTGTATAAATATGCGATTCACAGATGAGTCCCTCCTACTATCAAATGCAATGTAAAACTTGAAGAAATACTATTAGTATTACAGTTAGCCTATATACAGTAATACCGTGGCTTTATCGGTCTTGGCGGAGTACCATGCTTATATACCTCTTATAAATATGCGATTCACAGATGAGTCCCTCCTACTATCAAATGCAATGTAAAACTTGAAGAAATACTATTAGTATTACAGTTAGCCTATATACAGTAATACCGTTATAGCTGGTTTTCTCAATCTGGAGCATCTACTTATTGTCCCTACCCAAATTCCTCACGATGCTAAATGAACACCGGTCTAATACGCTACTAGCCAAAAATCCATGAGAAAATGTCTTCCCTCGTGGGGATTTGAATCAGCGGAAGTCCCATAGCTATGGACCAAGACATAATGCCTTAAACCGCTCGAGTACGGCGCATGGCTTGTTCGTTTTCGTGTCGTAAATGTACGATAATGGACACACATATTTAATTCCCCTCTCTATAATCACAATTGTACGCCTTAAAAAATTTCTCGATGCTTTACGGATTTGAATCCGTTGATCCTTGGAACCAGAGGTATATAAGCATGGTACTCCGCCAAGACCGATAAAGCCTATTGGATATTCCAGACCAAATATGTCTTGATGTTAACAGCGATTGTAAGTAGAAGTTAAAAACGTGTGAAGTCGCCATATTAATATACTGAACTCTATCTGAAAACACATAAAACTACTCTATGAGTCATTTGTATGGAAACATTGTGCAGTGTAGGCAAACAATATGTGTTTGAAGATACATTCACGTAGAATTGAAGGAATTTCTCTTTGGCCTTGAAGAATGGTGCGAATATCTACGCATAACATTGTTCTTCAGACCGTTAAGAAGTGAGCTAGGTAACTATTGTGGTTAATATTATTATTGGTTGAATATTTACGATCAATTTCTTTTAACAAGAAAACATAATAAAGTAATCTCACATTATATAATGTTATATCCTACTAATAAAATACAGTAATTTATAACATTCCATTGAGGTATTAGTCTCCATATAAAATTTTAATATTACAGTAGACGTGAAAGAGTTCTTACAACGTGGGACGCATTACTATATCATTCATAGCAAAACTACTCGTATTAAAAATAAATACGATGTACATCATTAGGAACCTCACATCCTGTGTTAAAAAATATGTGTCCAGACAAAAAAGCATAGACATTACATTCCTTCTCCATATTTTATAATGTTATCAGGGATGGCATTAGTGATGGAAACCATATAGAATTTCTTTAATTTAAGTTTACCAATGTTTACACAAATGTTTCTTATTGCTTTCCTATTACTGCGCTAAATATACTCTTATAGTCTAATTTTGTGCTAATAGAGTATCTTCTTAAATGTTTACTTTGACTATTTAACTCATGCCCCAAATGGGAGTCAATGGCCACTTTCGCTGATCCGCCACGACTGGCTCTCACGATCAATTTTAACGATAGACTGACTGTCAGATCCCCTCCACCTCTTTATATGTGCGAGGATCGGAATTAACTGGAATCCCAGTCTAGATCCATCTCGAATAGAAAGTCCGAGAGACCGATTCTTCCAGAATGGATGTATAGACACGTGTAGAAATTTCTCCGAGGACCCACCGATTCGTGAATCGCCAGCTCGCAAATCTCCTTGTACCATACAAAGGAAGTTCCAACTCTCGTCACTGCCCGCGTGCTCAAAAGCCAGCCGAACAATGCGTCACAATATCATAGTTAACAAAAATTTATTTAATGTTTGACATATCAGCATTATAAGAGGATTATGATATAAGTACCTGATACCATTATTTCTTATAGGAAAATACTTAATTAACACCCCTGAACAGTTCATGAAAATGACGATCCTAGTCCCAAGCAGCTGGTCCGAATTTTATTCTAGGTTAAAACGAATTTACCACTTTTCAGGATTTTCCTTGAATGCAAGACTATCAGAAAATTCACCATAAAATCATCGGTCCCATAAATTAAATTATATACATGAGTTTATAGAATGTATCTATGTATCTAGTTTACAATAAGATAATCAGATCATCATAGTTTCACCAAAGACTACCAGTTCGTGTCAGTGTTACCTAAGTGAGAGTTCAAACTCAAGATGTCTGGGAGGCAGAATCAGCTTTTATTATTAATAATAATAATAATAATAATACCGGTGATAATAATAACAACAATAATAACAAAGTCATCAGCATTATCGAATTCGGAGGTTGGACATAAGCCCTCCATACATCCCTAACCTGAGCTAATATTTTGCAATCACTCCCTGTATAATTCACCTCAATCAAATCATGGTTAATGTTATCAATACTAGTAAAATTCATATCAAATTCCGTTGAGGTGAAGTCATATGATTAAAGTTAAAAATTAAAAATTAAATTTAGTTGAGGACGACGGCACCTACCAACAGGTACATTTTAATTTTGAACTTTCATCATATGGTTAATGTTATTTCACACCTCATTCTTAGCTTACCTACTGAGCGCCTTCTCTCATGTTTTCCTACAAGAAGTTTCCATACCCCTCTTTCATTCCCAATTCGTGCCATATATCTTGCCCATAGCATTCTACGAGTCTTAAATAAATAATAATAATAATAATAATAATAATAATAATAATAATAATAATAATAATAATAGGCTGCAGTTTTTATAAGTTAACATGCACGATGCAATTTTTGTTTCTGATAATTAATCCGTCACTTAATGCTCTTTAGTAATGGAAGTTATGTGAGTCGTTTCTGCCTTGACTGTTGAGCTTAGTTTCTCAAAACTGGAGTTTATGAAAATTTACGCTCATCAATGGTCGAAACAAGATTGCTAGGCCATCCTCGAAAGTGAGAGAGAACTCCAAACTTACACAACAGACACGGCAATAACTTGAAAAAAAAAGTCGCGATATGACCATTGAAGTTAAAGCGACTGTAATAAAGGGATTTAAAAACGGAATATTTTTACATTCTGTGGGTTGCGCTTATCTTTTCAACAAAATAAGTTTTATCTTCAATAGAATAAAATATTATCTAGTACAGATCGTTGGTTACTGTGCTGACACGCCGTCATATTAGACTGAATTTCTTTGGTAAAAATGAATGAAGAAGCTCAGTGAACCATTTTTGCCAGACCAGTGAATTGGAAAATCACATGTGGTCCATATGAAGCGTCAGGATACCACCGAGAGAACAATTATTGCATGTAGACTATCATTGATTGATTATAGAATGACCAGTGTGCAGTAATCATTCCTTGCTTGTGAATTATATTATAACTATCTATATCTATTAATTATTATGATCCCGCAGGTTCATTGATCCATATTCTCAGCCAAATGAATCAAGTTCACATCACTGATTCTACTTTCCTAAGATCCAGATGAATATTTGCCCTGTTCTCCTATCTCCTACCTAATGATCTTTTCTCTAATAGGCCTAAGTCTAGTTTATACCCGTATATCCTAACATGAGGATAAGGGTGCTCCCTATAGGACAATCAAGCTATTTAAATTAGGCTTATTTCCCTATAGATGTCAGCAAATTACATGTGGTTAGTATATCGCCTCAAAGAGACATCTAGTAGACAATTAAGGTATAACTTGGATGGGAAATGCCGATTAAATTTTGCTCAGAGCTTCTAATTTATGCGTGAGGTTCTTTTAAGAGTCCGAAAATCTTCAGACTCGGATCCCATGGCTTAAAATCCTCCCGGAGGACATGTCCCTTAGATTTTTACATCCTAAAAAATCCATCGATCCCGGCCGGGATTGAACTCACAACCGTCTGGACCAGAGGCAAGGAACTTAACCCCGAGTGTACCGCGACCGATTATTTTCCCTAAAAGTTTCCCAGTAGAAATTGAAAATATTTATTTGTAGCTGTTTCGAGGCTTGTGAACTGTACTTCAATGAAATTGAAAATAACGCAAGCAAACTTAGTTTAATAAAATATTTTTATAGTGTTTCTTTTTCACCTTAAAATACATTTACGTTCATAAATCGCTGGTATAGTAAACAGATCTAAGTCTCTTTAATTTTAAATGCTTTTTCTTTTTTACATTTTTATTTGTTCTCTCGTTTATTTTTATCTGTTTTGTCCATAAATATATATATAGCAATTTTATTATATACAACTTTCCTCATAAGAGGATTGCCTCAAGGACAAAGTGATACAGAGAATTAATTTTCGAAATTGATGAAATACATTAAAACTTTTCAAATTGTTGTTGAAATATACATATTATAAAGTAGATATTTTTGTAAAGATGGTTTCTTAAAACTGAAATTGATCCTCTAATGGCAGCGATGGTAATTTTAGAAATATACACTCTGTCCAAATCTAAGAAATTCCAAAATTTAGCCAAGAATCCTGGTATAGTACCTCTTGCCCATATACTACGTCATTTGCACACACTCCAGACCCATAAAGTGAACTATTTCCTTAAAAGCAAACAAAATCCTCGTGCTAATGAAGAGGGATAGACTCAATTGAAATCTGGGTGTGAAAAGAACGGAAAAATTTTGCTCTCTTCTGATCAGTATTTTACATCCTTAAAAATCCATCCACAGTAGCTGGGTTTGAACCTGCGAACCTCAGAATCAGTGGCTATCTTAATAACTAATAACTAGAAGTCTATCATGATCAACCAGAATTGAGGAGACTGAAAAATATCAAATCTTTTTTTTTTATTCACATTTAAAGACCACATACTATCATTTCGCGACTAGGATTTAGACGTATCAAGTTGACTGTATGTTTCAACTGTTGTGACTGTCATTTGTTTTTCTGAAGATCACTAATTTAATGTTAGCAAAACATAGTAAACTCTACAAGACTCCGGCGCAATGCCAGGTCGAATGTTGAGATTGAGCCTCTATTATTGATGGTCTGTGATATAAAAGGATGCCGGCTGACCAGCCCTGTCGCACCATCAAAGAGGAAGATGAAATGGAATGAAACGGCACGTAAAAGTACCTCAAGCCTAAAGTAAGAGGCTTCTGAACAAAATGTATTGGCCCTTTCACGCCCAGATTTCAATTGCGACGCTATGGACCTGATATATTAAAAGACGTCATTAAACAATATGTTCTATATATATATATATATATATATATATATATATACGTATACGGACCAGCCTCATGGGCTAGTGGTCAATGTTTCGACTACTGTTCATGAAGCCCCGGGTTCGATTCCCGATCAAACCATAGGAATTTTTCCTTAAAGGAAATTATTCTTGTGATTACCCATGGTCTGGAATTTAGGTTAAGAACTCTCCTGGCGTTTCATTATAATTTATCACCCATCATCATCGGGGTGTCCACCGCTGTGGTCTCGAGGTAGCGTGCTGCCTTGTCACGCAGCGGACCCGGGTTCGATCCCCAGTCGTGGTAGTTTTTCTGGGTGAAGTTTTTATCGGGGTTTTTCCTCACCTGTAAGACAAATGTCAGGAAAACGTTAAGGCCCAAACGGTCCCCGAAATCATATGGCCACCATCATCATCATCATCATTCACCGGTGTGGAAAGCAACGAGAAGCTACCACACCTACAATTCCCTAGTAAAGCTGCAAGCATAGCATGAAAATGCTATGATTGCAGTGAAGGACCTGCCTTCGGGCAGAATTACTATGGGCGGATCATAGGGGTAACGTAACTCGGCCTTTCAGGTGCCCCAACCTAAGAAATGGATTATATTTCCGCCAATGCCAGAAGAGAAAGCCAGAAATGTCATAAAAGACAACCTAGTGGCATTAGACAAAAAAAATCACACACACATATACGTGTATATATATATATATATATATATATATATATATATATATATATATATATATATATATATATATATACATACATACGATATACTGGGCCTATATGGATACGAAACATGGCCTCTTATTTTAAGAGAGGAGAAAATATTAGGCCTATATGTATTTTAGTATAAAGTCCTTAGGGAAATGTTTGGACCCAAGAAATAGGAATAGGCAGGTAAATGGAGAAAACTGCAGCCATCAACGTGATCTTTATGGGAAACCAGATATAATAAGATCAGTTATGTAGACTACGATAGGATGAATATATGGCACGAATGGGGAATGAAAGAGGGGCATGGAAACATTTTGTAGGAAAACCAAACGAAAAGTTCCTAGTAAGCAGAGCAAGACAGATGGGCGATTTGAAGGAAATGAATTATACAGGGAATGTGTCGAAAATGTTAGCTCAGGATAGGATCTATGGAAAGCTTATGTTCGCGCGGATATTAACCTTCGGATTAGATAGTGCCAGTAATATATAAATATAAATATATCAACTAACTCAATGGAACTATCGAACTCGCAAGTTCATGGCCGCGCGAACATAAGCTTTCCATACACACCTATTCTGAATTGTTTTTCAATTATCCTCTGAATAATCTACTTCCCTCAAATCATAGTTAATCATTCTTGGTCTACCAATTGAGCGTTCCCTCTGGTTTTCCTACAAGAAGCTTCCATGTCCTTTTTTCATTCCCGATTCGTGCTACATGTCCTGTCCATCGCAGTCTACGAGATTTAACTGTATATAGTGTTTAATTAAATTTATGATATGGTAATTTTGAACTCATTGTATAGTGTTTCTAGTGACGCCAAGGGTTAGAAGAAACTTTGTTTTGGGTCATTGCACCGCAATTTTTATTGGTTACAGTGTTTATAACGTGGTGTCACCAAGTAGCAAATTCAAAATATTGACTTTAGGTTTTTTAAGCTTGCACTTGTGCGATGTACTGGTTGTCATTTACTGTGATATGTTTATTTAATTCCCCAGATGTGAATCACCAAGTTGCACATGACCTACCACACTACCACCGTGATGATGTATGACTTTATGATCACGAGTATCCATCAGGGATATACAACACTCAAAAATCACACAACTAGTTACAAATAAATTTCAGCTTAAAATATAATCACAAGATTCTAACAAACTACTGTAATGAAAATGACAATTAAAAAAAACTAAAACCAACTGCAAAAAGCTTTTACGATTTAGTAGACTGAATAGTAAAAAGCATGTTTATCATTCATAGTTTTCGTAGTCGGAGACGAATCCCAAGAACACGCAAATAATGTAAAGTCCCCGCCAGGCGTAAAAAAATATTAATGTTGAATGAAAATATTTATTCACTAAAATGGAAAATACTTGAACATTTAATGAGAAGTTGGGATATAATTAAATTGAACGCCATATTAACAATATGTAGCGTTGGGTATGCTTACAATAGGATTCCAACTTACGGGTATAGGCTAAAAACTGAAATAATAATCCACATCAGTCCCAAACCTAAAAAAGGTAACCAAACTAACTAACCCTAACTTTATAGACATATTTATCCATTTTTATTAAATGTATTTTAATGTTAATATTATTATGAATTGCTACATACATGAGGGGGGGGAGAAATCACATAAAGTAGACTTATAGGGCATAAATGTTAAATATTTTGGTAAACATGTTGTAAATTCGAAATGTAACTGAAATTAACCGAGAAGGTCGACATAGTAAATTGTTGATAACTTGTTCTCTGTTCCAAGCTCCTTACGCCAATATTTCTCCTAGAATAGCCAAAGAAAGTCTAAAATACTATGTAAAAAAATCCGTCACGCAAGAACTGCGTAAATTAAGCGAATGCCTCAGCAATTCAAATTTAGGATCCGATTTTACTGGTTTACGGAACATGTATTTCCTTTGTTAAATAAATTGTATGGTATACAGTTAATTTGCGATGAAGCAAACAAGGTGTTTGCTAGAGCGAATTTTTAATTTCGGGTTTCAAGTAAAACCCAACTTCGGATGGTCGGATTTCGCTTAACTGTATAGAATATCATCGTCGTTTTATTACAATAGCAATAGGATATACTGAGTTTCATTGCAAAAATAAATATGAGACTGTTAAAGCGATTTTAAACTTTTGTTTCAACCGATTTTGCTGGTAACGAGATTCAATTGATTGATATATATGCCGATTTTGTTCCGAAGAAAAGTGGCCGCTAGAGCGTTAAAACAAACACACATATGCAGTGAGTCAAAGCTTGGTAATATTTATTTTCTTTGGTTACACTATAATTGTTTGTTTATTTATGTTATTTCTTAATATAAATTAAATAACTCAGTCACAAAGTACCCAAATGCAAAATAAATGGTCAAACAATACATTAGGATAAATCAAATTAGCAGACATTTTGATGCCCTGATGTGACGTCAAAATAGAACTCATATACTTATTTTATTGTGAAATTTGTGTACCAAAATAAAATCTTTTTTAACTACTATATTGTCTGATACCCATCGTTTAATTTTACTTGTCGAAGACGATCAGGAATGGATCTCACTAATTTTTCACAATAATTTTTCTTGTAACGCTTTTTGGTCTAATATACTAAAAATACAATGTTTCCTCACGTATACTTCTAGCTGATGCCTAAAACTCTCGATGGTATTAAAATCTTATAAAACTTTGGAGCAAATGTACAGGATTCACATTCTCACCCTATGTGTCATATGCTGTGGATCATTGTCTTGATAATATTCTTAAAAAATGTCCAGAAGGCTACTTTTCGAGCACTATCTTTCATATTGTTTTGAGAAACCTAAATTAAACTTTACGATCCATTATTTTATCAATAGTTCACACACGACCCCAACTTTTAAACCACCACTCCATATTTCACAATGCGATTCAAATGGGCACATCTTGTTTCTGTATTAGGATTCTCCACACATAAACTCTCTCATTTGATAAATATCTATTATATTTGTTATCATCATCAAAGATTGCTATCTTCCGTAAGTATAAATCCTTATAACAGTTTTCTTTAACAAATCTGAATCTTTTCTTCCTGTGGATCCTATTAATGGGTGTTTTTTGTGGACTGTACTTCCACGCAAATTGTGTTTTCGCAAAAAAATAATTCTTAATGCTCCGAATGGACTTTCTCCGTATTTTTCAACAATGTCAACCAGTTTTGGAGCACTGATTTTTTTTCTCACTTGACGGAATATCCGTCTTTCTACGCGGAAAAAAAAAATTCTTGACACTTTTTCTAACTTTGTTGAAGATTGTGTCAAATGTTTTGTATCTGTTCACATCACACTGCATGTTGCATGGCTTCTGTTAACAAGTTTTCCTATTTTTCTCAAGGATTTTCATAATTTATAATGATGGATAGACATCGCTGTGGTTTCGCAGTAGTGTCGCTGCCTCGCACGCAGCGGGTCCGGATCCGATCCTCGGACAGGACAAGTGTCCTGGGTGATAGTTTTTTTTCGGGATTTTTCCTCACCTATAAGACAAATGTCAGAAAACTTTAAAGTTCAAACCGTCCCCGAAGCATCATCTGGTCATCATAAAACATCATTATAATTTTCGTCATGTTTAATATCAATGTGTGTGTGTGAATGGTGTATTTCGTCTTAATGTTCTGTTGTCTCGGGGGAGGCCCTGACATTGAGCTGATAATTAATTCAAGGAGGCCTGCATGTCCTTGTGTGGTCAAACAAGTATGTATGTAATCCATAGTTAAAATCCCTCTCCCGACAGACCTTGTCACACTAACGCCCTGGTGGCGTATGACACTTAAAAGTATACATTTAAGGTGAAAGGTTAAACTGCGTTAACGGAATGGAATAATGATGGATAATTAATTTTCTATCACCTCTTGTAGATTGTCCTCTTTGGCATTTCATACTTCATTATTTCCTTAGCAATTATTTTTTTACAATTTTTTTACAATGTTGCAAATGATAGTTATAGGTACAGTATATGTCCCGTACCGTAATCGAGTGGTTAAGGCAAGATGTCTTGGCACAGAGCTACAGAACTTGAGCTGGTTCGATTTTCTATGGGGGAAGAAATTTTCTCATGGAATTTCGACCAGTATGAGACCGGTGCCCACCGAATATCGTGTGGCATTTGGGTAGCTACAATGTGTAGCGGCTCCGGGTTAGAAAACAGGCTATAACTATCGGGGATCCGACATGTTGGCCACATATCACCCCTACACTGGCTGGATGATCGTCTACCTCAGTAATTAACATACATAGATGTGAGGCCAGGAACCGGCTGGTAGGCAAGGACCTTCTAGGCCTGTCGCGCCATGAAGATCAGTTACAGATACATGGTCGATTTAATGGATTTGATTAATCGCCCTTCAGCTGAACTGTATGAGTTTTATTTGCCTTTGCTTTTGTGCCCTCTAGTCCCGCGCCGTAGCCGAGTGGTTAAGGCAGGAAGCCTTGGCGCAGAGCTACGGGACATGCGCTGGTACGAGTCTCAATGGGGGATGAAATTTTCTCATGGTATTTCGGCCAGTATGGGACCGGTGCCCACCCAGCATCGTGATGCATTTGGGTAGCTACAATAAGTAGCGGCTCCAGGTTGAGAAAACCAGCTATAACGGCTGGGGGACTCGACGTGCTGACCACATGTCACCCCTACACTGGCTGATTATCATCTACCTCTGTGATCTACACATGTGGATGTGAGGCCAGCAACCGGCTGGTAGGCTAAGGGCCTTGTAGACCTGTCGCGCCAGGAGTTTTTTTTTTTTGCCCTCTAATAAACAACCTATGGAAATTACTTTTATATGGGAAGAATTTGTATTAGCTTCGAGAAATACTCAAATGTACGACATGCTTGTTTTATTTATAAACATTAGATTGAAAATATATATTATTAATTCACTTATAGGCCTATACTATAAGTAATAAAGCAGATTCTTTACATCTTATATGAGTTTAAAAATAAAATGTACTTGTTGGCAGGTGCCGTCGTCCTCAACTTTGTTAAAATAATGTATGTAAAATTTTATCAACTGGAGGCCTTTCGGAAGTTAACTTCCATCATCAGCAGGATGAGTATGCGCTGTAGACGTTGTTGGTCTTGATGCGTCTCCAGTATCTTATGACTATTCACCTCAACGGAATTTGATATGAATTTTATTGTATGAGTTTAACTTTGTCTGACTGTATTTACATGGGAAGGTTCGAAGAAAATAATGTGAACATTTTCAAAAATATTTTCATAAAAACAATCTCAATAGCTTTCTTACTTCGGAATTCGCTAATTTAAATTAATGTTTATTTCAAAAATGTTTTATTAAGTAAAAATAAATATAAAATAGAGCATGATTTATAATAGTAATTCCAAATCAAATATTAAAAGTAACAACTGTAGTAACGTGGTCAGCCGGCGTATATCACATACCTTAATACTAATAGGGACTTCATCTCATCTCATCCCTCGACCTGTGATATTGCGTGGACACGAGTAGAGTGTTTACATGTATCTATGTATCTTCGGGTATTTACAGCTGCTGCCGTCTTCCCGTGCCAAACTTCCAAAGCCTACAACCGGCTTTGATTCGTTTGGTATTTTAGCATTGTATGAGTTTTCTTATGTGTCGGGAGCTAGCCCACAGCACAAACCCCCACCTGGAGAACCGGGAAATTTTCTGTCTGGATTTTCCTCCCATGGCCTTTGAAGATCCATCTTCACCGCAAGATAGCGTTTCTCTATTTCCCTTAGCTCTTTCGTTAGATCCGCCATGTCGAAGGACTCCAGCGCGACTCTGCCGTTGAGGTCTTCACCGTAACCCTGGCTAGGGGCCCTTACAGCGTACTATCAGTCGGAGCCAACTGAACCCTGGTTTTTTTTAACGAGGTTGTTACTCCTCCCCCTCCTCCTTTCTCATCTGGGCTTGGGACCGTCCATGGCAGAGTTGAGTTTACATTTCTAACTGTAGAAGTACGCAAGTCATAGAACCATCCAACCTGATATCAACTTAAATAATTGACAAAAATCCCTGAATCTGTCCCGGATTTTAATTACTTGCTCTTCAATCTATATCTAAACTTACTTCAGGTTGGAAAACCCTGACATTGCAGTATAGTTAATTTATGCATTTCCTTATATATACACACACAGAGACTGCGTTTTAAACAAAGCCACCAGCTGTCAACTGCTGCACGAGGACTTTATCCTCTATTAAAAACAAATACATCTTTAAAAATAAACAAAGCAAGTTTATTAACATATTTTTAAAAGTTACTATACTTTATAAGCAAATATGACATTAAAAGGTCGATGCATTCTGCAACATAAATAAATTATAAGGTTTTTATTAGACAATTATAATCAACCATATCCATGTAAATAATTCGCATGATTTTTTGTCGCTAGTTTTCATACTAAGCATTTTTAAGAACGTAAAAATTGTATCAAGTTCTGCTATTAGTATTACTGTAATTGTTTCATTTCATTAAATATTTATCATAAGTAATGCCATGAATGATTTCCAAAGTATCGATAAATTCACGACTCACGAAGTGAGGAGTGAATTTTTCTAGAGAATTTGCAAATCAAGAGTGGCATTTATTAGGACTATTTAACGAATAAAATTAAGCTATTTACTCACAAATCATTATTTATTTTAAAATATTTATATATTTAAAGTAAACGGCGATGTTTGAAAACAAATGAGAAACATTTATTATGTTTCATTTGGTGATCACTGCAACCAGATCATATTATTTATTGCCGAAGGATCACAATATTTTAAGAATGCACCCTAGTGGAGGAAAAAATGAAACACATCAAACTGGTTATAACCAACATTATAGATTATTAATTAATTTCTGATATCCTATGATGTAAATTATATTTTTCTGGAACGTAAATTCCTGGGAAAAATACGTTTAACGAAGTGTAAACAGTGGTTTCTTTTTATTGTGGTACAATCATATTACTACAAATGTTTTCCTATTATATCCGCAAGCAGTATCTGTTTACATTCGTGCACTATATATATATATATATATATATATATATATATATATATATATATATATATGGAATGATAAGAAAAATAAATGCCTGGACGGGATTCGAACCCGGATCTCTGAGTCTGTACCTCAGCGTGATATCCATTACACTACCAGGCGAATCCAATTCAAACACTTATTTTTCTTATATATGTATTATACTCTCCATTATTACTAGATGTCGCGAGAACACTGTCTTCACTGCCATCTAGTAGCTGACTATATCAAGTAAGCAAATTAAAGAGAATATTTATTTTACTTTATAGCAGTGACGCTTTATCGATGTTATAATTAAATCTTTAACATTGAGCAATGCAAGCTTAATATGGAATGATAAGAAAAATAAATGCCTGGACGGGATTCGAACCCGGATCTCTGAGTCTGTACCTCAGCGTGATATCCATTACACTACCAGGCGAATCCAATTCAAACACTTATTTTTCTTATATATGTATTATACTCTCCATTATTACTAGATGTCGCGAGAACACTATCTTCACTGCCATCTAGTAGCTGACTATATCAAGTAAGCAAATTAAAGAGAATATTTATTTTACTTTATAGCAGTGACGCTTTATCGATGTTATAATTAAATCTTTAACATTGAGCAATGCAAGCTTAATATGGAATGATAAGAAAAATAAATGCCTGGACGGGATTCGAACCCGGATCTCTGAGTCTGTACCTCAGCGTGATATCCATTACACTACCAGGCGAATCCAATTCAAACACTTATTTTTCTTATATATGTATTATACTCTCCATTATTACTAGATGTCGCGAGAACACTGTCTTCACTGCCATCTAGTAGCTGACTATATCAAGTAAGCAAATTAAAGAGAATATTTATTTTACTTTATAGCAGTGACGCTTTATCGATGTTATAATTAAATCTTTAACATTGAGCAATGCAAGCTTAATATGGAATGATAAGAAAAATAAATGCCTGGACGGGATTCGAACCCGGATCTCTGAGTCTGTACCTCAGCGTGATATCCATTCCACTACCAGGCGAATCCAATTCAAACACTTATTTTTCTTATATATGTATTATACTCTCCATTATTACTAGATGTCGCGAGAACACTGTCTTCACTGCCATCTAGTAGCTGACTATATCAAGTAAGCAAATTAAAGAGAATATTTATTTTACTTTATAGCAGTGACGCTTTATCGATGTTATAATTAAATCTTTAACATTGAGCAATGCAAGCTTAATATGGAATGATAAGAAAAATAAATGCCTGGACGGGATTCGAACCCGGATCTCTGAGTGCTGTACCTCAGCGTGATATCCATTCCACTACCAGGCGAATCCAATTCAAACACTTATTTTTCTTATATATGTATTATACTCTCCATTATTACTAGATGTCGCGAGAACACTGTCTTCACTGCCATCTAGTAGCTGACTATATCAAGTAAGCAAATTAAAGAGAATATTTATTTTACTTTATAGCAGTGACGCTTTATCGATGTTATAATTAAATCTTTAACATTGAGCAATGCAAGCTTAATATGGAATGATAAGAAAAATAAATGCCTGGACGGGATTCGAACCCGGATCTCTGAGTCTGTACCTCAGCGTGATATCCATTACACTACCAGGCGAATCCAATTCAAACACTTATTTTTCTTATATATGTATTATACTCTCCATTATTACTAGATGTCGCGAGAACACTGTCTTCACTGCCATCTAGTAGCTGACTATATCAAGTAAGCAAATTAAAGAGAATATTTATTTTACTTTATAGCAGTGACGCTTTATCGATGTTATAATTAAATCTTTAACATTGAGCAATGCAAGCTTAATATGGAATGATAAGAAAAATAATATATATATATATATATATATGGTATGATAAGAAAAATAAATGCCTGGACGGGATTCGAACCCGGATCTCTGAGTCTGTACCTCAGCGTGATATCCATTACACTACCAGGCGAATCCAATTCAAACACTTATTTTCTTATATATGTATTATATTCTCCATTATTACTAGATGTCGCGAGAACTCGGTCTTCACTGCCATCTAGTAGCTGACTATAACAAGTAAGCAAATTAAAGAGAATATTTTTACTTTATAGCAGTGACGCTTTATAGATGTTATAATTAAATGTTTAACATTGAGCAGTGCAAGCTTAATATGGTATGATAAGAAAAATAAATGCCTGGACGGGATTCGAACCCGGATCTCTGAGTCTATACCTCAGCGTGATATCCATTACACTACCAGGCGAATCCAATTCAAACACTTATTTTTCTTACATATGTATTATATTCTCCATTATTACTAGATGTCGCGAGAACTCGGTCTTCACTGCCATCTAGTAGCTGACTATAACAAGTAAGCAAATTAAAGAGAATATTTTTACCTTATAGCAGTGACGCTTTATAGATGTTAAAATTAAATGTTTAACATTGAGCAATACAAGCTTAATATGGTATGATAATATTCTCTTGTTATAGTCAGCTACTAGATGGCAGTGAAGACCGAGTTCTCGCGACATCTAGTAATAATGGAGAATATAATACATATATAAGAAAAATAAGTGTTTGAATTGGATTCGCCTGGTAGTGTAATGGATATCACGCTGAGGTACAGACTCAGAGATCCGGGTTCGAATCCCGTCCAGGCATTTATTTTTCTTATCATACCATATTAAGCTTGCACTGCTCAATGTTAAACATTTAATTATAACATATATATACATACAATCTAGTAGCCGTATTTCTTAGAGAGTCGATCACTGAAAAATAATGCTCTGACCTATTCAGAATGTTAAAAAGAAGAAGTTTGATTTTAATATGATAAAATTAAACCTATTAAAATCGAGGTGAAAAAGGACTGTGATTGGTTGTAAATCAAAATTCATTGAAATGTGATTGGCCATTGACTCTCATTTGGGGCATGAGTTAAATAATCATTGAAAATAAATTTAAACCGAGATATTAGCGTTTGAGGCTCGTAATCGGGTGGTTTTGAGGCCGACAAATGTATAATAATTGGAATTTTCTTGTTATTTCCTAAGCCTTCAAGCTAAATCCGTGGTTATGCGAACCTGAATAAATTGAATTTATTTTTATTTTGTTTCAGGAAATTCAGAATTTATTTAGATATCACAAGCTATTTCATAATGCATTCACTCGAATTTAAAAAAGTCACAAAACTCACTGTTACTATCGACTCCGGAAGTTCTGGTCGCGCGGGCATATGCTGTCCATACGTCCCTATCCCGAGATAATGTTAACACTCGTTACCTTTAAAATTCACTTCCTTTAAATATTGGTTAATCTTATTCTCTCACCTCATTCCTGGCTATCGTACTGGGCGATTTCCGTCTGGTTTTCCAAAAAAGAGATTTCCATGTCAATTGTTCATACCCCATTCGTGATACATGTACTGCTCACAGTAACTAATCTCATTATATCTGGTTTACCAGGTTTATAGATCATGTATGTAACTCTCTTCACTTGCATGTTAATCTTCCTAAACACTCTATTCTCAAATACCCGTAATCTCTTCTGTTGTCTTAGAATATGAGATCATGTCTCGCACATGCTGGACAGGCCAAATGCGATAAGCCAGTTTGAAAGAGCTACCTTGGTAGAAAGTGTGACTTTCTTTCACTGTAAAAAAAGTTATACAAACGTCAAGAAACGTGAACATGGGTTCCACTGGAGTAAAAGTCATATCGTAATAGAAAACCCGACCTAATTGTGTACATCAAAACTGTTTGATGAGATATATTATTAAGATGACTGAAACATATATAAATAAAGATAACCTATAATTACAGTATTTTAAATTCAATTTTTAAGCGCTTCAACTTTTTTGACCAAATAGTACTGAACGTGTAAATAAAGTATTTAGGAATCAACAAAATATTCTTATATTAAGCATATTTATGGAGTCTGTAAATTTTAATTTCATAAGTATAACAAAACGTCAGTATTTTGAAATAGAGGAGGAGTATACAATAAAAGGAAAGCAAGAAAAAGTAATAGCATGGCAGTTATTTTTATAGAAATCCAAAACACACAAAACATATTATGTAATTCCTTTACCGGTATATGAACATAAAATTAATGTAAATTACAGAGATTGGAGGCAACATAAATCAGACTTCAAAGACTTTTAGCAGGCTGCATATTAACTTATACGATAACAAGAGAAATGAAGCAATTCGAGAAGAACTAAAAACAAATCTAAATACAGAAACTACAAATCAATATTGATAACAGTGAACTGCATGGTCTTTATAGGATGCCAGATATAATAAGAACAGTTAGGTCTCGTAGACTGCGATGGGCAGGACATGTGGCACGAATGGGGAATGAAATACGTGCATATAAGTTTCTTGTAGGAAAACCCGAGGGAAAACGCCCAGTTGATAGACCAAGAATGAGATGGGAGAATAACATTGACTATGATTTTAGGGAAGCAGATTATACAGGGCATGATTGGAAAACATTAGCTCAGGATATGGATGTATGGAGAGCTTATGTCCGCGCGGCCATGAACCTACGGGTTCGATAGTGCCAGTGAGTTAGTTTAGTTAGTTACAAATAAATATTGAAATAACTGGAATCACCGCGTATTATCAATGTCTCATGATAGACTATCCTGTCAAATTTTGGAATACCATCCGACGGGAGAGAGGTATCAAGGTCGATATTGAAGGAGATGGAGAGAACAATTTCAAAATTGATCCTGAAATCGGTCCAAATTATCCTTAAATCGAAACAGGTCAGAAAGTCTAAACTGCGAATCTATTGATGAAGATGATCGCTATAATATGTATTATGTTTAAAAATAAATTTCGTAGCGAGTTAAGAATTTCCTAGCAAGACATCAGAATCTAAATTAGACATTATATAAGGAGACATATATTACAACATCACACATATTCAACACCTGGTGTTTACATTTCTGAGTAATTTGACAGAAAGTATTAGAGACTGTTAACCGTCACAAGTTCCTGGCAGACGGATTAAAAAGTAGGCGTTAAAGATATGCCAAGAATTTTCGTTAAAACTCTTTATTTGCTTCACTATGACGTTCGTGAAAGAAGGTAATGTACTGTACAACTGACGCCAATAGCAAAAATGTTACAAGTGTTTTTTATCTTGAACCGTCATGGCCTCATCTGTTCATAATTACAACATCCTAATTTCTAGGGCACCAACCTGTAACTATTTCTACTTTTACCGTAAAAGGAAGCTGTACGTCAAGATTATATGGATATGGCATTCAAAGCATTTCTGTTATATCTATTTTCGTCTACCCAACAATAACTAGCAGTTTGATTTCAAGAACTAAAAGCAAAAGGTCATTATAATCTAACAGAATATTTAAATATTCCTATATAAGGTACGAAGTAGGTATAGTCTTGGACATGGAATTTGTCGGTAGTCAAAAGCAGAAGAGGAGGGTTTGCATTAATTTTTTTGGCGGAGTATGCGAGAATTTTGTTTATGAGAATACTTTTTTGCGTAATTTTTCTTGGATGTGACGTGTCTTCTTTATTATTTTATTTAAAATTAAGTTTTATTTCATTTTTATTCATTTGAATACTTGGGACTTTACCCCGTTATCGTCTCTATTTGTGCTATTTTCATTGAATGATACAGACCTATTCACGCGCACAGTCTTCCCATGTTGCGAATATTTTCTCTCTAACTGCTTAGACCTGTATTCTTTCTGTCGTGCTTGAGTACATCAGGCGTTCATAATAATCAGATATTAGAAAAATGTTCCTTCCAAAATGTTGTTCAAATTACATATCTAATAAAGAAATTGTCAATCATTGCATGTCGAAACCTACCTTGAAATTTCTTCCAGAGAAACATTGTAATATACCAAGGCCGTGTCAAAAAATATATGCCTTTTTTAACTGCAAGGCATTAAAATCCAGCGCCAAATCTCTCGTTTAAACTATAGCGAAGTTATACAACTCTTTTCTTTTTGTAAATTGGATAACCCTCACTACCGGCCACCGTGCTACGTCCTGCCTCACTTCACTCCACTTTTTATCATGCAGGGAGACCATCTGCTCCGTACAGTAGGTTTGCAAATTGCTGGATTCTAGCTTCGATTTCTGTGTCATGCAGTTAAACCGGGAGATTTTTTGTACATGGCTTTGGTACCTCACAACGTTACTCTGGGAAAAATTGCAAGGCAGATTTCGGTATGAAACGCTTGACAGTTCCCTTGTAAGACCTTCCAGTGGATCGATCAAATTCCGTGTCTAAGGCTGTACGTTCAAAATCTCATCCATTAATTTATACAAATGTATTCATTATTATTTTATATGTGAGTTCTTCTTCCCACACTTTGTCGAGCGGACTAAGGCGCAGAGCTTCGGAAGTTTCACTATACTGTTCGAAACTCCATCGTGAAAGAAAAGTTTTCAAAGAATTTCAACAGTGAATGTGACAGATGTCCATCTTGCATCGTGAAGAATTTGACTAACTACTGTACGTTAAGTAGCAGCTCTAAGTTACGATATGGAGACAAGCATCTCAAGAGTGTCCAAGTAGGACTATTCCAGTTTAGCGAAAATTATTATCCAAGCAATAGGTACAATTAAATAGAGATCCAGAACAAGAATATAACCCTCATTTTTTCCAAGTTGACTTTTACGTGGGGGATGGTTGTTAATGGAACGTGGGACTTTCTTTCCATATAAAAATTAAATTTGAAAAAAAAAAATATTAGGGCTACAGCCTTCTCCGGCCGGCTATTCAATTGCTGCTACCTACCGGAAGTCAAAACAAACCTTTTCTCCCTATTTTTATGATGAATCGGTTTACAATAATAAATTATCTCAGACTCTTGCTTTAAGGGAGGAAAGGTTATTACGAATATTTGAGATAAAGTTCTTAGGAACATTTTTGGACCAAAGGAATAGACAGGTGAATGGAAAAAACTTCATAACAGTGAACTACAGGGTCTTAATAGGAAGCCAGATATAATAAGAACAGTTAAGTCTCATAGACTGCGATGGGAAGGACATGTGGCACGAATGGGGAATGAAAGACGTGCATGGAAGCTTCTTGTAGGAAAACCAGAGGGAAAATGCTCAGTTGGTAGACCAAGAATGAGATGGGAGAATAACATTAACTATGATTTGAGGGAAGAAGATTATACAAGGAATGATTGGAAAACATTAGCTCAGGATAGGGATATATGGAGAGCTTATTTCCGAGCTGCCATGAACCTACGGGTTCGATGGTGCCAGTAAGTTAGTTCACGACTTTGATGCTTAGATCACATCAATGTTTTAACTGGTTAAAATGCAGAAGATGAAACACTGATTTTGAAAGGCCTCCGTATTGGAACTATTTAATAATTTAGTTGAGGACGACTGACATACCAGGTACCAATTTTATACTTAACATCTTATTACAGAACCTCAACTGTGCTTTAATATGAATTTTAAAAGTGTTGAGAAATGTTATCTCAGAAATGAAGTTCTTTTACGTGCTATAATTCTCTTGGACACGGAATCCATGACTTTACTTCCCTTTCTAAGGAAGGGTTTGAATCCTCTACTTTTCGAATCAGAGGCAGCGAACGTGGTTGCCTCTAAATCGACCAGCACTGGCATCTTATTTCAGGATGGAGATTCTTTCATGTGCCAACAAGAGACTAATGGCTTTCTTTTACCTTTCCAAGGATTTTCATATCCTGAAAAAAGTCATCAATGTCTGGTGGGTTTTAAGCCACAAACCCGGATTCAGATGTTCTCAACTATCAAGAAAACTCAATTTTAGTTTAGAAATGATTATAATAAACATGCCAGTATATGAGATTATGTTAACATCTCACTCCAATATTGAAATATCACATAATTCGTCATTCGTATATTCGTGCCACAGATTTTTTTCTGACGTCATAACATTTCTTGAAGCGTGGTTACCTATTATCATGAATACCACAAGAAAACTTATTGTTATGCATTCACTAGCCTCTGACAGATGAAAGATCGAGGCATGAAAAAGTTATGTTGTCTCCACAGTTATTTTCTTTACATTATCACAGGAAAAAGCTTCCGCTGGAAAATAAGTTTTACTTGCCTTCGGCATCTCATTCTGCAAACACACCAAATGGTATTGTCAGTGAATTTCAGCCACATGATCTTCATTTCTCATGATAATAATAATAATAATAATAATAATAATAATAATAATAATAATAATAATAATAATAGTAGTAGTAATAATAATATAATAATAATTATAATAATAATAATAGTAATATTATTATTTTATTATAATTTTATTATTATTATTATTGTTATTATTATTATTACTATTATTATTAATATTATTATTATTATTAATAATAATATTATTATTATTATTATTATTATTATTATTATTATTATTATTATTATTATTATTATTATTATTATTATTATTATTGTTATGTAAAATATCTTAAAATGATGTTTAATTATGGTACATCTTCTTTTAAAAAATGTCACGGAGTACTGCTGATTCCAATTTTTTTTGTTAGTTTTATGGATTTTGATATTTCCTGTTAAAGAAACTTGTACAGCACGATTGTACTCGTATTATGTCGGGAAATCCTTCAGATTTTAAGTACGTTCTATCTATCATCTTAATTTAAATACTTTCATTGAACTAATGTTAACAGATTAAATTCATAATTTTATCTTACTCTCTAAGTTCAATATTATTTTATTTTATACGCTCTTCAAAATACGTCCTTCAAAGATAGTGTCACATTTTGTTTAACTAGGAATTGAAATTTAATAAATTTTATTTCATATTATGTCAAATTTGATATGTTTACGTTATTAAAATGAGTGTGGAAAATGAACTATTGCAATACTTAAACCCTTTACCAACGCAATTTTCACCAATATAAAAACTGAAATATATTGTGTGGTGACTCATTTAAACGTGAGCAATTTAAGAATATTGTGCGTATGTGTGTGTGTGTGTGTGTGTGTGTATGAGAGAGAGAGAGAGAGAGAGAGAGAGAGAGAGAGAGAGAGAGAGAGAGAGAGATACCCGAATCAGTAATTTCAGATCCGTAAGTATTACAGACTTCTAGGGGCTGTGCCTTTGATCTATGGCTGTGCTATAAGTGTGGTTCCATGTGGGGACCCTGCGACGCATGTTTTAATACACACGCCACACAAGATCTGGAGTGTGCTCAATAATTTCTGCTGCCACCAGAATTCGTGCAAGAAGATCTTCCTCCTACTTGACTGGCGTAGTACAACCCCTAGAAGTCTGTAATACATATTCTGAAACACAAGACACACGTTATCAGCCCATTCTGTTTCGATCTTCAAACTTATTTTACATCAAAATGGTACGTTTCCAGATATGGTTTCCTTATCAAAACTTTATCTACTAAGTCCCTTCTACAGCCCCTAGAAGTCTGTAACACTTATTGTGAATCACCCTGTATAAGTATTTCAATGTATAAAAAACAGCTATAAATACCTAACTTACTTCATATTGGCAGGGTTGTTTCCTGAGGAATAAAATTGAACGTCGCGCTCCACCAGTAATTAACTTGACGTCACGAGAATTGTTGAATTAATGTTAGCTTACTATTTAATAGGATCTGCTCAATATAATATTTCAGTTAGAACATATTAATCTATCGTTTTCCGACATCGGAAATGTATTTAGTATAATTTTCGGAATTTCGCAATCATTCAAAGCTCCCTTTATATTTGATATGACTTTCTAAATGGCGCTGGCGGCCCTAAAGTGAGGATCATAATAGGGAAGCTGTTGTACCTTGAAACACTTTTTTTATTTTCTTTTTTTTTAATTTGTGAATAGGTTGATATTTCAACTTCCGTCAGTAATTATAATATATATGAATCGAACTATACCTTATTCTACGTATATTATTGTTTTTCCTCCATTAAAAATTTACGCAGAAAATATTAAGTTTTTAAAAGACAATTTTTGTTTTCAAGGTACAAGATGTTCGTGTACCTTGGAACATGCCGTGTTTTTTTTAACACTTTCATTTATTATGTAAAGAGAAGATAATACGTTTTCTTAAACTTTTATTAAATTGATTATTTTTACATAATTTAAATTAAGAATTAGACCACATTTACACGACAGCGATGGCGGTAAATGTTATGTAATCAAAAAAATATTGTTTATGAATACGGTATAGATCTTATAAATGTTGTTTTCAAATTCATATTGGTATTCAATTTTTGTTGCAAACATTACACACAAATGATTTGCTCTCTTTATCATGTGCCAGTACATAGTTCTTGGGACCATTGAAGGCATTTTAAACAATAAATCCACTGTTCACCATCATTATCTTCGTATTACGCTTGGTTACAAAAAAGTTGCTCTTCATCCGCGTTGTCTTCGTTATCCATTTCAAAAGGCTCATCTCCAGAGGGATGATGAGGAAAAAACAAGCCACAGTAAGCAGTTTTATAGCTTTTTAATTTTTTTATGGGCTGACGAGTACTTATGCTCAGACATTTTACTTCCTGAAGACATTAATTTTACGGACTGCTGACCACCTTTTTTGTTTGTAATGTTTTCTCCTTCATTTTCTTAAATTCTTTCTTTTCTGGCGTTTCTGTCACTGTTTATGTTTTCCCGCTTTTCTCCCTCGGTTTTCTGTTTTCCGGTGTTTGGCATTAGGGTATGGTTGTATCTTTTCAGGCATAATTAGTTCATCACTGACCACAGTTTTGTTATTTTGTGATTTTTTTGGGAACTTTGTTTATTTCTGAAGTTTCAGCAGTCTCAGGTTTCCTATCAGTAACAAAACAACATAGAAAATCATCTTCAGAAAATATTCCGTAATCTAGTAAAGCCAATGAATATGTTATCTGTTGAAAATTTCCGCGGAAAAGCTGTTCCCAACAATTCAGCTACACAGTAAAGTCGAAAGTTACTCCTGGGTGGTTAACAAAGAAAACACTGCACGTTTATTATAGTAGGATTTCAAAGGTCTGTATACAATCAAGTCAATTGGCTGCAATTGATTATAGCCTATGTATGTGGCGGGAAAGGTACCATTACAACGCCAGAATCAGAATCTTTGCCGCAGTTTCCACGGAAAGATATATTGTTAGGATTATGAGGGCACGTTTCTCCTTCGAGCATTTCACAAACTTGATTAAATATGTCAAGAATTTTAAAAAATTTCTCCGTTAGACCATTCTGATGGAGTTGCAGCTCCTAGTGTTCTTGGCGGTGCACCAAACATCATCCTATTCTTAAAATTGACTATCGGTAGCATGTGATTTTTGATATAATTTATGGTGGCTATCATTGTTATAGTGTTTCTCCTTTCGGCAGATGTGCAACTTTCGATTTAATTCCTTTGGGAGCAACAATGCGACTCGGAGTCTGGACAGTAGAAAACACGATTTCGTCCAAATTCCAAATTCTCTGGGGAGAAAAGAGGCCAAATCGGGCGTGAACACTTTCCAGACTTGTAAAAAATGCATCAACATTTGTTTTCTTGGAGCTAGTTGATCGGGATAAGCTCGTAGCTTCTGTTTTTTCTAACACTAAGTACGTCAGCATGTCTGCGAATGAAACATCGCAATCATTCTTCTCCGGTTATGCATTCATTATTCCAATTATCTGGATATATGTTTTTTTTTACTATTATCAACAGCAAATTTATATGCAAGTTTTCTGGCACATTTTTCTGTGAGCGCATACTGCATTTGAGCGAGGTTGTCCTCTTCTTGTTCATTAAAAACTCTTTTCGCCGCAATATTAGTACAATAATGAAATTTCATTTCCCCAAAACTCTTAAAAGCTGCAAGATGTCTTGATATAGTGGTAAGAGACACTATATAGATTTTACAAACCTCTCTTAGGGAAATCCTCCGATTAGATGGAGCATTAACAGCTTCAACTGTTTTCCTGGTGGTATATGTGTCCACAGTTTTCTCTTAATACCGTCTTTACCTCGCGGATTTATATCTGAAACAATACACTTACCATCAATTTATTAGCCAGAAGAGTGTTTCAAGGTGCACGAGATACTTTGTTCCAAGGTACAAGAGGTTACTATTTGAAACGAAAAGTCATGTGTTTAGTTTATAGTCATATAAAAAATAATAATTATGTTATATTTTACTTACTATGCATTAAAGACCGCTTTGATATTAAATTTTTCTTCACAAGATTTATATTTTTCTCTCAGAAACAAAAACATATCAGCACAACATTTTTTTGAAAGAGGCTTCAAAATGGAATTTTTGTAACACGACTCTACAACTGATGCCACTCGCGTAATACTTCCACAGCACTAGTCATTTTTTCTTTAAAATATGTCAGTTAGTAGTATAATATGCCGCTAGAGATCAGCACTGATTGTAAATCAAGAGGTGTTCCAAAGTACACTAGTCTCAAGCAACAACAGTTCTATATCTCATATATTATTTACACTATGTTATTAATTTAAATAAAGTTAAGAAATTCAACATTGTATGCAATAAAATATAGTACGATACATGGATGGGAGACTTTTACATATTTGTTGAAATGTCGGTCATAAAATGTTCAATTCAAACATAAAACACTATCTTCCACTCTTGTATAGTAGTACATTATACAATATTATTTATTCATCTATTTATTTATAGTAGCCTTCACTGCTCCTTAATATCGAGACTTAACATTGGGAAACTGATATGTAGGCGTTTCTTTCGTGCGTTCTGGATTTCATTGACAACCGCTTTACCAATGAGCTAATCCAGACAAGTTCATTGTCATCATTGAACAACATGTTCCAGGATAACATTTTACAAGAGAAATGTAGGTTAATAATAATATACAGGGTGTAACAGGACATCGACGAAATTATAGGGATGATAGGCCATGCAAAGAGGATTTTTTTTTGTGAAGGACATATAGTCGCAAACGTATCGTTTATGAGTTATGCGCATGTATTAAGATACGCGCACCACGCACTGGAACTAACCCGTTCATTCTTTATCTGTGCAGTCAGCCCTCACTCTGTCGGAGCAATACGTACCTGTGGGTTTGGGTTTTTGTTTTTTAGAATTAAATCAACATGCAGTACGAGTTGACTGAGCTCAGAGACATGATTATATATTACGATGAGGCGAGAGGAAGTGGAAGAGAGGCTCGTCGCGTGTATGAGCGAGCAGCGGCATCCCAACAGGAACATCCACACCGTACTACATTTGCTGCAATTCATTAACGCCTTGGGGAAACTGGGAATCTTCGTCCTCGGGCCGTTGGCGGCGTGATGTGAGGACATCAGATTTTCAGGACGCCTCGCTGTGGTCGAGAGAGTTACTGTCGAACTTACCAGCACGCGAGCTGTGGCTCTTGCTATGAACGTAAGTCACCAGTCCATTTGGAGGGTATTGAGAGAGTATAGGCTACACGCACACCACCTTCAGAAAGGTGCAGACAATATGACTACAAGATTTTGTACCTCATATGAACTCTGTACAGTTGTTTCTACATAAGACTATTCACGATGCAGCCTTTCCTACACAGGTGTTATTCTCAGATGATGCCTATTTTATGCGTGATCGATACAATAGTGGGAATAGTCACATCTGGAATTACACTAACACACATGCAATTGACGTTCGCAATCACCAGCAGAGGTCTAACGTCAACATTTGGGTTGGAATTGTTGGCACTCATCTGCTGGGACCTGTAATTCTGCCAGCATGGTTAACTGGGGCAGCTTATCTACAATTCCTGACCTCGACACTGTACCGCTTACTGTGCGCAGCAATCTTTGGTTCCAGCATGGTGGAGCCCCAGCACACTTCAGTGTCAACGCAAGAGCACAATTGACCGTCGATTATGGGGACCGTTGGATTGGATGAGGAGGACCTGTTACATGGCCAGCGCGTTCGCCTGATTTAACGCCCCTTGATTTTTTTTCTTTGGGGGCATGTCAAGAGTATGGTCTACGTAACTCCAGTGGCCACCATAGCTCAACTGATTGACAGACTAAAGCTGCATTTGACGACATCAAACAAAATCCTGCCATGCTCGCCCGTGCTGGCCGATTGTTGCTGCGACGATATCAATCATGCTATAAGGCACAGGGTCGACTGTTTGAACACTTATTGTAAAAACATGCCTTTTTCGATACATGATTTTTCAATGATATGTGCACAGTTGTGTGTATTCAATTCCGACCCTTACTGGTGAACACCTTCATCTGCGCATAATTCATAAATTATGTGTTTGGGACTTATGTTCCTTGACAAAAAATGATTCTCTCTGCATGGCTTATCACCCATATAAGTTTGTCGGTAAGGTCATGTTACATTCTGTATATCATAATATGAAAGCTTCCACAGGTTGGCCAATAATGAGATGGGAGAATAACATTAGCCATGACTTGAGGGAGGTAAATTATACAGAGAATGGTTGGAAAACATTAACTCAAGATAGAGATGTTGGTGCGGTCACGAACCTCCGGGTTCGATAGTGCCAGCACGTTATATAGGTAATTATTACCAATGTCTTAATTAGATTACATTTAGAAAAAGCATATAAACTAAAAAATAGGTATATTACATTAACTACGTATTTTTAAGGATGCTCACTATAATTATCTTAACAATTCAAAGTTAGGCATTAAAAGACCGACAAAGTTTGCTTATAGGATTCTTTTTTAAGGCATAAGCTATTTTAAATGTCGTAAATTTACGACACGGTACTTGTGGCTTCCGAATAAAATATTCAGGATTTTTATCCCCCTTACAAGATTCAACGTCCGCGGCCAGGTTTGAACCTGCGAAACTTGGGACTAAAAACGGATAAATTACATTTGCATGCCTAAACTATTGTCAAATGACCAGAAGAAATGAATGAAATTAATACATTGATCGAATGACAGAAAATAAATAACAGAAAAAAAAAGTAATACGTAGGTCATTAACGTCGCAATTCAAATCTGGACCTAAAAGGGCCGACAACTTTCGCTCATAACCTTTTTATTTGAGACTTGTGGTTCTTCAACGTGCCATAAATCTATGTTACGAGTCCCAATGCTCTACATCCTTTCGAGCAAAGCTAATCTCGGATATTTTTTTACGTCCTTAAAAGATTCATTAACCCCGATCGGGTTTGTGAACCTCAGAATCAGAGTCGAACATAGTAACCACTAGTTCACCGGGAGAGAATGAAGACAACTTTTAAAACTCTAAATTAAGATGGAAAATCGCTTTAAATCCAATATCAATTAATGGAGCGAGAAGCTATAAGCTTGGTGTGGGAAAAGGAGGAAAATATTACGTAATATCAAAAGTGCTAAAGAGAAAATTAGTATTAAATAAGTCACTGGCACAAACAAACGCGTAGGTTTATGGCCGTGAGGTCATTAGCTATCCATACACTCCTATCCTGGGCTAATATTTTCCAGTCACCCTCTGTATAACTTAACTCTCTCGAATCATAGTAAATGTTATTCTCTCATCTTATTATTGGCCTACCCACTGGATGCGTTCCCTCTGGTTTTCCTTCAAGGAGTTTTCAATGCATCTCTTTCATTCCCCATTCATGCCACTTGTCATACCCATCACAGTCTAAGAGTCTATTCTTATATGATCTAGTTTCCCATAAAGATAATATACTGTTGTGTAGTCTTCTCCGTTCTCCTTCTATTCATCTCTCTTTGGCCCAAAAATTGTCTTAAGATCTTTTGAGAATACTTGTAATATTTACTCCTCCATTAAAGTAATATTCCATATTTCGCACCCATGTAATATAAAGTAAAGTGATCCCACAATAGGCCCGGAGGCCCTTGGGGTAGTAGGAGGTTAAGGCTCCCACTTTTTCTAGACAATCGGCACTTCATGTCAGCCGCCTTTACCCCCAGAACAAGCGTCTGGTACTCATTTTAGTTAGAGGCTGAGTCGACCCCAGGGCCATAGTGCCGCCAGAGGGTTTGGGTCAGTTTAAAAATCCTGACCCCAACGGGACTTGAACCCTCGACCCTCCGGCTTGTAGCTCAGTGCCTTAACCACTACGCTACGGCGTGCCCCCCACCCATGTAATATAACTTGTAGAATAACAATTTTATATATATATTTTTTTTTTTCAGTTTAACATTTTTTAGAGAAGTTGGGATGACAACAGAATCTGTAATGAATAATAACACGGATTTCCAGAATTGAGCTATGCATTCTTTGTGCATCTCATTCCTGTTTATAATTATTGTTCCCAGGTTTATGAATTCGGCAATTCCTTCAAAATTCCTCTCACTTGTCTTTAACTGCCCATTTCAATCATGTAATGTATTTCTTTGTGCGACCATATATTTAGTTCTATTGATGTTTACTTCCAGCCCCAATTCTTAGTGTTACACAATAGAATAGGGTGTTGTCCCTTTGTACCTCCTCGCTATCGCCTAATAATACTCGTACTAGGCCTACATGATCAGAATACGTATTTTGTATATACTCCATACGGGACATGGGTGCTTCCTGGCGGAGGTTTCTTAATCAGACTTGCTGGAATTGTACAATTTTCTTTATGTAATGTCACCAGTTTGTCATTTCGACATTTCTGGTGTTCTCTCCTAGCACTGGCATATTGTAACCCACTTCTGAGGTTGAGGCGCCTGGAAGGCGGAGTTACGCTACCACAATGATATGTTAGGTAATTATGATGGTAATGAAGCGCCAAGACAGGCCTTAATCCTAAACTTAATCTAACGATGTGACTGTGATAAGAATGATGACGGCCAGATTATGTTCGGGGACCGTTTGGGTCTTAAAGTTTCCTGATATTTGTCTTACAGGTGAGGGAAACCCCCGAAATAACCTCACCCACGAAACTCGTCCCGACCGGGGATCGAACCCGAGCTCGCTGCGTGACAATGCAGCACACTGCCTCGAGACCACAGCGGTGTACGAATTGTACGAAATTGATAATCACATTCGACTTACACCCTAAAATAGACCCTCTTCTACTAAATCGAAATTATATGAAGACTTCAATTGGCAGTACCCCAGTGAAATGAACGGTTCGAGTTTTAATATGCTGGAAAAAAAATGATTATTATTCAAACATTAAAATTACATTTTCTCGATTCTTAATTTTTGCATTATTCCTTGTTCTTCACCTGTTGACTTCAATTCTGTCAGTCTGAGAGCCATACAGAAATGAGGTGTTGGCAGAAAATTATTAGCGACCACGTACTACCCACGTTTAAAATTTTCAAAATTATAAGTTTCTGACTTATTGTGGGATGTTAATTTACGTTACGTTTTGATAAGCACACTAGCAATTTCACAGCAATCAACTAGTATAAATTACATTTGATTATTGTAAATAAAAACTTCAGAGCAGGTAGGTGTAATTTTTAAAGAATCGAGGACACATTATTTATACGCATCTAGGAATGTGTCACACAATATTAAATTGATATACTCTATATTTTTTAATTATAGTAAATCTCATAATTTTAAATAACACTAGAGACTGATACGCCCTCAAACATGGTAAGATATACTTTTATCAATGTTGAAGGCAATTATATTCATTGTGCACTATATAATAAATGAGGGAAATTTTGAGGAAGTGGCTGAATTCGAATACCTAGGAACAATAATCACAAATAGGAATGAGATGCACAAAAAATTAAACATAGGCTCAATTCTGAAAATGCGTGCTTTATGCATTACAGGGACTCTTGATGTCCCAACTCCTTTCAAAAAACATAAAAATGAAAATATATGAGACCATTATTCTACCAGTCATATTATATGGATGCGAAACATGGACTCTTATTTTAAAGGAGGAAAGGAGATTACGAGTATTTGAAAATAAAGTTCTTAGGAAAAATTTTGGACCAAAGAGAAATGAACAGACAGGTGAATGAAATAGACTATATAACAGTGAACTACATGGTCTTTAGAGGAAGCCAGATATAATAAGAACAGTTAAGTCTCGTAGACTGCATTGGGCAGGACATGTTGCACGAATGGGGAATGAAAGACATGCATGGAAGCTTCTTGTAGGAAAACCAGAGGCAAAACGCCCAGTTGGTAGACCAATAACTACATGAGAGAATAACATTAACAATGATTTGAGGAAAGTAGATTATACAGGGAATGATTGGAGAGCATTGGCTCAGGATAGGGATGTATGGAGAGCTTATGTCCGCGCGGCCATGAACCTACGGGTTCGATAGTGCCAGTGAGTAAGTAAGTACACTATATAATATATGAGAAATTGACAAATGAATTAAAAAAAGAATGTAGACTGTAAGATACACGGGCTGCCTTGAATCTCTTCACGATAATTTACTTGAGCTTTTCGAAAAAGTAAAATGAAAATATGTTGCTATGCGCAACAAATTAAGACTGTCTTAGTTTTACTACAAGATGAGTTGCTTAGGATAGAATCACATCTCTCCACAGTTTACAACATTCATAAAATACATTTTCATAATGGAAAAATCTTCCTGTTAGCTAAGAATGGAAGAGAAAGTCTCGAGGCGTTAATACCACCAGACTGGATAAATTAATAAGTAAGAGTCGTGAACCCATATATCACCATTGTGGTCTAGTATTAGCAATTTTGCTTTAGACGCAACGGGCCAGGATTCGATACCCAGTCGGGACAAGTTTCTTGGGTGAAGTTTTTTTCGGAGTTTTCCCCACATCTGTAAGACAAATGCCAGGCAACTTTAAGCCCTTAATAGTCCCTGAACACCATCTGGCCATCAGAATAATTTATATAATATTCGCCTTGTTTTGTATGAATATACGAGTAAATGGTGTGTCCTGTCTTAAATGTTCGTGTTATCTCGTAGGTGCCCTGGCATTGAGCTTATCACTTATCCAGGGAGTCCTCCAAATGGTTTAAAAGTATATGTGCGATTGTAAGGCCTGTGTGGCGTGGGACATTTAAAAGTAGCCACAAAAGAGAAGTTAAATTAAAGTAGAGAAAGAAAGAAAGAACAGTTATGTGCAGTATAAATAAGAATACTATTTTAATTCGTAGAATTCCAAAATTAAAATATCAATCCATAGTAATTCTGCCCGAGGGCAGGTCTTTCACTGCAATCATAGCATGTCCATGCTATGCTTTGCAGCTTTACTAGTGAATTGTAGGTGTGGTAGCTTCCCGTTGCTTTCCACATCGGTGAATGATGATGATAAGGATAAATAAATTAAAATATATAAAACTGTTATTCTCCCAGTTATATTAAATTGATGTGAAACATGGTCACTTGGGAGAAAAGAAGATTACGAGTATTTGAGAATAAAGTTCTTAGGAAAATGTTTGAACCAAAGAGAGATGAACAGACAGGTGATTGCAGAAAACTGCATAATAGTGAGCTACGTGGTATGTACAGGAAGCCTGATATAATAAGAACAGTTGAATGCAGGCTTTCACGGCCGGTAATCGTAATGTTGAGTGATTCCGGGTTATGTGGCCGTGGTCCATAGTTGGTGTTGATACCAGACGTTTCGCCCTCAACTGCGGAGGGCATCTTCAGTGGCGAGTGCTTCTATGCGTGTTTCCTGGTCGGAAGATCTACTTAGAATGAGCGCTGTGGACGTAGAGGACGTTGTATTAGTGGGGGGTGCAGGGTGAGTGGGCGTGGCTCTTGCTGATTGGCTAATAGTCGTCTCCTTGTTGTCACTGGTGTTAATGCATTTATTTTCTAGTGTATGAAACCAGGCCTTAGACAGTTTGATACCTTCTTCTTTTCTGTTAATATTTCCCTTATGCTTGTGTATTTCTATAGCCTCTCGGTATAATCTAGGGAAATAGTAGGAAGTTGTGGCTAAAACTTGTGTATCGTCGAATAGAATCTGGTGTCCATTCGTAATGGCATGTTCTGCTACAGCTGATTTATCCATTTCTCCTTGTCTGCAGTTTCTTTTATGTTCTGATAAACGGGTGGCTATACTTCTTTTCGTGGTCCCTATATATGATTTACCACACGAACAAGGAAGTCGATATACGCCGCAAGTGGAGAGAGGTGGCCGAGGATCCTTAGCTGAGCGAAGGCAGTCTTCTATTTTTCTTGTAGGTCTGTAAACTGTAACATAAAAACAGTTTACAGACCTACAAGAAAAATAGAAGACTGCCTTCGCTCAGCTAAGGATCCTCGGCCACCTCTCTCCACTTGCGGCGTATATCGACTTCCTTGTTCGTGTGGTAAATCATATATAGGGACCACGAAAAGAAGTATAGCCACCCGTTTATCAGAACATAAAAGAAACTGCAGACAAGGAGAAATGGATAAATCAGCTGTAGCAGAACATGCCATTACGAATGGACACCAGATTCTATTCGACGATACACAAGTTTTAGCCACAACTTCCTACTATTTCCCTAGATTATACCGAGAGGCTATAGAAATACACAAGCATAAGGGAAATATTAACAGAAAAGAAGAAGGTATCAAACTGTCTAAGGCCTGGTTTCATACACTAGAAAATAAATGCATTAACACCAGTGACAACAAGGAGACGACTATTAGCCAATCAGCAAGAGCCACGCCCACTCACCCTGCACCCCCCACTAATACAACGTCCTCTACGTCCACAGCGCTCATTCTAAGTAGATCTTCCGACCAGGAAACACGCATAGAAGCACTCGCCACTGAAGATGCCCTCCGCAGTTGAGGGCGAAACGTCTGGTATCAACACCAACTATGGACCACGGCCACATAACCCGGAATCACTCAACATTATAATAAGAACAGTTAAGTCTCGTAAACTGCGATGGACAGTGCAAGTGGCACGAATGGGGAATGAAAGAGGTGCATCGAAGCTTCTTGTAGGAAAACCAGAGGGAAAATGTCCAGTTGGTAGACCAATAATGAGGTGGAAGAATAACATCCATGATTTGAAAGAAGTAGATTATACAGGGGACGATTGGAAAATATTAGCTCAGGATAGGGATGTATGGAGAGCTTATGTCCGCGCGGCCATCAACCTACGGGTTCGATAGAGCCAGTGTGTTAGAACTGCAAAATGAAGAGACTAGTTCAATGCCCCATATCCCAATGCTATAGCAAGAAAATAACACAGATATTTTGAATAGACTGATTCAGAGGCAGTAAAGGGTTAGCTGTCACCCACATCATCCTTGAAGTACTGAAGTACAGTATAATAACTCTATAAAGGGGGAGTACTAATCAATTCAATGAAGGCGTGGTGTATTTTAATAAAAACACTTATACAACATATGGTCTATCGTCCCACGTTTTAAAATAATTGTTTTACCCACATGTCGCTAGCATTTGTAACACGTGTTCCGTGCTCCATTTACACGGGGGAGAAAAGCCATTGTTTCCATAACTATCAGGACGTATAGGGGTAGAAAAACAACAGTGGCACTTCTTTTATTTCAAACACGATTAGATTATACACACATTTTTATCACAAATAGGGAGTCATTGTTTCAAACAGTATAAATGGAAAATACTCAAGGTTATATTTACGATCTTTCCTTATTGGCTGTATCATTTCAAAATCAATTAAAATTCATTCAATGCTTGGTTGCTTAAGCTGATTGTAGCTTTAACTTACAAAGCTCATAACATGTATACAATTAAAATGAAGTAGGGGACATTACTTATAGTAGTTTTACTTCTTTTATACGAATAAAGAAGTACTCAAGGGGAATGCTGGTTGGGACCCATGTAATTAAATCCACAATTCCATAGTATAATTTAAAAACAGATGTGATGACTTTAAATATCTTAAAGCGTCTATAAATGTAAGAATATATATATATATATATATATATATATATCCATCCATAGTAAATCTGCTGGGTGAGGTTTTTATCGGGTTTTTTTCCTCACCTGTAAGACAAATGTCAGGAAAACTTTAAGGCCAAAACGGTCCCCGAAATCATATGGCCATTATCATCCTTATCATTATTATCATCATCATCCTTCACCGGTGTGAAAAGCAACGGAAGCTACCACAACTACAATTCCCTAGTAAAGCTGCAAACATAGCATGAAAATGCTATGATTGCTGTGAAGGACCTGCCCTCGGGCAGAATTACTATGGATGGATATATATAGGGTTTCCAGTATAAAACCGGACACTCTGCGGCTGGCAGAGTGAAATGCGGACGGGGAGAGAGCGCTGCCTGACGGGTGAAACCCCGTGAGGCGTGTCCGGTTTTATATTGGAAGCCCTGTATATATATATATATATATATATATATATATATATATATATATATATATATCGGGCAATGAAAACCTTGGACCATAGGCTCTCGGCTTAGCAAATCTGAAGTCCTTAGTGATTAATAAATTGTATTGTTATCATAAGTAATGATACGAGTGATTTCTAAATTATCGATAAATTCACGATATCACAAAGTGACGACAGGATTTATCTAGAGAATTTTAAAATCAAGAATGACATTTGTTAGGACTATTTAACGAATAAAATTAAGTTGTTTACTCACAAATGATTATTTAAATATAGTTATTTTAAAATATTTATATACCGGTATTTAATTAAACGGCGATGTTTGAAAACAAATGAGAAACGTTTATGTTTCATTTGTTCATCACTGCAACCGCATCATATTATTTATTGCCAAAGGATCGCAATATTGTAAGAATTCACCCTAGTGAAGAAAAAATGAAACGCATTAAACTGTATATTAATTAATTTATGATGTCCTATAATGTAAATATGTCAATTATATTTTTCTGGAACATTATTACCTGGGAAATAATACGTTTAAAAAATTGCAAACAGTGATTTCTTTTTATTGTGGTATAACCAATTACTACGAATGTTTTTCTTTTAAACACCGCAAGCAGTGTATGTTTACATTCGTGCACTATATATACAATCTGGTAGCCACTTGCATTCTACGATTCTTATATCTTAATATATAAATTGCTATATTTAACGTATTTATTAGAGAGTCAGTCACTGCAAAATAATGCTCTGACCTATTCAGAATGTTATAAAAGGAGGAACTTGATTTTAATGTGATAAAATTAAATTGATAAAATCGAGGTGAAAAACGACTGTGATTGGTTGTAAATCAGAATTCATTGAAATGTGACTGGTCATTGGCTCCCATTTAGGGCATGAGTTAAATAGTCATAAATAATTCCCCTGGTACGTAGGTATTATTCTCTTATTAATTAAAATTTACTGTTAAACATTTGTTTTTCGTTGTGAAAATAATTTTTGTTTCCCCGGACAAAAACTCCTTGTGTTAATATTTTACAATAATAACGGTGTTACAAACAACCAGTTAACATTTCATTTATACAGACGTCATAAAATTGGAACTCAAGATAAAATATAGTGTTCTAATATTTAAATTATTAAAAAAATAGTCATCATTTTAATTGGTAGAGTGTTTGAGTAGTCGAAAAAGCAAATATTTTAACGAGTTCAGACTCATCTGCTACAATGAAAATCGTGAAAATTTAGATGTATAGGCATTATGTTCATTAATGATAACCTTCTATAGGGTTCCTATTTCATTCTTAATTCTGGAGGCTTTATCATATTAACTCAGATTGCATCTAGGATCATTGTGTGTATCCAATAGTTGTTTTCGTCATGTTTTCGGCAGAACTCTGATTTTAATAATAGATAAAATGGTGATTGTGATTAAATGGATCCTGGTAAATAACTTTCAATCCAGAGCATTTATATAAAGAAAGTAAAAGCAGGGGGCAAAAAAAGTTAGTCGGAATCAGAATTTGAATTCAGAACCTTCCAAATTCTAACCTGAGCCTACTCGCTCGATTCTAAATGATTTGATTAAGTCTAAAAATTGTGAACTTTGTATACTGTTGGATAAACTATATATTAGTTCAATGATAATGTAAAAAAAATTATCAAGAGGACCACATACTTGAATAACAAAATTACACACACGCACACACTTATATATATATATGTGTCCACCGCTGTGGTCTCGAGGTAGCGTGCTGCCTTGTCACGCAGCGGGCCCGGGTTCGATCCCCGGTCGGGGCAGTTTTTCTGGGTGAGGTTTTTATAGGGGTTTTTCCTCGCCTGTAAGACAAATGTCAGGAAAACTTTGAGGCCCAAACGGTCCCCGAAATCATATTGCCATCATCATCATCCTTATCATTATCATCATCATCCTTCACCGGTGTGGAAAGCAGCGGGAAGCTACCACACCTACAATTCCCTAGTAAAGCTGCAAGCATAGCATGAAAATGCTATGATAGCAGTGAAGGACCTGCCCTCGGGCAGAATTACTATGGGATGAATATATATATATATATATATATATATATATATAATACGTATTATAGGCATTTTTTGTAAGAGATAATATGGTTGATTTGACTGTAGGTACATTGTGCACATTTATTTTAACATTATTGTTACATGTATTAGGGCCTATGTTAACTAGGCCTGTATATTATTTCTGCGTGTTTTTACATTTTGCAGTGTGTGTTGACGACCTCGCTAGGTCCGGATACAGGGTATTTGGGTGTTGATATAAACCATTGTGATGACTGAGTAGGAAATGGGCTCATCTCAACACCTCCTGCCTCCCTGTGGGTGTTTTTACGTGATACACAGGATGACAGCAAAATTATAGGGCTAAGTTCATAAAGTCAAGGTTTCTCATCCACACATCTTCACTGGATATTAATGGAACTTTTAGAAAATTACGTTTTTTTATGTATCCAGAAAAATTAACATTAGGAAATATATAATAATAGTGTAATAAAACTATTACAATTATTATAAATCCCAATCATATAGTATAAACAGAATTTGAATGTTCAGACAATCCGGGCCTAATATACAAAGTATTCTAATTTCCTTTAGGATCAAAACGTTACAGATAAGGGGACTGTAATCTGCTTACTTTGATATATGGAACAAATAATGTAATTTCAGAAGGTACGGAATCTTGAGCTTATAGATACTGGAAATTTGAAACAACAAAGAGCTGGCCAGGGTGCTAAACAAACAACTGTCTGCACGACATTTAAAAGGTGGCATCATTCGTTTATGTGGCACCCATCAATTTTGCAATTAAATGTTTATTTCGAACGATATACTGTATATAATATATGGTATTTTGCGGAGATTAATCAGCGAATAGCAAATACATTCCTATCATCTACCTAGAATAGGAAATGCAATGGGATCAAAAGATTTTGAACCCAGAATTCATTCGTCAGTAGTTTATGTAGCAGTGTTTTGCCCAATTTTCTATGATTCGCATTGTTCACAGATCAGGTCATATCTCGTAATATTAAGATTTCGTGGCATTTGAAATACAAAGTTCTGGTCATCGTTTTCTACTTCAAAATACATCTATTTACGGCTCTCTATCAAATTTGTCACAGAAGCGGCGGTTCTTTTGAAAAAAATGTAGGCCTATATATAATGGTAGAGAGCACTGATTGATATTTTTAGGTAAATAAATATTTTTCTGTCATTGAAATAGGTATCCCTAATTTTTTCTTAGTTCTGGACGAGACTTCCAGAGCAGATAAATCGTATTTTATATCACATAAAAAACACATATTTTCAATTTTATTATCATCATCCACTGCACGAAAAGCCGGCTGCTGGCTTCACGTCCAAATGTATTAAACACAGAAGTGTACAATCATCCAGCCAGTATAAGGATGACATGTGGTCAGCATGTCGAGTCCATCAGCCGTTAAAGCTAGTTTTTCCCAAATTATGTACGAATAAATGCATACTTCCAAATATTTTGTTTAAAAAAATATTAATTTTCGAAATTTTCCAGAGTTCTTTATTTTTTCTAAAAAGAGTTTAGTGAATTTTAATCATTATTAATAAACTGCATAGGCCCTATGTTATTTAATTTTCAATGCAATATCTTATATTTTCAGTTTATTGCGTTTCGATTTTGTTAACTTACACATGCCTGCCGAGTATTTCATTATGTGCCCCCCATCAGAACCATGTTTCCTAATTTGGACAGCAGTGGCGAAGCATTTACTTTGAAAATATGAAAATAATATATATGTAAAGATATTAACATTTCGTTTCATCGCCTATTTTTTTTTCGAAAACACTGTATTCTGGTAACATTGACACCATCAACAATGCACTATATTATTTTATAACATATAAGTTATTTGAGCCAAATAACACCAAATTAAAGTTAAATAATTTATAAAATTTAGAGCAATATAAATACAAAACATTGAAACTTTTTTCGTAAGTTAATATTTTATTTTTCGACAGCAGAAGGCAGTTATGTACAATTCATTTTAGTTGCCTGTCTCCATTTTCGTGGGCTTGAGTATTGGCATTAAAGGTATACATTATGTTATTTATTTCAGGTACCTTATAGCAACACAATTTTTAATTTTAGTGTAAAAATTTAGCCTAACTTCAATATTTCATTTAACGACGCTCTTGAACTGCTCAGGTCATTCGCGTCGTAGTTCATATCTGGGTATCAGAGAGCAACAAGGTTAACTGAGACCTCTTATTTCAGACTTTACGTTCTTTTACGCGCCGTAAATAAGGTAAACTGCCATTGCCATCAATATTTGTGTTGGCCTGTCTTCTGTACCATATTATGCTGAAAGAAATCTAAATAATTTCAAAATGTGATTATCGATTCTTCTTCTTCCTTCCAAGTATTAGGCCAAGGCCTGTTACGATCCTATAGAAAATTTTCCCTCCAGCGTTTCATAGGACGGCCCAGAGATCTTCGTCCTCTTGGTTTATAATTATAAACAGCTTTGGGGGTCCGATTTGAACTCATTCTTTGAAGATGGTGTTTCTAATTTAGTTGGTATACTGTTTAATATATTCCAAAATTGGTAACTTATAGTCTTGAATTCTTTTAAGATATCGGTGTTCCTTTTCCGATCTCATCTGGTGTAACCCGCTGTTCTGCGCATGAATCTCATTTCACAAGCCGTTATTCTGCTCGATTGGTGATTTTTTTTTAATTTGTGACACATTTGAGATGTTTCGTATTGTATCCATCCATAGTAATTCTACCCGAAGGCAGGTCCTTAACTGCAATCATAGCATTTTCATGCTATGCTTGCAGCTTTACTAGGGAATTATAGGTGTGGTAGCTTCCCGTTGATTCCCACACCGGTGAAGGATGATGATGATGATGATGATGATGATGATAATGATAAGGATGATTTCGGGGACCGTTTGGGCCTTAAAGTTTTCCTGACATTTGTCTTACAGGTGAGGAAAAACCCCGATAAAAACCTCACCCAGAAAAAACTGCCCCGACCGGGGATCGAACCCGGGCCCGCTGCGTGACAAGGCAGCACGCTACCTCGAGACCAGAGCGGTGGACTCTTATTGTATATGACATTATTAAAATATAAAATTATTAAATATTTACCTAGAAGGTCAGTCTCCTCAACTTTATAAGTTATTTAACTGTAATTAATAACTAATAAAGTTGAGGAGACGTACCTTCTAGGTAAATATTTCATAATTTTATATTTTAATTTTGAATAATACCTCAACGGAACTTCATCATGTATCTTATTAATGTTGTATATGACATTGCTATACTGTATGGTCCTGGCAATAAATGAACTATGATACGGGACTTACGACTTTATTTATTTTCCCAAAGAACAAATGGTCAGGATATAACTCGGCCGTCAGAACTTGTGGCAAGCATGGTAACATCAGTCCATCGGGATCGAGACAGGTGTATTGACATGTACTTGTATTATTACGAGTCTAATAAGCGGTTTTCACATTGGCCATTCATCTCTTGAAAAGCGTTTTGAGGGAGTTTCATTGTACTCAGTTTACAGCTCCCTATCAAGTTTGTCACGGAAGCGGCGGTTCGATTGAAAGAAGATAATGGTAGAGAGGATAGATTGATAATAATTTATAATCATGTTAGGTCGGCTTGTGAAGGCCATCCGGATGAGAGTTTCTGCACGCAGAATGACCAGCTAGCCTCCACGCGACGAGCACATTAGTATCCTGTTTCTTTGTGGTCGTCTCCAGTTTCACGGAATGCAAACTTAAAGGCCCTCTACTATATTTAGACAACATTTCATACGTGACTTAATCCAACACTCCGTTGACCTCTAAGTCTCACCTATGCTTTGCATACTCCTTATTTCAAAGAGACCATTGGGGTGTAGAAAATTATTTCCTGGCCCCACCCAAAAGAAACAAAAGACATTTTAAGAGTTATATATTATTATATTCTATACCCTTCTCATGAATATAACTTATTTACCTCAAAGTACAGTCATGTATACTAGGATTATGGCAGGTAAGAGGATACTGTATGTTTACTTACTTACTTACTTACTCACTGGCACTATCGAACCCGTAGGTTCATGGCCGCACGGACATAAGCTCTCCATATATCACTATCCTGAGCTAATGCTTTCCAATCATTCCCTGTATAATCTACTTCCCTCAAATCATAGTTAATGTTGTTCTCCCACCTCATTCTTGGTCTACCAACTGGGCGTTTTCCTTCTGGCTTTCCTACAAGAAGTTTCCATGCACGTCTTTCATTCCCCATACGCGCAACATGTCCTGCCCATCGCAGTCTACGGGACTTAACTGTTCTTATTATATCTGGCTTCCTATAAAGACCATGTAGTTCATTGTTATGTAGTCTTCTCCATTCACCTGTCTGTTCATCTCTCTTTGGTCCAAAAATTTTCCTAAGAACTTTATTCTCAAATACTCGTAATCTCCTTCCTCCCTTAAAGTAAGAGTCCATGTTTCGCACCCATATAATATAACTGGTAGAATAATAGTTTTATATATTTTCAGCTTAATGTTTTTTGAAAGGAGTTGGGACATCAAAAGTCTCTGCAATGCATAATAGCATGCATTTCCAGAATTGAGCCTATGTTTAATTTATTTGTGCATCTCATTCCTATTTGTGATTATTGTTCCTAGGTATTTGAATTCAGCCAATTCCTCAAAATTTCCCTCATTTGTTATTAGCTGTCCATTTCCATTATATAATGTATTTCTACGTGTGATCATATATTTAGTTTTACTGATATTTACTTCCAGTCCTAATTTCTTAGTGTTACTCAATAGTGTGTGCGTGTTGGCCTTTAGTATCTCCTCGCTATCGGCCAGTAGTACTACATCATCAGCATAAACTAACAGCTTATTAATACCATTGAGTTGTAAGCCTTCCTCATTCTCTAAAGATTTAATGGCATGCTCTAGTACAAAATTAAATAGTAGAGGAGATAGTGCATCTCCTTGCTTCAACCCATTCTGGATTTCAAAAGTGTCTGAAAACTGTTTGCCTACACGCACCCTACTCGTTGAGCCATTTAGACACATTCGTATAAGTCTAACTAACTTTTTAGGAATTCCCAACTCCAGCAGGATACTATATAACTTCTCCCTCTTAATTGAATCATATGCTTTTTTGAAGTCTACATATAGTTGATGTACAGTACCATTATATTCCCATTTCTTTTCTAAAATCTGTCTTATACTAAAAATCTGATCTGTTGTAGACCTGTTTCTTCTAAATGCACATTGATGATCTCCTAGAATGTCATCAATATAGGGAGTAAGTCTGCTTACTAATATATTTGTTAGAATTTTGTACGAAGTTGAAAGTAATGAGATGCCCCTATAGTTGTTGCAATCAGTTTTATCTCCTTTCTTATAAATTGGTACGATAATTGATTCCTTCCATTCATCTGGAAGAGCTTCTTTTTCCCAAATCATACTAAGCAACCAGCGTATCTTGTCCATCAATTTTTCTCCCCCTGATTTTATCAGTTCTGCTGGGATCTCATCTGAACCTGATGCTTTATACATCTTCAATTTTTCAATTGCCATTTCAACCTCTAATGCACTTGGCTCTGCGACTAGCATTTCTGCTGTCTGTAACTTATCCTCCTCAATGTCCTGTTCTGTATGTACATTTAATAGCTGATTAAAATAACTTTTCCATCTATTTAATATACTCTTGGAATCTGCAATCATATGTTTGCTCATTTTAAATAATTTTATGAAAAAAATATTATTATTCCACATTCTCAGTCTAAATTATTCCCAAATCCAGTTACAAAGAATTTACACTGATGATAATATTATTAGAGAACTGATTTAATAAGATGCAGTATAGTCTTATGTAATTAAAAACTAACTCACTGGCACTATCAAACTCGTAGGTTCGTGGCCGCATGGACATTAGCTTTTAATACTAATGTTTTCCAAATCATTCCCTGTATAATCATTTCCCTCAAATGATGGTTAACATTAATTAACACCACCTCGTTCGTGGACTACCAACTGGGCGTTTTCCCCTCTGGTTTTCCTACAAGAAGCTTCCATGTCCCTCTTTCATTTCCATTCGTGTCACATGTCCTGCCCATCACAGTTAACGAGACTTAACTGTACTTACTATATCTGGTTTCCCAAAAATATCATGTAGTTCACTGTAATGTAGTCCTTTCCATTCGTCTGTCGTTCATCTCTCTTTGGTCGAAACATTTTCTTAAGAACTTCATTTTCAAATACTCGAAATCTTTTCTCATCACTTAGGTAAAGTCTATGTTTCGCATTCATATAACTGGGAGAATAACAGTTTTATATATGTTTAGTTTAACGTTCTTTGAAAGGAGTCGGGACGACATGTGCCCTTGCAATGCATAATAACATATAATTATTAATAAGTGTATATTTAATCATAATGTAGTTGAAAAATAAAACTTCCGTCCACCGCTGTGGTCTCGAGGTAGCGTACTGCCTTGTCACGCAGCGGGCCCGGGTTCGATCCCCGTCGGGGCAGTTTTTCTGGATGAGGTTTTTAACGGGGGTTTTCCTCACCTGTAAGACAAATGTCAGGAAAACTTTAAGGCCCAATCGGGCCCCGAAATCATATGGCCATCATCACCATCATCCTTATCATCATCATCATCCTTCACCGGTGTGGAAAGCAACGGGAAGCTACCACACCTACAATTTCTTAGTAAAGCTGCAAGCATAGCATCAAAATTCTATGATTGCAGTGAAAGACCTGTCCTCGGGCAGAATTACTATGGATGGATGGATAAAACTTTCCAAACTGACTCCAAGGGAAGTTTTAAATAATGTAAAGTATCTCGCTACACGCCTTAGGAGACCCTTGGGGTAATAGAAGGTTAAGGCTCTCACCTTTCTAAACAATCGTCACGAGATATCAGTCTGATTGTCAGTCCTTTTACCTTTACCCCAGAGCATGTCTGGTACTCTAGGATAGAGGCAGAGTTGATCTCAGGGTCATGATACCACCAGAAAGTTTAGGCTAGTTTAAAAATCGTGAACCCTTCGGAAATCGAAGAATGCGAGTTGTACTGTGATCATTTTCCTTTCAATTCTATTGTAGCGTAAGGCAAAATCAGATCTCGTATATACGGTACGTGTGTGTTTCTAATGCCTCTCATTACACTTTTCGTGCTTCGGGTTCCGCATTGGGCGGATATATGACTTTTAGTGTGGTCTATCTTCAATTTTTACGCACTACTTCGACAAACCACTTTACGTAAATTATGTATTCTTGTTTTGTGCAAAGAGATGAGTATAGAATGAGTGTATATTTACGTTTGTGTAGTGTAAAGTGTATTGTATTACGGATGATTATGAAGAAAAGATAGGAAGTAAACCAGCAAATTCGTCTTGCTGAGGAATTTGCTTAGTTTATGCAGTTTCTGCACGATAAACTTTCCCCGTTATAATTTGGTTCTCACCATTAACTGTTAAATAAAAATACATCGCTAAATAAAATTGTACCTATTTACCATTAGCTCTCAACTCCATGGCGCGACAGGCCTAGAAGGCCCTTGACCTACCAGTCGGCTGCTGGCCTCACATAGGCTATGCATGTGTTAATCACAGAGGTAGACGATCACCTTGCCAGTGTAAGAGTGACATATGGTCAGCATGTCGGGTCCCCCAGTCGTTATGGTTGATTTTCTCAACCTGGAGCCGCTACTTATTGTAGCTACCCAAATTCCTCACAATGCTGGGTGGCACCGGTCCCATACTGGTCGAAATTCCATGAGAAAATGTCTTCCCCACGAAGACTCGAACCTGCGCAAGTCTCGTAGTTCTGCCCCAAGGCATCTTGCCTTAACCACTAGACTATGGTGTGGGACATCTACTATTAGCATATGCAGTTTATTTTATTAATTATAGGGAAAAAAAGTATTAAACTAACTCATTGGCACTATCTAACCCGTAGATTCATGGCCGCGCAAAAATAAGCTCTCTACACATCCCTATCCTGAGCTAATGCTTTCCGATCATCCCCTGTATAATCTAACCTCCCTCAAATCGTGGTTAATGTTATTCTCCTACCTCATTCTTGGTCTACCACCTTGGCGTTTTCCCTCTGGTTTTCCTAAAAGAAGATTCCATGCCCCTCTTTCATTCCCCATTTGTGCCACATGTCCTACACAAATACTATTATTATTAATAATAATAATAATAATAATAATAATAATAATAATAATAATAATAAAATAATAAATTTCCACAATTAAAATTATTTCACATCATGATTGAAATTCATTTTCAAATTTCATTTCTATATTGATATATATATTTTGTCTAATACAAAATTATTTATTATGTAAACAGGCATGAAGACATTCGAGATGCAATCCTGTCTCTTGTCAACATGTTCCGAGACACAGGAGATAAGTTGGAAAGGCATGAGTACCGTGAGAGGCAGCTAGGAGAGCAGCTGAAAAAAGCATTGGTTGGCTTGGACAAACGTCATAGAAATGCAGATCACAATCTGGATACTATTATAAAGATTGTCAATCACCTTGATGAAAGACTCAATAATGTTGAAAAATCATTAACTAAGGTAAATTTATTTTTTAATATATATATATTTTTATGACTTTAATAGTGATAGTAGATAGTTATTAAAATATAGTGCACCTGATTCATGTGGTTGTGAAAGTTGCCAGGTGGAAGACCATGCATCTTCCGCTAAGCAAGCTTCTTACTAGTAGTAGTAGTAGTAAAGTGCTCAGAATCTTGGATAATCTATATTCCCCTTCTTGATTCACAGTATAATTTTGGTAAAGATTGTTTCCAGAAATTTTGAAGTGCAGAACATTTTGTGAGATGATCTTTGTTCATGATTGAACTCCCCTCTTTACATAACACACAAATTGGAGTTGTGTGTATAGATATCTTATTTAAATGGGATAATCTACATTCTCCTTCTTGATTCCCAATTTTGGTAAAGGTTGATTCCAGAAATGTTGATGTGCAGAACATTTTGCGAGATGATCTCCATTCATGATTGAACTCCCTCTTTTTACGTAACACATAAATTGGAATTCTGTGTATAGATATCTTATTTACATGGGCTGCCAAGCAATCATGACCAGTTCTCAGGCAGAACGATGTCACAGCTTCATGTTCTGTTGAATCAGGCACAGGATTTTTAATTATAATTGACCACGATTTATTCATGCTCTCAGCAATCCATTTTTCCTTAATTTATCTGATTAGATTGTTTATTAGAATTTTTACTAAGTAGAATGGTACATTTTCTTGTGGTTATTGCATTATTGTATATCTTTCTTTGCTAGACTATTTTATTGTCATCTAAACTAAAGTGGAAATGGTTAATTGTTAAATTTAGGTACACATTACTTTATCTGCATCTTGGTTCTTATTTTGCACACAGAAAATGCTCTATATACTGCCCATTTTCTCTTGCATGTTTCACACCTTTACAAGAAATGTTTATTCATATTCACTAGTTCAACTGTAATGGGCCTAATTATTTTAGTTCATTAACTGTATGGGGATTAGTTTTATAAATTTTACTTTTTCAGTATTCCCCATGATTAAAAATTACAAGATGAGAGATCTGAGGGATCTGATAGGCCATAAATTCCTGCTTGTGATTCTGTCCCCAAATAAGATGCATTCCAGTCATGGGTTTGTGGCAGTATGGGCTATCACATTGTTTGTTGGAAATGCACCAAGAGATCCAAAAGTAGGGGCATTGTATGCTATCAACTGTTATATAATTATTGGAACAATTGTAATCTAAGAACAAACAATAAACATGCAACAGCCCATACTTCATGCAAATCAGTGGACCTCACCAAATGTTGGACATTTTTGTTGGTTGGAGGATTTCATTCAGACCTTGTATCTGATGACCTTACAAATAATGAATTTCAAATCATATTACACCTTTATAACAATTTAAATCATGAGTATTTCCTTAAGCACAAAATTGTACCATATGATATGTTAATATTTGGTCTATCATGTATGAAACTGAGTCTGTATTTAAGACAAATTATATGAAAAAACATTTTATCAGAAATGATGTAACTATTTTCTTCCTAACTGTAGTATTAGTCATAGTTGTAGTCAATGCTCCAGAGGTTGACACTAGATCATTTTCCTTCTCTTCCTATATTGTTGAATTTTTTTTTTATTTAAACATTCTTTCATTCGATAATCCTAATTTTTACCCATAGTGAATTAAAGTTGTATACTTGATCAGAAGTGAAATAATACTGCACCTTAAGTTTCATAACTCTTATTGATTTTTCAGGCAGAAGAACGGGAACAAAGACAAATACAGAAGACAACAGATGCTCTAGAAAAACTTCAAGGATCTCTTCAATCATGGATGAGTGATATTCAAGATACAATACGCTCTTCCAATGGACACAAAATTGGTCATAATGGAGGAGGACATAATACAGATTCTGAAGTTAGTGCTCGTGTTGAACATCTAGCAAACAATGTGGAACGTCTAGAAGCCTACATTCGCAAATTAAGTGAAGAACCAGCAGAAAGTGTCCAAGTAGAACTACTGAAGGAAGCTTCACAGAAAATTGAAACTACTGCAGCTGACACTGAACGTGTTCTCAGTCGCTATGAAACAAGATTATCAGAATTACAGAGTAACGGGAATACTGGAGGAACTGTTCAACCAGTAGTAGACTGGCATGCTGTGTTTTTAACTGCTCTCGAAGCAAATCAAAGAAAATTACATGAGCTTAAGAAAATCACAGAAGATGCAATGCATCATATGCATTCACTTGCAACTCACAAACAGTTAGTACAATTGACTAACTCAACTCATGATATGTTACAAGACATCCGATATGAAATTTCAGCAGGTACAGATAAAGGAATTACGAAGTTGGATGCCAAATTATCTGAAGCACAAGATAAACTAGTACATGGGCAGGAGGAGATACTAAAGACTATTACCGATGCTGGAGTGATTGCTGAAGGAGTATATGGAGATATAACTCGAAGTTATGAAGAATTGCTGAAAGAAGTGAGAAGATCTGGTGAAGTTGAAAGCGTACTCATTCAAACTGCAGATAATGTAATGGATACTAAGCGTAGAATTGAATACGGAGTTCATCAGATCTTATTGGAAGTTGGAGAACTAGTTAAGCAGCATGCAAAAGAACTAAATTCAACAGTGAACAAACGTTTTGACACACTCTCTTCTACAATTGTGGATAACCAAACAGGTGCTCTTTCAAACCTCACATCAAAAATTGAGACTGAAATCAGTCAAGTGTGGCGGCAGATAGGAATAATGTACCAGCAACTCACTGCCTCAGCTGGTGCTCTAGATAGACTTCAACAGCAGACTGAGAGTTATGTTAATGGCAGTTTATCAACAATGGGTAGTATGGGTGGAAAAGTGAGCCAGATTACAGGTCTCATGGGGGAAATGGACAGCAACCTCAACTATCTACTAGGACGTCTGTCTCTTGTGACACAGGAATTTAATTCTATTAAGTCAGATCTTGGGACTGCTCTCGACAACATTCGTCATGCTTTCATATCAGTTCAAAAGAAAGTAAAAGAATTTGGAAAGACTGGTATCATACCAATCTCAGACAGTCAAGAAATTCATTCTACATTAAATGGTGATGAAGGAAACCAAGTTTCACCTCTTAATGTACCATCCCAGTAACAGGCACTTCAGATGATGTCTACATCTATGTTTTTATCTTTTAATAATTGCTGATGTCAAGAAATTTGTATCATTTGTGATACTTTTACAATCAAGCATATTAATAGAGGAACGTTTGTAGGATGACAAAGTACCACTAATATTGTGTGTAAAATTCCTTTATCACTTTTCTCAAAATTAAAATTATACAAATTAAAATAATGTTATAATCAAAATAGTAACAGAGGTTTGATAATTCATCATCCATCAAGTTGTTGATTTCATATTGACAATGAACTTCTGTGTGTTTTGAAATTGCCAATGTAGCAGAAAATATTAAAATTTCCTTGATTTTGAAGTATAACTTCACAGAGATGAGCTGGATATGGAGAAGTAGTAGTAATATTGTTTGCATTTAAAAAAGAAACAAAAAATTAGAATAATATTTCAAACATGTAATGATTTAAGGTACTGTCAACCATCAGGATGTTATTTTAGGACTGAGATTCTAAAATGATTTATTTTAATAATTGAATAATGCAGATTTTTGAGAATGTGTTGAGAAATAATGTGCATCTGCTAGAAATGTATTAATCTTGCAGGTAAATTTTCTTCATTGAAAATCTAATTGAGAAAATGTAGCAAGATGGTTAAGAACTATAAATAGAATCATATTTTTTCATAATAGGTCCTCCATAAATGATACTAAAGAATGTATAGAAATAATATAAACAATATATTGCATGTTTTAATGAGTTAATGCAGCTTTCCTACTACAGAGTAGAGCACAAAGGTTTTGATAAACAGAAGTTGGGAAATAAGGGATAAACCTTATAATACTTTAACATTTAATTTATTTAATAAGGGATGCATTAAGGTTTTTGGCTCCCGCTAAAAGGGCAAAGATTTTTTTTTATGTATTCTAAAATTAAGTCTATCATGTTAGCTCACATGATAGCAAATGTCAAAGCAAATCCAAGCATTAGGTTAAAATTTTCCAAATCAGGACTAGGAATGGTGGTATACAATTTATAACCACTAAATTATGAACAAAATGTCTAGAATAAATTCCATGTCCTGCCAGAATATAAATGTGACAAGGTATGTGTTACTACTGATAGTAGTCCATTGGATGAAGATATTAAGCTTGGAAATTCCCTTGGTTTTACCATCTCCCATTTCTTCATCCCACTCACAACAAAAACAAATATATAAATATCCTAACCTGAATTTTGTTTGGTATTCAACATAAAGAGAGCATAGAATACAAATGTAAAACAGAAACTTTACACTTCACAACATAAAGTATGATCCTCTCACTTGACATGTTTTGGAGATCATATTTCTATTCTGAAATAATTCAGAATCATATTTTATGAGAAGAAGCCTACTTTGGTCCAAAAAGATACAATCACCTGTAAGACAAAACCAGTTCTCTAACTTGAGAGTGATGCAGGGATTCTGCAAAAAAAAAAAAATGATGAAAGTAGAATTACAGCTAGTGAGGTGAAGTTCATGTGGCAAACATAAACCTGTACCAGGTGAGACCACAGAAGAATTGATGAAATCCTTGAGGAATTGAATATGAAGCCCATAATAAATTACATCTATCAGCATTAACAGAACTTACATCAACATGTGGACCATGTGTCTAGATCCAGGATTCCTAAGGCACTTTTGTACAACCAAATGGTAAAAGATTGTTTGAATAGTCTAGAAAGAGATTACTAGAATTTTTTTCAGAACTATGACTTGAAAGGAAGATACTTTTATGAGGTGAGCCATAAGTTTCCTATCCATATTAGTTCCTATGAAATTCTGATAAATAAGGTGAGGCATGCTGGTTAAGACAAAGTGTTGAAAGTCAGGTTGTGCATTTGATTGCTGACTGGATTGAATTAAAAAAAAAAACTGGCTTAAACCTTCCGGTGGTACATGGCCAACGGGCCTACTAAGCATCTAACAGAAGGTACCAGTTGCATGTTCTGATGGTAAAGAACAGTCATCATGGAGGGTTGCCTGCAAAAATGGGAATCTTACCCTCTTACTAACACAAGGGCCTTCTAAATGCTTATACTGGCATCACTTTACCTTTACCTTTTACACAATATAAATACACATCTTCATTGTAACATGGTTTCCCAAAGTGCAGAGAAATTGAAAATCAACTTCATTAAAATATTATATCTACTCAGTGGTGAAACAGAAGTGCCAAAGTTGACATTAGACATACACACATTTATAAAACCATATTATGACTATTTGAATATCTTAATTGGATCACCATTAAAAATTTGGAATTAAGATACCTGAACTTGTAAAACAAAGTAGAAGAGAAAATGTGTGAAGTTTTGAGGGGAATATTATATACAGAACATCAGCAGATATGTAAACATGATCTCCTAACAAGATATAGGATACTATTAGCTGGATAGTAATGAAAGAATATTCAAAATAAATTGCAATTCTTTTCTATAATTATAGATAAATTGACTAAATATTTTGTAATTGAAAGTAATTGTAGACTTTTTTTATTATTAAGAGCACTATTATTACTTGTCAACTTATATTTATAGAAACATTACCAAATGTTTAATGAGATTAACAATGTCAGTCAAGTTCTAAAGCAGAATCACAAGATCATTTCTCAAAAATTCCAAATTTATGGAAATTATAACAAAATTCTAACAAAACACAAATATTTGTAATCAATTGAGTTGGTGTTTACTTGATGAAAATCCATATTTATTAATTAAATAAAAATAAAACGTAGTTTTATTTCATTTTCATATTTATTATATAATTCAGTGACAGCTGTTTTGGTACACTGTACCTTCTTCAGACATGTTAACAAACTGTGAATTGTGTTCCAACTGATCTAAGCAACAATACAATATTTGTATTGATATATACAATATTTGTATAAATAGGACAGACAGTCGACAGAAATGCCAGTCTCAAGACAACCCTTGAGGATGCCAGACGCAGTCTTTGGCAAAACGTCGGGGAACTACAAGCCTCACGACCATGGCCTACAGCCCGAAAATCTTCATCAACATCATCATAATACAATATTTATTTAAATTTTGTTGCATTGTTGCTTAGATCAGTTGGAACACAATTCATAATTTAACATGTCTGAAGAAGGTACAGTGTACCGAAACAGCTGTCACTGAATTATATAATAAATATGAAAATCAAATAAAACTATGTTTTATTTTTATTTAATTAACAAATATTTGTGATATATATTTACAAAACATCAATTAGTTTGATAGAAGCATAAGACAGATGGAAATCTGCAAGCTACTTAATTTATTGTCTATTATCTTTACAAGTACTGCACAGTCTTGAACTAAAAATGGTACAGTAAAATTATTTTAAATATTATTGGAAAAGAGATTATAAACTAGCGAGACAAAAATAAAAATTAATTGAATACTACAATATGTGGCATTATATCTCATTCATATAATCAAAATATTGATTTTACCCTCTAATTAATTTATGAAGAAATTTGTATTACTGTACAATATCTCAAACTTAATGGATTGTTCTTAGATTTTATAGAATTTATTAGTGATTAAACATTTTATAGATTGAAATACAAAGTTGTAATTTAAGTTATACTATTTTTGTGTCTTAGTATAAATTATCAATAAAGTGTTTAATATCTTTACATTTACTTGAAACAAAGAGCTTGTCAGAAGAGTAACTGTTAAACTTTACGATCTTTTTTACAGTGAAGCCATTTTATGTTCAGATTTGCTCTAGATGTAAATTTTTAACTAAGGTTTATTACATTAAAAACTTAAATTTTCTTGTATACGTTTTATAAAAATAATAAAAAATTTTAAACTTGTACAAATTCTCCAATTTATTTCTATCATCATTATCGTCTCCAAGGATTAGACCTATTGGTCTGTTCCCACTCAAAATTGCTCACGCCATCTATTTAGAGGTCAACCTATATTTATTGCGCCCCTCAGATTATAATATTTCTACAAGATTATAAATTAATCAACAAGCTGGAATAATATGGCATATTTTTTATGCTTCTACATATGAGTCCCATTCAGTAGTGTACCACTCCATGGCACCACATAGCCTTGGGTTCACATTCACATGTGTCAATAACAAAGGTGGACAAAATCTAATCATTATATATGGTTTTCTCAACCTAAATTTCGTAATGTGGAGAAAAAAAAAGAAAACATAATCCTTAACATAATCCAAAGTAAGAAGATATAAAATTATTGAACACTAAATTAAATATACTGTTTCGGCCAAGTACTCAGGTAGCAACGTAACAGATTACAGATAGTATGTTTGATCCCAGGCAGTACAGAGGTGAAGATTTATCTTCATTCCTTCATATTCAAATTGAGCCTTGCAGCATACTTAACTTCTTTTAAAATGAATGTAGGACTAAATTGCAAGTAATGTATCTTAGACTTCTGACAGCTACAACTCCACAGTGCAACAGACCTAGAAGGGCTTTGACCTACCAACCAGCTGTTTGCCTCACATCCATATGTGCTAATCAAAGAGGTGAACTATCATCCAGCCAGTATAGGGGTGATGTAGTCAGCACGTCAGATCGTCTAGCCATTATAGCTATTTTTCTCAACATGGAGTAACTTCAATAAGCTACCCGAATTCCTCTTGATCCTCTGGGCATCAGTCCCAAACTGGCTAAAATTCCATGAGAAATTTTTTTTTCTCCCATTGGGAACTCAAACCACTTCAAGTCCCATAGCTTTGCACCAAGGCACCTTAAAGCACTATGGCGCAGAACGATTGGAGTCCAGAGGAGGAGTACAATATTTCACGGTTTTATACCTCCCTCTCCTGGACAATCTTTCATATTTTTAGACTAATGGGTGAGTTTATTGCAGGTAGATATGACTAGTCACTGCTATATTATCCACAGGACAATGGAATTTGCCTTGTGGATAATACAGCAGAGATTAGGTCAATAAATAGGTGACGATACAATATTAACAAAACTAAGAATTAAATTCAATAACAATTAAACATCTGCAGTTGCTGCTCATGTTTGGTCTGAAAAACATAATATAAATTTAGACACTGAATTATTAAAACAGTTACGAAATACAAAAGAGCTGACTATTTGGGAAAAAGTCTATATTCAGAAGAACAAAAACAGTGTTATGAATTTTGAAATACCGACAGAGCGTGACCTTGCTTGGAGGTTCTTTGGCCAACCACAGGATGGAGCTGACATCGACATCCAGGGTGTGCAACATAAATAAAACCAGTCTGGACAAGCTGATGATAAAACAGAATTGTTTTGAAACATGTTCAAGAACAAATCAACATTAATATTGAGGTAAGATGATCAGACTAAAAATAACATATTACTTTCCTGACCATATGCAACTGCCTTGTAAATTCTACTGAGTATATTAATGTTAATATAAGCAATAATCTGCTTTGAGTCGGCACAGGCTTGCAGCTAACTATAAGTAGAAGAAGAAGAATATTGACTTTGAGATCATGAGGTTACTTTCATTTAAGGGTCATACTTTTTTTTTTGTCCAATCCCTCCAAGTTCTTTTACAACATTTCTGTCACTTTCTGCTGGCATTGGGGAAATTTTAATCCACTTCTGAGACTGGGTACCCGGAAAGCAGAGTTATATGACAGATGATAAATGATCAGGATAGCCCTTAAACCCAAACTTAACCTAAATTCCAGATCATGGGCAACCATTCTTTAAAGAAAAATTCCTGGGTTTGAGCAGTAGTCTAACTTAGGACCTCATGAACTGTAGTCAGACGCTCTGCCATAAGACCATATGGCTGGTCATTTTTAATTTTATTTGTTTGAAGGATTTTAATTTGAGGAATTTTAACATTATAAAAAAAGAAAAATCTTGGAAATCTTATATTAGTTCAATATGAAATATTTTCTATCTTCCTATTTTGCCAAGAACTCATATATCTCCCAAAAAATTCCAGACTGTGTATGCATGTGTCTGTGTGTGTGTATGCATATACACATATACACACACACACACGCAGTTGTAGTTATTTATGATTGTTTGAATTGGAGGATATGACTGATCCTTGAAGGATCCTTTTATCAATTTGCAAGAAGCAGCAAAGAAAATGCATCTGTTTGTTAATGAGAAGAAACCAAGTAAATGCCAGCTATCAATAAAGATAGTAGCGAGTATCACTCTTATTTACAAATTGGACAATATAAATTTGAAATAGTGCATAGTTTTAGATATTTTGGATCTGAGGCAAATTTCAAGAATAACACCAAAATATTTCAATTTCAAATCAATGCCAGATGGCAATGTTATTGATGGAGATTCCAATGAAAATCCAGTAGTCATCATTTCAGTTGAAAATGAGAGATGTTCTCTTGAAAACTGCTGTTCTCATGTTTAAGAAAACGAACTATGAGGTAAGATGTAAAAAATTACTCATTCATTCATGAATTAAGAACCTCATAATGTTATTTTCCATATTTAACTATGAATAATATTATTGCTAAGGTTCAGAAGTGCATTATGGCTGAGAATAAATGTTTTGCTGGTCTTAGGAAGTTTTTTAGGTCTCAGTATTTAGAAACACCAAAGTCATAATGTATAAAGTTCTTGTGAGAACAATAATAACATATTCGTAAATTAATGAGTCATTTTTAACATCTTACCTCATATTTTATGTTTCTTTAACCACGGGAACTAGTTTTCAAGAGAACCATCTCTCTCATTTTCAACCGACATTATGACTACCAGATTTTCATTGGAATCTCCATCAATAACGTTGCCATCTGGTGTTGATTTGATGAACTTTGAGATGAGGTCACATTCATCAGGAATCTCGAAATTCATGGATCTAAATTTATTTGTTCTTCTGAATATATATCTTCTCCCAAATTGTCAATTCTAAAGGTTTTTCCAAATGTTTTAAAAATTGGGCTTCTTTTTCAATTTTATGATTCTTCAATAAACTATGTGCTGCAATAGCTGATTTTTCAATTTCACCATTTTTAATATTTCTGAAGTGTTCCTTAGTGCGAGTGTCCAAATTCCTTTTTGTTTTTCCTATGTATACTTTATTGCAGTCCTTACAATTAATTTGATAAATTCCAGATTTTTTGCTATCTGGGGTGTTATTAATAGAATACCAAGGCTAAATTTATTTATCGGTGCCAATGTAATATTGAATTTCTTGAAAATTTTTTGAAATTTGTTATGTATTTCAGGATGATAAGTAATTTTCTTAAATTGTTTTCCTTTCTTTGAATCAGATTGCAGGGTAGTGTATTCTTTTAATCTTTTTTGTTGTCTGAATTTCTTTAATTTATTTACAATTATTTCTTTTCCAAAATCATTTAAATTGGCTATGTTCAAAATGTGATTGCATTCTTTATTAAAATCTTCTTCATTTAATGGAACATTTAATAATCTATATATCAAACTGTTGAAAATTGCATGTTTATGTGCAAAATATATTCAAAAGAACAAATTTAGATCCATGAATTTCGAGATTCCTGATGAACATGACCTCATCTCAAAGTTCATCAAATCAACACCAGATGGCAACGTTATTGATGGAAATTCCAATGATTCCAATGAAAATCCGGTAGTCATAATATCGGTTGAAAATGAGAGAGATGGTTCTCTTGAAAACTAGTTCCCGTGTTTAAAGAAACATAAAATATGAGGTAAGATGTTAAAAATGACTCATTAATTTACGAATTAAGAACCTCATAATGTTATTTCCCATATTTAACTATGAATAATAACATATGCCTCTGAAACTCGGATCATCTTGTAGTCTGATGAGCGATCTTGGGGTTATTCAAAAGGAGAGCACTTATATAGATCTATCCATGGAGCTGTGCAAGAAAATGGTATCTGAAGGAGGATATACAATTCTGAATTATATTATTTATATAATGAATCTGATGTGGTTAAATATATTAAAATTAATAGATTGGCTTCGACCAGACATGTTATATGCATGAATGATAACAAAATTAGCAAAATATTTTATGATGCAGAACTTACGGTAACTAGGAAAGTGGGAAGGCCTAAGTCAAATAGAAGGATGGCATAATTGAAGATATCAGAACTCTGGGAATAAAAAACTGGAAGGAGTAAACGAAAGACAGAAAGATTTGGTGAGAGTTTCTGAAGAAGGTCAAGACCTACAAAGGGCTGTTGTGCATTTATGATGATGATTACATTGAAACTTGATTGACAGAGGTAAATCTATGCTGCATCATGAATTTTAGTTATATAAAATCCACTGTCGGTCACGGTGGACTAGTGGTTATGCTCCTTGCCTCTGGTCCTGAGGGTCGCGGGTTCAAACCCGGCTGGTGTTGATGGATTTTTTTAGGATGGAAAAATCCAAGGAGCAAGTCCTCCAGGAGGGACTCTGAAGATTTTCAGGCTCATAAAAAATCCTTAAAGGCCTCTAAGCAAAATTTACCGAATTTTCCCATCCTAGTACTACCTTGGTTTCCTAGATGTCAATATGAGGCAGAACGCTGACCACATACCACTCAAAATGACATCTATACGAAAACAAGTGTAACTAAATTAGTATGGCTCAAATTCTTCCCTGTAGGGGGAGAGCGCCTAAATCTCTGTAAAGGGAAAACATAGGTTTACAAAAAATAAAATCCACTGACCTTATATACTGAATTCTTGACCTTCAAATCTTTTGACAGTTTGTTACTAATGTACTAATAAAAACTGGATGATCCTGTATTCTTACATTAAATCATTAATAATAACCTCTTTGCAGTAATCTTATGTAAAAGTCTGCAAAACACAGCTTTAGTTCATTGAACTTAATATTCAAGAGGAGGAATTGATAATGTCCTTAAATATTTATGAGTAGCTTATGCCTTTGCATGCATGTTGCACAGACTTTTTTTTTAATAAAAGCTGTCTAAATTATAATGAAAACATGATTTAAAAATATTATAATTTTGTAGGTATTTTAGAAAAGGTTTCTTTAGGAGGACTAGTTATAATTTTTGTTAAAATCCATTTCATAAATTGAGTTTTTATTATATTTTGAAAAGAAAGATTATATGCTCAGACTGGGACTCGAACCCAGGATCTTTGGCTTTCTAGACCAATGCTCTACCGACTGAGCCATCTGGATGAGTTCTAATCTAAATGCAAATTCTTCTCTTATATTCTTCCTGCACACCAAATGCTATAAAACCTTTTGCTTCTATCTTACAAATGGTGTCTTCTTTATTAAGAAGACATTTATTTGGGAATTTTAAATTACATTATAAAGCCAGTGCAGCTTCTTTCGCTGATTTTATTATTCATTTCATACATCTCAATGGTGGATAAATCAGATTTGAAGAGAAAAATTATACACTCAGTCTGGGATACACTCGAGTCCCAGTCTGAGCATATAATTTTTCTCTTCAAATATGATTTATCCATCATTGAGATGTATGAAATGAATAATAAAAACAGGAGTTTTATTTTATCGGCCCTTTAAAATGTCACTACATAGGATTTATAAACACTAGTTCACTATATAAATCTTTTTTTAATTGTACTCTGCATGTAAAAAATTATTTTAGAAGAATCTACATTACAATTTTTTTTCTAGAATCTTGTATAAAAGAACTGATGGAATATGGTTAAAAGAGAGATCAGCCTGGTGGAAAATCCTGAAGAAAGCAGAAACTCTCAATAGACTGTAATATTAATTTGATGATGATGATGGTCTTGTATAAAAGGTTAAAATTATAAAATCTGTACCTAAGATTTCAGTTGTCCTCAGCTATGTAGAACTTCATTTAAAAACTTTGTTGTTTTTAACTTAAATTATACATAGTCGAGAATGACATGTCTCAGACACAATTTTTATAATTTTAATCTTTTATAATAGTAATCCCAATGGTGGTTCAAAAATAATTTTAAGTAGTGAGTAGTATCTTGCACTTAAAAAAACTGTCTTTTACACAAACAAAGTTCTACAAATACCCAGTTTACGTATATCTCCGGAACACTGGTTGTCCTTTACATTATAGTAATGATATTAAGGATTGTTATAATTAACTAAACATTAATACAGTTATATAAAATTGATCTATTAACATTATGTACAAATAATATTAAAAACTCAAATTTAATGTCATATTCGTTATCATTCCAATAATAACCAATAACATACTTCATGCTCCCCATACAAATTCTACCTGAAAACATTGTATAATATTTTATAAATATGATTATTCGATTAATTAAAGAAAACAATAGCAATAAATATGTTAACTTCACAATTATACCATAAAAAAATTACTGATACAAAGCTAATGTGTCACATAATTTGTTCTAAATCTAACTTGAAATAAATTTCAATAAAGCTATACCAAAAACCCTTCTTTTTCCCTTGTGTTGTGTGCCCAAGGTTTGCCACATGGCAATCTTAATCATTAAGAACAAATGCCAATGGATAAGGCATTTTCATAAGAAGTATAACACAAAAAGTCTAGAAACAAATTTCACATTAGGGGAATGCATTGAAAGTTTATACCGATATTTCTAAAATCACTGTCACAATTTTATTAATCAGAGTGTAACAACAATGTTCTCAATAGCTCTCTCCAACCACAAAAAATGTTGCTAAACAAGTACCATACCACATCCTTAACTCACGCATTAAGAATCTCATATTTCATACCCAATCATTAGATAAAGCTTTTAATCACAATTTGCCTAATCATCTTTTTTTATTCATTTTACAACTAGGATATATTTTTTTATAAAGTTATACAAGGTTTTTATTAACTTCTCAGTCTAACTATTTACTTAAATTTAATTTAATTTAAACAAAAAAAATAATAAATTTAGGTATTGAGGGGAAGTTTAAAACCACTATTACTTGCATTTAGTTTTGGGGAAAAAAACCCAAGTCTATAAACCTTTAAAATTTTAAATAGAACCTCTAATTTTGTACTTAAATTTGAAAGAGTATTTAATTACTGATACATCTCAAAGTATTGGAGAGCAAGACTGCTAATGACTTCAGTGTTAGGTACAGCACATTAAACAACAATAACATCTCATTCATTTGTTTCAGATCTTTTGTTTCCTATCACTGCTTGGAAACCTGAAATGCCAAGCAACCTCTATAGAGGTTCAATTTAAAATTTCAACGTTTCATAGACTGGGGATTTTGCCCCAAGCCTAAAATTCAATTAACACTGGTTTTAAACTTTCCCCTCAATATCTATGTTGACATTTTTTAAATTAAATTAAATTAAAATAAATAGTTACTTAGACTATGAAGTTTTAAAATGAAAGCCCCGTATAATCATTTGATTGAATAGATAGGTAAAATGAAATATTATTAAATTATATAATGTCTTATATACATAAAACATAAATACAAATTAGATATTTAGAATAAATTTCCAAGTCTACGTGCTGTAAATTAAAAAAAAAAAAGTATCTAAAATTAAAGTCTTGAATATAATACAGTTGGGTACCACTTATACAAGAAACAACATAAAGAAGTGATAAACATAACTGAATTCTCTAACATGATCACTCAGCAATAAAACAAATGAAATTTTACAAAATCTAGATATAAATTGATAAAAGCGAGTAACTAAAAATATATACATGTAAATAAAGTTAAATACAGGGCAAAACTCGATACAATAATGTGAAAATAAGTAACAAGCAATGATTAGCAACAGAGTGAAACAAATATAATAAAAGATATATGCATGAATATGCTTGTAATCATTTTATTAATTTTATTATTATAAAACTTCAACTTATTTCTTATTATAGGATACTGAAATAAAAAAGTAAAGATAATTTCACTGCACTTAGAAAATGTTCTGTGAAATTTTATGTTTTCTATATTACAAAAACTATTTGTCTCAAATTCACAGAAGTTTGTTATAAACAAATTTGTTTTTGCATGAGTAAGAAATTTTAGAACCTATAAGACAAATTTTGAAAATTTCCAAGTGCTAAAATAACCATTAATAATGCTTAATGCATGCTTGAGTGTATATTTAACTCAAGTATAAGAAATGAAAAATTTTCAGAACTCATGTAAGAAATGTTTCCAATAGAGGAAAGGACATACTTCATAATATAACCAAGTTTTCATTGGAGAAAAAAAAGAAGAAGCAAGCTATGCAAAAATAAACATACAACACTTTGCACTTAGAAAATTATACTTTTTTTTTACTGCTAGTATAACAAATAAAAACAAAAATAAATTTACCATCACAGAAATTTAATTGGTCGTTCACACCTCATCATATATTTTGCTATTACCTGGAGATGTTTTGAAAGAAATTCTCTTCCATCTTTGGAACATATCTAGCTGAAAGAGAAAATAAGAAGAGGTGTACATAACCAATTTTTTTGATAAAATGTCTCATAGTGTAATTTTTTTATTAAAACGTGCAAACAAATTATACTTAATTTTATCCAATTCATATCTATCCAATAAAAGGAGCAGAAAAATAAATACCAAGCAAATGCCTTAAAAATTCAATCTTGAATATTAAAATAAAAACAATTGTTCCATAATTATTTCAATTGTTCTCATCTTGAGGATATGCTGCTTAAAAATCATTCTTAGAGTAAAGAATTAACATATTAAGGAAAGCTTTAATATTTAGATTAGATCTTAATTCTCTATCTAGCATTGGAGGACAAATATCCTCTCTTTTTTTCATTTTCAAGCAATTATTAAAGTATAAGTATATAAAATAAATTTATATCAATACATTTCAAAATACACAAAACTAGACAATGAATTTATTTAATTATTTTCTGTGCAAGAATGTATAAAGCACTAAGATGACAAATTCCTCTTCGGTAAATGTGATACATACGACTTCAGGTAACTCCTATTTTATACAAAAATGCAAATGTAAGGTAATTTTAAGCTGTTTTTCAGTATCTACAGCACATAAAAAAGTTATGTAACAATATAGCATATTTACACTTGTATAGGCCTCTCTAGCATATGCACGCCACCTCTAAATTTCCCTCTTTGTATGTTTCACTAAATGTTAACGTTGTAAAGTGTTTGCTGCTTAACGGTTATAGAATTCCATACGTTGCCTTGAATGGGGTGATAATGCCACAGCTAGTGCAAACTTCTCCTACCCAAATAGGATTTGGAAGTGTGAAGAATAAATATGGGTCACATCAGGTTTTGAAAGTAAATCTAGTGACGACCAAGATATTAGTGACACTGATCAGCAATATAACTTACTGTTCATAAAGAATATCCATTTTTTTCTAATGCCACCAGGTTGCCCTTTATGACATTTCTGGCTTTCTCCCCTTGCATTGGCAGAATTGTACTCCATTTCTTAGGTTGGGGTACCTGGAAGGCGGAGTTATGTTACCCCAATGAATGATGGGCGATAAATGATAATGAAGCTCCAGGAGAGTTAACCTGAATTTAACCTAAATTCCAGACCATGGGAGGCCACATAAAAAATCCCCTTTAAGGAAAAATTCATGTGGTATGACCGGGAATCAAACCCAGGACATCATGGACAGCAGTCAGAAAAAATGCTGACCACTAGCCCATGAATAAATTATTTGTATTATTACTGTGTTCCAAGTATAAGCCCCATACCAGTTTTTTCTCAATATATAAATATAGAAAGTGAGGTTTTGCACAAGTAAATATAGTACTTCATAGATACACAGTAAGTAAAGTGATCCCACAACAGACCCGGAGGCCCTTGGGGTAGTAGAAGGTTAAGGCTCCCACTTTTTCTAGACAATCGGCACTTTATGTCAGCCCTGCGTGACGGCCGCCTTTACCCCCAGAACAAGCATCTGGTACTCATTTCCGTTAGAGGCTGAGTCAACCCCAGGGCCATAGTGCCGCCAGAGGGTTTGGGTCAGTTTAAAAATCCTGACCCCAACGGGACTTGAACCCTCAACCCTCCGGCTTGTAGTGCAGTGCCTTAACCACTACGCTACGGCGTGCCCCCATAGATACACAGTACAAATGTTTAATGGTAAAGGATAATTAATAATTTTTAACATAAGATTAGAAAAAAGTCATAGTTCATGACAATGCAATTTGTTATTTCAGAAACAATCCTGCACTATGTTTTATTTAACAACAAAAGTTTATCACTAGTGATTTAGTTAAAAGAATAAATCACTCAGCTATTCAGTAAAGATATAAATCTTTACAAACTACTAAAACTTACAGTTTCTTTTTTCCCAACATGGATACTGTAATTGTTAATGTTCAATATTGTTTTGATAAGTTTCTCTGCAATTAATTATGTTATATAATTACTATAATTTATTTTATTCACATTGTACTTATACTTACCCTCTCCCTTTCAACTTCTATCACAATTCGAGTACATATTCCACTAGAATCTGCTATTTAGCATCCCACAACACAGAACCTCCCACTATTCTAATTCCTATACCATATCCATTGCTAGACTCTGGAATACCTTACCACAAGAGATTAGGTGATGCCGAACATTAGCTTCTTTTAAAAGAAATTTAAAATTCTTTCTCTTGTAATTGATCTCTCAACAGATTAATTGGTGGTTTTTTATCTTACATTATCTAATAATATTAATTGGATTTGTTTAAATTTCAGTTTAATTTGTATAAATATTTACTTTTAATTATTTATTCTATGTTATGATCGTATGTACTTTACCTGTATCTAATATTTTTTTCACTGAATGAGTGGAAGAGATGGCCCAATGATCTTAATTCTGCCAATTTAAGTAATAATAATAATTATTATTATTTATATTATTCTAATCATTAATATTATTATGTAAATGTATTAATTGTTATTTGCTTGCAAAAATACTTAGCAGCCAAGCGACTATACTAATCAAAGATGTGCTTTTGTGTCACTAAATGAAATGTCATAAAGCACATTAATTTAAAAACAAAAACCTCTAATATTAATACATATTTGTGTCTCTTCATCAATGAATTATGTCAAATGGATATAAAATGAAAAAGTAGTAAGAGATATATTGTGCACCTTTTTTTTGAAGAGAAAAACATATGCCTAAATAGGGATTTGAACTCAATATCTCTGGTTTTGTACACCAGTGCTCTAGACCACAAAGTCAGAGACATTGGGTTCAAATCCTGATTTAGGAGTATATTTTTCTCTTCAAATAAAATTTGTCATTTGGTGAGAAGTGATAAAATTTAATATATAACATATTGTGTACTATTTAAAATATAATAAGATCATTTTCCAAATTCATACTACATTATTAAAGGGTAAAAAAAAAATCTGCTGGTTTTGATAGTACATTAGTATATAGTAGAATTTAATTTTAAATGTATATTCTATTTAAAGCATTTTTAATTGCATAAATTTGATTTTACTTCTATTATCAAGATTTATAAACATCGTGAACAGATTGTGCTTCTTATAATTTTCAGCTTCCCTTAATATCACATGTATAGTAACATATTTTCATGTTTATCACCTAGACTATCATCCTATACGGTATTCATTTCTCTATAATATTAGCTTCAATACAATTTGCATCTTAAAACTATCTTTTATATATAGCATATCCCATTAAAGCAAAGCAATAGAATTATTGTATAACATTATATAATATTATGATCTATACTATTAATTTTGATCTATAAACCTATCTCTTATTATTCTGTTATTAGCAGCATACCTCAAGATAAATTCTTTAGAAAAATAAAAATATTTAATAATTTCACATCAAATCAGGTAAAATTTTACTTCAATCTCTTCAATGAACCACACAATTAAATCATGCAAAAAGGATTATAATGTTCAGCTAATTTAAGACAAGAATAAATAATAGAAAATAGACTAACAAAACTTTAATAAGTTCAATTATATTCTATATCAAATTTTTAAAATAGCATTGTACTTTCTTCAGTATATTTTTTTCTATAATTTCATTTAATAAAGTTTTGACGATTCTTTATAACTGGAGTTATTTTTATTAACAATGTTCCTTAATAGATAAGATTTACTTATTTAACAGGTTTCACAACATCTTCCTATGCTCAATTAATCTACTGTAATTTTCCTCCACATCTCCCTGTCATTCCAATCTCCATCATCCAATCATTTTTCCTCATGCTGCTCAAAACACCAGCAATCCACTTTATTTTTGGTTGTCGTCTTTTTCTTCTACTAAATTCTTCTAGTTTTCTTCTAGGAAATCTGTCTTCTGTCATTGTTTTGACATAATCATACAATTTTGTTTTTTTTTTATGAAAATGGCTAAGATTAGCATAAAAATTCAAATCTGGCCATGAAAGGGCCAACAAATTTTGGCGACCTCTTTTTTCAGGCTTGAGGTTATTTTTCATGCCATAAATCTACAATACAGGTCTCACAGCTTTAGTTCCCTTCCGAAGTAACTCATACACAGGATTTTTACAACTTGAAAATCCATTGAACCTTAGACCAGAGGCCATTGGTCCATCGTGACCAACTAACTGGATTTGAAGAAATATAAAACAAGCTAGAGATTTTTAATGTTATGTTAAAAACTGGAAATGCAGGCTAAAGGGATGCATTGATTAGGAATAATTTCAAATGGTAGTAGTAGTATTCAAATGTTCTGAAGCTCTTGATTTGTCATCATTCGCTTGATAATTTCAAATGTTAGCTTGTTTATTTTCCATTGTTATAAAACTAAGCATTTTCAGTATCATGCATAGCTCATGTTATATTACCAAGAGATCAAATATTTTTGGACTTCCCTGCTAGCCTATTTGAACCATGGTGCAGCATGAGTTTAGTGTAGCGAGTATACTAGTATGAGTCAGAGCGATTTTAGTTCCTTTATTCAAGAACTTATTTCAAAAGGATTCTGATAAGATAATGTGTTTGACCACATCTAATTGTGTTGGTAAAAGGAAAAGAATTAGGAGACCCTTTAAGGTAATAAGAGGTTAAAAAAATCCCACCCTTCTAGATAATCAACATGAGATGTCAGCTGGATCGTCAACACTACATCTTAGCCTTCTTTATACCCAGAACATGCATCTGATACCCATTTCAGTAAGAGGCTGAGTTGAACATAGGACCATGGTGCTGCAAGAAATTTTAGGTCAGTTTAAAATCATTGATCCCAATGAGAATCAAATCTGTGACCTGGCTTGTGACATATTGCCTTAACCCACTATGCTACCGCCTTCGTCGTGTCAGTATGATTATAAATTAAACGAAGCCAGTAATTTTAGTTCTTGATACAGAGGTTCCCACACTAACAACATCCATTAGAACTGATTTTGATCACCCGATGTAATTAAGGATAGTAATATATAAGTATTGTACATACAATAAACAGAAATGCAGGGACCATTGCAGCCCAGCTCTAAGTCCCCATTTTTGACTATATAAAATACAATATAATGCAGTAATTATTAATAAATTACAATAGGAAGTAACATTATGAGGTTCTTAAAAAATAAGAAGAATCTGGAGTCATCTTACCTCATAACTTGTTGTGTTGTATTTGAACATGATACATCGAAACATGTTCAAAGAGAACACAAGTTATGAAGTAAGATGATTCTGAATTCACCTTATTTATTAATAATGCAGTAAATTTCAAATTAATCTTTCTTCATTCATTTTCAATAAAAAAATATGTTGCATTTAATGCAATTCTATGAGAGAATAAACTGACTGGGTCTAGAGATGGTCTTGTGCATTGTTCATTTTAGCTCTAAAGGTTAGACTAAAAACTAGCAGCTCTACAACTATGCCTTCTCTCACCATCACAATCTTCTTGCGTTACCTGAAACCGGTCCAGCAGTGTGAATATAAATTGGCAACTTCATACAAAGGCATATATGAGCAGTAATATTGCTTGGAAGTTGAGATTAGAGTTCAATTCCATCCATAATATTGTGTTAAAATTGGCAATCTAATTATAATTCATTAATTTAAAAAAATATATTTATAGGTTATACCTGTGGATGGCCTTTTTTATGCATTGAGAGAGCCTATAGAGACATATGGCAAAAAAAAAGTTTATTTTTAATCTGGCCACATCCAGGCTAGAACTCACAATTCACCATTACAAAAACATGTATTTGTCACGCAGAAAATGCATAAACTAAGAATATAAGGTTAGTTTTGCTGGTATACAGAATATACCTTCCTTTTATAAATTAAATCATAGAACAAACTCACATCGAGAAAAAAATCATGGTGGCCACCAGTGTTTTTAAATTTTGGATTTCAAATAAATCTCCACTTCTAATGATTGGATTTCACTATCTTTGGAGAGATCTCATTATAACGAGTTTGTTGCGAAAAAAAAATAAAAAATTGCAGCCAGTAGAACAGTAGACAGATTTTTACATTTTTTTTTTTTTTTTGCTTCAGGTTATCCCCACTCCTAATGGTCACATTTTATTAGTTAATAAACTTGATCTTACACATTTAACTGATTACTATACATTGAGTTTGGTTCCGAGCAAATAAAAATTGCAGCCAGTAGACTTACTTTGTCATAGTAATTTTTCGTATCTGGTAGGTAGGACTGATGATCTGTAACATTTTTTTTAAAACTCTTCATCAGAACAACGTTCAATCCACCGGAACTCACTATTAAACAAATTTTGACAAAAGTAAAATTTCAACTGTTTGATGTGTAGAAACTATATAATAACTAATCCAAAATTGTATTAAAATTGGTGATCATGTTAAAAGAATTTTTGTTTGTATCCACCCTCTACAGACATATAATGGAGATGGAGTCATGAGTGAATAAAAGGGCTATTATTTCAGAACATATAACAAATTTATTAACCAGTATATGTAATCTTAAGGGTATAAAATGAACTGATTAAAGATGTTTACTAATACAATATACAGCCACAGCATTTTACAGCATTAAGAAATGTCACCTTTTGTTGGTTATGCAATCTGCTACTAATGTTCAACTTTTTAAAAACAATTTTCAATTCATAACAATACACAAATATTTATAAAAATTAGTTTACAAATTATAAACCAAAGAAAATAAATGTTATTACCATAGGCTCAATTATATGCATGCTGATTTTTCGGGGCACTATAATCTTTATTTATATATATATATACCATTATATTCTAATGTAAATTGGTTTCTTATCATTATTATAACATATCATTTTTTAATTTTCAATAAAAAACAAAGCTAACTGACCAATCACATCTTGATATCTTACAGGAACAGGCTCAAATTACCTAACCGGCATAAGTTCATGACGATAAAAAAAGTTAATTTTTTAATTGCTGAATTGAGCAGTTATGCCATACTGGAAGATATATATAAAAAATTGTCCTATGCTCAGTGCTTGAGGTGGGATGAAAAAGGAACTGGAATGGTGTTAATCAATGAGTTTATAAACTATACTAATAATTTGCTCAAAATGCTTATTATATTGTCTAGAATAAAGTCTTGCCTCCTAAGGTCTGACCCCATGTGGAAGATAGATAGCTCAAAGTAGGATACATCTGGGGCAATGTTTCTGGCATCAATGTAATTGTGAAGAAAGAAATCTGAAGTGAGTGAGCTGAAGGGGTTCCAGTTGAAGTCATGTCAGGCCTAGCAAGTTGGTGGTGGATGTTGGAAATGCTTTCAAGAAGAAAATAGGCCTTGGGAATTGACCTTTCTAAAGGACAGAATAAGGTGTATATTTTTTCATATATGTCTGAAATAAATATATAGGGTTCTGTGTGTGTACATACAGAACCTGTAAATTAATAAAAAGTCAGTCATGTAGGAACTATATAAACTAAGTGAATTCCTCAGCAAATTGAAGTTATGGTCCAACTTAACAGAATATTTTTATTAAATTGGAAAAACTTCATTTCTTGATACTAGTTTGTTTAAAACTGTTGGACTGCAGAGAAAAACAATGCATAACAGTAAATTGTTACGTATTGCATATTATTGTATAATTTGACACAAATTTAAATTATTACCAATTCATTTTTCCATTACTTTAAAATATTAAATTAAATCATAGCATACAGTGCCAATTTGAGGAGTAATTAAATTGTAAGGCATACATTGCGATGAAGCAAACATGGCAGTTCCTAGAGCAAATTTTTAATTTTGGGGTTCAGGAAACCCTTCACTTCTAATGGTCAAATTTTTGCATGATTTTTTTTAAGAATGCCTTCCTTATTTTAATAATATGTATCAAGTTTCGTTGCAAAACATAGAAAATTGTAACTGGAGTGAATTTAAAATTTTCATTCAGGTGAACTCCTACACTTAATGGTCATCCAATTTTGCTGTTTAACGAATTCAAACTTACTTTTTTTTTTATTGCTATATGCAAAGTTTGGTTCTGATTAAACATAAATTATGGCCGCTAAGAGCGTTAACAGATGGACACACACATATTTTGTTAATGGTCAATTTTGGCGTTTACTAGATCTATAAAAAATATTTTCTCGAGAACATCAATAGCTTCTCTCCTTCATAGTGGTAAATCTACATTCTACAATGGCTTAGCCCAATTTTGAGCCTTAGCTTCTCATTTGTTAGGAATTACTAGACCAAGTTAATTTAGTTACGCTTATTTGCCCATAGATGTCATGAATGTTATGTCAGCATACTGACCCATGAGACATCTAGCAGGCAACTAAGATATTACTATGTGTGTCAGTATATTTTGCTTAGAGGCCTTTTTATTCAGGCTTAAGGTTATTTTACAAGCCTTAAAATTTTCAGACTCAGGACCCATGGCTTCAAGGACTTGCTCCTTGGATTTTTCCATCATAAAAAAATCCATCTGATAGTAAATCTAATACTTTTATTTTGACAATTTTTATTAAACTGCAATATATTTAATTTTCCTCTTAAAATATTGAAAAATTTAGATGTTACAAGAACAGTAGAAAAACTTTATAGATATCTTATTAGCATCTTACCTGCCATTGTAATAAAGCCAGCTGCTGCACTGTTCAGAAATGGGAAGAGGGAAGGATGAGCCATTTGCTATGTAATAGGGTACAAGCTAATTAATTTCTTATAAATTGCAATACAAATAAATAGAAGTTTCGGTATACTACACATATTTATATACTTGTAAACTCCAAACAGAATTTCGGTAATATATCACCTGATAACAATTTTGTTTTTGTCAATAGAAAATTTCAAAGTGCTTTGAAATCAAAATCACGTTTAAAAACAATTTCTGCAATGGTTGCTCCTATGCTCAGAAGTAATGGGATGGTTTCAATGTATTAAAAAAATCTGGATTACCGATTTCATTGCATCCTGCCCCACCTCAAGCCCTGCTCATGCTCATAGTTAACATTCAGCATGGTTTTTAAATTTTAAGAGTGCAGATTAACTGCTACATTGTTGTATCATTACTTTTACTCTTTCTAAGTTAAGCAAGAATAGAATGATAGTTATTTGCAAGATTCTGTATGAAACAAACTTCAAGCAGCTAAAAATAAATATTACAATATAGGTTTTTATCCAGTGAAGTTGAAATGTGGTTGTCATTTAAAAATAGTGATAGACTACTGCTGGCAATAGTATAAGAAAGCAAAACATTGATTCAGTGACACAAAACATGGATTAAATGACCACAGTTACATTTTAAATCCTTGCTGAATGTTACAAATTCACAGGACAAATATTAACCTAAAAATTTTGAGTTGGTTATGAGTTTGAATTTTTATGTAATATTAATGCCGAAATATATAGATAAATTTGTAGTAAAAACACCAAAAATCACATTATTTTTTAATGAAACTATGAAATTATCAATATGAAATAGGTTCTGGGGCTTGGACCCAGAACCTCTCAAATATGATTCTCAAATGCTACAACTTAACTTGCTCAGGGTTTGGTTGTTTTGCAAATAATTTTCATATTTAGATCTTGTATTTTATTAATAAGTACCCGTATCCTTTCCTATGGCTGCAGACAAAGAGCCTATTTCAGAGCACAAAGAGAAAAAAAGGTCACAATTGAGTATAGAAATAAAAAATTTAGATAAAATAGACGTAGCCCAATTATATGTAAAGAATATACAAATAAAATGCAATAAAAAATAGATAAAAATATCAAAGTATACTTCAGTCCTTACAATAAAAGAGTTAAAAAATACGGAATGACTAAATAAGATTTCACTTATGTTTACTTCATCATCTGCAAGGTTCTATGGTTGCTGAAGCAGAAGTAAATATATTTTTAAAATAATATATTTTTTTATTTTCAGAAACTGCATTAAAAACTGCATACTATAAATCAATAATAATAATAATAATAATAGTAATAATATATAATAGTATATGTATTTCCTGCAAACTTATGTAAAACTAATGGTGACTGTGGAACTGAGAGCCCTTATAATAGGAATATATTCTATCATACATACATATTTATGAAAAATGCTTTTATCATCTTGTGCAATGAATCTAGAACTTCGTTTGGAACATTGAAAGAATATTTTCATACTTATAGGGTAAACTTTCTTATTGTATCCTCCTTAGAATTTAACAAACAATAGCTCATATTAATTGCTTTTGGGGACCTAAATCATACATGCAGAAGTTGTCGCTAAAAGAGAATAAATGGCATTGCAATATTCATTAAATAGTTTCACTCAAATATACAATAGAAACAGGAGAGATTCTGATCCATTTAGCTCAGAGGATAGCATGCTTGGCAGGGAGTATCAGACCAATGTTCAAATCCTGTTGAATCTTTTTTTTTGTTATAATATTAACTTCTTTTTAATCTAAATGCCTTTTTGATTTTTCTTTTGTTCTCTTTAATTGTTATAATCTGAAATCTTAACAAAAACGAGTGATGTAAATGTATTCAAGTGAAACTATTTCAAGAATTTTGCATTGTCATATATGTCCTTTTAACGACAACTTCTGCATGTACTGATTCTATGGTAGATTCAGGTCCCCAAAAGAATGAAATCAGCTATTGTTTAATTTGAGGGGTCAGTAAAAAAAACTCCACTTCTCAGAAATTAAATAAATTAATACTGAAATGTTTATATTTTCATTTGGAATGTCATATGAAATTTTTCAATGTAATGAAACAATTTTTATGTACTCAGAGACTACACAAATTATATATTTCTGGTAGGCTATTGGATTTTAACGAGAGGGTTCAGTACTCTCACTGCTAAACAAGATAATATAATCTACAAAGATAACTTAAATGAAAAGTACCCACTGCAGTCTATGATTATTCTATTACAAAAACTTTTAAGAAAATTATAAGTAGGTATGAAAAAAAAAATTAAAAGCACATATATGATATTAGTAGGAACCTAATCATATGTTTAGAAAGGTAAGTATTAAAACAAAAAAGCAGATTGCATAATATGAAAAGGAACTGGCAGATAGTAGCTACTTCTAGAAGATGGAAGAAAATCAGATTGCATCACATTCCTTCTATTTCAAATTCACTGTGTGTCTGAATAAAATTAAAATCTACATAACAAAATCAAATAAATTTACATGGTGACTTGAGCTATGCCGGTGTTCCAGTTTTGTGAAAGGTGTTGATCGCACACTGGCAGCATTTGCAGGAACTTTAAATATTTTATTACTATACAAATATTATATAATAAAATGGACTTTTCAACACTCATTAACCTATAGAAAAATGTGTGTTAACTTGAAAATAACAATAAAACACTTTGCATGTCATCATGCATTAGGAAATAATCTCTGCACAGAAACATGAAGTTCGCTATATAAAATGTCACTGAGCAAGAGAATAATAACTTTAATTTTTTTAAATATTGTTTCACAAAACAGAATATGTAATTGAGAATGGATCCTAGCATTGGTAGAGTCTGGTCTTAGAGCTGAAGCATCAACTTGTTATCGCTGTGGAAATTATTTAGAATATTAGAATAATGTACTGAATAAAAACTCCATGGCATAACAGGACTGAAGGCCCTTAGGCCTTTCAGCCATCTACTGGCCTCACATCCACATGTGCTATTTACAGAGGTTGATGATCAGCCAGTATAGAAATGACATGGTCACTATTTTGAGTTCCCATTATAGCTGATTTTCTTAACCTGGGCAAGCAACAGTCCTATATTGGTCAAAATTTCATGAGTAAATTTCTCTCCAGTGCAAGTTCTATACCTATGCACCAAGGCATAATATCTTGGACCATTCAGGTATGTCACAGGAGAATGTATTAACAACAATTTAAAATTATTTACTTATAAATGTAGGAACAATTGACTGTATGAAAATGTCTTTTATATTATAGAACACATTCTATCAATTTTAAATTTAAGAATAATTCCATGCAAGAATAACATCCACATTTTACACAAAACTAATGTTTTTAATTAATTATATATTTTAATTGTGAATTTTTGCTTCACTGTCTTAAAGAAGACTAAAGGTGGTGGTCATCACGAAAAAAATATAATATTAAATATTTAGTATAGAAGATTTTGTTGAGGACTGACATGTTTGGTAATTTCTATGTCTTTTCTTATAAAATATTGAATATCAAATATCTAATATAATTTTACTTTGAAAGTATTCTGTTTTATGGGCTTCATCTGTAATTGGGGTGGTGACTGGAAAACGGAACGGAACAGAACATAAACAAGAACCATATTTTGAGACATAGAGCTTCAATGTTTTGTTTAATTGCAAAAAAATAAAAGTACATTATTTTCCATAGTAATCAAGAAAAAGAAATACATTTATTTTTCTGCAAATAAACAAACTTTAAAGCTTTATGTCTCAAAACATGGTTTCTACTCATGTTCCTTATTTCCACCCACTGCCTCAATTTTTCTATACACAGTGAGGCCAAAATTCAATTAAAATCCATAATTTATTGAAAACATAAGTCCTGCTGTACATATTTGATTACCATACGTGGAATTATTTTTAACTAGATTAAAATTGTGCTTTGCAATTTTCTATGAATTATAACATTCTCTTACACAGGAATTTTGACACATTTATTAATGAGCAATTAAATAGTTTTTTTAAATTTTTAAAGGCAGACGAATTAATGAATTTTGAAATTCCCGAGGAATGTGATTTGATTTGGAGGTTCATCAGTATACCAAACAGATAGAAATGAAAACATTGAATCTCAACAACAGAACAACAATCGAGTAAATATTGACAATTTAGAAATAATTACTCTGAAACTGGTCTAAAAAGAAGGCAAAATATGAGGTGATATGTTATTTTTTATTAATATCACATTATTAACATCTCATAGTGTTACTTCCTACAAATTTTGAATATTTGGTCTCCCTGAAGTGAAAAGTTTTCAGCTATGATGGAAAATTTACCCCTGATCTCAATTGATATAAAATTGGTAAGTTATTGTATTAGCCTGCTATAGATAATTTCCAATAAATTACATATTCTTTTTGCAAGTAAAAATTGTAAGAAAAATGTTGGTTATAAATTTGTTGCTTTAAAATTCCATAAATGACAAAAAATTAATAAATTACAAAATTCATTTAAATGTCATAAAATAAGTTATCAATAATTAAGACATTTTGTCTGTACAGTCTGTAATTGCTGACGATTGGGCTCAGAAGCCTTGAAACATATGTTTGACAAAAACAACCATAAGAGGTAAGAATGTACAGACAAAATGTCTTAATTATTATACAAACCTCTTAATGTAACTTACAATTGTACTTTAAAATAAGTTATCAATATTAATTTACAAAAAAAGTTCTTTGGGGCTAAGTCATAAAGCAAGAAATTTCTGCTACGATAATATAAAATCTCCTATGAATTACATACAATAAGTCAGTCAGGTTATCATGCAAAACAACTTATCCACTTATATTCACATTAACACACATTTTTATTTTTATTTTACAGGTTTTCATAATGTCCATCTTATGGTTAAACAATGAGTACTTCGCCATATACGAGTCCCGCTCATATGTATACAGACACATAAATGACCTTCAATACCAATATATATTGAACAGTCAATGCATTAACTTATATCAAACAATATAACATAATAATCAACAATTTATTGTAGAATGGTTTTAGTTTACACTCTGCTATTCTATTAGCCCCATTTTGTAACTATACTTCACAAATTATCATAATTAGCACCAAGATAGTAAATTCATAACATAATAAATGAGAATAAAATTACCCACACCATCTCCATTATCAGCTACCCACATGTGGCTACCCATTATAATTAAATACAGTGTTCAAACTGGGACATGTGTGCATTCAGAAACACAAACAAGTTTAGCCAGATCTATAAATTCCAGAGTAGAAAGATACTAAACAAAATATTGAAAAAAAAAAATTGAGGTACCCCAAATTGATAATGTAATATATTCCAAAAGACAAAGAGTGTAGCAGACCAATGAAGAGATTGACATATGAATACTGAGCCTGAATACGTCAACACTGGCTTACATACTTGACTTCCAGAAGATAATGGAAAAAAACAGAAAATAACATTTCTAATATACCATACCTAAAGGTAAATTTCTACTTACTAACTGAAATCAATATAAATCACTGTAATTTTACAAAAAAAGTTACATAAATCAAAATGGCTCTAGTAATCAATGGGAAAAAAAGGTGAAATGACTGTAGTAACCACTGGGAAATTAAAGACCTCTGTCGTACAAAGAAAAAAAAACTGCAATACTTAAGTAGGTTTATAAATTTGATATACCGTGCATCCCATTCCCATTCTCAGCCAGCCAGCACACTCCGAGCGGTCTATTCATAACCTCATGCTGACTCGCCGCTCAGATCGTGCATGTCTTCAGAATAAGAGTTTAAATTATTTGTATTAAATGATGTAAAATTACTTTTTACGTCCCTTGAAGAAATTGTTGTAGATAATCATAATGTTATATTCAATTTAACACAATAACAAGCAGATAATTTTATAACTTGTCAAAGACAGGTCAATTTTTTAAACATGATTCACACCAATAATATTCCAGTTCCAATCATGAGTATTTAATATACACAACCCGGGAGATGGAAAGCAGCAATAAAAAAAAACCGAAGACTTTTAGTATCATCTTCAACTTGTATAAGATTCTATTTGATTACTCATTTATCCATTATATTATGAACTAAAGTTCTCTCTCTTTTCCAAATACAATAAAAGAAAAAATATTTCTATATAATATATCAATAAATTAATAATAATTCTGAAGTAAAAATTAGATTAAATGTTGCTATACAACTAGATATTTTAAATTAAAGTACAGATGGATAACAGAAAGGGAAATTTGGAAGTGTCACTTTCTGAATCAAATATAACTTCTTAGACAACATATTTTACTCAATAATCCACTCAATAAAAGATAATTTTATTTTTAAAACAAAATTCAGGCAGCTATGTCAACTCTCTGCTTATTCCTATTGTATATACTAAGTTGAGTATTTTTGACTTAGTAGAAAAGTCAAGAGGGAAGGTCGAAACTATAAAAATAGTCCAGGAATAATAAAATAATTATTTCCATCCTGTGTAATTTAAAGAAATGAATGATCATCCATCCAGTATAGGGGTGACATGTGCTCAGCAAGTCAAGTATCCAGCAGTTACAGCTAGTTTTCTCAATCTCAAATCACTATTATTCCTCCTCATGCTGAATGGGCAGCAATCCTATGCCAGTGGAAATTCCATGAGAAAATTCCTTCTATGGAACTCAACCTGTGCATGTCCTGTAGCTCTGCGTTAAGGATGGATGCCTTAGACTGCTCGGCTACAGTGCATGATAAAAAAAATAAAAGTTTCTCCTTATCTTTGAATTTCTGTGAAAGAAATGGACTACATAAATTAAAATATGAATTTCACATTTGATGAAAAAAAAAAAATGTGTTGATGTAATGTACTTACAAACATAGATCAGGTGTGTCAAACTAGCAGCCTAAGGGCTGTAAATGGCACTTTGCATGTTTTTATTTGTGGCCTGCCTCCATTGAAAAATATAACCACAATTTAATATAGTTTTGTATTTAACTGCATACACTCCAGTTGAAAGCTGACAAAAAGCTCACAAATCAAGGCTAACATGTCAATCCTTCTTCCATAATGAAGGTTGTGTCTTACTTTGAATTATTCAAAACTGGTTACAAACAAGCTGCCAAGAATCTAGCAAAAAAAGTATAAAACATTTTGAGTTGGTCTGTTTTGTTTATGTAAAATATTGTGTTATAACCTTTTCAGTGTTTTATTATAAATAAAATTATGAAATTGTATATTGCATTAATATATTTATACTTTATTTGAAACAGTTATTAATGCATTATCATCTATAAATATGAATTGGAACAAGCAATAACTCAGCTAATTAAAAAAAAATTGACAGCTTTAGCAATGACAAGGTATATGGATCATGTGTGGCCCACAACAGGTTTGATAATATACAAAATAGTTTGCAGTCCAATTGAGTTTGACACACTTGCTATAAATTACATAATTTTACAGATTTTGATTTGCTGTAACATTTCTCAACAAGCTTAACCACTCATGATACTGATTCTAGGTAGCACACTATATATGTCCCAGCATGTGCACTGGAAATAGAGATGGTTAGTAATGCAGTAAACTACAAAATAATCATATAAATCTTATTTATGATACTCTAAAGAGGAATGGCAGGAAGAACTTCTTAAATAGATATATTAAAGATATCCATACCTTTGAGTGAGAATACACAAATATCAGCATTGTAAAACAAATAATCTGGAGCAGAACTGACTGGCCTCTCATTTCTTGTGGGCTTTAATAAAATGTTTCAAACAATACATAAATTGGACATTTGTTCTTAAGGCCACAACTACCGTAACTGCCAGGTCATGTAAAAGCATTCATTCCATTGCATACAAATTAGCACTTATAAAAAAAGTTTTAAAGTACTATATAACCTTTTACATTTCCAGATATTTCATATAAATTGTTTTTGTAAAACTTTTGAAAGAAAATATGAGTATATCATAATGATTTACACTATTTCTATAAATGCATGAATTAATGCATAGTCAATCTTGTAGATATTTTCTTCCTAAAGACGAAAAAATATTCCGAGAGGTGAAGTTGGCTAGAACTTATACCATTGGCTAAAAATATGGTTCCTTACAACTGGCCTTCATAACTAGTTCCCAATTTACCTTTACCTTCTTTCATCTCTCGAACACTTGTTGAAAAATTGTCCTTTTCAGTTCCTGTAATGGAACATCTTTAGTCTACATTTTGAGCATTTTTAAGATAAGAATTTATGTCTGTACTAGGATTTAAACCACATCTCTTACAATTTATATCTTAACACTAAAAAAAATAAGCTATCGAAACCATATTGAAAATCAGAAAAGAAAAACACGGCCCCTCAAATTTAGCACCAGTTCCTCATTATGTGCTGCAGCACACTTTTAAATTCTGTTATTCCTAATAATTCAGTCATACAATTGTTTGTAAGGCTTTAAAAAAATTGCACTGAATTTAAATATATTACTCATAACTAACTTGGCAACATGATCTTGATTGGTAGTGCACTCAACAAACATTGTTGGTAACTATGAAGTCATGCTGACAAGTAAAGATTGTGATTTATAACTTTGAAGTATCAAAAAAAGAAAAAGAACAAAGACAATGACAGACTCCACTACTTCCATCTTAGCAGCCAATCAGAAGACAGTTTTCTCATCATGGACTGCCTGAAGAATGACGTCACTACGCTACCACCTATAAAGAGTGAGAATGTTTCCAGCATCCAGGCAGTCTAGCTATCAGCTGAGGAGTTCAAAGAGGGAAAACACAATCTCCTGAGGACAGATGAAACGTCTAGTAATATCAGCTCTCATCATGGTCATTCACCTCAGATGAAATCAATAATAAAAGATTGTGATTATAAGTATCTTCTATACATACAGTTGATAACTAGTAGTCAATAACTGTGCTAAAGAAATCTTTGCATAAATATTGTTACGTGTCGCGCATAGCAACATTTGAAATGCACGGGAGAGTTGCCCATGGCAAGTTAGATGACCTGCACAGCCAGCAGAATTGTCTGGAGTGTGTTATTTGGAGAAAGATCCATGCTAGAGGATTCTGGACATCGAACTGCCTAGAAGATGTTTCTAAAAATTTCCTTGCACTTATAAAAGAGCAGAGGCAGAGGCCGGCGAGTCAGTTTTGTGTTGGACGCCGGTGAGAGCAGCCAGTCTGCGATAGCAAGTTTATATGGTGAAGAGTGTGACGATAAGTTGTGGAGAATTTATTTATCAATGAGTGAGAAATTGTTCTAACTGAGATAACAATTATAAGAAGATTATATCGGGAATTGTACTTGTGAATAGAAGTTTGTTGATAATTGAAGAATTAAATAAAGTGTTTAGTGAAATAAATTAATGAGTCATTTTTACATCTTACCTCATATATCATGTTTTATTAAACACGGTAACTATAGTTTTCAAATGATCTTGTCATTCATTTTCAACCGCCATTATGACTACCGGATATTCGTTGGAATCTCCCTCTGTAACGTTGCCATCTGGTGTTGATTTGATGAACTTCGAGATATCGTTGCCATCTGGTATTGATTTGATGAACTTCGAGATGAGGTCACGTTCATCCGGAATGTCGAAATTCATAGATTTAAATTTGTTCTTCTGTATAAATATTTTCTCCCAAACTGTCAAGTCCAAAGGTTTTTCCAAATGTTTTAGAAGTTTAGCTTCTTTTTCAATTCTATGACCTTCCAACAAACTATGTGCTGCAATAGCTGATTTTTCAATTTCACCATTTTTAATATTTCTAAAGTGTTCCTTTGTGGGAGTGTCCAAATTTCTTTTTGTTTTTCCTATGTATACTTTATTGCAATCTCCACAATCAATTTGATAAATTCCAGATTTTTTTACTATCTGGGGTGTTCATTTTCTTATTGGTTATTAATAAGTTACCAAGGCTAAATTTATTTATCGGTGCCAATGTAATATTGAATTTCTTGAAAATTTTTTGAAATTTGTTATGTATTCCAGGATGATAAGTGAAAATGAATGACAAGATCATTTGAAAACTATAGTTACCGTGTTTAATAAAACATGATATATGAGGCAAGATGTAAAAATTACTCATTAATTTATTAATTAAGAACCTCATAATGTGTTTCCCAGTTTTAACTTTGTTTAGTGAAATTTTTAATAAATTCATTGTGCTTATTACACCCTAATAACATAGAAGGAAAATAGAGGCTATCACATCACAATCTGGTGTTCAGAACTAGGATTACGAATACCAGAGACAGATAGTATCACAATATGACTACTTCAACACTACACTCTTATTTGTCTATCATGCAGCGGGAGTCCATTCTTCCTATTAAGTGACTGTGCCATGAAAGAAGTGAGCATAAACTAACACTGGGTTTTTTCAATAGTAGAATATATTTTTCTATGTAGTGAATATGTGAAAAATCTATGAAATAAGAAAGAAAAAAAAAATGTATTTGGAAGACCGGTTATTTTGAAAGGAACTGACATATTGAATTCATAGTCTTCTTCTTCTTCTTCACTTCCTGGTTTAGGCAAGAGTTGCCTGTTCCGTCTTCACTAATAGATCTAAGACCATCTCTTCCGAGAACGTCTGACATCTCTTCTTCCTCTTGGAAAATAATGGAAGATTTTATTTGGTAATCTACTTTTCATAGAGTTACAGATGTAATTAAATTGTGTGATTGCATTACTCTATAACACACAATCTTTTAGAGAACGAATTGTCCTCATGCTTGGAGAACTCCTGATTACTAAGAATTTTCTAAGAAATTCCTTATTGGGCAGCTGAAAAACTATCCTATGTTAAATAAGCAGAAACTTCAGACTTCAAACAGAACTCTCTGTGTTGTATGAAAAACTTGAGTTTAGTAATACTGACAATGCTGTTTCTCTTCTTCAGCTTATTTATGGTAGCTATCTTCAAGACACATTCAATGAAATACAACTTAAATCGGAAATTCTATGAACCAAGAGTGATTAAATGGTCTTATTATATTAGGGATTCTTAACCTCCCCTGGAAGGAGGGAGGTGCAAAGATTTTTGCAGGGACGGGAGTCGTTATTGTCCTCTATAAAAATTAGTTACTTTTCAAGCGTGGCATGCAGATCTTACTTAAGACTAAATTCTCAATTTGTGGTCTCACTGATAAAAAAACAAAATGTCTCTCATTAAACAACACTTAGGCTACAAAAGGATAACCCTTTTTTTTAATTTTTAACAGGGAGGAGACCCTATAATTCTTTCTAGATTGAAAGATTACAGGAACAACCTGGACAATAACCCAGAATCCAAATCTCTACCTTCTCGTGGTGCAGCTGTTAACATATTGTTTATGCAATATGGGCTACTCACCAATTAGCACTGATCGGCTTGGTGGGTTATAGACCGATCGGGTATTTCTTCCTTTTCTCTTACCAGATACCTCTTTTTACTTTCCTATCCAGTCTCCCTAGCCTGACTTCTTGTTTTCTTCGACCCTGATGGTATTAGAGTAATTGAGGCCAAAGAGTTCATTTCTGTCTTTCCTATATCTTTTTTTTTAACCTTGTGCACACTCACCTCAAATGCCCACATAAGCTATGTGCTCAAATGCAGCCGCATTGCAACTTATAGCATACGTATGCAATGGATTCGTGTCATCAACTATGGCTGGACACACGTAATGAAGAATGAATTAATGACACTAAGGGCTAATTTAATAGTATGGGAGACTTCAATTGTGAACTCATAGAGAAGTTTACTATCAAGATGAAGAAGAAAAGAAAATGGATTTCAACATCCTTCAATAGTATAATTGTAGGCTTTCACGGCCGGCATCTTGATCCATATTTGGTTTCTCTTCCGGGCTTATAGGCCGTGGTCCGGCTGTTTTCATACTCGACGTTTCGTCTACTGCTGCGGTAGACCTCATCAGGAGGTACTGCGTGCTCTCTGTGAACTCCTCAACAGTCGGCTCCAGTCTGCAGCCGATTGTTGAGGAGTTCACAGAGAGCACGCAGTACCTCCTGATGAGGTCTACCGCAGCAGTAGACGAAACGTCGAATATGAAAATAACTTGACCACGGCCTATAAGCCCGGAAGACGAACCAAATATGGATCCTTCAATAGCTTTCCTATTTGTAATATGCTAATTTTGGTTTAGGAGCTGCCACTGCTCAAATTCTATCTTCCTCTTTAGTTAAGATAATGCGATCAACTGTGATTATAATTATGACATGTCATTTTTTTTTTTAAATCATTGAGTTTCTAGTAAGTAAATAACATATATATGGGTCTTCTGATCAAAATTTAATGGTTTTTATTATTTTTTAAAAGTCATATTTCTCATGTTTTTAGAATTTTGGATATATATATTTGTTTCAATTTTAATAATAGCCATATTTTAGGGATTTTTATATAAGTCACCAGGCAAGTTTAAATAAACAACATGAAGTAAGTATGTCGAAAGTTGCATAGTCACTTGTTTGAAGGTAGCTTTTTTATCTTTGGAAATTCCTCGACAGACCAGAACTTTACAACTCCCACTTTCACCATACCACTGTATGGAAAAGAGTTGGAAAATGTATATGAATGAACAAGTACAAAATATTTAATAGATTCATTAAATTATAAGGTCACAATTTTTTTAGTCATAAATGCATGCATATTTATTTTAAGTCATAGAAATCCTCCCCTTACTTATAATTAATGTGAAGACTTGTGAGATTAGAAAGAGATTTTTTCTTTTTGTAAATTTAATGGTCCAATCAGCAGGAATTTTTCAAGTAAAAATCAGTGTATTACAGAATCTGAATTACCATAATATAGTGGCAGCATGTAAAACCAGAAATATGTGGTTAAAATCCCAGTACAGCTAAATGTTTTCTCAAAAAATACCAAAAGTTTGGATATAATGGTTCAAACCAACCCCTTGTGCCCCATACATTTATAAATCAACCCAGAAAGCCACTATAGACGACAATTTGTTAATATAGCTTGGGATGACCTGCACTGCCATACTGCAATTATTCCTCTTTTCACATTTTTAAGGTTTATTCTAAATAATTTTTTTGAGGATTACCATATATATGTAGTGCTAATGAAGATGATCCCACTGTAAAAACATAAAATAATAATATTCTGTACAATGTAATTTAGAAATCCTCCGCACTTGCAAAAAAATTAAAGAGATTTGAAATGTTTACCACATTATTAGCTATAATTCATTTGGTTTTAGGAGAATAAATATCTACAAATATATGTGTGTAAAACCACATAAAAATGTATATCATTATGGTATATCTCCGATATCTTGCATTCTTTACCGAATGCTGAGGCTATAGGTATAGTTTTAAAACAGAATACTGCATGACTGACCAACATGACAGCTCAAAAGACACAATAACAAGTGCAAATCTTAAAATGCCACCAAAATAAAACTTTAAAATCTTCAAACAAGGAGGAATATGTTTTGAGTGACCAGAACTGCTATAGGATAACTATATTTACTATCATATTATATAAATGATCATTTGAAAATAATAATACATGCATATATATACACAGGGATATAATAATAATTGGTGAAACAAAACATACAAAAAAAAATAATCCATAATATTGTAAGTTTTGAAGGTCAATCATAGCTATATTAAGATTCGAGAAATACATCTAAGAATAAGATTTTGAATTAAAATTCTTTATACCTCACCTCATATCCAGTCTTCTAATTAAACTAGTTTCAAAATATTGGTGGTTTCATCTTCGGTATTCTAATTAAACTGGTTTCAAAACTTAGGTGGTTTCATCTTCAAAACTGAATATGAGGTGAGGTATAAATAATTTTAATTTAAACCTTAAATTAAACCTCATAGTGATTTTTCCTTTAAAAGTTCAACATCTAGGAATATTGGACATTTCTAAACTTAATAAATTCTGTAGCTCAGAACATGTTTATTAGTAAAAAAATTATAAATTACATTCTATGAATTCATTGTCTCGCAATGTCATTTTATATTTTATAGTAAAAATTGTTTTATAACAAAAGATAAACTAATCAAACAACTTTTGGGTTAAAAACATCTGATTTTCTGATTTATTATTATGTTTGTTCCACAAAGACAAAGAATCAATTCTGACCTTCTCTTGCATAGGTCAGGATATGTTCCAATATGATTTTTATCTGATTCAGAACAGCTCCGAACACCCAGCTTACTGTTCAATCAACTTTAGAACTTGTTCGATTCAAGTAAAGTTTGTTCTAAATTACGAGCAGCAACTAGGAATTCTGGGCATATATATATATATATATATATGGTTAAAACACACTTTCATGTGGTTAGAGATTAAAACAATCATGAATGATTTGGAAATTGATTTATTCCATGGCGTGACAGGCCTAGAAGGCCCTTGGCCTACCAGGTGGCTGCTGGCCTCACATATAAATGTGTTAATCCGAAGGTAGATGATCATTTTCCAGTATAGGGGTGACATGTGGGTTAACATGTCGGGTCCCCAGCTGGTTTTCTCAACCAGAAATCACTACTTGTGTAGCTACCCAAATTCCTCACAATGCTAGGTGGCACCAATCCCATATGGAAATTTCATGAGAAAATTTCTTCCCCCAAAGGAGGTTCAAACCAGCGCAAGCCCCATAGCTCTGCTCCAAGGTCTCTTGCCGTAACCACTTGCTACGGTACAAGACTTGATATATGATAGTGACCTATTTTATGATGTATTAATTTTGGGAAATTGAGATAATTTCAATTTTAACACAGAAAAAAAAAACTAAAAGTATTACATATGATGCCATTAAATAGTGGATCAAGAAACATTCCTATTAAGCAAAATTCCAAATAGATTCATACTCAACTGGCACATGTCCAGAATTGTATGTCAGTATTAGTCTGCTACATGTTTTGAATTACCTGTAAGAACAAACCTATAACTCAAAGTAAAATCACATTTAGAATTTATGAAAAGATCAATGCATAACAATAATTATGACAGTGGTGATGATAAAATTGTTAAAAATTACAAAAAAATTTATATTTAAAACTTCAAAAATAGTATTTTAGTAACTGAAAGAATTGTCATAAAAATTCTGTAATTAATGGGCATATACAATGCAAGAAATTAATTTTACTCTCATATAGTAAAATTACAAACTTTAAGTTTAGACAAGACATATTTGCAATCAATATTCAAAGTATAGCTGCCATTTGACAAATACTGAAAGATTATTAGCAAATAATTTTTCTGCTCCTTTTGTTTGATGGGGTTTTTTGGAAATTATCTCAACATTATAGTATATTAATTATAAAAATTAATATAAAATTATAGAATATTCACCTGAAAGGTCCGTCTCCTCAACTTAATTAATCATTTAACTGTAGCGCTTTCGGGACTTGTCCCATCATCGGCAGGATTCAAAACTGGTGTTTCAATGAAGATCTGGTAGAGGGGGTTGCATGTATTGGGTTCGTTTTCGTTTATAAGGCTGTCGTTGTGGGCTGCTTTCATGATTTCCATCTCTTCGAGTACGTTTATCTTCGCTGGATTATTTTCTCTGTGCATTACTGTTAGGGTGTTTTCAATATTTAACATGCGATGTCCTTCATGGATAACGTGTTTTGCATAGTTTCTCTGTGCATTACTGTTAGGGTGTTTTCAATATTTAACATGTGATGTCCTTCATGTCATGCATAGCTATGCAAAACACGTTATCCATGAAGGACATCACATGTTAAATATTGAAAACACCCTAACAGTAATGCACAGAGAAAATAATCCAGCGAAGATAAATGTACTCGAAGAGATGGAAATCATGAAAGCAGCTCACAACGACAGCCTTATAAACGAAAACGAACCCAATACATGCAACCCCCTCTACCAGATCTTCATTGAAACACCAGTTTTGAATCCTGCCGATGATGGGAAAAGTCCCGAAAGCACTACAGTTAAATGATTAATTAAGTTGAGGAGACGGACCTTTCAGGTGAATATTCTATAATTTTATATTAATTTTGAATAAACCTCAACGGAACACATCATGAATATTATAAAAGTTTATTAATTATAATCAAAGAAAATCACTCTTTTTTACTTTTGCTGCACACTAATCCAGTGACTTTACTATACATGCAAGCTGTATGAATATTCGGAGGTTCATCGTTCCACCAACAGATTGAACATCGGTTGTGGAATTACTGAAGATGAAACCTCTAAGATTTCAAAACCATTCTAACTAGAAGATACAATATGAGGTAAAGTGAAAAGAATTTATTTAAAATTATACTCATTGTGATATTTCTTATAATAGTTCAATCTATATGAATATTGTCATAACTGTATAGCTTATTATGATATATTATGGACATACACAAACATAAACTGAGCTCAGTTCATATTTTACAATGAAATTTAAATCAATGCTGTGTCTTATGAAATATACATTTTAATAATGTTAAATTGCTGTCTACAAAAGAAACATTTTCTTCATTATTAAGGCCTGCTCTCTCGCAACTGAAATTGCGTACAACACTATTTTCACTTAAAAAACTTTTACATATATTTGCATTAAAAAATGCACCTTTTCAGACAGATATTTTTATTAAATTAACTATATTAATTATTGGACCCATAAGCACCCATATCACTAATTCAAACTAACATGACAATATATATAAGGTAGCAAGAAATTTTGTACAGCTACAATATTATTTAACTAATGAATTTAGTTAAAAATTAGAAAATTCAAATGAAAGCTTCTGTTTATCAGAACAATTCATTATAATATTTTCCTTTAACAAAACACTGTTATAAAAATAGAACTAAAAAAATTGGCTTAGGAAACGACAATAGTTCACTCACGTTGTAGAATAAATGATTATGAAATTGTAATACAATATGCCATCCTATAGCAATTTCTGTCATACCTTATGTATCATGATCAACAACAATATTAGTTATAATATTGAACATACAATCTTGATGTCTCAAGACAAAATCTCAAACTTACACTAACGTGTGTATATAAATAACAAAATAACTGTCAGTCAGGAATTAAACACAGGTAAAGCAATAAATATACCGTATTGGCCCAAATAGAAGCCGCACCCAAGAATAAGCTGCATCCTTAATTTTAGGGGGGAAAGGAGAAAAAAAATGAGTGCAGAGAAATTTACCTGCCAGATATCCAGTTACAAACTGTTTACACTATTTAAACACATTTTTTCTTCAGTTATAATGTGGGTAAATCACCCAGTACAACTAATCAGAGTCTTCTCCAATGTCACTGCTCTCCAAACTAAACTTTTTGGCGGCATCTCTATTAGACATAATCCTAGCGTAACAAATAACTTCAGGTTTGAAATCAGCATCATAACTGCACCAAATTCCCAAGCTTGTTGAAACTTTTCTTTCAATGTTTTCACTCATTGCTGAATTTACCGTACGTACTACCGTAACTGTTTTAATCTGTCCTATCATACAAAAGATGACAATTACCGTAATACGAAGACTAATACATTGTTGTGTCATATACCATACGACTGTTGGCAATTCCAAACACGAGCATGCGGCATTGCTGCTCCATTTCAAAATTAGAAAATTAACATGCACTATATTTCAAGTTCCTATTAAATATGAAAATTTATCGGCTGCGCAAATAAGCAAAAACTTTAATTTTCATGTACGAAATTTGAAAAATATATGTGGCTTATATTCGGGCCAATATGGTAAATGTTAGGTAACAAAATGCTACCTACTAAAGTAGAAACTCAAAACAGTAACAGTTCCTGGAATAGCTTTTGAAATATACAATTACTGTATGTACTATCATTGCAAATTTGGAAATTTTTGTATATTAATTACAAGTCTACATTATTATTATTATTATTATAATTATTTAAAATATTCAGTTTATTTTGAATCCTCTTCAATCCTATAATACATTCTGACTTCTTTTTTGGCAATATTGATAATAAAAAAACTCAGAAGTTCATTATACTTTATACAATTTAAAAAAATGTATTTCATTTTTGATCTGTCAACAAACCTGATGTAAAGGAGAAAAACGAAATTCATTTTTGAAATCACTTGTATTGAAATTTTAAGAATCGCCTTTCAAATGTAAAACAGCTCTCAACAAATTTTAATTTGTGGACCTGGGAATCAAATTGGACAGCTACTGCACATATGAACTTTTTACACATTCGTAGTTAAATATGGGATATAACATTATGAGGTTGATTCCCGATGAACAGGATCTGATCTCAAAGTTCATCAAATCAATACCAGATGGCAACGTTATAGATGGAGATTACAACGAAAATCCGGTAGTCATAATGTCAGTTGAAAATGGGAGGGATGTTCCTCTTTAAAACTGCAGTTCTCGTGTTTAAGAAAACATAACTATGTGGTAAGATAAGTAATGACTCATTCATTCATTGAATTTTTACCTATTATTTTGTTCTATTATTTGAATACAGTCAATACTAGAATCAGATTCCAATTGTATAGAGTCTTTATTTTTAGATTGCAGTAAAAATAACAATATGTCTTAAGTCACAATCTGGTTGGACATTAATGTAACTACCTAATGCTTTCAAAATGTGGTCTATATATTAACATAAATACATTTTTTTGTTGTTGGTTTTTTAGGAAGTGACACTATGAAATGTTATGTAACAATCAATAAATGAATCTGATTTTACACCTCACCCCATATTTAGTATATATCCAAGACTGTTTCAAAGAGATGATCCCTTCATTGTCAACTGGGCATCTGACTCAGATTGCCAGTCAGATGCAAGTTGACAATGAAAGGAACTTCACTTTGAAACTGGTAAATATTAGGGAGATGTAAAATCTGATTAATTTAATGATCAAAAGAAGAAATTGCTTTAAAATTAAATATGATCTAATTGAAATGTGATGTGTGAATGAATGGAAATACTTTAATTTGTTTTTAATGAGAAACATTGAATTGGAAGCAACAAGAAAATATGAATACCATTCAAATGGTTATAACTTAGATTTTTCAGATGGTTGAGGTCAAAAACCAAGTGTAGTAAACCATTATAATTATATCAAAAGAAAAGATAGGCATTTCTGATTTATAGATATGTTATGAAACAATACCAGATGGCAGTTAAATTTTAAGTGCACTGAGTATTAAAGCCCGGATTTCTAACAAAATTCAAATTCTTTTCCACACTTTTGAAGATAAGCAAAAGGTTATACTTCATAAAACACATCTAGAAAAGCAGTTTTAAGCATGTTTGTTAGTGCTTACAAATGCTTATTTTGCAGCAAAATATTTTTGCTTACTTATTTTATGTTTTCATTGAATTAAAATAGCAAATAGCATATTTTACCCAAATCTGTAATCTTAAAAGTGGATGTTTCACTCCTAGCCATCATTTATCTGTTATTCCCTTTTTTATCAACTAATAAAAAATTAATTTTAGTGGAATACATAAGAAAGCAATGCTATGATATGAATGTAAAAGGGGGAAGCCCCAAAATTTTGTGAAATAATACTGCATTCCCTGCCGGGCAGCTTATGTGATTGGCCAGATCAGTCGATTATCACATTATCAAAATGATGCATATGCTAGGATGGTGAATCCGCGAGCTCCAACCTACAGTGTGTTAGTTTTGTAACATGCATTAGTTCAATAAGGTGTTGTATGACTGCTCGCTGTTTTGTCTTATTTTGTTTGATATGTAAAAAGAGTGTTTCTGTTAAAAAAATATGATACTGTGTAGGAAATTAATACATCTGCTTTTCACATGCACATGAGACATCATGTAATGTCAAAAAAGCATTTTCACTATACAAATCATTCTTCGCTGACAATGCAGGAGCTTTGCACAGGAAAATCTCAAGGCTGACCTCCTTTGTATACTATAATGCCTTCAATAAGGTAAGAGTTCTGCAAAACAAATAATTAATCATTCGGGTACTAATTTTCGCTTAATTTGGTTATTTTCACCATTCATCATACTTGTTTTATTGTGCTTAGAAACCCGGGCTTTACTGATTGCATAAGTTTATGTCAAGGTTTATTTGTCAGCTGACTGAAATATTTCTTTTCATTTTTTATTCATAGTAGTGCAATAATACCCAATAGTGGAACATTAAATTTAAAAAGCTAACAAAAATGACTTGCCCTAATCTTTAAAAATTCAGCAACTTCTTGGTAATTGAGTAATTCTATTAGGTGGGTTAGGCGACAAATAGGATTAATAGTGAGTGGAGAACATATTTTAATCGACTCACCTCATACATTTTCAAAACGTATGAGGTGAGTCGATTAAAATATGTTCTCCACTCACTATTAATGATATAACCTTATGATGTTTACTTCCCAATATTAATTTAAATATGACAAATAGGATATTTAGTTTTATGGGAAAAGAATTCAATTTAAAACTTTCCTTTAATCTTTTTTAGGATGAGTTATTTTTGTTAATTGTTTACAGAAGAGGTGAACAAATGCATTATTTTATGTTGACACTTCTGGTTCTTTTGTGTCGAATATTAATATAGCATAATCAAATAGTCAACAGAAATATTATGTGCAAAAAGTACACATGTACAGGGACTATCGAACTGAACTATTACAACTTTTTTTTTAACTAGAAAGATTTTTACTAACAAAACAAAATGCATTTTTTGATAAGTTTATACAATTGATTGGTCACTGTAATTCAATAATTTATCTCTTGATCTATAATGATTAGGTTAGAGTTAGGAGTTACATTAGAGACCGTAGGAAGAATAGACATACAGCAAACTCCCAATTATCTGTGCATGTATTATCTGGTTTGTGGATTATCTGGGCATGCCTCTTTTTTACTGCATTTTTTTTAAAAATGAGGATAAATACTGTACTGTTTTTTGTATTGTTATGAAAAATTTATTTATTTTTAAATGTGCTACTGTGAACTGCGCTTAGAAACTAGCACAATAGAGAAACCTTCACTCACAACCCCCTCCCTTAATGTGTTTAACGGTACCAACAAACATTCTGAGAATACAATACAATTTTGGAAATTTCTGTTGTGTGAATCACTGAAAGTTTGTTGTTACAGATTGAAACCACAGATATGCTGTGGCAGTGGGTTTATCGCTGGTAAGTAGTGTGGTCATTGGTGGTTATCGCTGATTATTTGTCATCACTGGTTATATGTGTGGATATTGGTGGTTACTAGTGTCGCTGGTTACAACAGCCATTTTGAATAATTGTTGTAACGAGAGTGGTCATGAGAGAAAATAGTCCCACTTTTGTTTTCATATTTACGAGAAAAATAAAATAATGATAATTACGATTAGCACCTAAATACATTTAATACAATATTTTATGAATATTTGTTGCATTTAAGTAGTGTTAAAGGGGGTAAATAAATTTCTGATCAACTTCCATGGCGCCAAATAACTTAATTGGATTATCCATGTTTTTCGATTCTTCGTGCTTATCTCAATCCCAATTAACACGGATAATCAGGAGTTTGCTGTACATGTAAAAGCAATGTGTACACAATCCAACAAATGGTATAATTACACTGTGCAAGTGAGTGTATAATCAATAGGGTGTTAAAAAAGAGGGCAATAGGTAAAGATTTACACTAATACAGGAATCTGTTTCAGATGAAAACATGAATATCATATTCATGAGTATGGTATGTCAGATACTAAACTATTTTAGACAAGTTAATAAGAAGTGTCAACTTCGTGGAATGAAGAGAATATACACTCATTTCAACATAATTATAATTTCAAAGTTAAAATTGGGAAACTATAGTTACCGTGTTTGAAAAACATGAAATATGAGGTAAGATGTTAAAATGACTCATTAATTTAATAATTATAATTTGATCGTTAAAACAAGACTATTCCAGAATGCTCTTATCTATTTTGAACAAATACAAGACAAAGTTTCTTTCATACTAATCATACCAATACGCTAAAATAAGATTACGAATTGAGGTAGGTTATTGTTTCTACCTAGAATTCATTTTTAAATATTTCTTTCATACCTAAAACTACATAGAAACTACAGAGATGAGTTATATGAAATTCAGACTTCTACTATATTATATATGAAAGCAAATGAGTAAAACTGAGTCTGAAAATCAAATAACCAACAATATTATCAGTATGAAATATGTGTATCATACAACAGGATTACTATATAATGTGGAAGACCCCTACTTTGTGACTATCATGTATATTCTTCACCTCCAAATTAAAATTAAATTAGTAAAATATTTCTAATCAAGCAATATTATCTTGAGGCATCAAGATAAAATAAAATCCTGAGCAATGCAAAAATCAATCAAACTTACACATTATAGTACTGCTGCCTTTACTTGTCACAATATGTTTAGTGTGATGGAAGGTATTCAAATGGCTAATGCATTTGTAAACCCTTTTTCTAATCAAAGTGGCATTCTTAAAAAGTTACCTAACACAAGCACTCTTTGGATTCACCACATTTCCATTAGAAAAAGCGTACTTAACTGTTTCTTATAAGTCAACAACATTCGGTATGGAAAAATGTTACAAAATTCCTACAATCATCGTTGGGATTAAAGTATCAGGTACGAAGGAATTATTTTTCTTCATTCGATTCGAGCTTGTGGAAAACCAAACACGAAAAGAATCCTGGCAATATAAAACATTCACCCATGTGTGCTCCATATTTGTTAAAATTTGCACGGTGAGCAAAAATTACAATTGCAATCAATGAAACTTAATTGTCAGAATATTTAACAAAAGAGTTATTACTGTGACACTGAGGATAGAAGTTAGTGAAGAATGCAATAATAATAATAATAATAATAAAATAATATAATAATAATAATCTTCATAATCTGATGCAATACTCAGGGCTCAATAATGCAAGTGTAGAAAACATTTAAATATTTTGTTTGGTTTTTATTTTTCTGCAAATATGTGGAAGGATCCTAACATACGTAACTGTTTTCTTGTATGCATCATTAAAGCCAAAATTTAGTACATAAGTACAGTTTTGTGTTTCACAAAATAAAGTATACATCTTGTGCTGTGGCAGTGAAAGGCCAAATCTTTGACGATTCCTTTCCCAGCTACTGGTTACATCTCTTGCTTAGCAAGAAACAAAACCCATTTAATAAGATAAAAATGCTTCCTCTTCTCATCTTCTCTTGATGGTGCAGTGGTTTATGCTCATATGACGAAAAAAAACTCACTCGCAACATTTTCTCGTCATCTGGCTTAAGATGAGCTGAGCGTGTTAATGGACCACTGGGTTTGTTTGTATATGTGTACAATGTGAATGTGTGTATTTGTTTGACTAATACCCTTATACCACAATGGGGCAACACACTATTCTCCAACATAACTCAACTTATTCCCCAATTAAATGAAACATCGTTGTTTCGTTTTCTCTATGTATTCAACGTAGGGGGCAAAAAAGCCCCCATGCTTCGTTACCATTACCCCATTTGATTCAAACAGCCAATAATGCTGTTATGTATCTAAAGTGTATTGAATATATGGGACCCTTAACTACTCGTAGAGGCCATTGGTGACACGGGACTCAATGGGCTCCGACTAGAGTCTCTGAGACAACCATTAACCGTGATAACCACCTTGCGCGATCCAGCATGGTCTCGATGTTCACAAAGCCAGATCCCTTGCCAGGTGCCAAGATTTAGTTTTCCATCTGTGATGGGAATTGTGAGGGAAGAGCCCAGAAAACAAGCCTTCACATGAGCTGGCTGTAACACAACATCATGATTCAGTAATAAACAATTCAATATGACAAATCAATAGTATATTACACTTCAAATTGTTTGGGAAAAAAAATTATGTAGATAATCTCATTATCATTATATACATCCAATTCAAACTGTATTTTCATTATCCTTATTAAACACAAATAAAAAATTACAAGCAAGATGGCTCAGTATTTGAGATTTGTATTGGAAAGGGCTTAATTAAAATCCTGAGCTTTTCTAATTCATGAAAGGAAATTTTTAAAAAATCATTAAAATTAAATTGATGAAATTCTACCAAAAAATTAATCAATTTTTTTTCATTCACAAAGGCCCTCCACATAACTAATCAATAGTAAATACTTAACAAAAGAGCAAGTACATTGCTTACTGGATAAAACTAAAAATTCTAGATATGATATGACAATAGATTTTTGAAGTATCTATAAATAATAATGAAATAAAAGAAAACAAATGAAAAACTAATAAAAAAATACCAAAAGAACATGACAGTTATAATCATTCTCAATTCTACAATATGTAATAAATAAAAAACGAATGACATATGTACAAGTTTCTTGAAAGGTTACGTCACCTATAAGAGTTTAACTGTGCCTAAATTAGCTTCTATTTTGTTTTTTTTTGGGCCTAAAATTGTCTTTTTTCTCAAAATTAAATTTACATAATTCATCACTATCCAATGTTTTTGGGTCTCTGTAAATTTCTAGAGATCTTTGAAACTTTCTAACTTCCAGAAAAATACAAATTAAGTTATAATTTTACATTTATGAAATTATTTCTTATTAATTACATAATTTTATTCTTGACAACCATTTTGCTCTTAATGATAGTATGTGGTATTACAAATTTTTAAATATCTAAAATAGTATTTCAGAACCTATTTTTCAGCTTTTAAAGCCTATTTTAGATGCCTAAAACTACATTTTTGAAACCTACAAATCCAAGATCTGATTATAAAAAGAAAACTGTTTACCAATATTTTGCTATTGTGTAATATGTTTTAAATAAAGTTTCAATATCTATAGAAAAAGGACTATTCAACAAAACAAGAAAAAAATTTTATAACCATGTTTCTTAAACTTAATATCTTCTGAGTTTTGGTCTCATTTGCAAGAGCGGCACATCATCTACTCTGAGCACAAAATGAATAATGCTATGTATCATCACTAAGGGTCGCATGTTTGGACGCATTAGACAGTAAAATGCCTTCTCTGCTGAGCAAGTTGTATGCTAATATGATTTTGCTTACTCAGAAATCTGTTCATGCGATAATAATTGGTTAAATTTGTAAGCTACCTGCGGAGGTACCTTACATGAGCAACTCAAATTAAAATCCCGAAGGGAACCGACGGGAACCGATGGTAATCGATGTACTTTGCTGCTTTATCCAACATTTATCCAAGATGTCGGACCTTGAAGACTTCGATCATGTTTTCGGTATACACGGAGAAGAGGAATTTGATAGAGTCTACCAAAGAATTCAACTGGAAGAACAGGAGAATCGGCATAATATTGCGTGTCGCAGACGTGTTTGTATACGGTATTATTTGCGGGATGCAAGCATAAATGCATTCCTCTATAGCAGACGAAAATAACGGAAGTGGTTTTATCGCTGAGAATTCTGGGTAATTCGTTGCCAATATTACGAAAACGTCGACTCTCATGCATTACCGATAAGTCAGCCGTTAATCTCAGCAATTGCTCACGGTGAATCAGCTCACTAGTGATTGGAAGTAATTTGAGTAGAGAGTAATGTTCTAACATACGACCCTAAGGCTAGGAGTTTTATGTAATATTAACATGCAAAATATGTATTTATGTAATAACTTCATGTAAAATATGTAAGATTACACAAAAATTCCTTAAAATATCTAATATTAAATACATTAAAATTTAATTTTATATAAATTTATATTAAACGTTAATTTTAAGATAGGCCTACAACAAATTTGAAGGAATGGGACAGTTAAATACTTGGATATTGTCATGTTTCTATTATAATATGAACCCACTACAGGTCTTATGGAGATTGGGAGGTTAAGGCTCCCATCTTTCTAGACAATTGGCACGAGATTTCAGCCTTGTGTGATAGCAGTCTTTACCCCCACAGCATAGTATGGTATTAATTTTTATAGGCTGAGTCGACTCCAGGGTCATGTTGCCACCTGAAGATTAAGCAGTTCAAATCCTGACCCCATCGGGTCTCAACCCTCGATTTTCCAGCTTGTAGGATACTGCCTTAACCAACTATACCATGGTGTGTCCCCTATATATGTCTACTACTTCATTCATAAACAGAGTAGACAGTTCAGGTTTTAAAAGAGATTTTGTTATATGGAACCATATACTCAAAGATTCGGAGTTCCTGTGTCAATATAGATAGAATTTTTTATCACTCGCCTCACATTGTTCAAATGAGGTGAGTGATAAAAAATTCTACCTAAACGAATATACCTCATAGTGTGAATTCCTAAAATAAGTAATCCTGTGTCTATGTTTATCATGTTTAGTAAATGAAATTCTTCTTTGACCGTTCCTCAGCACTTTTGTATAAATTGGAAAAACAGTTTCAGTGTACAATCAGGTATCCAAGTCTTTTTAATGTAAACAAATATTGTTTTAAATTATTTTCCACTTTTGATTTTTTTAATTAAGAGGCAGAATATGTAAATTTACATAAAACATTTTTAAAATATGTAAAAATATGTAATTATGAACAAATATGTAAAAATATGTAATGATAAATTTTCATATATGATAAGTTTGTAATTCATGAACATTTGTCAATTTTACCGCAAAGGGAAAGAATATATGATTACATACAAATTCTAGTCTTAATCATCACTCCCTTTGAAACTAATTACCTGTCTTACATGAACTGCTACATATATGATACATGCATGATGGGAGTACCAGTCCATTTTCATCTTTACAAATTTTGCCCAGAGACATTCTTTTAATGAAAAAAAAAAAACATGCAAAATAAAAATGAAGTAACTGAGCTAATGTTTTCCAATCATCTTCTATATAATCTACATCCCTCAAATCATGTTTAATATTATTCTCCCACCTCATTCTTGGTCTACCAACTGAGCGTTTTTCCTCTGGTTTTCCTACAAGAAGCTTCCATATGCCTATTAATTTTCCATTTGTGCCATATGTCCTGCCCATCACAGTCTATGAGACTTAACCATTCTTATTAAATCTGGCTTCTTATACTAGCAATCTCTTACACAATATATATATATTCCCCCTATTGTCCCTTTGGTGAAATAGTATGCATGACTTTTAATCGTAATATAACTTTTTATGAGTATTTCTACTATAATAAAGAATTTGAGGAGGTACTGTTCAGGCAAATCTCAATCAAAATTAATTTGGTGGCATTTACAAATAATAAATTTTGTGACAAATTTTTATGCATATGCAGAAATGCTAACAGATAGATAAACAGAGAAAAGTGCAGAAAATTCTTGTAGGAAAACCAGAGAAAAGCACCAAGTAGGTAGAAGAAGAATGAGCTGGGAGATTAACATTACCCAAGATTTAAGGGAGAGAATTATACGGGAATAAATGGAAAAATTAGCTCAAGATGGGATGAACCGAGAGTTTATGTCTGGATGGCCTCAACTTCTGGGTTAGTTACAGAAATTATACTATAAACCACTTCAAAAAAAATTAAAATTTTTAACAAACATTAATATCTTAAATGTCTATCAACCTAATTTCTACAACTTCATATTTACCATGTCATCAGGCCCTTCACAAGCATGTCTATAAGGCAAACCCTGAAACAGAAAAAAAAATATATATCTAGAGATACATATTAATTTGGCAATCTACCACAAAAACATTTCCTATATACATTAAAAATAAAAGCAGAAAATCACATTAAAATCAATATTTAAAAATATATATATATATATATTTTAAAGTTTATGGAATATCCATAATTGTACATTTGACTAAAATGTAAAATACAGGTTGGAAATTGAGATGAAAATATTTGTGATATAATATTTTTCTGAATATATTTAATTACACAATTAATCAACACTGAAAATAAACACTGACAAAAGTGCAGATAAGATATTCAGGAAAGGAGGGAAAACATCAGAAAAAGACACACTGCAACTTGGATCGGAAAAGTTAAAAACGGTAAACCAATACAAGTATCTTGGAATCACACTACAAACTCAGGGATTGCATTTAATATACACATCAAACAGAGAGCAATAGTAACTATTATAGCAATGAATGAAATAAAACAGTTTCAGTCACTCTCCCTGAAGACAGCAACGAGAATATTCAGAGAAAAAGATAACTCCCTTACTCACATACGGAATACAAATAATATGAGAGAATCTTAAGAAGAGAGAACTGAAAACCCTAGAAAAATTCAAAACAACATTTCTAAAGAAAATTCTAGGTGTCTCGAAGTACACACCCTTCAGGCTCAAATACTTACTAACAAAGAAACCATTCCTAATAGAAGAAATACACTTCACACTACTATTGCCATCCAACCAGGCATACCAGAATCTCATGACGGAATATCTATAAAAAAAAAGGAATGATATAGAAGATGAATTCTACATTGTCAGCGCGATGACGGATAGAAATTGGACAAGGGTGAACCAACAGATGAGGAGTGCAGTCAACAGACTCACAGTACACGGCTTCCATCACAAACTTTGAAACATAAACACCTTTCACACCATATCCGAGAAATGTGTAAGCAAACTATGCAGACTAAAGTGTAACAAATACCACGTTTTGAGATGTATGAAGAACAAAAAACTGTAATGGAACTCAGCACAGAACACTGATTCCTGTGCCTACTCTACTCTTTATGCACACTTGTGCACGTTTCATACTATTATAAATAATCAACATAACGAATGTCTCCGAAGCTAAAAGTTTTTTAACCAAATTTCTCATGATTCAATATAAAAACAATGTAGATTAGACTGTTAAGATAATTATTTCAACTATCATTGTTTGTGAATATTTAAGAATATCTAAGAAAGTGTCAATATTTTAAATTCTCAATGAATATTTTAATTGTGATAACAAGAATCTTCCTGCGGTGATATCTTGTATTCTATTGGTTAAAGTGTATTGTGGATTATTTTGAAATTAGTAATTATAACAGTTGATTGTTTGAAATATATAAAATTTTAAAGTATTGAACAATAGAAACAAAGACTGAAGTTACATGATGTAATGATATTCTCTGTTATAAATACAGAATCTACATTACTTATAACACAACCTAACATTTAAAAAAACTCAATTAACTTGAACTGTCAAGACAGTCTGTAAATATCCCACCATTGTGATATGAAGTTCAAGAAATATTTTCGAGTGGTTATAAAAATTAAGTCAATAAATGGTTTAACCGCTGATAAAATATTAAACATTAATATACTTTGTACAACAAAGCCAATTAAATTAAATATATGTAAACAAGATATAAGTTAGAAATACTCTGCCCAATAGTGAACTGCACTAGTCAAAAAATTTGGAATATTGTCAAATAACCTAAGAATGCTGGAAATATCCCCTAATATTTTTTGACCAGTATATAATTAAACAAAGTAAACTATATATTATTAATTCGAATTTAAACCAGATTTATAGCTGTGACAAAACCACAAAGCCAGTTAAAACACTTTGTTTTCCTCCACTTATTTCCTTCCTGCAGTCCAGTCTCCACCATTGATCTTCTAATCTCTTGTATCCATGTGATCTTTGATTGACCCTTCTTTCTTCCTGGGAAATCCAATCAAACACTTTTTTTAGTTAATCTCTTCTGTCATTCTTCTGACATAATCATACCATTCTAATTTCTATATTGAATGAAGTCTAAATCAGAAATTTGCACCTTCATTTCCTGCCTGATTATAGAGTTCCTAATTTTTTTCGATCTGTAATGTCTACCTGATCATCTTAAATCAGTGAAATAATTTTTAAATTGTAATAAATTGAGTAACGTCAAATATAATTTATTTAAACTACTAAAACCATCCTAAAATTCCTACCAGCTACACTTTTTCTTGATCATAAACAGATTAACATCCATACAGAATTAAACAACACAGCCATCAATGAAACTACAGAAGTTCACCAAAATAACTAGTGCATACATAGTGACAGTCTAGCTCAAAGAGATAACTTGTATAAGCACAAATCACAGATGCCTAGTGGTAGGCTACCTAAAAAAACTGTTTGTTTACTGATCTAATGGGAGAAGAGATATTGAAAGGCCAAAAAAACAGTGGAGAGACCAGTTCACATGAAGCAGAACAGGCCACAAAGCCTAATCCTTGATAGATTTTTTTTATGGTGACAATTAAAAAACTAAACTCCATGAAAGCCCAGAAGGCCATAACCTATCATCCAGCCTCACATCCACATGTTTTAATCATAGGTGTGAACGATAATCCAGCCATTAAAGGGGGGTGACAAATGGTCACCATGTCAGGGTTCCCCATCATTATAGCCAGTTTTCTCAACCTGCTACTACTTTTTGTAGCTACCCAAATTCCTCGTGATGCTGAGTGGGCACAGTCCCATATTGACCGAAATTCCATCTGAAAATTTCTTCTCCCTTAGGAATTCAAACCAGAACTAGTACCATAGTTCTGAATCAAGGTGTGGTTATAGTGTAGGACAATGATAAACTCTTCCCTAATTTAACCCCACATTAAAAAAATCCACTGGTTCTTATCCCCAGCAAACTGAATTCAATTCACATCAATCTAGTTTCCTAAGATCCATCTGAATATCATCATCCTACCTATGCTTAGGCATACCTAATGGTCTTCTTCCCCAATAAATATTTTTAATATAATTGTAGGCTTTCACGGCCGGCGTCTTGATCCATATTTGGTTCGTCTTCCGGGCTTATAGGCCGTGGTCTGGTTGTCTTCTTACTCGACGTTTCGTCTACTGCTGCGGTAGACCTCATCAGGAGATACTGCGTGCTCTCTGTGAACTCCTCAACAGTCGGCTGCAGACTGGCTGGTGGTTGGAAACTGTCTCTCTTTTTATAGCTAAACCCTGGGTGGTGGGGGGGTTTTCTGCGTTTGCTGTTGTGCCAATTGCAGAAGTCATAGGCTTCGTTGTCGTGTTATGCAGTGCTGGGATCCAAATTTTTGTTTATCTTCATGGTTTCTTCTTTTTTCAACAAAAAAAATAAGAATCTTCTTTTTTCAACAAAAAAAAGAAGAAACCATGAAGATAAACAAAATTTGGATCCCAGCACTGCATAACACGACAACGAAGCCTATGACTTCTGCAATTGGCACAACAGCAAACGCAGAAAACCCCCCCACCACCCAGGGTTTAGCTATAAAAAGAGAGACAGTTTCCAACCACCAGCCAGTCTGCAGCCGACTGTTGAGGAGTTCACAGAGAGCACGCAGTATCTCCTGATGAGGTCTACCGCAGCAGTAGACGAAACGTCGAGTAAGAAGACAACCAGACCACGGCCTATAAGCCCGGAAGACGAACCAAATATGAAAATATTTTTAACTTTTTGAGTTAACAATAATTGGAATGATAGAGATAAATGCAAACTGAAGACGGCAAACCTATAAGTGGGGGAAAGCCAAAGAAGAAGAAGAAGAAGAAGAAGTTAACAATTCCAATGCAAAAAGAAAAACTTAAGTTTTATCTCCATAAGTTTTATAATTATTAATAAATGAAATCAGTCAGGTAGGTAGGTAGGTACAATATTCAAGTCTTCTATATCAGAAAAAAATGTGAAACAAAAGACTGCTCTCCGAAGATCATGTAACCAGATATTCCAAAGCATCAATATGAGTGTATGAGATGAATATGAGGTGATAAAAGTTTTTTACCTAAATAAATAATACCTCTTAGTGTAAATTCCTAAAAAAAATAATTGTTTAGTATACTTACATCAAATTCAAACATTTCTCCAAGAGGATAGGCCATTTGTCACAAGGTCCAGGATTATATATATAATATAATAATTAGGTTTTGTAATTTGTGTGTTTAGAATTACTTGTTACTTTGTATATTGACATATAGTATTATATTGTTTGACAGAATTTTATATTGTCATAATGTATTATGCTCTATTTGCAGTATGACTCCATTTATACTTACGATAAGTTCAGCATTACAATTGCAGCACTCTACCTAGGTCAAATATGTAAGTTACACATATAATAAATGTTTATACTAAAGCAGAATATAATGAATTCATAGTATTTCTTAACTTTATCTTCAGAATAAATCTGAAAGATCCTGGGTTCAAACCCCAGTCTGAGCATATCATTTTTCTCTTCAAATATAATTTATCATTAGAACTCTATTTATCCCTTCACTATCTTTGGAAAACACATTCTCTTTAGCTGCTACTTTTTTATTCAGATTGGGAGAGCTGACTGTCCTGAGCACCACGACCTGAAAGATATATTGTGCTATTCCAGTGTAATTGAGATGAGTGAAATGAAATTCTACTCTACAGTGTTATATATAAGTTTTAGATCATCTTCTAGGTGTGACACACTAGGTTCTACTCCTATGACTCATACCATCATTTTTGGGTTGACTCTGTGGCTACAAGGAGGGGGACTACAACACTCCCATTGGCCCTTTCTTATTACTTAGGCTCGGAGTTGGCAGCACCCTGGTAGGTTCCCCATTAAATCCCTGCACTATTTTCAACACCCATGGATTACCAACCAAACTATTTTTTTCCTAATGTGAGATGAGGTGAAGGGTGATATGAAACGAATAATAAATGAAGTGACATGAAAGGAAGGGAAGGAAAAATGGAGTGTGTCGGTGGAATGAAATTTTGGAAATGGGAGAACCCTGAGAAAAACTTATCTGGGATCCCAGTTTTGGCAGCCATGAATCTACTGAGATGGCTTTTAACCAGCAAGTTATTCTGTTGCATAGTGCTGAAAAAATTTGTGCAGTTAAAATATGATGAATGAAATTTTTACACTAACATTTTCATCTCGGTTTCACATCCTGTTATAGATACATTAAAGAACAATCATCATCACAATATATACCCTCTGCAAACATTTGTATAGTACCAATAGATACAATTTTTAATTTACCTTTAAGTAAAACAATTATTTAACAAATCACAAAAGAAAACCCAGAAAAATTATTGACAAATTAAGTTTCCTGTTCACTTATTATGAGTTAGGGATTTAGACTCACCTCATAATTTTTTTAATTTTCTTGCAGACCATGGTTTAAGTCTCTAACTAATAATATTTTTTTTAAAAAACTCACAGTGTTACTTCCTTAAAATATTAAATGCCTGTTTACTTTTAAGGTTGTGATATGTTGATTAAAAATGTATGAAATATAATCCAGTTTTCTCTAAATATAATATTAAGTTGGTAAGAAGTTTATTCACACATTTTATAACAATATGTAAATGTTCAAGGAATTAATTTGGTGAACAAATTAAGAAACTCTCAATTATTTGCTCACAAAAAAAACAAGGGAATTGCTTGTCTGTGACTGCATGAACTTTAATTAGCATGTAGCAAAAAGAAAAATTATCTTACATGCATACAACTGTTAAAATAAGATACTTCTATTAGTCATATAAGAGTGTGAGATAAATTAAACATGTTCAAAATTTTATTTTCAGGAAGAATTTGACCTTTGCTAACTTACCTCAGGCACTATTTTATTTAACATCATTTCCATGTCATCCCTAGAAAAATGAAAAGATTTATTACTCAAAACTTAAAACACATAAAATTAACAATTCAAAAGTAATAATTTTTTTATAATTGTGGACTGAAATACAAAACCTGTTAATTAAGCAGACAAAAGTTGAAGCTGCCCAACTAAAATATTTGTTTTATCTTTAGAAATTATTATTTATTCTATCAACATTCAACAACTCAATTGCATTATATGTGGGCAACATTATTCCATCTATCTGTCAAATAGTACATTAAATCTGTAAATCATTGCTAGTTCATAATGAATTATCTATCACTAAAATTTAATATTTAATTATAATAACATTAACACAAAGGTAAAAACTAATTTTCAATTAAATTTCTGCTATTATTTAACTTAATAATAAAACTATTTATTAATGTTTCACAGTTAATTCAGCTATTTCTAAAAGAAAAAACTTGAAATATTTATGTGTAATTATTATAATTTATCATGATAGTACTTTATATATCAGTAAGAATTGATTTAAAATATGTACAATTACTTTTTTAAGTTATGATTTTGCAAAAATAAATTATTTTATTTAATGTAATATAATATGCAATACAGTGATAAACATCACTAATTGATAGTTTTTTTAAATGCTAATATATTTCCATGCATTGACTGCCCATGCATTCTCATCACTATAATGGTCAATGTAACCGAGATTTTCTGAAAAATAAAAGCTATTCTCATCATATTCTTACAACTATGTATATTATTTGTTCATACTCTGTTTCAAAACTACTGCCACCTAAATCTAAGAAAGTGTACAAGTTACTAATTAGATACAACACACTGAACTTGTTCAGGTCGTACGACTCCTACCCTACTGTTAGAAGCTTGACGCCAACAATTGAATTAGATCAGGGTTCTCAAATTATGGGCATATACTTGTTATTTATGTATTATCTGTTATCTAATATTATTAGTATTTAAAACTAGTACTACAGGTTTTATTAAAAAGAAATAAGAGAATTACCCTCAACTCCAAAATTAAAGCAACACATAGATACCAAAACAAATGTATCAATTCATATAATAATGATACAATTTTACTTAGGCTATATTATAAATTATATACTATTTTTTACCACCCCTCGGTTTCTGCTCAGTACTAGAATAAGGTAGATGTAAAAAAAAAGCACATCTATCTACATTCATTCATGGTAGCATTTTGATTGGAAAATTGACAACTGTTTAGCAACACAGTTTTGTGAAGTTAAAAAATGTTTGGTACTGGAGAGATTCATCTTACAAGATATCAACTTGTTATGACAGCAATATAACTTAATTTACTCTCAGGCAAATAGTCTGAATCAAATTTTTAAAGAGAAAACATTTCTGCCTGAACTGGGACTCAATTCTACTTTATGTGCTGGCTCTCTTTCCACTTGAACTAACCAGGTAAGTTCCTGTACTGACACAAATTATTCTCTCTTATAATACGTGTCCTAGTAGCAGTGAATCTTCTTTCATATTGGGTTGCTTTTAAAAATAAATATATTAACTTATTGGGAAAATAAACAATGAATGACTGAAATCCAAGAGACATACCACCACCACTGCCTACTACTACGTTGTCACTCAGGAATTTTTTAAGAACATCTTTTTTTTACATATACTGCGTAACTAATTTGTCATCTTATATATAAAAATTAATGTTAATGAATTTTTTAAGAACATCTTTTTTTTACATATACTGCGTAACTAATTTGTCATCTTATATATAAAAATTAATGTTTGTTTGTTTATATATTTGTTTGTTTGTACTTTATGCGTGGCCATACCGCTGATCCGATTGTGATGGGGTTTTTTGCAAAATGTTCAGGAGATTCCCGAGATGAACATAGGCTATAAGAGAGTTGTGATACTCAACTCCTACGCCCTTAAAAATCGCCCTTTGTAGTGGAAAACATGAAAAAAAGTAGCTCTTTGGATGCTTAAATGGCTTACGCTGCCTAAACCATAAGAAATACACAAAATTAATTAACACAGAATTGAATATCTCAAAAAGCTCTACAAAAAAGTCTACAATAGCACATGTTTATCTCTTACGGATAACTCACAAAAACCATTTTTGTCTTTCATTGATACCAAGATTCTCGCACCGTAGCTGATTGGTTAAGGCAAGAAGTCTTGGCGCAGAAATACGGGACTTATGCTGGTTCGAGTCTCTACGGGGGAAGAAATTTTTCTCATGGAATGTCGGCCAGTATGGGTCAGAAAAGAAATCTAGCTGGGGGAAAAAAAAATAACAGCTTTGACTCACTCCCATCAATTTATCTTTTTTTTTTCACTCTAATTGTTATATGATGGTTCTTAACTTAACTGCAAAGGAGGGTACAATTCTAATGTTCATGACTATGTGACGTCATCATTCACACTTCTTGAGCCACAACAGAAGGCTGTAAGAGGTTTTCTTGCAAAATTATTTAATAATATCTAATTATGTCCTAATGTCTGAATTTTACGGTAAAAAAGTAACATATTTTTATCGTCCGCCCATGACATGAGAACTGAACGTTCGGGCAGGACAAACTCTGCCGGGTAAGCTAGTATCAAATAAATAGTATTTGTATATGCACATTTTTCAAGATGACTTACTAATGAATTAGGATAACAGAAGTCTTTAATTTTATGTTGCCTTCTAAACAAAAACTCCTTTCCCTACACAATAGAGATACACATCATTCTAGTAATGAGATATATCAAAGTGACACATAAGTAAAAATTAGATTCGTACTGAAATCACTTATTCACCATCTGTACAACCAAAGCCACTAACTCACAAAATGATATTAATTAATTGAAATGGAAATTGAATACTGCCTAGCCATATTAAAGAAGCATAGACATTAGCAAAGACACTGAAGGATTATTTATTTTTATTGCACTGAAACATTACACTGAAAAAAAAAAAGTTCAAGTTAATACAATTAATTCTACTTAAATTTGATAAATATTCTGTATGTTGCTTTAATAATGGATAACAGTGCAGTAATAACTAGAAACTACCTCTAACTTCCTGAACTTTTGAAGGAAAAAAAAAATGTATTATAATTTGAAAATTAGTCACTCTTCAATAACTTTAGAAAGCTCTTTGGAGCAACAGGTTTAGAAAGTCCTCGACTTTGGATCATCCAGCCAGTATAGGGATGACATATGATTAGTTTATCAGGTCCATCAACCAGAACCTGGAGTCATTACTTATCATAGCTATGCAAATACTACAAGATACTCAATGGGCATCAGTTTCATATACTGGACAAAAATCCATGGAAAGATTGGCTATTCTATGTCACCTGTGAATATTTGATTGGAGAACAAGTGTTGACCAATGTGATAACACACATTTCTGCTAGAATCAATTGCCAACATGTTTAATTCACATGTAATATAAGATGATTCTATCCCAGGAGTCCAACTACATTAGTGGGCAAGTTAGAGTGAGAAAATGAGCAAGTAAATGTCAGTTTGGACAAGTCAGAGTAAGAAAATTGGGTAATTAGTGTACAACACCAGATTAGTTTAGTGTTCATTTGTTTGCTGGCGGGTTTTTGAGATAAGTTGGCTAGACTGTCTGAGGAATGATTAATACATCCTTTACATTGCAAATATGGTGATTTTAGGTTACTTTCAGCTCAACTTCTCGCTTCATTTTAAGGCATTTCTCACATTTTTTGGGAAAAAATCAATATATATGTATATTTCTCTGGTGATTATTCTCTTACTGCAACAATAAATTGTTGTAAGAAAAAGGCAGATTTAGAATCATCTTATTTATTAAGAGCCTCATAATGTTACTTCCTACTATAATTTATTAATAAATTGTGTTTTCCACTTTTTTTATTTTATGGTATGGTGGCATAGAATCCCAAAAAATTTCTTCCCATATCAGGAATTGAAAAAATATATATTCCACAGGTATGTACTAAGGTGTGATACCTTAGACAACTATGCCACAGAATGAGATTCTTTAATAACTATTTAAGTAAATTAATTTATTACTTACTTACTCACTGGCACTATCGAACCCGTAGGTTCATGGCCGCACGGACATAAGCTCTCCATACATCCCTATCCTGAGCTAATGCTTTCCAATCATTCCCTGTATAATCTACTTCCCTCAAATCATAGTTAATGTTATTCTCCCACCTCATTCTTGGTCTACCAACTGGGCGTTTTCCCCTCTGGCTTTCCTACAAGAAGTTTCCATGCATGTCTTTCATTCCCCATTAATTTATGACTAGTAACACTTTTTCTGATGCCACTTTTTTAATTTACTAACATTGAGACTAATTTGAATAACACTATTTCTGATACCACTTTTTTAATTTGCTAACATTGGGACTGATTTAATAAAATTACCTTTCAGGCTTTAAAGGCATGATGACAAAAGAATGGTATTTCTACCACAAATTTTCTCTTCACCCGTGATTGATAGAGTTAGTAGTTGTTCCAAAAATATTTATATTCTAAACTAAACTGAGACTAAGTAACCAAAACATCTAGTGGAAATGTAAATAGCTCCAAACATGAGTCCACAGCCTCAAGAAAGATCTCATAGTTGACTCCAGTCATGAAAGCCTTAAATTATTTTACTGATTTTCTTTGTTGTTATTTTTATTTAGCGAATCTTTCGACAGTTATGGTCATTAGCATCGGAAATCAAATCTGGGCATGAAAGGACCAATAACTCATGCTCAAACATCTTATTTTTTCAAGCTTGAGGTTCTTTTGTGTGTCGTAAGTGCATGGCATGGGACTGTGGCTATAGTTCCCTTCCAAAAGAATCTATACTCAGGATTTTTATACCTTTAAAAACCCATCAACAAACCAGATTTGAAACTGTAAATTTTGGAACTAGAGAAGAGCATGATAACCACTGGTCCACTTTTCCTTGTACTAATATTAACATGTAATTATTTTCTTCTAGTTGTTTTTAAAACATTTGAAAATCTAATCTAATACTGTAAACGTTAAGTCTAACATTCATGACGAAGAAAAATAAAGTATACTGTATTCTAGAACTAATGTTCTCAAGTGGTACATGATATTTGTAATAAAACTAAATTTAACACACTACTACATCCACTGTTAATAATAGATTGGGGCCCAACATATGAGAACCCCTCACTTAGGTCACATCATGCTATGCAATAGAAAATATACTATTTATATGCATGTTACTGAGGGAGAGCAAACTATAATGGTTGGCACCCTGCTTAAATAGATATTTAATAAAAATCTCTACCTACAGCAACAAAATTACACATCTAATACTAGAAATCAGTACAGTCACAGACAAATCTAACATATTAGTATCATAAAAATGGCAGATAAGACCTCTATGGCAAAGCTATATAAAACTTGAACTGAGTTAGAAAGAATTTTGTCTGCAACTGCAGTCTACATAAAATTATCAATTACTGTACCATACAGAAATTAACACCCCTATTAGCATTTTATTGAATATGTGAATACATACACAAGTAAGACCATGCCTGGGAAATAATTCACACTCAAAATACGGTACAAATATTACCATTGTTATTTTTTCCTTTTTTTCCCAGGTAAGATCTTTATTGTAGTTCAATAGAGGTGATGAGTAGGTTATGTGCTGAAAATGCAGTAATTAGCATTTAAAACACAACCTTAGACTGCTTTAAACCTGTAGGTTCTGAAATATGACACTAATGAAATTAACAATGAAGTACTCCAACTGACTTAATGTGTATTTGTTGATAATCATGGTCATTCAATATCATTTCACACAGCAATTTCAGAGTAATATTCTCTAATGATTTAATTGATATTAATTCCATTATTGAGTTTGCTAATGAAAGAGGTCATTTGAATTAACATCACTTTAAGAGGAATATGGGAAATTAATGTGTATGTGTGGGTGTACCATCATTAATGAAATGTAGCTAATGCTGCTACACTTATTTGTTATTGAAGATTGATATTTACCTTACATCTGGATCCCAACTTTCATTGAGAGCTAAACTAGCCGAAGTGTGGAGTACTGAAAATAAATTGTAACATTTCATCAACTACAAAGTTAAAGCTGTTGAACTATTATCTTCAGCTTTCAGTTTAATAAAAATTATAACTATTTCGCAACCAAAAATTTAACTCAAAACAATGCCTGTGTACTAAACTATTTTAAATTTAAAAACTTACAAATTATAAACTATTTTAAAAACTAAAGCATATAATTAAAGTTTTTAAGAATAATTATCATTTTTGAGGTAACTATTTAAGTTACATTGATACAAAAATACCTGAGTGACCCAATGTACTTAATTATTTTAAACTGCAGAGGCCTTTCAATCTGTAGTCCATCTTCAGGGCTGATAATGGATGACACATCAAAAGGCCCCTGCAGTTCAAAATTATAGTTGATGATAACTAGTTGACTCAAGTAAGTCTGAATCAATCTAATTTAAAGCATATAAAACACACAAAAATAAAGATGAATTTAATGTTCATTAAAAAACACATTCATGCTAACACAGTTATAACTTCAAAAAAATTTGTATCTTAATATCAACTTTATATCAGCTGTAAAAAATATGTTTCCTTACATGCAACTAACCTCTGTGAAGTTATATCCTACCTAAATTTAAACGCAGTGTTGTAAATGTAACATTAACTGTAGCAAAATCAATTTTCATTGACAATGAATATACAGGTCTTGCAATACATATCTTTCCTATTCACAAAGTGATTTCATCTAGGCTGACATAAGCAACACATTCCACTACAAACTTGCCCTTCAGTGTCAGATAAATATAAGTAATCATTTGCAAATGGTCTAAAGTAATACATTTTTGTGTGCAAATTTTATCAAAAATTGAATCAACTTGTGTCTTTTCAAAATGCAATCTGGGTTTTGGTGCTTACTATCCTCCAGCTAAAATTGCAATTCATAATATTGTAAAAAAATCTGATTCTAACTGATTCAATGAAAAAATTGATAAAATCATCACAAATATTAAATGTCCACAAACAAATTCACTCCCAAAATCAACAGTGCGTATGGGTCTCAAAACTTAATTTAAAATATAACATTTATACACGAAGTTAATTTGCACAAAGTAAAAAGGTAAAATAATCCCATTACAATTTTTGAATCATTTGGGGCAGTAGGAGGTTGAGCCTCCTACATCTTTAGACAATCAGGACGAGATGTGTAACAGCCACCTTCCCCAGAACATACATATCTGGTTCACATTTCCATTAGAGGCTGAGTCGACCCAGACCCATGGTGCTACCGGTTTAAAATTTTAACTATGTAATGCAATTAAATTTTCCTGTTCAGTATGCAAGAAATTACTTCTACATGGCGATGTTTCAGAAACTTAAGCCAGAGACAGCTTTGAGGTAATTAAAAGTGTTGGGAACAGTGTTAACATACAATATGCCCCATAAAGTGGTGATTAAGATAATATAAACTAATGACATTAAAGAGTCTAATAATAATCAAACACTATTTTGTAATATAACCTTAAATAATTAGGCAATACTTTAACATATATGATATACTTCTTTTTTTAATTTTATACATTAAATCTTATGTTGGCAAAACCTGCTTTTAGAAAATAATATTACAGTCTACAGGAGATGAGTTAAGTTAGAAATTGACAGTGAATGGGTGAAAGGACATGTATAAAGGATCTCTCTGGCTGCTGACGAATCATATAAAATTATGCCCAAGAATCACGTAAAATGATGCCCAAGTTCTGCAATGTGTTCTAGAGATCATATGATGGAAACTGACATTGCTCAGCAGCAAAAAGGCTCTTTACACCTGCCCTGTCAATCAGTAACTTTATTCTTTAACATAATGATAGTTATCGCATTGTATAAAAATAATAATGTTGCAGGAATTCATTAATATTTCTTATATATCTGTATGTTAATAAATATACACTAAAAAATTTGCATCCTTAAGTTCCAAGCCTATTTTATTGAAAATAAAACTTATTTAAGTAAAAAAAGAATCATTTATCTTCTCAAAATATGAAAATGAATAACAATATTAAAATAATATACTATCTAGCTATGTGTATGTTATTTCTATGAACATTTGCAGGATTGCCAACCAATGTTAAAGTACTATATTTAGCAATTAACTAATCTATGGATGGGACAAAAATTAGGTATTCCTGTACACTAAAACAGCTTAAAAAATGCTCAAGATGACCAATTGCCTTTAGTCAACCCCTAAAAAATTATATTTATATATTCAATAATAATAATAATAATAATAATAATAATAATAATAATAATAATAATAATAATTCACTATAACTGGTTACATTAAAAAATGTATTATCTTAATAATATGTAATAATTTGGTTTATTGGTAGGTCTATATCAATACACCAAGAATTCAGCTGCCATCAAAATTTATTTCGTATCCATGCTTTTGAAATATATTAAAAACAACTTTAATTATTTAGTTTGAGGTTTTGAAAATTTCATCAGAATGTCCTGTGATATAATCGCTCGTAGCAAGCAAGCACAGATAACAATAAAAATAGTAATGCAGGCACTGATTTATTATATTATATACTGGTTTATTACATTATGGTATTCATACAGATAACTCTTTACCCTGTGAGGATGCCTGCACTTCGATACTTTCCATTTTATCATTCTATTTTATAATGAAGAATGTTTCTTACACAATCTTAATAAATTTTTCAACTCCTTGGTACAAAAGGACTCAAAGACTTGGCCTACCAGCCAGTTAGGGGTGATATGTGATCAAGTGTCAGGCACCCAGCCATAATAGCAGGTTTTCTCAACTTGGACCCACCAGTTATTGTAGCTATCCAAATTCCTCATGATGCCATATGACTATCAGTCCCATAAACTGGTATAGCTCTACTTGTACAAATTAGTTCTACACTAATTCTCCATACAAAAGGTACCACATTAATATGCCATGAAGGCTTACTAAGATATGAATGTAGAATTCACAATCCTTTTTTTTTTTTTTTAATTATAGAAGTCATCAGATGGCTTTGTTGGTAGCAAAGACTTTCGGCCTTCACATGAAAGAGAATTGTATAACTGGTATCATACTGATGCAAAGAATCAGAGATCCGGGGTTCGAGCATTAATTTTTCTTTCTAAAATTCACAATCCTTATCTAATGGTGCAAGAAAGATATTGGTTTCTGATCCTACACTCCCACAAAAACTCATAGGACCATGGATGCAAGGATCTATAATTCTTTTATAATCGTTAATAAAGAGATAAGGAGCCTGGAAATTTTCCAGACAGTTCACTATATTTCCAAATCATCCAGGTTATAATTGAAATTTAAGTAAGTGACTTGAAATCTGTTACCATTGATATAATGACTAAATTTCGTAATACACCATCCTATAAAGTATCTGATTTCATTCATTATTAACTACAAAATTACTAGATAACATGGAGGTTGTTAGGACTGCAATCATTAACTCAAAAAGTTTCATTTATTTGTTGTCTCTGTTACAAAATATATGTTATTCAGGGATTATAGCGCAGTTATCTACTTACTGTAAAAAAAGGACAAATTACAGCTGAATTAGCAACAATGAGCAATTCTGAGGCCCTACATATCTTCACACGGACACTAGTTGCTAAACATATTGATAGTTATCGCTAGTTGCCAAAATTTCTAATATGTTTATGCTATACCAAAATGTTTACTCAGGTTATCTGTGATTTAGTCCCATGATAAATCACCAAAGTTTACTGAAGTTCCCATTAGAGACAATTTAGCTTGCATGTTTACCAGATAATTGACAAAAATGTAATTTTATATGTATATTTTTTTTAGGAAAAGACAAAACTGATGCAGATATTTTGATGAAAAGAGAATTTCATGTGTATAATTTTATGAGTAGATTAATTTGTTGTGCACATTTTAATGAAAGGTAATTTAATGTGCATACTTATTGCACATTTCAGGTTTTTAGACAAGAGAAGGTTTAATTTCATAAGACTCTACTTAGTTTCTGTTAGTCATTGGATATGGCCATTTAATTTGTTTTGGATCCACCTGCTTCGTGCTGAAGAGTCAGCAATGGAATGGTCAAAGGAAAGGGGATTTATGCCCAGAACAATGAATTGGAATTTCACATAAATCTAACATAAAATTTGAATAAAGAAAATATTTCCCTAAGTTTCGGCACATATGTGTACGTTAGATTCCAATTTGGGTAGGTTAGCTAATATTTAGTTAATGTTACTAATGTACCTGGATGGAATTCCTGAGAAGTGAGAACCTGTTGTCTAGAAGAATCTTAATTTTTTTTGTAATAATAATATGTGAAAACTGCATGATATATCTTTATTTTTTGTGGTAACATATTTTCAATTGGTTGGCTATTCTTTTTTCCTATATGTAAGCAGTCATCATAGAGTTTATATTGACTGATGCAGTCATGTTGCTATGATAATTATTTCTAGGTGATATTTATGTGAAATTTTCATTCAATTTTAAGGCATTTTGAATATTTTTTTGAGAAAAATAACACATATACACACACACACATATATATATATATATATATATATATATATATATACTGGGTGAATGGTAATTACACCAACAAACTTCAGGGACTGATTCCCGACTAGAAATGAAGGAAAAAAAGGTCCTATAAACACGTGTCCAGAAATGAACGATGTGTGTACAAAGACAACAAATCGTCCCAGCACACAGTACATTGCATAATTGCATCCACGTCACAACAGATGTTCAAAGTGGCCTCCATGGGAGCAATACAGGTGTTCACACTTCGTATCATGGATTGCCTCACTCTTTTGCATGTTCTGGTCTCTCTCCGAATAAAGTCACAGGCAACGTGGATGCTGTTGAAGGGTATGCACATCAGAAACTGGTTCAGCATACACAAAGCTTTTCAGATTCCCCCAGAGGTAAAAATCCAGGGGGTTTTAAGTCCGGTGATCTAGCAGGCCATGCAACAGGGCCAAGAGAATAATGGCATTCGTCAGTGCCATCTACCATGGCAATGATGCATTTATGGACACTTATTCATAGGACATTTTTTCCTTCATTTCAAGTCAGGAATCAGTCCATGCAGTTTGTCGGTGTAATTAAAATTCGCCCTTTATATATGATTAAGAAAAGTTTCTTGGGTTTTCTGCATCAAGGATTCAAGGTTATTCTCTGACCACTTATTCCAATATTTCAACATGATCCCACATGCCATTATCAAGGAATGATAGGTTTGAGTTACTGGTATGTCTTATATACCATCAGCAATACATATTTGACACATATTGGACAGTGACTTTTAGTTAATATCACTATGTTTTACGGTAAAATCACACAAGTTAACAAATAGTTAGCAGTTACTACAAGAATTTAAACAAGCAATTTCTCACCCACAGCAGGTGATAAAACGTTGTGAAGACAACACTGTAAGACACAGCCAAAAATCCCGAAAAGGTATTTTAAAATTCATAACGGTAGCTGTGAAAGTCTTAATCAGTATAAAATAAAGATAGCAACCAACTTCGTAACATCCAAAAAAAAATTGAGTCAAGCTGCTAAAACATACACACAAGTGAATAGCCACTCAAAACAAAGCTGTAACTCTTTGCCAATTGAGATTTAGGCTTATATGGAAGAAGGTTATTAATGACACATGGGACCTTTTCCATATAAAAATCTATTTTGGGGGGAAAAAAAAAAGTTACAACCTTGTTTAGGGGACCTCTTCAATTGTCATGTAATGTACTTGGCATATTAACTCCCAGCCAAGCTACAATTTACAAATAAACTTTCAGAGACGCCATTAAGTTGAAGGAGTTTATTAAAAGTTTACATATAGATTAATGGTCTTTGCATTCTGATGGCAAACAAATCCAGGAAAATAAGTATCAGATAGTGTTGCTTTAAAATGAAAGAACTGATATAAATTGATTACACTGGTCAACAGTGGTTTTGTTGCCCTTGATATAAGATTAATTTCGGATATATTTATGCTCACAATACATGAAACTATCAATGATTTTGGAAGATTTTCTCTGGTTTTTTTTAAAATCTTTATTTTCATTTTACATTACAAAAGTCGGAAAATATGAAAAAAAATATATATATTTATAATGTCAATTGTTTTTTGAAAAATTAGTATGCACTGACGTAAATAGAAAGAAAAATATTGAAAACCCATGTTATACTTCCGTGAAATGCCTTTTATAAGATTTTCTTCTATAATTTTTTAGGGGACAATCTCTTTTTAAAGACCAGCAGTAATCTGCCATCATGTGATGGTCCCATCTACCCTGATACCTTTACTCCATTACTTTCAGATCCTAGCACTCCCTGTTCGTCGCTATAATTTCCTAAATTATCTGGAAATCTATCCAGGTGACTGTGGAGAGAGTGTAACTTTATACTCATATTTGCTCCCAGAATCTTGAAGCTTATCAACATGTTTTGCACAATTTCTTTATAATTTCATGCTTTATAGTCATCTAGGAAATTTTCTACTACCAATACAAAACCCTTCCAAGCTTCACTTTCCGGAACAGTCATAACTTTGATAAAATTTGCATCTTTCATCAATTGCCGAATTTGAGGACCATCAAATATTTCGCCTTTTAACTTTTACATACTGAGCTTAGGAAATTTTCTACAAATGTATTTGAAACATTTTCCTTCCTTGTCCAACGCTTCGACAAATTGTTTTATCATATCCAGATGCATGTTGTGAGTACTTTAATTTTATCAAATAACTGAGATCACGGCCGATGTGTGGAGTGAGGGGTGTGAGAGTGGGGATCATGTGATGTTTGTACATGTGAAAAAGATGCATAGAAATCAAATCATGACTGGAAACATAAATTGTATTAGTAACAAACCGTTTACTGTTTATGATGTAATATACGCAAAAATCATAAAAACTAGAGCACATTCAGTACTTTCATGAATATATTCGTAAACTGCACACTTGAAAACATAGAAATTTGCTGAGATATCCAGGGCAACAACAACAAAATTTTTTTGTAGAGCTGTGTTATTGCATTGCATTTGAAAAATGGCAAGTTCAAGTTATTGCTAATGGGATTGCTAGCTAAAGTTCTTGATTAATGTAATTTGTGGAAAGTAGATAAAATGATTGTTCCTGATACAGTCAGCATTAACACTGGTAAAAGATGGAGTATTTGTCAAATAGCAAGCAAGGGCATCAAATTACATCGCTTGTCAGCATCATGTTCTGGACTGCATACTCCATTTTATGATCGTTAAAGAACTTGCTAAAATATTTATACTCCAAATCCTGAATACTGGTGAATAATTATTAGAAATTGAAAACACATTTTGTGAGAGGAAGTTAAAAGATACGAGATAAATCAGCCTGGAAAGATGATATGAAATTTCAGTACCATGTACTATTTGATTATTTTTTTTTAAAGAAAGGACATTTTCCATTTATTAGGTTTCAAAAATTCCAAACATCAAGTGTACAAGATGAAATTCAAGAGCCATTCTTGCTCAGCTTGTATTTATATTTGTACCTGCAATAATGAACACTTTGAAGAATGTTTGGAGATTAATTTCTTACGGCTGGGAAGACCAATGGTTGAGTAATCAGAAGTACAATACTGATGACTTCAGAAACTATCAGAAATATTAAAACTATACCAGAAGGAGATAAAACTGATTGCAACAGCCATAGGGACATCTCATTACTTTCAACTTCGTACAAAATTCTAACACATATTAGTATATATATATATATATATATATATATATATATATTGATGACATTCTAGAAGATCATCAATGTGGATTTAGAAGAAACAGGTCAACAGATCAGATTTTTAGAATAAGACAGTTTTAGAAAAGAAATGGGAATGTAATGGCACTGTACATCAACCATACATAGACTTCAAAAAGACATACAATTCAATTAAGAGGGAGCAGTTATACAGGGTGGACCGCTCGAATGGACCTAATTTCAATTGCTTGTTACTGGCAAACGGTTGAAGATAGAAACTTAAAACAACGTTCATATTACAGAAAAACTCACCAAGTTTTGATATCCAGATCACCACATCTCTATATGAGCCCCAGCAGTCACTGTGACGATATCAAAGCGATGAACAATTTCTTGCCAAGTACGTTGGAGTATGTCTTCTGGACTGTTCTCAATAGCCTCTATGATGCGCTCACGAAGATCACGAAGGTCTTTGACTGGGGTGGTGTAAACTTTATCTTTGACATAGCCCCAGAGAAAGAAATCCAGTGGTGTTAAATCGGGAGATCTCGGGGGCCACGCGATTGGTCCTCCCCTACCAATCCAACGGCCAGGGAAAATGTTGTCCAAAGTCGTACGAACTTCATTGGACCAGTGGGGAGGAGCACCATCTTGCTGGAAAACGATGTTAGGCTGCAGTTGTTCAATTTGTGGAAAGAAGAACTGCTCCAGCATGTCAAGATATGTGGTACCACGAACAGTTTTCTCGGCGAAGAAAAACGGTCCAATGACCTTATTATGTGACAAACTGCACCAAACATTCATCTTCGGACTATCACGAACATGCTCTTGAATAGCGTGAGGATTCTCCGATCCCCAGATCCGCACATTATGCCGGTTTACCTTGCCTGACAAATGGAAAGTGGCTTCGTCCGAGAAGAAAATCTTGGTCATGAAGTCAGGATCAGCGCCGAGACGGTCCAGCATCGTATTGGCGAATTCCACTCGTTTCGGCATGTCATTCGGCTCCAGACGTTGCACTAACTGCACTTTATATGCGTGCAGTTTGAGGTGTTTGTGGACAATCCGTTGTAATGTCGATTTTGGTATTTGAAGTTCCCGCGAAGCTCTTCTTAATGACTTCCGGGGGCTTCGCTCAAATGCGGCTTGAACATTTGCTACCATTTCATCGGATGCTCTGCGACCACCACCATGCTTCTTCAACACAGATCCTGTAGCTAATAATGTATCACGCCACTTCTTTATGCTTCTAGCAGTTGGAGCATCACGGTTAAACACACGCCGGAACTCCCTTTGAACTCTAATGATTGATTTAAACTCCGCATACCACAAAACAGCTTGCGCTTTCATCTGCGGAGTCGCCATTTTCACAAACAATTAAATCTAAGAACGAGAAACGTATCTTTGTGCCATCTACCGACAGGATTCGAAACTTGGTGAGTTTTTCTGTACTATGAACGTTGTTTTAAGTTTCTATCTTCAACCGTTTGCCAGTAACAAGCAATTGAAATTAGGTCCATTCGAGCGGTCCACCCTGTATAGTATCCTGCTGGAGTTTGGAATTCCTAAAAAAGTTAGACTTATATGAATGTGCCTAAATGGTACAAAGAGTAGGGTGCATGTAGGCAAACAGTTTTCAGATACTTTTGAAATTCACAATGGGTTGATGCAAGGAGATGCACTATCTCCTCCACTATTTAATTTTGTACTAGAGCATGCCGTCAAATCTTTAGAGGATGAAGAAGGCCTACAACTCAATGGTATTAATATACTGTTAGTTTATGCTGATGATGTAGTACTACTGGCCGATAGCGAGGAGATACTAAAGGCCAACACGCACACACTATTGAGTAACACTAAGAAATTAGGACTGGAAGTAAATATCAGTAAAACTAAATATATGGTCACACGTAGAAATACATTATATAATGGAAATGGACAGCTAATGACAAATGAGGGAATTTTGAGGAATTGGCTGAATTCAAATACCTAGGAACAATAATCACAAATAGGAATGAGATGCACAAAGAAATTAAACATAGGCTCAATTCTGGAAATGCATGCTATTATGCATTGCAGAGACTTTTGATGTCCCAACTCCTTTCAAAAAAACGTTAAGCTGAAAATATATAAAACTATTATTCTACCAGTTATATTATATGGGTGCGAAACATGGACTCTTACTTTAAGGGAGGAAAGGAGATTACGAGTATTTGAGAATAAAGTTCTTAGGAAAATTTTTGGACCAAAGAGAGATGAAGAGACAGGTGAATGGAGAAGACTACATAACAATGAACTACATGGTCTTTATAGGAAGCCAGATATAATAAGAACAGTTAAGTCCCGTAGACTGCGATGGGCAGGACATGTTGCACGTATGGGGAATTAAAGGCGTGCATGGAAACTTCTTGTAGGAAAGCCAGAAGGAAAACGCCCAGTTGGTAGACCAAGAATGAGGCAGGAGAATAACATTAACTATGATTTGAGGGAAGTAGATTATACAGGGGATGATTGAAAAGCATTAGCTCAGGATAGGGGTGTATGGAGAGCTTATGTCCGTATGGCCATGAACTTAAGGGTTCGATAGTGCCAGTAAATTAGTTAGTTTATACCAAAAAAGCACTGCACACAATGCAAAACCATTAAAATAAAGGACCTTCTGGATTAAATATAGCAAGAACTACGCAACGTGCAGCACATGCTCAGAGTGATGCAGCAACTCTAAACAACTTTTAGAAACAAAAACAAATAAACCAAAGATTTAATTTATTCTGAGGAAAAATTTAATTGAATTACAGTACTGGAATGTGAGGTCATGCAGAGAGGTCAAACGTGATAAGCCAGATGAAAAAAAGTACCTTGGTCGAAAGATGACAATATTTCACCATAAAAATACAACCATCAAGAAATGCAGACATGGATTCCATTCGGTTCTCTGAGAGGGGACTATATCGGGGAATTCATACCAAAGGCTCAAACTCAGGGATATGTTGCTATAGGAACATGTAATGTTACAATATTACATTGTAGTGAGGCACTAGAAATATTAACATGGAAATTAGATAAATCATCTTTGGAAATGGTTACTTTACAGGAAGTTAAGATGACCAGGAGAAGGTAGTCAGGAATCAGAAAGCTTTGCATTGTACTATGGGGGTGCAGCGATACCTGAATTTGGAACGGGTTTTTTCGTCTGAAGGAGGATCCTCTTCACTAACTGAGAAATTAAGTGTCAGCAATAGGATTTCATACATAATTCTAAAAGGTAAACTACATGATTTTGTAATCATAAATGTATATGGTCACACAGAAGATAAGAATGGAAAGATCAAGGTTGAGTTCTATGAAGAATAGATTGCATATAAGATAGTCTTTCATGAAATCATATGAAAATTGTCTTACCACATTTTAATGCACGGGACAGGAAGATATATTCAGGCCAACAATTGGCAATTTCAGACTTCATGAAGGTAGCAACGACAATGAGGTTAGATCGGTCACCTTTGCCACGTTAAATAATTTTATTGTTAAGAGGCAACATGGTGAAACTCAGAACCAGATAGATCATGTATTAGGATAAATGCTGGCACAGTAGCATCATCACCTTGATCAGATCATCATCTGGTCAGGGTAAAAATTAGAGAACAAAAATGATGATTATGAAAAATTTGAATAAAAAAAACTTGAGAAGTGATAGACTGCAACAAGAATTACTAATAGATTTGAAATATTGAAATCTTCAGACGAAAATATGGCAACCGAAGTAAAAAGGTAAAGTGATCCCACTACAGGCCTTAGGAGGCCCTTGGGGTAGTAGGAAGTTAAGGATCCCACTTTTTCTAGACAATCAGCACTTGATGTCAGCCCTGTATGACGGCCGTCTTTACCCCCGGAACAAGTGTATGGTACTCATTTCCATTAGTGCCTGAATTGATCCTAGGGCCATAGTGCCGCCAGAAGGTTTGGGTCAGTTTAAAAATCCTGATCCCACCGAGACTCGGCAACCGAAGTAGAAACTGATATAAATAAAGAACAGGAGACTATAAGAGATACTATTAAATTGTCAGGATTAGAAAGCATAGATTATTTTTAAAAAGAGGCAAAACAAGAAATGGATTGATGAGGAATGTGCCGACATTGTAAAGAAAATAACGCTAGCAGAAATGAATTAGTTACATGAATCAAATTAAGTAAATTTATAACTATTGGGTAACATCAGACAGGAAACCACTAGATTATTAAAGAATAACAAGAGGGAATATTTGAGAGAGAATATTAATGATCTATTAATGATTCTAGCTTTCATGAAACCGGAACAAGCCAACAGGCTTAATCCCTGGATGATGATGAATATTAATGGTCTTGAAATTAATGCAACAAATAGGAACATCAAAGAATTATATCCAGAATTAGGTTAAAGAGGAAAGAATTTCAGGCTGGATCAAACATAATTAGGAATGCAAATGGGAATATGATTGTAGATTCCAGGAGTATATTAAATAAATGGAAATATTACTTTAATCAGCTAATAATGTTCATGCAGAACAGGATATTGAAGAGAATGATTTACAGACAGTATAAATATTAGTCATAAGAACCAAAAAATACATTAGAAGTTGAAATGATAGAAAAATTAAAGATGTATACCGGTAAAACATTAGGTTCAGATGGGATCCCAGCAGAACTGATGAAATCAGGGGGAGAAAAACTGATGGACTAGATACATCAGTTGCTTAGTATGATTTGAAAAACGAGGCTCTTCCAAATGAATGGAAATAATCAATTTTTGTTTCAATATATAGGAAAGGAAATACAACTAAATGCAACAACTACAGAGCCATCTCATTATTTTCAACTTCGTGCAAAATTCTAACTAATATATTAGTATCTAGACTCACTCCTTATAATGAATGAAACTTTTAGAGTTACCGGTAATAATTTATTACAATGCAGAAAACTCCAAGTTGTTCTCTCTAAGTAGTCTTATAATTATTAATGAATGAAACCAGTCGGAGAATTTATGTAGACTTACACAGTATATTAAATCATAACTTAAAATATTGGAAGAAAAATATATATTTCCATACCAATGTATGTAGGCTACATGATAATTTAAAAGGAGACACAATAAAACTAAAAAATACATTAATAATAATTTTTGTTTTTTTGCCAAAAGTCAATACAACATTAAACTTTCTTCTCTATGATTGGAGTAAGACATTCATTTAGGATAAATATTAGTTTTGTGCTCAACTCAGGATTTCGCTTCTGCTGGTCCAGCACTTTGGCAACTATATCCACAATTCACATTAATTTATATTCTATTTATGGCAGATTAGAATCATCAGGCTAATTTTTTACCCTATAATCATGTAGGATGCTGATCTATATATTGAAGGTACCGAAAATAGACAGGACATCAATTTCTAGGATAGTTACATCCTCAATAAGCTATTCCTAAGTTCATAAATTCATAGAATCAATAATTTGCAAAACTATCATACTGTACAGCGCTAAGATTTTGGTGTGAATCAACCATAAACATAGTAGAAACTATTTGGATGGTTCTTCTCTCAATTAAACAATTATTAGATTAGCTCCCTTTATAAAAAACATTGCCAATATTTGCAAAGCATAATATACATACACTAAAAATTTAGATTGACCAAAACAATATTATACTACCATATTATTTTGTTTAACAATGCTCTTTAACACCTAAAGTCATTACAATCATGATGCAAATCTAAGCTTAAAAGGGTAAACAAATTTTGTTCAGATGCCTCTTTTTTTTTCTTTTTTTTTTTTTCAGATTGTAGTTTCTTATACACACTGTAAATCCTTGACATGGACCATGGCATTTATTCCCTTCCAAAGGAACCCATACTCAGAATTTTTATTCACTGAAAAATCCATCAATTCTAAGTGGATCACAGCTTTACTTTCTTTTCAAAGCAACTCATGCTCAGGATTTTTAAGTTATGAAAAATACATCATCATCATCATCATAGTACATTCACGAATTTAGGCCATTTGTTGACCTGTTTCGGCCTCAAGAGAAACACCATCCAGAAGTCTTTTGAGTGGACGTCCTGGTCTTCTTCTTCCTGCAGGTTGATATCTTAACATTAGTTTGGGTATTCTGTGATCTTCCATTCGATGAACATGTTGTATCCATCTTGACTTATAATCAGAAATTTTGTTTTCTAAAGATTCCATGTGTAATTCTTCTAAGATGTCTTCATTTTTTTTGTGATCTAGTAGTGTGTATCCTGCAGTCCTCCGAAGATATCTCATTTCAGCAGATCTAAGTCTCTGTATATCCTTCTGTTTCAACGTCCATACTTCGCTACCATACAAAAGAGTTGGAAGAGCCAGTGTTTTATACACTCAATTCTAGAATGATTCTGAACTCTTGGAAACAGAGACAAGCATGGTAACCACTAGTTCACTTTGATGAACTTAATTGTATGAAATATTCAACTCCATTTATGAACATAAAATTATATTCATCTTACTTTCAATTGATTTAAGGTTATGATGCCAAGAAAAATAACATTAAATCCATCCATAGTAATTCTGCCCAGGGACAGGTCTTTCACTGCAATCATAGCATTTTCATGCTACGCTTGCAGCTTTACTAGGGAATTATAGGTATGGTAGCTTCCCGTTGCTTTCCACACCGGTGAAGGAGGATGATGATAATGATGAGGATGATGAAGATGGCCGGATGATTTTCGGGGACCGTTGGGTCCTAAGCTTCCTGACATTTGTCTTATAGGTGAGGAAAAAACCTTGAAAAATACCTCACCCAGGAGTCTGTCCCGACCAGGAATCAAATCCGGGCCCACTGCGTGACAAGGCAGCATGCTACCTCGAGGTCACAGCGACTAATATTAAATAAGCTAATTTTTTTTTATTTAGGGGATGTAATGATAAATAGATCTGTTGAATGGATTTCTTTAAATTTTCCAGAAATATTTAACAAATCTTTGGCAAAATTTACAAAAGAGATATATCATTATGCATATTATAGAATTTACACATAAAAATTATATTAAAAAATTCAGCATAGGCTAAATGTATGCTGCTAGAAAAAGAATCATATTTGCATAAGAGAACTACAAATAAAAAAATTCCCATTTCAAATTAGGGTAAAAAATTTTACAAATAACCAAATAAGTATTCATGCCCTTGCTATAAAAATATTTGGAAAAAAAAAAAAACACTTACTTTGCAAGCCATATATTAATATTAGTGACATAGAACATTCTGGAGAGGGCACATCCATCGAGAATGGTTGGTTAATATGTTACAATGAAGGTTGTGGTTTCAATTCATGATGTCAATATTTTAAATTGGCCTAATAAACCTTCTGGTGGCACCATTGGGTTGTCTTAGCCTTTAATATAAATGAATACCAGAAGTATATTCTGGAGTAAAGGTGGCCATCATGTAAGGTTGACATCTTGAGCCAATTGTCTAGAAAGTTGGGAGCCTTAACCTCCTACTGCCCCAAGGGCATCCTAATGCCTCTAGTGAGATCACTTTACCTCTAAGATATTCTGGAATCCCTTAAAACTAGATACATACAGTAAAACCTCTCTTAAAAACTTCTTCTATTAAACAAATACCTCCATTAATGACCAATTTTTCTAGGTTCATAGGTTTACTTTAAATGATATAAAATCAATGTAATTCATATCTCCATCAAAGGCTCTCCCCAGACTACTATTAAATACTTATTTATTATGTTTAGCTACTTTTTAGTAACTATAATGGTAAAATTGTAACCCAACGCATTCATACAATAGAAGTAAGAAAAGGTGACATGGGTGCTCCTTCATGGAAGTTTCTTAACCAGGTTAATTTAGTCACACTTATTTACCTATACATGTCAAACAGTGACATATGGTTAGCACATCACCTCAATGAAATATCTAGTAAATAAGGTATTATTTGGATGGATGAAGGTGGGTTAAATTTTGGACACAGACCTTTTCATTCAGGCTTGTGAATATATTGTTTGTCTTTCCAATTGTTAAAGGAATTTTCATCTCATCTGCTCATAACGGTCTCTTTCCCTCTGGTTTTTCTACAAGAAGTTTCTGTGCCCTCTTTCATTAATGCCCAGATGAAAATAATTTACAGTGTAGATTTTTAATTTAATAATGTTGAATATATAGTGTATATACAATATTTTAAATGATAATTTGAAGTGTATACTATTTTTAAAATTCATACTGTATTATTATTATTCTTTCTACTAAGCGACTACCCTCTTGAAGACTTAATTTCCTTGGAACAGTTGGTCTTTTAGTAGAAAGTGGATTACACACAGGTTTCTGGATATTGTAAGTATAATAAAAAAAAAGGACGAGCAAAAAGTAGTCAAATTACTAATATGATCAGTGACTTGAATATGTTTTTGGTCTGAGAAATGTATGATAATGACGAAAAAAATTATTTAGATGTGGAGATAGAAATAACTTAACAGACACAATATTAACAGCATTGAACTGGTCTGAACATGTCCTCTCTGTATTATAAGTAGAACAGGATTGCAAAACTTACAATAATAGGCTATGTTGATGCCAGCTCATTATTCAGGGGAATACAAACCAATGAAATATCGCTTTACCATAAAAATACTTTCAAAATTTGGAAATTTACTTGAACTAAATTCTGCACATAGCAATTAAATTTAAAAAGCTAACAAAATAACTCACTCTAACCTTAAAATATTTCACTTAATGGAATTATTAAATCTACAATAGGATGACAAAATGAAGATATGCAAAAACAATGAAAATAGTGCATAAATTGTGATATATTCTATCTAGATATCTCTGGATTAGGACGTTCTGGATTAGGACATTCTATGATTATCCATATAACAATCTTATGCTGCACTACATAGTTTTACCATTTATAATAATATTTTTATACTGTTTTAAACGTTTTGCAACAATTCTTAAAATATATTTTACAATTATTAAATATTTATTTATCTATGTAAATTGTTCTATTTATCTTTCAATGAAATTCTACTGAATCGCAGTGCGCATGCACAAATGCTTAATGTACGAGTAACTTCACTAGATAGCAGGACATATTTGCGAAATTGATGTGACCATCATCATCATCATCACTCCAGGGATTAGGCAATTGCCCGTTCCGACTTCATAATGCATTAGCCCAACGTCTTCTAGGTCTTCCAACATCACGTCTTCCTCTTGTTTGATAATTTCTTGCTAACAATGGATATCTCTCCTTACTCATTCCATCCATGTGATCAATCCATTTCTGTCTGTAATTCGTGATTTTATCCAATAAAGGCTGTACTTTCAATTCTTCTCTTATATCCTCATTTCTTATTCTATCAAGTCTTGCACATCCTTTTAGTTGTCTTAGGAACTGCATCTCTGCCGTCTGTATTCTATCCTTCTGCCTTTTCACTGGAGCCCAAGTTTCACATCCATACAATATTGTGGGAACCGCCATAACATTATACATTTTTATCTTGGTTTCTTTTCTAATTTTATTTTTGAATGTTCTCTGTATTGTTCCACACACCGTCTGAAATTTATTTATTTTGGAGTCAATATCTCTTTCCACATTGTAGCCAACATCACAGCCCAAATATCTGAAACTAGACACCTGTTCTATACTTTGATTTTCTAAAATAATTTTGGATCTCACTGGATCTCTTCCTCTAAAAGCCATGGTCTTCGTTTTCCTTACAGAAATCTTTAGATCGTATAATTTACATATTTCATTTAATGCATGCATTGATTTCTGTAAGTCGTCTTCATTTTTCTGTATTATGATTACATCGTCAGCAACATTCACAATTAATTCCAAACCATATACAAGAAATTAACTTAATTTTGTTATGTAACAATGAGACAAGTTAGTGTACACAAGATATTAAATAGTTTATTTAATTATTGGTTTATTAAATAATATGCATGCAATTTATTTTATTAGGTTAGAAAGAGGGATGTTGGTGTGCGTCCATTTCTTATGAACATTTGGGAATTTTTGCAAAAGTTGGTCATACTGATTTTTGCATATATATATCTTAATATATAAAAATTTCGTGTCACATTGTTTGTCCGCGATGGAATCCTAAACTACTGAACCAATTTTAATAAAATTTTGCACACTGTGTGCAGTTTGATCCAACTTGAGACCTAGGGTAGTTTATAACTAAATTTATATTCACATTATTTTTTATTGCAAATTATTTGTTTATTATTTAACAAAGAGTTATAATGATCTGTGAGTTCCATACGATTCTAACAGATGGTGGTGTAAGGTACAGCTCGGGTCCAAGCTCTGTGTGTTTGCAGGGGGAAGTGTGGAGGAGGTACACTTCTCTGCTTCGCAAAGTACTAACAGCTGAGTCCAGCAAATTCCTTTCAGACACACGGAGCTGGGTCCCGAGCTATAATTTGGTAAGATAATTGGTTTATTATTTAACAAAGAGAGATCCAGATGGCTGTGCTTTTTGTTGCAACCGCAAATTTCAATTGAATTACAAATATTGATTATTTCATAATTTAAGTGTGTTCAGTGTTTATTTTATTTTCAATATTATTAATTTTGTGTGTAAGTATTAGTTTTAAGAAATCTGGCTGAAAGACAGCAGCAACTTAATTAAAATTTTTAACATATACCTTAGCCACAGCAATGTGTGGCCGGGACTTCTAGTGTGTGTGTATATATATATATATATATAAAATCCTGTCACCTGCTGACAGTTGCATTAAACATTCTTATATGCACAGTACAATTCTGTAGAACTTAAAAGAATTAATTGAGTAAGTGAACGTCTAAAACAAAAGTTTTTCCATTTCATTACAATATAGGTAATCCCACACTTAATACTCCTAACCTATAGATTCATAATGTAATGTAATGGAAAATTTGCCTAAGGACCTAATCTAATCAAAGGTAACAGTCTTATTTAATACGGAGTCTGAATGTTAATTGCTGTTACTTTGGGTTAGCTTCCATTATGTTAAATTACAAAATTATAGATTAGGAGCGATATTATAAGTGCAGGATTGAATTTATAGGTTAGGACCGCTAAAGCACAAGATTATCACAATATACAGTACAGATTTCTCTGTCTACTGAGTTCCATTAGTTCTATGAAATTATCAAATAGTTTCTAAAAAGAAAAGTTGTATATAATTAAATGTGGTTTTATCCAAATTTATGTCACCTTTGAACAAATTAAAATTCTTGGCATTACCACAAAACCTTAATCAATTATTAATATTGTCCAACCATTATATTTGTCAAAAAATGTATATGTACACTAATGAATTAGAAATTACTAAATAGTAAAGCAAAGTCCCCTAAAAAAAATAAAACACAAAGTTAAAAAAAATTCAGCTTATTAAACTGTTAAATTTGGTCTGAGTTAACATACAAAAATCACTTTTGAAGATTTTTAAATTCCGTTATAATTGAATGTAACCTAAAGAAAGCAAATTATATTTTACTCTTGAGTACATGAGTTAAATCTCTGGTTAGGGGTTGACTAAGGTTAGGTTAGTTCAAAAACAATCGGCTGCATCACATTAACATTCACAGTACTGCCAAAAATCTTAATGAAATGTATAAAAATATAATTCACAGACAGTACACTGACTTGGATTTACAGCTACATTACAATTTCAGTCAAGTAAAAACATATATTGGTAACTAACTATTAAAAGACATTACTGTACTATAAAATTTAGGAAATGCTACAACATTAGAGTATTACTTTAAAACTAAAATGAAACTAACAGTCAGAGAGACAAAATTCAACTCCGTCTAAGAATATAAGAAACTGCTAACCTATCATGATTTTTACCCAAAATCATCATGCTTGTACCGGAATATTCGCTCAATACTTACTCTGTACGTGAAACAATCCGACTGAAAATTGACATATTTCAGGCATTTGCCTAAGAATTTCTTCTGTTACTAAATGTACTCCTCTATGCTGCGGTCTAAGGTTGATTTTTCGTTGAAACCACGCCGATCCTATCTGTATGCCCCTATTCGATGAAGCCATGTTGAACACTGTACAGACAGGGGCTTATTTGTCAAAAGTACTTGTCAGAGTTGTAACATGAGTCCTTCTAATGTTATACTTGCAGTAATCTTGCGATTCTCATGATTACGATAAACACTCTAACAAATAAGAACAAATAAAAGATTCAGCAATAAAAATATGTGAAAGTAAATAATATTTCACCCTACACCTCTCGCCGCACCGACGAAATAGCACCAACTTCAATAACGACCCACTAGTGGGCAGTGACATCATAGAAACAGATGACGTGCGAATTTTTAGCACATTTCAGGTGGCTTATTTTATTTGCATTTTAGTGGATTTTTGCTCCACATGTTGGTAGCACTGGCTATGACAGCCGTCGGGACGTCAAGCGTCGCAAATTTATACAGGTATGTTAAAAATTTATCATATTATAATATTTTTAGAAATATTGGCAGTTTAAACTTAGCAATACGTTTTAATACATCACTATATTTTATACTGCTCTAAGTTGTGAAAAACACAGTGTGAAAGGCTAGAGGAAACTGAATGGCACAACGCAACGTAGAAAACATAAAGCACGAAATCGACACAGAAAAACTCACTAAATGAACATACTTATGACGTAACTTCACCCCGCCAAATATAAATTTTTAAACATGTTCTTCAATAAGGGGATACATTCACGACTACATATTTAAAGTATTTAAATTGTTATTTAAATATAACGTTAAAACTTCTGCTGGATCTTCCTATGTACAGCCTTTGTTGATAAAATTATTTTTTCTCCATGCTATTATTTATTATGTTTTGTTTGTTTCCAGTTTTGTATCTAATTCTTATATTTTTGTCAAATCTTTTAAGCGTATTAGCTAATTTTGTTGTTTGTTTTACTGTATAGATAAGTGTTATCCAGATATTTTTATTGTTATCAGACTATTTTCGAGTTGGGTTCATTTTTTTTTTCTTCTTATAATTGTATTGTTTTCTTATAATTTTATTTAGCTGCCTTGTCACGTAGCGGACCGAGTTCAAGTTTCCTGGGTGAAGTTTTTTTCAGGGGTCTTCCTCACATGTAAGACAAATGTCAGGAACCTTAGAGGCTCAAATGCTGTCCGAATATCCCATCATAATCAACACTTTTAAAATTCATATTAAAGCACCGTTGAAGTTATGTAATAAGATTTTAATATTAAATTGGTACCTGGTAAGTCAGTCGTCCTCAACTAAATTAATAATTTAATAATTAATAATTTAGTTTAGGACGACTAACTTACCAGTTACCAATTTTATATTTAACATCTTATCCCATCATAATAATCATAATTAATATTCGCCTTAGATAAAAGTTTAGGATTAAGGACTTTCCTGGCGCAACACTATCATCAACATCCATCTTATCATCGGGGCAGCGTAACCCTGCCTTCCAGTCGCCCCAACCTCAGAAATGGGTTACGTTTACGCCAATGCTAGGAGAGATCACCAGAAATGTCAAAATGACAACCTTGGGCACTGAATATAAAAAAATATGATTTGTTCATTGTAGCCGTTACTTTTTGCAATTTACTTAATATGTTCCAACTCTTTGTTGTAATTTTCTTTATTTACTGGTAGTTTTAACATCCTATTAATTAAAGGTGTTGAAAGTGCTGATTTTTTTGTTGTTAAGGATCGCTGAAATTATTAATTATGGTAAATGCATTGCTGGTGAGCTCTCTGTAAATGCTTATTTCTGGTTTGTTTTTATCTAGTTTTTTTTATAATTGTTAGACCAAGGTAGTTGATTTTGTTAATTTCTATTACTTCAATGAATTTGATTTTTTTCGTGCATATTAATTACTCCATGTGAGATTTCTTATTCTTTTTTGTTTTCGTTTTCATGAATTACTAATACCTCATAGAAAATAATAGTACATATATTCTTATTATTTTTATATTTAATTTAGTTATTAATTTTTCGAAATACTTGTCTTCTAAATCTTGAAAGGAAATTTTCGCTGGATTCCCGGTGTAGATCTCATTGGGATCCCGTCTTCTTGGATGAAAAGTTCAATACAATTTTGTTTTATTATATCTACTGTTTCCATTATCATGACGTTAGGTTCTGCATGTCTAATGACGTCATTTTCACATTTTTGTTGATTTCTAAATCACGTAGTTTTCTGCTAATTCATTAAGAAATTTTTATTGTATATCGATTTGCTAGTTTTATATATATTTTTAGTTTATAGGCAATTAATTTCGGAATTTTATAATTGAGAGCATTTTATACAAATATTTACTGGCCTCATTGGAATTTCATTTTTATGAATTTTCGAGAGCTTTATTTACTGGAATTGTTTTTATTAATTGTTATATACTCTGAATAATTTAATTATTGTATGTTATCTGCCATTAGTTTATTTATTTTTCTATGTTTGTGTATAATGTAGGTAGTATATTTAGTCCATTTTTAAATTTATATTATATAATATTGTGATGATGTGAAACAGTTACTTTAAAACAATGAATTGTTAACAAAAATGATAATCTAAACTAAATTCCATGGCACGACAAGTCACTAAGGGTCTTGCCTTGAATCAGTCTGCTGGCCTCACATCCACATGTGCCATTTACATAGGTTGATGATCCAGGGAGTATGGGGTGATATGTGGCCAGCAAGTAAACCCCCGCAGCCGTTTATTGATTTTCCCTATCTGGAGCCACTACTTATTATAACTGCCCAAATCCTTTATGATGATGGGTGAGCATCGCTCCCATACCGGCCAAAATCCCATTATACACTTTCTTGTCATAGGGACTCGAACCAGCACTTATCTTATAGCTCAGCGCTAACGCATGATCTCTTTGAAAATAATCTAATATACTTTTCACCAATATTATTATTTTTTACGCCTGCTATTAAAGCATTTTAAGAATAAGCATTTAGGATTAATGCTATAATTATGTATAATGGGGGATATAAGGCCTAAGAGTGATTTACTGTATGTTTCCAAGCATTTATTCTAAGTTATGTGGAAAACACGGAGATTTTTTGTCAGGAATATATATATATATATATATATATATATATATATATATATATATATATTACTTTTACCCGCCCATAAAATATTTAGTCCTCATTCATAAAATCATTTATAGGGACTATTTAACTCATGCCCCAAATTGGACTCAATGGCCAATCACGTTTCAACGATTTCTGTTTTACAACCAATCGGAGTCGTGTTTCATGAAATGTTTATCAGTGTTATGATTACCATATTAAAGAAGGCTCCTCCTTTTTAATATTCTGAACAGGTCTGACCATTATTTTGCAGTGATTGAGCCTGTGAGAAATACGGCTCTACCAGATTGTATATATAGTGCTGAATGTCAACATTTGTAGCAATTGATTATACCACCAAAAAAAGAAACCACTGTTTGCACTTTCTTAAACGTATTTTTTCCCAGGTAACAATCCAGAAAAATATAATTGTCATATTTACATCATACGACATCAGAAATGAATTAATATACAGTTTGATGTGTTTCATTTTTTTCTCCACTAGAGAGCATTCTTACAGTATTGCGTTCCTTTGGCAATAAATAGTATGATCTGGTTGCAGTGATAAACAAAAGAAGCAGATGAAGCGTACCTATCGCTTCTCATTTGTTTTCAAACATCGCCGTTTACATTAAATATATAAATATTTTAAAATAACTATAGTTAAATAATGATTTGTGAGTAAACAGCTTAATTTTATTCGTTAAATAGTCCTAACAAATGTCACTCTTGATTACCAAATTCTCTAGATAAATTCACTCCTCACTTCGTGAGTCGTGAATTTATCGATAATTTGGAAATCACTCGTGGCATTACTTATGAAAACTTTCCTATAGAAATATATTATACCATTTGAATTAAAGAAAAATTCCACTTTTTCTGAGCCATTATATTTCCACGTAAAGGTTTACTGGTATTCATTAGAAAATCAGAGTAGGCTGTCTTCTTTTTTTAGGGTGAAGTGAGAGAAATTCTTGAAAATTGCAAGATGGAGAAGGGCTCTCATTTCCACATAGAGAATGTTGCAGCAGCTTTAGTTCGGGAATATCTTTACAGAAAGGTAATGTCCCATCTTTTAATCTTTCTATATGGAAATTCTTTTACTTTGTTTTTATTAAAAATCAATACTTTCACTGTAAAATATATTTATTAATATTTTTGCTTGATTATTGCGTGTATTAATGAAGATCTATACTAATCTATTTTACAGACGATCACATGAACATTTTATACGAATTTGGATGCGACATTTTAACTACGTTTTGTGTTATTTATTAAAATAATGAAAAGAATTATAAATTGTAAGAATAATGTTGATAATGAACTCAAGTACATTATTTTTTAGCAACGAACAATGTAATTTTTAGGTAACTACTGTATAATTGTATATTACTTTTAAGCGCATAAAGTATTGAACACAATGTTTTACTACATATGTGTTGAAATATTTATGCCATAGTCGACAGACCAGTTATACAGTAATAATGATAAGCTAGTACAGTAATACGTAAAAGTCTTCCATACTTGTATCCTACTATATTTTATTTTATACTTTGTTTTATTACTTGCCTTTAATTGAAGTAAATTATTTTATGTAAATAAGAGGTTTACTATCACGATGCTCACTTTAGGGCTAGGGTTTAGATTGTCATATCAAATATATTTGCAATGATGTATTTGAATAATTTACTCCAATCGTTCGTTGAATTATTTCCGATGTCGGAAAAAGGAAGGATTATTAGGCTATGTTTTAAATGAAATATTATATTGAGCATACACTATATGCCTATAGCTAAAATTATTCCAATATTATCATGACGTCAAGTTAATTATTAGGGATGCGCAAGATTAATTATTTTTACCAGGAAAATGTTGCCAATATGAAGTAGGCTCTCCTGTGTGGGCTATTTTATGTACATTTATAGTTTTATATTATAGTAACGGATCTTTAACGGGGTTTAAGGTTTTAATTGTAAGCAACGCCTATTTAAAGATCACGGGTCTAAAATTACTGCTTCGGGATTATACTGTATATACACACATACATAAGTTATACATACAGGGTGTTACAAAAAACACCGACAACGGAGGTGAGGTAGTATATTGAGATATGTTGATAATTTTTAATACCAATGTCCGGAAATGATGCGTTTTTACACTGTGACTAATGTTAGTTCGAAGGATTTGAAGACTCATTACTTGACAACACCTCACAGGTACAGAACTTTTGATACGTGGCTTCGCAACGGAATGTGGCTGCAACAGGACGGAGCTCCAGCTCACTTCAATGTCAATGTGAGGAGATATTTGGATACCACGTATCCAGATCGAGAGGGACCATCCCATGGCCTCCGAGATCACCTGATCTTAACCCTCTCGACTACCTTTTCTTGTGGGGCGACATGAAACAGTCTGTTTATCGGACTCCAATAGAGTCACGTATGGATCTTATAGCCCGAATCCACGCTGTTACAGAAATCATTCAAATGAGGCCAGGCGTATTTGAACGTGTGCGTAAATTACTACACCGCTGATGTACGCTCTGCAATGAGATGGGAGGTGGAATTTCTGAAAACTTGATGTGGCTGTAAGAGTATTGTCAAGTACTGAGTCTTGAAATCCAACTAACTGAACTCTTGAGAAGTTAGCTACTCATAGTGTGAAAACGCATCATTTCCGGACATTGGTACCTTGTTAAAAATTATTAACATATCTCAATTTGCCGCCTCACCTCCGTTGTCGGCATTTTTTTGCAACGCCCTGTATATATATATAGTCCAATGCTACCAGGTTGTCTTTTATGACATTTCTGGCATTACAATCCATTTCTTCGATTGGGGAACCTGCAAGGCCGAGTTACGTTACCCCCGGATGATATAATAATGTTTACATTATACATTACAATAATTATAATAATATTTTATTTATTCTGGCAGAGTTAAGGTCATAAGGCCTTCTCTTCCACTCATCAACACAAATTACAAATACATATTTAACAGTATAGACTATATTATATACACTATACTAATTACAGTAAAACTTGTTTAATTCGAAACGTGAATAATGCAGAAATCTGTCCAATGTGAACAAATTTATTGATCCCGACGAAATAATAGTAATATTACGTGTATTTATTTTGCACAAAACAGAATCTGTCCAACGCGGAAACGGAAGGATATTTCTACACAATTCATGAAAAAAATTATAAAGCGGAAAAGTATATATATTTATTTTGCACAAAACAGAATCTGTCCAACGCGGAAACGGAAGGATATTTCTACACAATCCATGAAAAAAATTATAAAGCGGAAAAGTATATATATTTATTAACCATCAGCAGTTTTTTTTTTTACTGAAGGCAGGTGCAAAGACGGCTTTTACAAATAGTGATTCAAACCAAATGGACAAATACATATAAAAACAAAACAAACCTAATTGTCACTGACCCTAAAGTTTATTGTAAAAGTTGTTGTATTTCACATGCCGATATGTACTTTGATAAATGCCTCCATCGCCACGATCGGTATATTATTATTTCAACTTGTTCGTTGCAATAATTTTGATTGAATAACACGTGTCTCTAGTGTTTTATTCCCAGTTTATAATGTCGAGTGAAAGGAAAGAAAAATTGTTAGTACCGACGAGAAAAAAATTAGTGATGCCCCTTAAAGTAAAAATAAAAATGCTTGACCGTTCATACGCGTTGGCAGGTCGTTTGAGTCTGTATCACGCAGTTTCAATATTAATGAATCAAGAAATCCGAAGACAAAATAAGAAATTATATCGCAGAATTCACAGCTGAATATCAATCTTAATTGTAAGACCTTTTAAAAGCGGCAAAACAGGAAAAAAATTACTAAGTTCTTTTAAGTCCTTGCCTAAATCTGACAGTAATAATTAATATAAATTGTTCAAAATCTCTCATTAATTTATTTCATTTTGATAATTTGTATTGTATTCTGTAACCTTGGAACGTATCCCTTATATACCCACACAAATTACCATTCCATATTCGCGGTTTCTGTATTCGCGGCATATTTGCGGAATATATCCCCGCGAATAAGGAGCTTTTACTGTATACATTCTACTCGTATCTATATAGATTCAGCCTCATTGCACACCCGTTATGCGAAACACAGATACCTGTCTTGCAAATAACAATTGCGCTGTAAAATTTTAAATTAGTTAAGTTCTGAGACCGATCTTTCACAGTTTTTGTTCTGAATTTATGGAATTAAGATGGCTGAAACGTATGTATCAATCTCATTAAGCGAATAAGTGAAAGTGATTGAAGATAAATCTCCAAACATTTCCGAACCGATGCTCCAAAGTCAAGCTCTGGCTCTTGTGAAATCCCTATGGGAATAACGTTTTCCAGGAATCTTCAGGTTGGCTGGACAGTTTTAAAAGATGACTCAATGTAGTGTGGAATAAAATTTGCGGGGAATCAAAGGATGTGGACGAAAGTGTAGTTAGTAAGCGAAAACCGAAACTGCATACTTGAATTTCAGGATACATTTTTAACGCTGACGAAATGGGGCTGCTTTTTTCGCGCTTTGCCGTCGAAGTCGCTCATACATACTATATTTCACTTTTCAACGGCAGCGGAACTACAATAAATCCAAGGTACATAAAAAGACATGCGGTACTCTATAATGTAAGATTATTAATAAGTTTTAGTTTTTTATAATGCGGAATTTTGTCCAATGTGGAAAAAAATTGGTCCCATGCGATTCCGCTTAGTTTTAAAAGACGACTCAATGTAGTGTGGAATAAAATTTGCGGGGAATCAAAGGATGTGGACGAAAGTGTAGTTAGTAAGCGAAAACCGAAACTGCATACTTGAATTTCAGGATACATTTTTAACGCTGACGAAATGGGGCTGCTTTTTTCGCGCTTTGCCGTCGAAGTCGCTCATACATACTATATTTCACTTTTCAATGGCAGCGGAACTACAATAAATCCAAGGTACATAAAAATACATGCAGTACTCTATAATGTAAGATTATTAATAAGTTTTAGTTTTTTATAATGTGGAATTTTGTCCAATGTGGAAAAAAATTGGTCCCATGCGATTCCGCTTTGAGCAAGTTTTGCTGTATAAAGAGTTTAAAAAGATATTAAATGTTGCAATGTAAATTTCACGTACAAACAATATCTTAATACGATAATAATAATAACGATAATAATACTAATGTTAATAATATGGTGTGCGATAAATGATAATGAAGTACCATAAGAGTCCTTAACCTAAATTCCAAACCATGGGCAAACACAGGAATAATTCCCTTTAAGTAAAAATTCCTAGGTCTGACTGGGAATCTAACCCGGGACCTGATGAACTGTAGTCAGAAACGCTGATCACTAGCCCTTGAGGCTGTACATATAAAGTAACTAAATATAATCAATTGATTTGGCATTTACTTGAAAATCCATATTTATTTAATTAAGTAACTAAATATAGATAACACGAGTCTTTTGCTTAGTAAGATTGTAATGATTCGCTTTTACAATAATTATTGAAACTCCCAAAGACTGCTTTCTTTAGCAATATTATTAAAATACATTTTCAACAAATATTTAAGTTTTTTTAATGCTATACCTTTCGCACTATTCATGGGAATTCTTCTAGTGATTGTAGACATTACTTGTAAAAAATTATAAGGCCTAGTTAAGTTTTGAATAGGGACCCATGTCCGGAAGTAAACCTACTATTTTAGTGCTACGATGATGAAAAAGGCATATCAAATCTATTGCTGCATATAGGCAATGAGTCAAGCAGATATCCACTTCGACCATACCATTTTTCCCAAATTAAAAGTATGCTGATGCAAACACGTTTGTTTAAGAACGTACAGTGGTACATCTTCCAAAAACTGCATCAGTACCTCCTGCAAGAATGTTGAGTATCAGAGACTTACTCATGACAGATATCATATTGTAAACAGTAAGACAAATGACATCAAATTATTTCAGAATGTCCCTTTTGTTGATTTGGATTGTCTGTTCATTTTCGGACATAGGTTCTTTATCAAATTTTTATTCACTAATTCAACCTCCAGAAGTGTGTGGTAGGTTTTCGATTCTCTCAGTATATTAGAGTTCAAAGTATATACAAATTATATAGTATATTACATTGGAAGAACAGGAAAATTCAATAGCTTTATCGAATAAATTAAACAAGTAGTGATATCCATAAAAAAAAAGAATTGAAATATATTTCCAATGAATAACCATTTTTTCACATATTTAAAAAAAGTGTTACTTAGATCCTTATGAGTCTTGCCTATTCTCAACAGGGATTACACGACACTTTAAGGTGCATGGATAATGAATCCCCTCGGACTTCTGAAAGCATCAATAGCCGCAACGAACTTGTGAGAGAGTTAAAAATTGATAGTCTCATGATCAGAAATCGTGAACAAGATCATCCTTTTAGAACAATGATAGAAGTTATAATCCAACATTTGCAGGAGAAATCAAATATATCTACACATTGTAGAAAATCAATTAAACAGGAAAGTCTTTCAAAATATGACGAACATGAAGACAGTTATATCCTAGAACAAATTTTCAAATTAAGAGAAGATCAGCACTTCAGTATAATCTACAACCCAAATATGAAGAGATACGTGATTCCTTTACCATTGAATCTTGCAGAAAATCGTCAGAATGTTCAGTCAGTTTCGTCGAATGTAAGATTTGAAGATTTTAAATCTGTAGAATCAAATTATAAAACAGGAAGAAACAAACTAAAAAGGACTGATACGCTACCACCAAGTCTTCATAAAACTTTGTTGTACGAAGGTCAGCAATATGTTTATACATTTTCTTCAGGAGCTTTGCTTTTAGCATGACTAATAATCACTTGCCATATGCGCGGATAAATTTAACAGCTTTTTCTGAAAAATAGATACATAATTTCATATGTATATTGCATGCTGCCGATTTGCATATTGCAGCCGATTGTTTACACATGCTTTAAATAGTCAATAGAGCTATGTAGGCTTTTGAAAGGGAATAATAAACTAATATAAAAATATATAGGTCTTATATTGCCACAAATATTGTTATACTTGGATTTACGATCCTGTTGCATACGCATCGATCTAGAATTTTCTGGACACGGTAATTAATATATTTATTATTTTGTTATTATTATTATTATTATTATTATTATTATTAATGTAAACAAAATTTATGTAAATGTAAACCCTTTACTCGTATCCGACGTAGGCCTAATTTCAGGTCGAGGGATGAGATGAAGGGCCGGCTGACCAGGCCTGGTCGCACCATAAAATAGTGCAGATGAAATTAAACGAAATGGGATGATGTTTGCTGGAGAAAACGAGAGAAACCTCGAGAAAACTTGCCCTGACTCCGATTCGTCCACCACAAATCCCACATGGAGTGAACGAGACGCGAACTCGGGACCAGAAGTGAAGGAAGGATCTAATTACTTGCGTCACGGAAGAGCCTAAACAAAATGTTTACTGTTCTAAATTTTGTTTGTATCAATGATTATAATTCGATAAATGTTTCAATTATTGTCTCCAGAAAGTTCTTCCATGTGCACGTTACGACCGTAGGCTAAATCTAAGTAGGCTATGTAAAAAGTCTTCGTCACAATTATAGACACTTATTATAAAGAAAAAGTACTTAAAAGGTCTATAATAAATGACTATTTCAAGAAAAGAACGTTCATCTTCAATTTCTTTGAGAAATTAATTTAGAATAGTCTTTTTCTCTCTCATTGCCCCCCCTCCCTCTATCTCTATGTTTGATTTGATGGGCAATAATGTAATAATATAAGCCTAAATCCTTTTTGCATCATCAATATAATTTTGTGTGTGTGCAGTACATAAATATAGGCTACGTTATAGTATGTATGTGGTTGCATAGGATAGCCTATGTAGGGTACAGATTTATTCATGTTGCATATCGAATTGATAACAACAATAATAATAATAATAACCTTTATTTAAGCTGGCGGAATTAATGTCAGAAGGCTTTCTCTTTCACTCAACCAGCGAATTACAAGATATGTAACCCTAATCTGAGGTAAACATGTTAGTACCTAAGAAAAAATATATTTTAAATTTCATTTAGATTTATTTTCCTATAATACCCACCAAACAGAGTTTTCGAAATTCTATTTTGCAAAATTGTAGTACATAATTATAATCCACATGTCCATATAGTCTATTTAGAGAAAGGGAAACATGACGTAAACTACTAATTGTTAGGCGACAAGTAGGATATCCAGTTTTACGGGGAAAAAAATTTACAACTCTCCTTTAATATTTCTATTGTTAATTGATTTTTTGAGTTTAGTTTAATATAAATAGGGGGGCACGCCATAGCGTAGTGGTTAAGGCACTGAGCTACAAGCCGGAGGGTCGAGGGTTCAAGTCCCGTTGGGGTCAGGATTTTTAAACTGACCCAAACTCTCTGGCGGCACTATGGCCCTGGGGTCGACTCAGCCTCTAACGGAAATGAGTACCAGACGCTTGTTCTGGGGGTAAAGGCGGCCGTCACGCAGGGTTGACAACCCGGCTGACAAAAAGTGCCGATTGTCTAGAAAAAGTGGGAGCCTTAACCTCCTACTACCCCAAGGGCCTCCGGGCCTGTTGTGGGATAACTTTACTTTACTTAATATAAATAGGGATAAACTTGTTTATCAATCGTCATTGTTTTCTTCGAAATTTGACTGATATTGAGACACCCTTGGTGTTAAATACTTGTTTACAATTTTCGAAGAATATGTACAGGGTTGTTCATTTATAACCTAACGGGCACACGGCATTTCGCCTCTCCCGAGCTCTTGCTAGATTCCCCTACTACCGGCTGCCTTTGAACACGCGCATATGCTACCAGCGGCACTCGGCAGTACTGTATCGTCCAGCAATATGAACAGCGATTTAATCTAGAGCAACGCATTTTTGTGTGTAAAAGTTATTTTTATTGTGAATCACCAAGCCGTGTTCGCACAGAGTACATTCAAAAGTTCTCTGGCGAAGTGCCTCCTTCCAGATTTATAATTCACGAGATTGTGAAGAAATTCGAAACTAGTGGTTCTGTGTTAAACAAAAAACGAAAGCGTAAACATTCAGTTTTAACAGATGAAAATTTAGACGAAATAGGCGCAAGTTCTGAACGTACACCAACAAAATCCATTCCAAAATTAGCACAACAGATGGGAATTTCAGAGTCTTCTGCACATAGAGTAACTAAATTATTAATACTAAAACTTTATAAGTGTACATGTGTCCATTGTTTAAAACAAGTTGACCCAGACGACATTTCCAGCACCTTCTATAAGGTAAGATTTTTATACATACTTTACGCGGGGAGTTTATGTAGGGGCAAAGCCGGCTATGGCACACCCAACCGTTCACAGGCAAAACGTCGTGTGCCCGTTAAGTTATAAATGAAGAACACTGTATAATCGATGGCAGAAAACAATTCTGAACCGTTGCCACTTTCTTTAAGTTCGTGTATTGTTTCCATAACAATTTTAAAAATAACTGAAATTCACAGAAATGAACGTAAAACCGTGCTCACATTTCAGACTTTTGTTTTGAAAATAAAAGTCACGAATTTAAGTTTTTATAAGTGTTATGGGATGATAACAATTTGTGATATTGACTAAATGATGTGTGTTTACACTAACTGGCCACTTTTCTTCCATACACTAAATAAATTTTCTATCGCTAAATTTCCGATAGTCTGACTTTTTTTTTTCTTTTTAGTTCAAGCAATTGTGTCTATATAGCCGTTTTGAGATGTCACATAATTAATAACTGAAAACTTTTTTTTTTTTTTTGCTTTTCTTTTTAGAAAAGTCTTCTGAAACTTTATTTTAGGCAAAATCGATTTTAAGTCACCCATGTTTCAAGTCAGGTATTTTAACCGTCCCAAGTGATGTAAAGTCCATTTTCTATACGGGAAGTACATCTGCTGAAAATTGCCACTTAGTTTAAGTGTAGCATGCATTTTACTCGAGCCTACATCACATTTTAAAGGGTGGGGTTTTGATTGGCTTTTCTATCTCCCAGGGGTCGTTTCGGTGAGAAATTCGCATCTCTCCCTGTCTACTTCCTCCAAGGGATGTGATGGAAGTATAAATATAGGACTATGTTATCGATTGTGCAACTAGTGGAGGAGGCGAGAGAGTATAGAGGCAGAGAGTCGTGGCAAGGTGGTGGAACAGCTATAGTGCAACGAGAGTTAAAAAGTTTTGTATGAGTTAAACATGTACCCTTTCCATCGGCAACACCAACATAGAAACAACACTAAACAACAACTTGGAGGACACGGTTCCGGTGGGTACCATCTATGAAAATCGTGGCAGTTCCCATTACTATCAGGCCTGTATTGTATTAACATACGTATAAGTTCATTTTTAACTAATTTTGATTTACACGCTTATAAGAATGAATATTGTAATTTATTTTTCTTTGTATATATCCTTAAAAACTCTTAAAACCATAGTGACAATCTATTATAACAAAAATTGTTCAATTAGCAATAATTTTTAATTAACCTATTTTTTACAGACTAATAATTACAATAAAATGTGTTTATTTTGTATTAGACTAATTTTCATCAAAAATATAGGCTACTTATTTTTAAGTGGCATCTCTTTGACTAGTATAAACTATTAAAGAAGATGTAATTTTTAAACAGATTTGCTATAAGCTTATAATTTATTTAAATAATAATTTTATAAAAATTAATATGTGTCTTGTTATTATATAGCTAATTATTCATTCAAAATATCTAAAACGTTGATTTAATGTGTATATTTCTATATATTTCATTATGTCACGTATTAAATTTGAATTTGTAGATTTAATAATTTTTAATTACGCTTCCTTTCATTTCAATAATTAGCCTATAAATTAAGCTTTAGCTGTGTTATAGTTTATCGCAAATGTCACTTTCTTTCAATTTTTATTTTCAGATCCTTTAACTTCTTTAGTTTCTAATTTGTTTTAGTAAGCTAGTAGATGTTTGTAAATTGTTTTATTATCTGTATTCATAATGTATGTCTCTTTTTAGTTTGATTATTTATTTGCTCTATAGCATATAAATATGGCAATATCGTGTCTAGAATATTTCAGACCTAACTAGTATTCTGTGTGATTTTATTGTATTTTTCTGATGAAATTAACAGATTTTATTTTAATTACGATATGAAATGGTGAGTATGATGAAGTAGATCCTGGTAATAAAATTACAACCCAACATTTGCTTTGATGATTGGATAAAAAAAACAGGAAAAGACGTCAGTTAAGTTTGTCGACACCGGGTTTGAACCTGGGACCTCCCGAATACAAATCTCAAACTCTTCCACCTGAATCTACTCACTCGGTTATTATTTTTCTTATCGTAGGTTATCTGTAACTAAATTCTTAATAGGAGAAATATTGAAATCGAAATGCTGCTAAATGAACATTGAATAATGTGTTTATTATATTGATATATATATATATATATATATATAGCTTCATATTCATATTAATAATTAAAATGAGATACTTAAAAATATAACATGTTACACAAAATCTAACCTGTTAGTGATTAGAGGATTCCGTGGTAACTTACAAGAGTTTTATTCCCATCCAATTCAAGTAATCTTTGGATCTCGTGCGCGTGCAAGGTCGTGACCTAATTGGCTACCCAGAATGATTTCTAACCTTAAGGGACGTTATTTATGAGTACAGCTCTAAGTGAAATTTAGATAGGCCAAGTTCACAATAACAAATCATCCGGTCAATACGGCAATGTGTAGAATGTAGCCACGGATATGTCGAATCATAAACTCAGATCAATTAACCTCTAAGAACTAATTTTCCAACTCAGCACTATTTAAATACTTCACAATAATTAATGAATAACAAATACGTACAACTTAATAGGTCTCTATATCATTTATATTTAGTCTATATATATCAACAGAATGGAAACATGTCAGAACATGTGTGTGTATAGGCCTATATATATATATATATATATATATATATATATATGACATAAGAAAAATAAATGCCTGAACGGGATTTGAACCCGGACCTCTGGGTTGGTACACCAGCGTGCTATCCATTACACTACCAGGCAAATCCAATTCAAACACTTATCTTTCTTATAGCCTATATCATCATCTGCCTTTCAAGTATTAGGCCCAGTGGCCCGTTACGGTCTCCCGCCCATCTCCGAAAAGGTCGACCCACAGATCTTCTATTCTCCATTATTACTAGATGTCGCGAGAACTCGGTCTTCACGCTGGGGTACCAACCCAGAAGTCCTAGTTCAAATCCCGTTCAGGCATTAATTTTTCTCATGTCATATAAGCTTGCATTGCACAATGTCAACAAAATTTAATTAAATATAATTAAATTTAATTATAATATATTTTCGTGGATATAAGTATGATTAAGAAAAATTTCTTGGGTTTTCCGCGTCATGGATTCAAGCCCGGCCTCTGGCCATTGATTCCGTCGTTTCGGCATGATCCTACATGACATTATCAAGGAATGATAAGTTCGAGTCACAGGTTTAGGTCTCATATAATATAATCTATGTGTTTAATTTTTTTTTTTGTAAGCCAATGTTTTCCCTTTACAGAGATTTAGGCGCTCTCCCCCTACAGGGAAAAATTTGAACCATATTAATTTAGTTACACTTGTTTTCGTATAGATGTCATTTTGAGTGGCCCGTGGTCAGCGTTCCGCCTCATACTGACATCTAGGAAACCAAGGTAGTACTAGGACGGGAAAATTCGGTAAATTTTGCTTAAAGGCCTTTTCATTCAGGCTTAAGGATTTTTTACGAGCCTGAAAATCTTCAGACTCGGGACCCACGGCTTTAAGTCCCTCCCGGAGGACTAGCTCCTTGGATTTTTCTGCCCTAAAAAATCCATCGACCCTGGCCGGGTTTGAACCCGCGACTCTCGGGACCAGAGGCAACGAGCATAACCACTAGTCCACCGCGGCCGATGTGTTTAATTATATCAGACCTAAACCTGTGACTCGAACTTATCATTCCTTGATAATGGCATGTAGGATCATGCCGAAAAGTCGGAATCAGTGGCCAGAGGCCGGACTTGAATCCATGACGCGGAAAACCTAAGAAAACTTTCTTAATCGTATATATATTCCATGGGATCCATATTTTTTGTTATTAGTACGATGGTAAATTGATTTATCAGTACTAACATCTGGTATTCCATATGAAATATTTCTATAAGACCTAGAAAACAAGCATTTTGAAAGTAGAGTAGGCCTATATAAAACATGTTGCTAACAAAAATAATTGTTACAATGAAGAAACGTTTGAAAATTATTAAATAAAACACAATCTCACAAATATAAATTTTGTAATTAGGCCTAATAGGAGTTGGAATATTCACGATTAACCTCATATTTTTAGATTTCTTGAAAACCAAGGTTTCGATGCGTTACGCATCAATTTATTAATTCTTTCCAAAGGTCACGAAAAGAAAAATGAACGCATGAACTGGCGTTTGAACCCAAAACCTCTTAACTCCTACGTTAGTGACATAGCAAGTAATCCACTCAGGCTCCTAGTGTAAACATTTATTTTTCTTTCTTTATATAGGCCTACTCTATCATGAGAGGCAGGAGGAGATCGCTTGCAGTGCCATTTTACACCTTCTATTACAAGAAAGCATTTTAATGCTATGTTACGTTATAGGACTGGCGTTTAGCTACGCTTATTTTAAAATTATTGCATATAGTTAGGTTATACACTTTACGCTATACAATGTACTGTATATTATAGACCTAAAAAAGGGAACTGGAGCCATCGTATAATATTTTACGATATTTAATAAAACAGTGTCTCTTTAGGTTAAAATTTGACAGGGTCTGACATAGGCCTAGGATGCGGGAGAACTCATGAAGTGAGTGTATCATCACCGTATATCAACAGTTTATTAATACTATTGAGTTTTAGGTCTCCTTTATCCTTTAAATATTTGATGGCATACTGATTTACAAAATTAACAAAATTAAGTTTATACAATATATTATAGATCCGTAGATTTTCATTGTGTTTATAAAGTTTTATTTTAGCGGGCAAAATCTGAATTAGAATATATCTAAGTTACAATTTGAATAGTTGAAGAGATAGTACATCTCCTTGCTTTAACCCATTGTGAATTTCAAAAGTTTCTGTAAACTGTTTGCCTACCCGCATCCTATTCTGTGTCATTTAGACACATTCGAATCAGTCTAACTTTTTATGAGTTCCGAAATTCTCCTTTCTAATTGAGGCGAATGTCTTTTAGAAGTCTACATATAGTTGATGTACAGTGCCGTAATATACTCATTTATTTTCTAAAATCTGTCTTATACTAAACATCTATTTCTTCTAAATTCACATTGTAGATTACCTATACCGTCGTCAATTTAAGGAATAAGTCTTATTTACGAATAAGTGATCTGATTTCGCGTTTCACCATCATGTGTATTTACGAATATCCTTATGCTGGAATGGTGTGCCCTTACCAATAACATATGTGGCAAAGGTGACGTATCTATCTTCATGAATATTGAATTTGCCTATTGTTGGCCTGAATATATCTTCCCGTCCTATGTTAGCATTAAAATCTCCTAAGGTAATTTTCATAATGATATCGTGAAAGTCTATCAAATACGCATTGTAATTCTTGACACTTGATCTTGTCATCCTTATCTTCTATAGATTTCCTTTCTTTGGAGCGAGCTGTAGATAGCATGAATAACACAGTATAATATATTATAAGCTTTAATAAAGGAGAAATGCGCACAGACTGTGCAGATATTACATGTGAAGTGCTTAATTGTCTTTGCTATAAGCACTGATTGATTTAAGTCGTTTTTTACAATTCAGAATGTAGTACTTTTCACATTTTTGTGAACACAAAACACATATGCACATGTCGTTAGGTTCATGAAATGTCTTGTTGCAGCATATCTTGTGATGGAAGCCATGGACTGCCAGCCTGGTAGTGACATGACGCATTTCACAGTTCGATTCTGTCCATCGTCTGTCTTGCATCGCACAGGTCGCATAGAATGATGATGGTATGTCCTTCTTCTTCTCTTGCAGGTCTTGCAAGAGTACGTTGTAGGCCTTACTAGACGGTAAGAGTAGTGTTGTCCGCAGATCTTCTATTAAAAACGTCTCTCTGGTGAGTTCGTAAACCAGCCTCGATCTCGTACTCGGTGATACTCCTAAGAGTCTCTTGAGGTATCTTGACTTCACTTTCTCCATATCTTCCAGTTGCTTATATGTGAGGTATTCCCATATCAAGTCGAGTCCATACACGAGTACGGGTAGTACCTTCAATCTGAACAAGTCCATAGCGGTGCTGATTGACAGTAACCTGATGTTCCTAATGTCATTCATTGCCCTTATTGCTGCCACCGCTCTTGATCTGATATGTAGCCTGAAGCTCTTCCCTGTTGTTTGTATCGTGAGGCCTAAATATTTAAAGTTGTTAACTCTGTTGAGGATTTTCCCATTACATTTAATTATTATAAGCTTTAATATTATAGTAATGTCCACCACTGTTCTCTAGGAAGAGTGTCGTTGCCACAGACACAGTGGGACCGGGTTCGATCCACGGTCAAGAAAATTTCCTGGATGATGTTTCATCGGGATTTTTCCTGAACCCCAACCAGTCCACATATTCGCCTTGTTTAGTATGAAACTATGAGTAAATCGTATTTTGCCATAAATGTTCGTATTATCTCGGAGTTAGATCCGGCATTGAGCTCATCACCCAGAGCCTCCATGTCTTTGTGTGATCTTAAAAGTATGTATGTGATCCAGAGTTAAATATTTTCTTCCGAAGGTTCGTGCCCATATAAGGCCCACGTGAAAGTACCCACAAAGGGAGAGGTTAAATTAAGGAAAAGAGAACCCATGAAAATTAAGTTGATGAGCCCATTTTTCTTTCGGGACTAGGCCCAGGAATCTCCAAAGGATGGGACACCAGTTGTTACTAAAATGTAGGACCTAAGTGGTAATACTGACTATTTAACTCATGCCCCAAATGGGAGTCAATGACCAATCACATTTCAATTAATTTTGATTTACAACCAACCAATCACAATCGTTTTCACCTCGATTTTATCAGTTTAATTTTATCATATTAAAATCAAGCTCCTCCTTTTTAATATTCTGAATAGGTCAGAGCATTATTTTGTAGTGACGGACTCTCTAAGAAATACGGCTACCAGATTGTATATATAATGTACATATGTAAACAGATACTGCTTGCGGGATATAATAGAAAAATATTTGTAGTAATTGTTTATACCATAATAAAAATAAACCACTGCTTTCACTTTCTTAAATTATTATTTCCCACGTATTTACGTTCCATAAAAATATAATTTACATCATAGGACATCAGAAATTAATTAATAACCTATAATGTTGGTTATAAACAGTTTGATGTGTTTCATTTTTTCTCCACTAGGCTGCATTCTTACAATATTGCGATCCTTTGGCACTGGTTGCAGTGCTGAACAAGTGAAGCATAACAAACGTTTCTCATTTGTTTTCAAACATTGCCGTTTACATTAAACATATAAATATTTTAAAATAATTACATTTAAATAATGATTTGTGAGTAAACAGCTTAATTTTATTCTTTAAATAGTCCTAACAAATGCCACGAGTGATTTCCAAATTATCGATAAATTCACGACTCACGAAGTGATAAAAATATAACATGCTGAACGAATCTAATACAACTTTCTAGTAAGTACGTTCACGGTAACCTATGTAATTTAAGAACTATGGTCAAATTAAATGCAAGTGAAATCAAATAATGACTTATACGATCTTAGAATGTCATCTTTGACAGTTAAAGGATTAATAATATAGTATAAGAAATATAATACAGTTAGTAATTTGATGCTGGTTCGTTTTTTAACTTTCTGGAACAAGTTGTGGGATACGAAAGTATTCCGTAAGATATAAATAATGTTGATGGTATACCTATAACCTACCTAAAGCCCTCGTCCAATAAAATATTTACTGCGCCTATGCAATATAGTGAACGAGTATGTTACTACTGCTAATGCCATCGTAAAAAGAACATCAGGTAGAAGGGATGAACAGGGTTGCCACTCTAGGTAAAAAATCTATTATGGTCTTTTTTTATCTTAATACGGAGAGGGAAAAAAATGCTCAAAAAAACAAGGACTAATCCAGATATATTAATTATTGTTTTCATTTTGCAAGAGAATTTCCTCCCGTACAGTAGTATCATAAAACAAACAAATCATAGTTAAAATATCAAGGTGTACTTACCATCCATAGTAATTCTGCCCGAAGGCAGGTCCTTCACTGCAATCATAGCATTTTCATGCTATGCTTGCAGCTTTACTAGGGAATTGTGTAGGTGTGGTAGCTTCCCGTTGCTTTCCACACCGGTGAAGGTGATGATGATAGTGATAAGGATAATGATGATGAAGATGGTGGCCATATGATTTCGGGGACCGTTTGGGTCTTAAATTTTTCCTGACATTTGTCTTACAGGTGAGGAAAAACCCCGATAAAAACCTCACCCAGAAAAACTGCCCCGACCGGGGATCGAACCCGGGCCCGCTGCGTGACAAGGCAGCACGCTACCTCGAGACCACAGCGGTGGACGGTACTTACAATTGTACCAAAACACTAGCATGAAAATGGCGGGCGTAATAATTTACTACAAATTGACTTGCAAAATTCTTGTGGTTTTTATGTATACCAAATTATCTTACTTACTTACTCACTGGCACTATCGAACCCGTAGGTTCATGGCCGCGCGGACGTAAACTGTCCATACATCCCTATCCTGAGCTAATCCTTTCCAATCATTCCCTGTATAATCTACTTCCCTCAAATCATAGTTAATGTTATTCTCCCACCTCATTCTTGGTCTACCAACTGGGCGTTTTCCCTCTGGCTTTCCTACAAGAAGCTTCCATGTAAGTCTTTCATTCCCCATACGTGCAACATGTCCTGCCCATCGCAGTCTATGAGACTTAACTGTTCTTATTATATCTGGCTTCCTATAAAGACCATGTAGGCCTAGTTCATTGTTATGTAGTCTTCTCCATTCACCTGTCTGTTCATCTCTCTTTGGTCCAAAAATTTTCCTAAGTACTTTATTCTCAAATACCTGTAATCTCCTTTCCTCCCTTAAAGTAAGAGTCCATGTTTCACACCCATATAATATAATTTGTAGAATAATAGTTTTATATATTTTCAGTTTAACGTTTTTTGAAAGGAGTTGGGACATCAAAAGTCTCTGCAATGCATAATAGCACGCATTTCCAGAATTGAGCCTATGTTTAATTTCTTTGTGCATCTCATTCCTATTTGTGATTATTGTTCCTAGGTATTTGAATTCAGCCACTTCCTCAAAATTTCCCTCATTTGTCATTAGCTGTCCATTTCCATTATATAATGTATTTCTACGACCAAATTATCTATAACAATGATTTTCTATTTTATCTTTATCGTGAATCTGTCACGAAGGATATTAAACTTCACGCGACTCTAAGTTAAATTAGTGCACTCTCATTAGTAGGAAACGGATTTTTATGTGTTAAAAACTAGAAAAGAATATATTTTTATATGGTAAAAATGTAAAATACGTATAAAAATGCAAACTGATTTTGTTTCAATATTTAAATAAATAAATAGGCTATTTATTATAAAAAAAGTCACTTGCAGTGGAGAATTAACTCGCTGTTGCAGTGAACAGTGAAAACGTTCTTTAAGTTTTCTATCATAAAATGTCATTTGTCTCGGAACAATTATTTCTTGCTCTTGGTTTAACCTCTCAGTTTTAGGTAATTTTGTGTGTCCCATGGTACCCGGGCCTTACAGTAGCACGACTTCTCGGGAAACGATGTTTAAACGTTACATGATTTTTTTTAACCACACAAGAACATGGAGGGCATCCCGAATGAGGGATCAGTTCAATTCGAAAGCTATCTCCGAGACAGCACGAACATTTAAGACAAGACATATCATTCACTCATACATTCATATTAATTAAGGCGAATAGGATATGGGGCCTTTAATTTTTCCGACATTTGTCTTGCAGGTGAGGATAACCCCCGAAAAATCCTCACCCAAGAAACGTATTCCGACCGAGGACCTTATACGGGCCCACTGAGTACGACGCAACTACATCACCCCGAAAACACAACGGTGGACATGGTATTAAATAACAAAATTACTACAATTAGGGGGTTACGTGGACTAACAACGTAAGTGACCTAGTCGTTATTTCACATATCACAATTTTCTTATCTACGAGTATCTAACACTCGGGAATAGTTGATTGAGGCACTCAGTTGGACAGTTACAGCGTAAGTGTGTGCAGATAAATATAATTAAATTTTTGACATTGAACAATGCAAGCTTAATATGACATGATAGGAAAAATAAATGCCTGGACGGAATTTGAATCCGAACCTCTGGGTTGGTACCCCAGCGTGCTATCCATTATAGGCTACCACCGGGCAAATCCAGTACAAACATTTTATCTTATATATATATATATATATATATTCATGCTATGCTTGCAGCTTTACTAGGGAATTGTAGGTGTGGTAGCTTCCCATTGCTTTCCACACCGGTGAAGGATGATGATGATGATGATGATAATGATGATAGGCATATGATTTCGGGGACCGTTTGGGCCTTAAAGTTTTCCTGACATTTGTCTTACAGGTGAGGAAAAACTCCGATAAAAACCTCACCCAGAAATCCTGCCCCGACCGGGGATCGAACCCGGGCCCGCTGCGTGACAAGGCAGCACGCTACCTCGAGACCACAGCGGTGGACATATATATATATATTTTTTTTTTCTCCCATTATTACTGGATGTAGCGAGAACTCTGTCTTCACTACCATCTGGTAGCTAACTATAAGAAGTAGGCAAATTAAAGAGAATGTTTTTACTTTATATTTCATGTCATATTAAGCTTGCATTGCTCAATGTCAAAATTGAATTATAACATCGATAAAGCGTCACTGCTATGAAGTAAAAATATTCTCTTTAATTTGCTTACTTGTTATAGTTAGCTAACAGATGGCAATGAAGACTGAGTTTTCGCTATATCTAGTAATAATGGAGAATGAATATATAAGATAAATGTTTGTATTGGATTTGCCCGGTGGTGTAATGGATAGCACGCTGGGATACCAACCCAGAGGCCCGGGTTCAAATCCCGTCCAGGCATTTATTTTCCTTATCGTGTCATATATATATTACATACCACTGCTTTAAATTTATACTTATCCATTTTTTTATTTTGTCACACCGTTGAAGTTATATCTTTTGTTATACAATGTATATACATTTTCTTTTTATAGTTTTATACTCTGTCTTCCTCAACTTTGATATATCTTAAAATATAAGAACAGCTAAGTTGTCATTTGAAAGTTTAACAGGGCACAATAAAATAATATAGGGCCTACATACGGTAAGATAAAAAATGGAATAATGAGAAAAATAATGCATCAATGTAGTGAGAAAATAGATAAAAATGTATATTATTTATCCTGTTGAAATTATCTATTTATGCCCAAGAACACAGATGATTTCTTAATATGGCATTAGGTAAGTCTGATTATCTGATGATTTGGAAGACCAGCTGCACACTAGAAAGCGATAGAAATTTTGGTATCATTAAATAAATGTGAAAAAAATATTTATTTTAATTTCTAAATTTTTAGTTTTTTTTAATTAGGCCTACTGAAAATTTAGGAATAGTGCTCATTACATCAATCATGACTTGTAGTTTTAACTTAATCATCTATGATAATTTAAAGGATTTGATACCGGAGGTTTAGCCAACTACCCCAAAAAATTTGAAAACGCATTTTTAGCTAAATTATTTTTGTAATGTATCAAATATCTTCAAATTATTATCTCTGAAATTGTCATGATTGGTTTTAATGTGCAGTAGCAAGTGTGTATTTAAGCCTAAGTATATTAGCTTCGAAAAACTAAGGCCGACTGAATTGATTGCAATCACTGGTTAACAGAAGACGGTGCAGGCAATAATAACTTTATCATATCGCAGTTTCTCAACCCTAATTTCAGTTTTCTTAACCGATATAGCTACTTCTCATATCAAACAGCTATTCGGATTCCTTATGATTCTGAATAGATAAAAAATCCTAAGTCATCATCATCGTCCTTTCAAGTATTAGGCCCAGTGGCCCGTTACGGTCTCCCGCCATCTCCGAAAAGGTCGACCCAAAGATCTTCTGCCTCGAGGAATGTAGTGAAGAATTTGTTTTGGTATTCTGTGACGATCCATGCGCTGAATATGGGTTAGCCAATTGTTTCTATATTCTTGGAGGTATTCAGATATAGGTACGATGCTTAACTCTCTGGCTATTGTTGAATTTCTTTGGTGGTCTAGAAGGCTATAACCTGCAGTTCGTCGCAGAAATTTCATCTCTGTGGCTGTAATATGACGATCATCCTGAGTTCTGATGGTCCAAGCTTCACTGCCATAACAGATTATGGGTCTAGCGAGAATTTCATAGATTTTCATTCTTGTGTGTCTCTGCACTTTTGATGGTTTAAAAACTTGGTTGATAATTCTTAAAGCTTTATTATAGTTTTGTATTTTAAAGGATATATCACATTCCTCATTATGAGTTAGATTATATCCTAAGTATTTAAATGAATTAACTTGCTCTAATATTGAATTCTGAATACAAATTTTACTTCTTACTGGGAATTTCCCATGAAAGGCCATAACTTTAGATTTTGTTGTTGGTATTTCCATGTTAAATCGTTGGTCTATTATATTAAGATGATGAGTGGAATATTGTAATTCATCTTCATTATTGCCGAAAAGAGCCTGCTCATCTGCATATAAGAGTGTGTCTAAAATTGTGTGTCTTAAGAAAGGAATATTACCATGAACTGTCAATCTCCAGTGTCTGATGATAGCATTAATGTATACATTAAATAGAAGTGGTGATAGAGGGCATCCTTGTGTGACTCCGCAATTTATATGAAAAATCCTAAGTATAGCAGGAAATCGAACCGGAGATCTCTTAGATATTAGTTGAAACCTTAACCGTTACACCTTAGAGATGGTGAAAAATATTAATCGAATTTCTTAATATTTAATAACTATATTCCGATATGAAATCTATGTTTATTCATCTTAGAACATACCGCAATGTACACTTTTCCGACAGAAGAGAATAAATTTCGCTATCTTGAAATGTAATTTTGTCTTGACCAATTGGAGAAATGTACGGTTGCATATAAAGCAGAAATCAACTTTAATAACTAAGAAGAGAAAACTAGAAATACAAGCTAGGAATCAAAATGTGGAAAATAGAGCGAAAGAGTAACGCGTTATAACATCGCGTCGACTGCATTGACGCTTAAAATGTCAGCTTGGTATTATGATAATGTAGGCTACAGACCTCTCATCGTTACACATCAGAGATTCCCTCATTCATGAAGCTTACACTCTTCTGTTCGCTGTATGATAACCTTTATTTTTCATAACTTCAAACGACTGAAACAGCGTAAAGACGATTTAGATTTTTAGAGTTTATTTTTATAACCTTTTTTAAATGAAGGTATGATTTTAAAAACAGCCCTTCAAAAATATTTTTAAAAATCTCCAGTTTATTTACATTATGATATAAAAACAAGCGTTTAGATTTTTTTTCAGATATACACACAGCTGTAAATAATACGAAGTGTCTACACCGGAATGCTCTATTTGCAATGTGCTCCCTATACCAAAACAAATAAAGTTAAAGAAAGTTTATTTATGAAAATAAGTTGTACGAATTATTATGTTCTCAAAAAAATAATGTACTCCACGCGGTGATATTAAAAATATGCAGTCTGTATTCAACTTCCGTCCAGATCCGTTGCAACATGTCCGGTGTGATGGCTTTGACAGTCCGGTTACGGAGGTCTCGAAACCCGCTCTGTAGTGGCGAACACCCTATCCTTCACGTAACCCCAAAAAAGCCAATGGTACGATGTCAGGGGAACGTGGAGGCTACTTTAGGGATATATCTTGTTATCCAGCATCCAGAAAATGTTTCATTCAAAGTTTTCAAGACACAACGACTAGTGAAATGAAGCACTATCTTACTGAAACCACAGGTTTGTTTGCAGATCTTCAATCTGGGGAAATGCGAAATTCTCCAGTAGGCCTATGTCCAGTTAGTTCATTCCTGTGATAGTCTTCACTGCAAAGAAGGATGTGAATAATTTTGTTGGACATGAGACCACATTAAACGTTCAATTTCGGGCTATCTCGCATTGTTTCCCTGATGCAATGTGGATTCTCTGATCTCCAAAATCGAACGTTATGCTTATTCACAGTCACAAGACTTCCATTTATTTTTGCAAATAAACTTTCTTTACTTTATTTGTTTGATGTAAGGAGCACATTGAAAATAGGGCATTTTGTAGACAATCTGTATTGTTGAATTTGGGAAGTGTAACAAGGGCTTATCCAGGCTACCGAGATTATATGCGTGCATTTGCACGGGCGATGATTTGGGGAAGAGTGTTGTGGCCAAAATGAAACAATAAAATGTGGGATAAATAATAATAATAATAATAATAATAATAATAATAATAATAATAATAGATAAATAGATAGATAGATCATCGGTTGTTTAATGTCTTTGACATCGTCCGATACCCAATAGCCAATTTAGTCGGTCCATCCAATCTCCTGGTTGTAGATGTTTCTCCTTCATGTATAAATATATTCCCTGACTCTAGGAAGTTTTAGGTCTTCCTCTGCCTCGTCTACCGTCTGGTTTCCATTTCAAAACAGATTTTGGTAGCCGATCCTCTTGCATTCGCGGGACATGTCCGTACCATCTTAATTGCTGAGTTTTAATATAATCTAAACTAGTGTCTTCAATCTTTATTTTCTCCCTTATAACTGAGTTCCTATTTTTTTTCTCTTCTTGAAATTCTTGCTGCCCTTCGTATAAAATCAATTTCCGTTGCCAAAAGATACTCATTTGTTTTGTTAATAACATTATTATCATTATTGTTATTGTGTGTATAATCAAAAATATACGGTAGGATTATGAATCAGAGGCGAGTATTGTAACCATTATACCGACAGCAGAAACTACCTTTCTTTTTTATTCATACGATCAATAGAGCCCGGAGTTGTATGTAAATAAATGTGCTCTTTTTTTAAATGTACACCACAGAGTTTAAGATCCCTATTGAGGTTCTATTGAGGTATGTTTATTTTTATATAGGAACATTTAGATTAACAAGGGTATATAATAAAGATTTTAGACATTTTTCCAATGATTACATACTTTAGTCATTTTCACATTATGTAAATAAATGCATTCAATGATTTCTCTATAAATATAATTATATTTTAGTACATTTCTCACAAGGGTTCAAGTCCGTTGGGGTCAGGATTTTTAAACTGACCCAAACCCTCTGGCGGCACTATGGCCCTGGGTTCGACTCAGCTCTAACGGAAATGAGTAACAGACGCTTGTTCTGGGGGTAAAGGCGGCCGTCACGCAGGGCTGACAACCCGGCTGACATAAAGTGCCGATTGTCTACAAAAAGTGGGAGCCTTAACCTCCTACTACCCCAAGGACCTCCGGGTCTGTTGTGGGATCACTTTATCACTTTCTCACATTACAACATAAAACTTTATCTCAAAAGAATTCAGTAAACTTGCTATTTGATTTTTTTTTTTTTGTTGATTCGAGTGCAAAAGTCGAGAAACTATAGAGACGTTATATATTGATCTCTTTGTTGAAATAATAAACCAACTATAAGTTAAGATTTTTTTTTGTATTTATCATCAGAATCTGATTACTAAAGTAATCTGGTAAAATAGTTGAATGCAGGCTTTCACGGCCGATAATCATAACGTTGAGTGATTCCGGGTTATGCGGCTGCAGTCCATTATGGTGTTCGTACCAGACGTTTCTCCCTCAACTGCGGAGGACAACTTCAGTGGCGAGTACTTCTAGATGTGTTTCCTGGTCGAGCCTGCTGGTAGGAACACCAGTAATGGACTACGGCCACATAACCCGGAATCACTCAACGTTATAATCTGGTAAAATTTGGAAGTGTCAAGGAAAAATTAGGATCAATGAGAAACGAAAAGACTGGTAAAAGGAGAAAACTAAAGAACAATGAGCTACATGATCTTTATGGTAAACCAGACATAATATGAATAGTCAAGTCTCATAGACTGCGATGATCAGGACATGTGGCACGAATGGCGAATAAGAAAGGGGCTTAGAAACTCCTTGTAGGAAAATCACGATGAAAGCGCCTAGTAGGTAGGCCTATGCCAAGAATGAGGTGAGAGAACAACATTAACCATGATTTGAGTTTGGTAAATTACATAGGGGATGATTTAAAAATATTGGCTCAGGATAAGGATGTATGGAGAGCTTATATCCGCGCTGTCACGAACCTCCAGATTCGATGGTGTCAGTGAGTTATTTAGCTGTGAATTCCAATATTAATTTCTATAGTAAGTTATGTATTTTGTTATGTTTTTGTTTTAACATTTCAATTTTTTATCGCATATTTTAGCATTTCTAGCACGAACATAAATAAAACTAAATGTATGGTGCACATAGAAATATATTATATAATGGAAATGGACAGCTAATGACAATGAGGGAAATTTTGAGAAAGTGGCTGAATTCAAATGCCTAGGAACAATAAGGCACAAATAGGAATGAGATGCACAAAAAATTTAAACATAGGCTCTATTCTGGAAATGCGTAGACTACTATTATGCATTACAGAGACTTTTGATGTCCCAACTCCTTTCAAAAAACGTTAAACTGAAAATATATAAAACTATTATTCTACCAGTTATATTATACGGATGCAAAACATGGACTCTTACTTTAAGGGAGGAAAGGAGATTACGAGTATTTGAGAATAAAGTACTTAAAAAATGTTTGGTCCAAAGAGAAATGAACAGACGGGTGAATGGAGAAGACTGCATAACAATGAATTACATGTTCTTTATAGGAAGCCAGATATAATAGGAACAGTTAAGTCTCGTAGACTGCGATGGGCAGGACATGTGGCACGTATGGGGAATGAAAGACGTGCATGGACGTTCTTGTAGGAAAATCAGACGGAAAACGCCCAGACCAAGAATGAGGTGGGAGAATAACATTAACTATGATTTGAAGGAAGTAGATTATACAGGGAATTATTGGAAAACATTAGCTCAGGATAGGGATGTATGGAGAGCTTATGTCCGCGCGGCTATGAACCTACGGGTTCGATAGTGCCAGTGAGTAAGTAAGCACAAACATAAAAGAAATAACATGTTAAGTTTTTAAATGCTTAAAAATCCAGACACTATAATGATCAGCATTTAACATACGGTTAAGAACAAATTGAGTGTTGTAATACTGAATCAGTAAACAAGGAATGAATCATCTAATTAGAGTGCAAATTAGTGATTCTGCTCGTACGGTCGCGCAGAACGATTACAGAGACTAACTTGAATCTGATAGTGATTAATTCAGAAACTAGGCTTCTCCAGAGGTAAAATCTATTTTAAGCGCTATTTTAAATTTATCCTTACTTCTCTTATAATTAAATCACATCTTTTCAAGGAAAAGAAGAAAAAATAAATAAAAGAGAGACTTTATCCGATTCCTACTCAAAGGAATGCAAGAAGAGCAATTCCTTCTTGTAAAATGAATAGAGACCTTGTGATTAAAACGCAATATAAGCAGCATATTTGAGTCTGAGCTTCAATGCAAATGAGACGTAAATTCTTTTAATCATGAACCTACACGTATATGAATAAATAAACAAGAGCACTATGAATAATCCAGCATTTACTTATTATTTTAAAATATTGCTTCACTCTGAATTTCAAGCTCTCCATTTATCCCAGTATAAACCTGTAATGATGCGGTATCGTCGTTGTCTCAGACGCACTGTGCTCGTGTTCTATACCCGTCTGGATAATTTTCCAGATTGAGATTTTTTTTTCTCATTTGTAAAACAAATGTCGAGCAACTTTAAGATTTAAATATTCCCAGACCATCATTTCCCCATCAACCATCCTGTCATATTGTCCTAATTTATTACGAATGTATGAATGAAAGTTGCCAAAAATGTTCGTGTTGTCTGGAAGGTGACCCTGCCATTGAGTTGATTTCTCATTTGAGGATTCCCTCCAGGTCCATGTGTGATCAAAAGAGTGAGTATGTGATCCAGAGTTTAAAATTCTCTCCTGAAATGCCGTGTTCCTGTAAAACCCGTGAGGCGAGGGACACGTGAAGGCATATAGAAAGGGAGACGTAAAACTAAGGAAAATAAATAAAGAAACAACATATTTGGAGAAAGAATATCTGGGTTACATTAACCCCATTAACGCATTAGTGTAGCGAATGCCAAAATTAATAAAACCTAGACACACATCAAAACAAACCGAATAAAGGACTTTTTTTTTTCTCACACGTTTTCTCAAATTTTGCTATTAATTATAGGGCACATATGACTTACTCTGGATTGCATCCCCTTGGAGGAAGGCATTTTCTCATCGAATTTCGCCAGTATGGAACCGGTCCCATAAAGCATCATGAGGAATTTGGGCAGCTACAATAAGTAGCCGACTCCAGGTTGAGTAAACCCGTTACAACGGCTGGGGGACCCGACATGCTGACCACGATGTCAAGATGATTGATGGCTAGATGATTGTCCGTATCTGTGATTAACACATGTGAATGTCAGGCCAGGAGTCGGCTGGTAGACCAAGAGTCTTCTAGGTCTGTTTTGCCATGGAGATTATGTTGATTGAATATATAAGAAATAATATTTTTAAACTCTAATTAAATTATTTATATCAATACGTTTAGAATTATTGGTGCACTTTTTTATTACGCGGCAACTGGCAAGATAAAGTTTCAACTGCCTCAATGGAAGGAAAGTATGAGGTAGGTTAAGGGAATATGTCATTATGAAGTAGCTTGCATCACTATTTATATTTAAACTGAAAGAGCAAACTTCCCTAGCACTGCGACCTGAAAGATCTATTGCGCTTTCCCAACATTATGGAATGAAAAGCTACTCTACAATGTTATGTAAAGATCTTCCTCTTGGTTTGACACATCAAATACTGCACTCATAATTCATACCCTCCATTTCCCCCCCATGGACATAGAGATGGAACTACACCCTTTCCTTAACCCCTATTCTGCCCCCTAGTTTCTTGCTCAGGCTCGGAGTCAAGAGGAAGAATTTTTCAACAACTGGGGTTCACCAAAGCAAAATATTTATACCTAACATGAGATGAGGTGAAGGATTATAAGAAATGAATTAATGAGAAATAAAATGACATAAAGAGGGAGGGAAGGGGAGTGGAGAGTGTTGGTGGGATGAAATTCGGGAAGCGGAGAAACCCCGAGAAAACCTTGAAAAGTTCTTGTGTGCCCTCCGGAGCTGCCAGAATTCGAACGTGAATTCCCAGTCGGGGCAGCCATTCGTCCACAGAGAGTTTTGCATCACTATCTCTGACCACATGCAAGAGCGTATTGTACTGACTAATGTGGTATTATTAACATACCTCAGTGAAAAGTGAAAAATACCTAAGAGTGACAGCGGTGATTTGGCCTTTACTAAATAAATATATTTTAATAACTGAAAATTAAAATGCAACCTAAATTTATGTAATGCATTTACATGTTTTTAAAATGTATTACCCCAAATGGGAGTCAATGACCAATCACGTTTCAATGATTTCTGTTTTACAACCAATCAGAGTCGTGTTTCACCAAATATTTATCAGTGTTATAATTTCCATATTAAAGAAAGCTCCTCCTTTTTAATATTCTGAACAGGTCTGACCATTATTTTGCAGTGACAGAGCCTGTGAGAAATACGGCTACCAGATTGTATATATAGTGCATGAATGTCAACACATGCCGTATGCAGGAGTTAATATAAAAACATTTGTAGCAATTGATTATACCACCAAAAAAAGAAACCACTGTTTGCACTTTCTTAAATGTATTTTTTCCCAGGTAGCAATCCAGAAAAATATAATTGTCATATTTACATCATACGACATAAAAAATGAATTAATATACAGTTTGATGTGTTTCATTTTTTCTCCACTAGAGAGCATTCTTACATTATTGCGTTCCTTTGGCAATAAATAGTATGATCTGGTTGCAGTGATAAACAAAAGAAGCAGATGAAGCGTACCTATCGTTTCTCATTTGTTTTCAACCATCGCCGTTTACATTAAATATATAAATATTTTAAAATAACTACAGTTAAATAATGATTTGTGAGTAAACAGCTTAATTTTATTCGTTAAATAGTCCTAACAAATGTCACTCTTGATTTCCAAATTCTCTAGATAAATTGGAAATCACTCGTGGCATTACTTATGAATAATTTATTTTTGTTATAAGTATTCCTTACTTAAATGCACGTTATACCGTATGCTGTACAGTATAATGCAATATCTGTTTTCCAGTTAAGGAAAGAACGTATCTAACATTCTGTAGATTCGAGTTTCTACTCCACCTCATGATATATAAGACAGTCTGTTTCTAGGAGATATATTACTTAGTCTGTAAATTTTGTCCTTTTCCCATATATTGATCAGAAAATAAACTTCCTCTTCGCCTTTCTCCTTTCATCTCGTCAGAGTGGCAACGTCAGCCGAAATGATCTTTCACATTTTCTGGAAGCTGTAATAAAAAAGTACAAAATGTTCACATAAACGAAAAAAATATAAAACAATTCAATCGTGCCGTGTTTTAATTATTACTTGAGCCCGAATAAGCGAAAAAAGTTATTGAATCATATAATAATAATAATAATAATAATAATAATAATAATAATAATAATAATAATAATAATAATAATAATAATAATAATCATCATCATCATCATCATCTGCCTTTCAAGTATTAGGCCCAGTGGCCGGTTACGGTCTCCCGCCATCTCCGAAAAGGTCGTCGACCCACAGATCTTCTGCCTCGAGGAATGTAATGAAGAATTTGTTTTGGTATTCTGTGACGATCCATGCGCTGAATATGGGCTAGCCAATTGTTTCTATATTCTTGGAGGTATTCAGATATAGGTACGATGTTTAATTCTCTGGCTATTGTTGAATTTCTTTGGTGGTCTAGAAGGCTATAACCTGCAGTTCGTCGCAGAAATTTCATCTCCGTTGCTGTAATATGACGGTCATCCTGAGTTCTGATGGTCCAAGCTTCATCCTTTAAAATACAAAACTATAATAAAGCTTTAAGAATTATCAACCAAGTTTTTAAACCATCAAAAGTGCAGAGACACACAATAATAATAATAATAATAATAATAATAATAATAATAATAATAATAATAATAATAATAATAATAATAATAACAATAATGCCAGGCAATACATTTTCTAGATCACCGGTACTTAAAAATAATCAGGTACAATAAACCAAGGAAGAACATAGAAGAGGCTTCTCGACGTCTGATTTGAATCGGAACACGTCAACATTGTTTTAACTTCCTGAAGATGATGATAATGCTTTGTAATAACATCGCCTGGGGGCACGCCGTATCATAGTGGTTAAGGCACTGCGCTACAAGCCTGAAGTTCGAGGGTTCTAGTCCCAGTGGATCAGGATTTTTGAACTGACCCAAACCTTCTGGCGGCACTATGACCCTGGGGTCTACTCAGCCTCTAACTGAAATGGGTACCAGACACTTGTTCTGGGGTAAAGGCGGCCGTCACGCATGGCTGACAACCCGGCTGACAACAAGTGCCGATTGTCCAGTAAAAGTGGGAGCCTTAACCTCCTACTACCCCAAGGGCCTCCTAAGGCCTGTAGTGGGATCACTTTACCTTTAATAACATCGCCTTCCCTTGCCGAACAGTTAATGGCATGATGCTTTGGTGTAGAGCTACAGGACTTCTCCGTGGGAAAATTAATTTCATCGTGGAATTTCGGCCAATATGGGACCAGTGTCACCCAGGATCGTGAGGAATTTGGGTAGAGGTTCCAAGTTCAGAAACCAGCTAGAACATGCTGACTTCATGTTACATAATATTGGTCAGATGATCGTCTACCTCCATGATTAAGGCATTGTGAATGTGAAGGCAAGGTTTTTCTATCCCGTCGCGCCATGGAAGAAATGTTATCTTTATCATTATATCATTATTAAAGTCGGCAAAAAAGTACTAAACCGCGAACACCATATATATTTAATTATGCATTAATTTACTTCAATCTAATTTTTAGTTATTTAATTAAATAAAAATAAAACTTACAGTTTTATGTGATTTTCATGTTTAGTTTTTGTTTATATATATTGTTCCTAAATTTTCATTCGTTTGCAAAACTTCTTGATCTATTTTCGAATGGATTTGAATTACAAAATTAAATAACCTTAGTTTTATATCTGTAGAATTTATATTTAATTTTTGGATGGCCTGTTTGATAAAATTTAAAGGCCTTATTACGGTAATTCTTTAAAAAGCACGTCACATTCTTCCTACAGAAGATAGGCCATAGCCCTATAGCGTATATAAGCTTCGTTATTTGAATGAAATTAATTCTATAGTTTTATTGCATGAATTCATTATAAATAATATTATAGTCGACCATAAAATTAGAGAATAGGCTAATTTTAACTCTCTGTGAATTATAGAATTGGTAATTAAGTTATTTCGGAACCAATATGAAAAAAAAAATACTGTGAACAGCCTGTGACTAAAAAAGGAAGAAAAAACTAGCTCACGACATATAAAACGTTCTAAACATGCTATATTGTCTGGAGGTAATTAATAATTTCTAAAATTCACGTTGGAAGTAGGGAACATTGATTTCCAATTCGTCTGGAAGGATTCACAGACACAGTTTGAGGTTAAATACTACTTTGATAACAATCGTTGCGAAATAGATAAGAAAGCAGATCTATATTTGCCAATCTTCTCCAAAAAGTATAATAGCATGCAACGATAGACAATGACCCTCAAGTCAGCAAATTAAAAAAAAAAAAAAAAGGCCCCGAATTTAATGAAAGCACGTGATGGTAAGTAAGTTCGTTTTGTTGCACGCCAGTTTTGAGCAGTTTGGACTAGTTTTATCAAGAAGCAGCTCTTCCATTTCTGAATAATGAATTATCTCAAGCCGGCTGCCTACTATTCAGTATGAAAAGGTAAGGTAAGGTGAACCCACTACAGACCTTAGGAGACCCTAATTTTCCATCCAGCGATTTTTGGATGTCCCAGCGATCTTTTACCTTGAGGATAGTAATGAAGCATAGTTTTTGGAATTCTGTAAGATGGTATTCGTTAAAGACAAAAGAGAGATGAACAGACAGATGAATGGAGAAGACTGCATAACAGTGAATTACATGGTCTTTATAGGAAGCCAGATATAATGAGAACAGTTAAGTATCGTAGACTGCGATGGGCAGGACATGTGGCACGAATGGGGAATGAAAGACGTGCATGGAAGCTTCTTGTAGGAAAGCCAGAGGGAAAACGCTCAGTTGGTAGACCAAGAATGAGGTGGGAGAATAACATTAACTATGATTTGAGGGAAGTAGATTATACAGGGGATGATTGGAAAACATTGGCTCAGGATAGGGATATATGGAGAGCTTATGTCCGCGCTGCCATGAACCTAAGGGTTCGATAGTGCCAGTGAGTTAGTTAGTTAGGCATTCGTTGAAGATGGGCTTTCCAGTTGTTCTGGTAGTACTGTATATGATGTACACCCAACTCTTCCATAATTTCCTCTTTTTTTTATGGTCCCACTTCGAAGAGAGAGAAGAGAGGCCGAGAGGGAAGGGCCTGTATTACCTAAAATGGTTAATAATAAATGTCCTGCAATCATATTGGCTGCGAGTCGAATTGCTAAAGTTCCGGGTCGAATTATGCGGTACGGCATGTAAATCGCATCCCATTTGCTGTTATTCGGTTTTCATCTCTTCTTCGTAGGGTTCATATTTAAACTTATAAATGTACTTTAGCATATCTGGCCTTAGGTTAACCAACTCACTGGTTCTATCGAACCCGTAGATTCATGGCCGCGCGGACATGAGCTCTCCATACATTCCTATCCTGAGCTAATGTTTTCAAATAATCCCCTGTATAATCTGCTTCCCTCAAATCATGGATGTTATTCTCCCACCTCATTCTTGGCCTACCAACTGGACGTTTTCGCCTTTGATATGGATTCCCTAAAGTAGTCCCCGCCCGGAGAACCGAGTGAAGGACTATTTTACCTATGGTTAATTTTACCCCAGTGGAACCAATGTCTGCGTTTCTTGACAGTTGTATTTTTTTACTGTGAAAGATCGTCACTCTTTCGATCAAGGTGCTTTTTTCGTCTGGCTTATCGCACTCGACCTGTCCGGCATGGGTAATTTTAACTATTTCAGCAGCAATACTACCGCCGGCATAGCTCTCAGGGTCATTTAAACACACAAGCCACTCCACCATAAGGTAAAGATACCATGGAGGGCTGCCTTAGGTTACATACAATTTCGCCCCCCCCCCTCTCTCTCTCTCGGAAAAAAAAAAGTATATGTCTTTCTTTGAAAGTTCGCAACTTCCCCCCCCCCCCGAAATAGTAAAAAAATATCACACCATTCAATATATTTTCAAGTATATGCTTACAAAATTCTAGAATTGGATGTATATTCCCTTAGATCTATAGGTATCACTCGTGGTTAGTTTTATATAAAGATTTTGTGTTCTTGACTGAAAGAAAATTACAAAAAAAAAGTTTTAAAGTACCTTGCATTCGTTGATAAAAGAAAATATGGAGCCAATTTTTTGTTATAATTACACTTCATAATACGTCAGGTTTCGAAAGCGATTAAAATCAAACTGAATAATCTGCATTTATTTATAACGCAAAAGGAAATATAAACCCAGTTTGTTATTATAAGTTACTATAGCTGTTTAGCTTACCTGGCATTGCTGCTGCAGACAGTCTTGGACAGTCAGCTTCAATTTTTTTATCTCTCTTCAGTGGTATACTTTAAAATCGAATTAATTAAACATTTCAAATAACGCAGAAATTTAAAAAAGTTACCATTACGGTAGGCTCTCCGTTAATCTTACTATCATTATTTTTATTGGTTATCGAATCTATGCCGGCTTCATTTATCTAACTCTAACTCACTGGCACTACCGAACCCGTAGATTCATGGCCGCGCGGACATAAGCTCTCCATACATCCTTATCCTGAGCCAATGTTTTACAATCATCCCCTTTATAATCTACTTCCCTCAAATCATAGTTAATTGTCTCTGTCGTATATTCCTTATACGAGCCAAATGACGCGCATGAATGCACCAACAAAAAACAAAAACTGCACTACAATAGGCCTGCTGTGTTTTCAATACCCGAAATATTGAAAATATCAGAATAAGCTAAAGAGAGTTTGTTCTGCCTGAGGCCTAGTTTAAGATGTAATTTTTTTCGGGAGGGGTGGAACAGACAAGGAAAGCAATTGACAGTTTATCTTTCGGAACGGATGAATAAGCGGAACAGGTGTAGGCTTAATGTTCCTCGTTATTGATAGGTTTTTAACTGTAGTATTGTAAGACATAGTTTTAATACTTATTGCCTTAGGTGATGGTAATTTTTAGGTAAACTGTCCTATTGTGATACCGGATTAATGATATAATGAAGTTTGATCGAGCGAAGAAATAATTTCTGAGTATTGATGGTTTGGGATAAGAACGAAGTCATGATCCAAGATAAACGAGGTAGTCGAGAACACAGTTATTGATGAATATAACTATAATGAGACAGATAAGTAGCTGTTACAGAAGGAAAATTGTGTCAGTCCGAGGGCTCACCTCAAAAATCACACATGTTCAAACAATATTTGTGCAGAAAACGCCCTATTTTTTAGTGCTGAGTCCAAAGAGATACTCATGACATAATTTTGAAAATAGTGAGAGACTAATTTTAGTGCTGTGTCAATTTAAAATCTTTGTCTTTATTACATAACTCTGTTTTTTATGCGTTAAAGAATTGCAATCTGTCCTAATATTGCTTTGGGGAAGACCACAACGACGTTGGAAGGACGACCTGTAGGATATTGTGCATCGGGGAGCGGAACGGGCCAACCTTGAAGAAGAAGAAGAAGAAGAAGAAGAAGAAGAAGAAGAAGAAGAAGATGATGATGATGATGATGAGAAATGCAATGTGTTTCATGCCCTAAGTCTAACCTTACTGAGGGGGGGGGCACACTGACTGGGTAATAAAATTGTCTGCTTCCCTTCTTACTCATGTTACATAATATTCTAAGTTTAAAAAAATCCAACCACTTTAACATTTAAAAAAATGTTCAATTATTACTTTTAAAACCTCATACCCAACACATAATAATTTACCTTGCAAATTTGATTATGTGGATGGCGCCACTTTTACCCTAAAATTAATTGAAATGGATCAATCTTTTTTTATCATAGAAAATACGTACATTATTTTCAATTTTTTATTTCCTTACTTAACATAACGGTCAACTTACATCACAAGTTGTTTCACTAATAAACAGTGATTACAGTGTGTAGCGGAAGCTGGGATTGAGATTAGCGGAACAGAACTCTGCTGTACGAAAAAACGCGCGTACTTATTTTAACTCTGTGATTTATTATTCTCCCACTATAAAATTTCGTATACTTACAGAGGATTGTATGGAGGCTAATTTTAAAATGTTCTTATATATTATAACATCCACCCATAGTAATTCTGCGTGAAGGCAGGTTTTTCACTGCAATTGTAGCATTTTGCAGCTTTACTGAGGAATTATAGGTGTGGTAGCTTCCCGTTGTTTTCCACACCGGTGAAGGATGATGATGATGATAATGATAAGGATGATGATGATGATGATGATGATGATGATGACCGGATGATTTTCGGGGACCGTTGGGTCCTATGCTTCCTGACATTTGTCTTACAGGTGAGGAAAAACCCCGAAAAAAATTACCTCACCTAGGAGCCTGTCCCGACCGGGAATCGAACCCGGGCCCGCTGCGTGACAAGACAGGACGCTACCTCGAGACCATACCGGTGGACATATTATAACATAAGGTTGCGAATTTTATGAAAATTAATAGCCTATTTATTTAATAATTGTATAAATCGCTGTTAATACATAAACGTGGAAAGTGAATATACATAGGCTAAAAGCCTGATATTTAACCTTCTAAATGAAGCTGACCTCGATTTCATACGATATAGGCCTACTTGTATGCAATGGGAGAAACGAATTTATATATATATATATATATATATAGCCTATGGTATGATAAGAAAAATAAATGCCTGGATGGGATTCGAACCCGGAACTCTGAGTCTGTACCTCAGCGCGTTAAAAAAAATGTTTGAATTGGATTCGCCTGGTGGTGTAATGGATAACACGCTGAGGTACAGACTCAGAGTTCCGGGTTCGAATCCCGTCCAGGCATTTATTTTTCTTATCATACCATATTAAGCTTGCATTGCTCAATGTTAAACATTTAATTATAACATATATATATATGTGTGTGTGTGTGTGTTAATGTGTGTAATTTATCAATAATTTTTATGCCCAGTAAATTACAAAATAATCAGAATTGGCAGTAACAAAATATATAGGTCTCTTTTTTACCCTTAGAAAAACATGCAAAAAGTTTCAGACATTTCTAAAAAGATGAAGTCAAAAATGTGTCCGGTCTGACGTGGAATGACTCCATTGCTACTCCGTATTCAATTTCGCTCTTTAGTATACCATTAGGAAAACTGCCAAGAACAATCTGATTTATATATATATGAATAGTGTTCAACAGGTTTTACCTTATTGGCGATAACGTGAAAATAATAGGAGATAATGTTTATTACTAATAAGTTAACAGAAGTATTGCAACGGGAAATAGTTTAGATGTAAATGCAAATAAAAGGAAGTACATGGAAATGCGTCGTGAATGAAATACGTAGCCTATAGGAGTTATGACAGGCGAACTTTAGATACTAATTCTTTTGAATTTCTGAAAACGTTAAAATATCTCAACGACGCGACGTTAGAAGGACGACCTGTAGCATATTGGGCAGCGGGGAGCGGAACGGGCCAACAGGCCCATACCTTGAAAATGATGATGATGATGATAATAAAATATCTAGGACATAAAATCATGCACATGAAGAAATTAAATGGCTTAAAGCAAGAAGTTCGTACCACTGTTTAACTCAATATCTCCTTTCTTCTCGAATTTTGTCTAAATTAAAATACACTATTAACATTTATAAAAAGATAATCTTGTTTGTGGTAGGCCTACTCTAGAAGTGTGAAACATGATGGTCTCTTACATTAAGGGAAGAAAACAAGCTAAAAGTATTTTTTTAAATAGAGTTGTAAGACAAAGATTCGGTCCCATAAGGGGCGAGAATGGATAAAGCCTCATAAGGAGGAAGCTATAGGCCTAATTATAAAGTTGTTCGTACAGTATATTGTCATGGTTATTAGGTCTAGGAGACTGAGATGTACAGATCATTCAGCTTAAATGAATGACAGTAAAGTGTTATCAATTTTGTATTGGAAAATCGTAGGGAAAAAGAACATTAGGAACACTTAAATGTAAGTTTGAGGATAATATGAATGAATGGATTTTAGAGAATTGGATATATATAGGCCTATAGATTTAGTTGGTTGAGGATAAGACTAGTAGAGAACATTTGTGAATTCTTAATTGGACCTATGGTTTCCATAAGCCATGGAGTTAATAAGTAGGTTAATTAAAATGTCAAAATTTTCCTTTGAGATCGTTCCATTTGGCGAACGATAATTTTAGCGAACCTAAAAACATATTTTTCATATTTAATTGCGGTCAGTGTTCAATGTTAAGACTTCCAAATTAATTTTTTTCTTCCTGTTATAAACAATAAACATGTTTATTTGAGGCAATTATCATAACTAATGCCACGAGTGATTTCCAATTTATCTAGAGAATTTGGAAATCAAGAGTGGCATTTGTTAGGACTATGTAACGAATAAAATTAAGCTGTTTACTCACAAATCATTATTTAAATATAGTTATTTTAAAATATTTATATATTTAATGTAAACGGCGAGTTTGAAAACAAATGAGAAACGATTGGTACGCTTCATCTGCTTCTTTTGTTCATCACTGCAACCAGGTCATATTATTTATTGCCGAAGGAACGCAATATTGTAAGAATGCACTCTAGTGGAGAAAAAATGAAACACGTCAAACTGTATATTAATTCATTTGTGATGTCCTATGATGTAAATATGACAATTATATTTTTCTGGAATGTTATTACCTAGGAAAAAATACATTTAAGAAAGTACAAACAGTGGTTTTTTTTTGTGGTATAATCAATTGCTAAAAATGTTTTTATATTAACTCCCGCATGCGCTATGTGTTGACATTCATGCACTCTGTATACAATCTGGAAGCCGTATTTCTCAGAGAGTTAGTCACTGCAAAATAATGCTATAACCTATTCAGAATGTTAAAAAGGAGGTGCTTTCTTTATTATGATAAACTTTAGTTGGTAAATTGTAGGCGAAACACAACTGTGATTGGTTGTAAATAAAAATCATTGAAACGTGATTGGTCCATTTGGGGCATGAGTTAAATAGTCTTGAAAACATTATACATAAATGCTATGAATTACCAGCATTTTAAATTGATTACTGCTGAAAACTAATAATATCTCTGAAAGTATGGAAAATACTGTTTTTTTAGGGCTTCAAACTCTTTAAAGTAAACATGTTGGTACTAAATGGGAATGCCTATTATTTGTGCATTTAGGCTAAATTAGAGTCAACTCCCAAAGTTGTAGAAGGTTTTTCCTCTTGCCAAAGTGGAACTTAGTCCCTCTTATATATAAACATTTTTTTTCTTATTTAGATTCGCTTCAACATAATTAAGTTTTGATGTTTTTTTAAGCTATAGGCCTACATTATACATACACACACACACATACATATATATATATATATATATATATATATATATATATATATATAAGCCTAATTAAAATATTCTAGTGAAATTTGGGTCCTCAATATAAACATAACAAATAACTGGAAATTGCTTAAATTTTACCCTCATTTCTAATTCTCACAAGGTTAGACAAAAATATAGTCTTAGATATACGAGAAAAAAATTAATTTTAAACATTTTGGACATTAAACATTACCAAAAGCTACAAAATATTACAAGAATGAGTGATGTCGGCTGTACAAATTGGCTTTCAGGTACCGTCCAAGAAGATACCCATACAGGAATATCTAAATAACGTTAGATTGATCAGGAACGGTACCGGTATATTTAGTAAAACAGAAGCAGGATCCAAGGATCCGCACTCTACAAAATTATGATGATATGTAGGTTGAAAATTTCATTATAATTGTTAGCTGCTAAATGCAACATCAGTAATAATTACTGTAAATAATATTAATTAAATATTATCTTCTATCGGTGTGTCGGACTCAGATGGAATTTATTTTAATAAGCACAACAGATGTTCAAAGTAAATTTCCAAATTAGCTTTATTTGTTTCAAAGAAGTCACTAATTCTTCATAAATAACTGATGCTAATAATGATCCTTGCTTCACAATTTACTTATCACACAGTCTTTTATACTATCTGACAGTTTCATTTAATACAGTTTGATCCCTATTAGGTTCGTCTTCCGGGCATATAGGCCGTGGTCCAGTCGTTCTTCTACTCGACGTTTCGTCTACTGCTGCGGTAGACATCTTCAGGAGATACTGCGTGCTCTCTGTGAACTCCTCAACAGTCGGCTGCAGACTGGCTGGTCGTTGGAAACTCCCTCCCTATTTATAGGCACGCCCCTGGTGGAGAGGCGGTTTTCTGCGCGGTCCGTGTTGCGTGCTGTTTTGTCCAGGCTGTCGCTAGCAGAAGTCATAGGCTTCGTTGTCGTATTGTGCAGTGCCGGGATCCAGATTTTGTTTATCTTCATGGTTTCTTCTTTTTTGTTAAAGGAATTTTTGTGTTTATATATTTCAATGGCTTCTCTGTACAGTCTGGTGTAATAATGTGATGTTTGGGACAATACCTGTGTTTCTTCGAATCTTATTATATGTTCTTGGTTGTTCATCCAGTGTTCCGCTACGGCTGATTTTTCCTTTTGTTTTAGTCTGCAATGCCTCTTGTGTTCTTGCAATCTTGTGGTAACCATTCTTTTTGTTGTGCCGATATAAACCTGTCCACAACTGCAAGGGATGCGATATATACCGGCAGTACTTAACGGATCTCTTGTATCTTTGGCTGGGCGCAGTATATTGCTGATTTTTTGTGTTGGCTTGTAGGTTGTAGATATGTTATATTTATTTAATATTCGACCAATTCTCTCCGTTATTGTCTTGATATATGGTAGGTACACCTTACCCTTAGCCTCCTCCTTGTTCCCGTTTTCGGATTTGTATTATTGGGATTTATGGCTCGGCGAAAATCTGTTTTGCTGTATCCATTGGATTGAAACGCTGCTTGGAGATGATTAATTTCTTCTTGTAGATACTGTGGTTCCGAAATCCTTTTGGCTCGTTCCACCAGGGTTTTAATTATTCCGCGTTTTTGTCTGGGATGATGGTTGGACTGCTTATGTAGGTATCTGTCTGTGTGAGTCTTTTTCCTGTATACCTTGTGTCCAAGTGTCATGTCTTGGTTTCGAATTACTAAAACATCCAAAAATGGTAGACTGTTGTTCTCTTCTCTTTCCAGGGTGAATTGGATGCTGGGACAAATACCATTTAAATGTTGCCTGAAGTTATCAAGTTCATCTTCACCATGCTCCCAAATGACGAATGTGTCGTCCACATATCTCAGCCAAACTGAAGGTCTTAATGTAGCATTCTCCAAGGCCTGTTTTTCAAATTTGAAAAACAGGCCTTGGAGAATGCTACATTAAGACCTTCAGTTTGGCTGAGATATGTGGACGACACATTCGTCATTTGGGAGCATGGTGAAGATGAACTTGATAACTTCAGGCAACATTTAAATGGTATTTGTCCCAGCATCCAATTCACCCTGGAAAGAGAAGAGAACAACAGTCTACCATTTTTGGATGTTTTAGTAATTCGAAACCAAGACATGACACTTGGACACAAGGTATACAGGAAAAAGACTCACACAGACAGATACCTACATAAGCAGTCCAACCATCATCCCAGACAAAAACGCGGAATAATTAAAACCCTGGTGGAACGAGCCAAAAGGATTTCGGAACCACAGTATCTACAAGAAGAAATTAATCATCTCCAAGCAGCGTTTCAATCCAATGGATACAGCAAAACAGATTTTCGCCGAGCCATAAATCCCAATAAATACAAATCCGAAAACGGGAACAAGGAGGAGGCTAAGGGTAAGGTGTACCTACCATATATCAAGACAATAACGGAGAGAATTGGTCGAATATTAAATAAATATAACATATCTACAACCTACAAGCCAACACAAAAAATCAGCAATATACTGCGCCCAGCCAAAGATACAAGAGATCCGTTAAGTACTGCCGGTATATATCGCATCCCTTGCAGTTGTGGACAGGTTTATATCGGCACAACAAAAAGAATGGTTACCACAAGATTGCAAGAACACAAGAGGCATTGCAGACTAAAACAAAAGGAAAAATCAGCCGTAGCGGAACACTGGATGAACAACAAGAACATATAATAAGATTCGAAGAAACACAGGTATTGTCCCAAACATCACATTATTACACCAGACTGTACAGAGAAGCCATTGAAATATATAAACACAAAAATTCCTTTAACAAAAAAGAAGAAACCATGAAGATAAACAAAATCTGGATCCCGGCACTGCACAATACGACAACGAAGCCTATGACTTCTGCTAGCGACAGCCTGGACAAAACAGCACGCAACACGGACCGCGCAGAAAACCGCCTCTCCACCAGGGGCGTGCCTATAAATAGGGAGGGAGTTTCCAACGACCAGCCAGTCTGCAGCCGACTGTTGAGGAGTTCACAGAGAGCACGCAGTATCTCCTGAAGATGTCTACCGCAGCAGTAGACGAAACGTCGAGTAGAAGAACGACTGGACCACGGCCTATATGCCCGGAAGACGAACCTAATAGGGATCAAGACGCCGGCCGTGAAAGCCTACAGTTATACAATACAGTTTGACTTCACTCTTGATATCGCCTCACTGGACACGAGTGACGGTTAATGTATTTGAGCGAGGATAGGTACATTCTCGGCACCCAGTCGAGTATTTATCAGAATGGAAATTTCGGAAACCAAATCTCCCGGAAATGGAGGGATAGACAACGCTCGTGAAACTTTCTCCGCGGGCTTTCCGATTCGTGAGTCGACAGCTCACGAATCCTTCTTTACCATACAAGGAGAGACCCTTACTCTCACCGCCGCTTGCGAAATTCAAAAGCTAGTCCAACAATACGTTACAATATGATTTTTATGAATGATGACACGCTAGAAATTTTTAGAAACTTTTTTTATTCAATGCCACCACGTCATTTCGACATTCTGGCAATCTCTTCTGGAATGGCGTTATTGTGACCCTCTTCTGAGGTAGGGGCGCCTGGAAGGTCATTTATAAATTATTACTCTTTTCTTCTTTCTCCTTTTTCCAAAAAAAAAGTAATAAGCTCTAAAATAATAATCTGAAAATGGGGAATTATGATATATGATAGGTGATGATGTGGTAATGATGCACCAGGTGAGGCCTTAATCCTAAACTTAATGAATATGTTAATGGTGATGGCCAGATGATGTTCGAGGACCGTTTGGACCTTAAAGTTTCCTGACTTTTGTCTTATAGCCGAGGAAAAAAACCCAAAGAAAACATCACCCAGGAAACTTCTCCCGACCGGGGATCGAACCCGGGCCCGCTGCGTGACAAGGTAGCACGCTACCTCGAGACCTCAACGGTAAAATCCAATTAACTAGATCTCATTTGAATTTGCGTTATTCGAATTATTTTCCAATGGAGCCGTTCAGTCAGAGTATATCATATTAATTTTTCTACATATGGTTTTAACATTTTAATTTTGAATCAGTTAAAAAAAGTCTGGCGACCGTTAGATACATGTTTTTAGTTAATTTAATATCTTATCTGGGTATGCCTAAACAGATCAATTTTTAAGAATAAAAATAAAAAAGTTAAGATTGCAACGAATATAGTATGTCTACATATTATTTTATTATTTTTATGTGGATCTAAAATCTTACTTCTCATTATACTAGGTTAGTCTTAAATTCAGCCCATAAAATTCCGTGGCGCGCACACACAAAAACAAACACACACACACACACACACATATATATATATATATATATATATATATATATATATATATATAGTAAAAAAGTGATAAATAATAATGCCTCATAAAAATGATATACCGGTACTATTAGTTTAACAGAAATTACAAATCTCGGCATCTTCAAATAATAAGTAACTAATCAAACGCCATGAAGTTTGTGAAAGAAAATATCTAATCAATATCTAGCGATTAATGGAAACAGTCTTCATCTTCCGTCTCGAAAATATAAATTATGTTATTCATATTCAGTATGAAAATAACTCGAAGAATAACTTTTCAATTCGCAACTATTTTATTTCATGACTTCCTGAACCAATGTTTTTCACATTATATTTAAGTACTTGTTAGTCACGCATTTACGTCAACTAAATCTGATTTGAGAATTATTATGCACGTTAAATTTAACCTCTTGACAGTTAACTTAACTTGCATATCATCACTTTGAGTTACTTAAAATAGCATGAACTGCATGCATTGAGTGCTCATAAGTGCTGAGTTTGTATTTTGAGAAACAATTAATGGATGTTATTGCACATCAGCTCAGCTCTAACAAATGCTGGCTTGTTGAACTTGTTCAATCCTATTTCATAATATGAGTTTTATTAGATATGCTTAACATTTTCTCAAATTCTATTAAAACTGGCAATTCTCTTCACTTTATTTTTGTAAACATAAGCACCTTGCTCATACCTTAGATCATGTACAATATTCTTGTAGGACTGCATATTATGAAAATAATGTCATGCAATTCTAAGTCACCTTATCTAAAATTGTATTCTATGCAACAGGTAAAAAAAAAAGCATGTTGGCTAGTTTTTTGTTTAAAAAAATACAGAATTTACACCACAGCTTTAATAGAGCCTGTTTTAGCAAAGTAGATATTTTGAACACGATGTCGGTCTTAAGACACGTTTTTGTCAATGTTTAAAACATATTATTGTACTATTCTTATGATGTGATAAAATCGTTTATTTCATTATGGAATAGAATAATAGTTAAATTAAAGGTGATAATTATTTACGAAATCTAACCGTTCATTCAACAGAACTTAAAAAGTTGACAAACATAATTAATCCTAATTTTGAACTATTCAGCGATATTTTCTTGATAATAAGTGAAATTAGTAGTTGGTATTAGATATTTAAAAAACTTCAAAATAAATTGTCGTTGATCTATTATGTTTTATTATAAAATTAACGATTCCTTTTTTTTTTTAGTACGTTTCATAAGCAATTATAAAATAGATAAATTACTCCTGTTTCAGGAAGAAGCAATCGTGGCAAGAACGGCAAAGATGAATGGAGATCTGGTTCAGAACCTCCTAGTCCAACAAATGAGCCACCGCCATCTCCTCGTATTAAGCATCATCAGAGAACTTGTCAAGAGCTTGGATTGGAGATAACAAATGAACAAAATAACGCTTTGAAAGTAAAAAAGCAAATTCTGCTCTCTTCCCTTTGTTCAGGCTCTGGCTGGAGCGAAGCGGACAACATACACAGATTGGGACCAAACCGATACAATGTGTTCGAAAATCTGCACAAATCTCCCGTTACTTCGCCACGTGCTGAAGAAGAAGGAAAAAATATCTTATCTGATATATTGCAGAATGTGAATTCAGATGAAATGATTAGGTCAGGTAATTTAATTCAAGGAAATTCGATAGAAAATGTCAGTAATTATAGAAAGAATCCGGAACATAATATCAGTCCAAAGCATAAACCTAAAACTGACAAGACATCTGAAACTATGTCTAAAAGAATTTCTCAACCAACAGACTCTAATGCCGTATATCCAGAAAATAAACATTGTCCTAAAAGTAATCTTGATAGTAGTGACCATGCTTCTTCAAAACTAGAATCAAAAGAACAGATTACAATAAAGAAATCGGAAGAAGTTGATAATGAATTAAAATTGGTAACTAAACTGGAGGAAGTCTGGATATCAACTGACAACAGTAGGCCTAATGATATTCACTTCATACAGAAATCTGAAGAAGTTCTAAAAAACAATTCAATTAAACAAGATAATACTTCTTCTGAAGAAATTATGCAAGATGTTGAAGATATAGAGTTGATGGAGTTAGATGTCTTCGACATGGTGCCTGAATTTTTGGAAATAAGCGTGCCTCATACACCCATTAGTATTACAACAGCTGTAGAGTTGAAGAAAGTAGTTTTGGGATCAGCTTCTGATATATTCAGTCCTCAGTGGTTAACTCAAGGATTTGTCTTCAGTACAAATCACAAACTTCGGTATGGTTTCGTACAAAAAAAGGTGAGTGCAATAAAAAATGTAATACATTTAATTTTTAATGATATATATGAACTGTGTTAAGCAGATTGTGAATATTGCATTCGGTTATATTTGTGCGTTATTGAAACCCAACTCAAGGATAAATAAAGGGAATTTACAGTATGATTAGAAGTACCCACCGTATCCTTATATTATTTAATTATGATATGTAATACTATCATAAATTGGTTCTTGGAATCATCTCATATATATTAGAAAAATCTCATTTTAACTCTTCCAAGGTTCTTATATTCTGAACAACACAAGAAGAACCGCTTTGAAAAAATGAACTTATTTAAATATAGTAATATTTTAACTTAAATTCTCAGAGAAATATTATGTAACCAAATATATTAAGGAAACTTTTTTTTAATTTAATGGCACGATTGAAATTTAAGTATTTTAAAACACTAAGTTTTTGACTTCATATTGATGCAGGAATTAAAAAAAATGTATACGGGAAATAAAAATGAATGGGACAAAAAGTTAACATTTCTATGAAATTATTTGGTTGTCTCATAACTCGTAACGTTATGAGTAATGCCGCTTTTTAATGTAATATTGTGTGTCTGGTGGAATTCTGAAAGTGTCTGGACGTTTGTTCCAAACGGACATGCAGTTGATATGAATCTTTATTCTTAACAACTGGAACGAGTTCTTGAAATTTTGAGTGTCGCGATCGAACCGCATACTGCAGGAACAACCATGACAAACATTCAGGAATTGAGAGGAATCCAATACCACATCCAGCATATAGCCCTAATCTTGCGCCTTCAGATTGTCATCTGTTTCTATCTAGGACCTATTTCTTGCGTGAAATTTCGAGAACATTGAAACTGTGGAAGTGAGTCTCAATTAATTCTTTGCATCAAAAACAAGGGACGGTAATGTCGCGGATAATAAACCTCGCTGAAAGACAAATCAAGACTATATAATATGATGGTCTCTCCTTTGAAGAGTTTAATTTATTGTCAGAAAACATTCCAAATAAAAACTTTTGTTTAAAACTCATTACTTATGAGAGAGTATATGCATTTTACGAAAACAAATTTAGCATGAAAAGTTAACTCTCCAAGTTTCCGTGGATACTCACAGATATTCAATGTGGGCTCCATTTGTGGCAGATGTCTATGCGATATTCCATTTCTTGCTTGACCCATCCCAAGGTAGACTTATCAACTGAGTTAACCTGCTATAAGTCCTGAGGAAATGGGGGCACGTCAACATCCTTCACATACCCCCCCCCCAAAAAAAAACTTGGATGATGTAACATCGGGTGATCTAATAGGCTACAACATCAATGGCACATCATTCAACTCAGCGCAACCAAGCCAGATCGTTGAGATTACTATATTGAAGGGTTATGTCAAAGTAGCGGAACACCGTCTTGCTGAAAAGTGAAGTTGCAATGTGCCTTTTCTAGCACCGAAACCGCCATTTTAATTAATAGCTTCTATAAGAAATGTTTAATTTTTTCATTATTAGAATCCGAAACTTTCATGTTACATTTGAATTAGTATAATAAATTCAATACATTAGGAATGTTTCCTTTTTTGTCTCATTCATTTTAAATTGCCATGTACTTTATCCCTCTTGGAGCTGTTGTGCCACTAATTTTCTTTACATAATACGCATGGACATATTAATTTTATATTTATTAATTTAATTAGTTCTAAAATTATCCATAGAATTGATAAATTATCAAGGAAAAATGTATTTTTACCTAGCGTCCTGTGTTTCTTCCTATATGAAAATCGGGCTAATATTCACCATTAAAATAAAGCATTGCACAAATAATGCTCTGCGTAATTTATTTGTATAAAGCCGTCATTTCTATCATTTTAATTATATTTACTTCAATGAATTCGTAATTAAAATTTGGGACCATGTATTGTTTCTGCTGCGTGAAGGAAATTAGTTTTGATGGCAAAGAAAATACGTCTAACATTGTGAATGGTCAGGAGGATGTGCACAAAACTAGTTCAGCAATTTCAATATCAAGTTCATAATGATCCACTTTTATTAGATTATATTACCTGGAAAGATGGGGGAATTGCACGTGTAATAAGGAAGATTGCAGGCTGATAACAAGCACGAAAAGTAAAATGAAGTGCACACATACATAACAATGTGGTCGACTTGTTATTGGTGGGTTTTCCACTCTGCCAAATTGTCACGCGATATTCCAGCATACTTTTCCATTAATTATTTCTTGACGTGAATGCGAGGTTGCCCAATGCCTATGCAGTGAGATACGCCCGTTGCTATTAAATTGAACAGCTCATTTCCTTATTGTCCCGCGCCGTAGCCGAGTGGTTAAGGCAAGATTCTACGGGACTTACGCTGGTTCGAGTCCCCATGGGGAAGATATTTTCTCATGGAATTTCGGCCAGTATGGGACCGGTGCCCACCCAGCATCGTGAGGAATGTTGGTAGCTACAATAAGTAGCGATCCAGGTTGAGAAGACCAGCTCTAACGGCTGGGGGACCCAACATGATGACCACATATCACCTCTACACTGGCTTAAGATCGTCTACCTCTGTAATTAACACATTTGGATGTGAGGCCAGCAGCCGGATGGTAGGCCAAGGGCGTTCTAGGCCTGTCGCGTTTGGAGGTTTTCATTTTGTTATTTCTAATCTAATCAAAATACTCCCCTACGTTAGCTCACGTGGTAACATGACTGCATCCTGACTAGTGAGCCCGGGTATGATACCCTGCAGGATGCAAATTTTAATTGTGATTTTTTTTTAAATCTCGGGACAAGGATGTGTGGTGGTGTATAATTTTTAGTCGTTAGATTGTGCACCAGATATAAAAATTAAATTGAAAACATCTCCGCAGTACATATGCTGAGACATAGTTGTCAATTTAACCACCTACTGAAAAAGCCAGTAATAACTTTACTGGCCATTTGTCGCCATTTGTATAGCCACTTCTAGTCATTTTTATTTCAGTTTAATTATTTTATATAAATTATTTAATGATAACGGCTGTAGATTGATAGATTTTCCCACAAAAAAAAGCATAATGAGTATTTTCATACCAAAAAAAAAATGTAGACACCCCGATGGTATTCCTAGTCAGACCAGGTATTAATACAGAATACGCTGAAGTCCACAATTTTAAATATACATAGACCTTTGAGGGGAGTAGATATTGATTCAGACCACCACGTAGTGAGAGTAAGGTAATAAAAACATATTCCTTAGAAATAAAATTTCTGGTGAAAAGAGAAAAAACATATATAACTCATGAAATAGAAAGACATTAAAACAAATTAATCCAAAATGCAGAATCTTTCGTTCTAAGAATAGCTATATTTATTTTTAAAATAAATGTTATATTCATAATTTATCAACAAATTATAGTTTTAAAATACAGCTTCCTCCACAGATACAACTTGCATTTTAGTCATTTCTAGTCTTTTCTCATTGGATGTTGGCAACCCTGTGTTGAGAAGGCATTTATGGGACGTTTGCTCTTACTTTACCATTCAAGGCCTTGCAGTGAAAGACGAGAAAGAAAGACATTTACAACGATGCTGGCTTTCATTCAACTGTAAAACCAGTTCTGGGCTGATATGACCGAAAATCCATTATAAAATGTTTCCTCGTGGAAATTTGAACAGTAGGATATCATATGTAGATTACAGTAATTCGAACCAGTGCCAATCCCGTGCCTCTACCAGAGAGCAAATGGATTAGGGCTTAGACCAATTTGCCAAGGTGCGGTCTAATAAAAAATAATAATAATTTGAAATATGATGTGAGATAAAGTCCCAGTTACGAAAGCCTGTGATATACACGAATGCCGGCTGAACAAATGAAATGAAACGAAATGGTGGAGTATGGAGAAGTGGTGGAATGAAGTTTTTGGCAGGGAAAAGCGGAAAAAATCCTTAAAAAACTGTCTATAGCTGCGATTCGTCCACCGCGAACACCAGGTGGAGAGACCGGGATCTGAATACGAGACCCACGCCATAGAAGCACCAATAATAATAATAATAATAATAATAATAATAATAATAATAATAATAATAATAATAATAATAATAATAATAATAATAACTAATTTTTAAATATTACATTAACATCATTGGATGCATTTAATTAGTTATTGAAAAATAAATAAACTTTATTTCACTATCCATTGAAATATATTTGATACGAGTTACAATTGTCATTATTTTCTCGAGTAAACGTGAAGAAACATGCAGACATTTTTATGGTTGATATTTTGTAATTTCCGCCATGAAATACAATACATCATTAAAGTAAGTAGATTATTTCATGACATATACATTATAACTGTTGGAGAAATCCTTATAACTTAGTTCCTTCTCACCGTGCCGTTACCAGGTTGAGACCTCGCAACATGCGACTCGACATTTCCTTCCTTGCGCTCGGAAAACCTATTTAATATTGATTTTTGGGAATATGTTCAAGAGAAATATCTTATTTTTACCATCATGTAAGTCAAATTTAATTTTTAAATACTATAATTCCAGAAATATTACAAGTATATTTTAAGATTAAAAAGGAAATATTGTGGTTGGCGTATTGCAAGTAATAGAGTGGAAGAGTATTTAAATGAAGAAAAATATATATATATAGTTGCTATCAAATAAAACTTATTTGAGTACTTATTAGCCTCCATATTACTACGGTTAAGTTTATAGTCTATATGTTAACATGTAAATATGAGGGCTTGAAAATATCTGGCAATAGCGAGAACGTTTATGATTGATAGACACATCTGCCGTAAACTGATCCATTAATTATAAGTGTTTCTTTGTGGAATGCAGGCTTTCAAGGCCGGTAATCATGGTATTAAAAGATTCCGGGCTATGTGGCCGTTGTCTATAACTGGCGTTTCTTCCAGACGTTTCTCCCTCAACTGCGGAGGGCATCTTCAGTGGCGAGCGCTTCCAGCTGTTGTTTCCCTGTCGTAGACTCGAATGAGTCGCAGTCGAGTCTACGACAGGGAAACAACAGCTGGAAGCGCTCGCCACTGAAGATGCCCTCCGCAGTTGAGGGAGAAACGTCTGGAAGAAACGCCAGTTATAGACAACTGTAATATATATTGAAGTATATCATAATATATATTGAAGTATATCATAATATATATATATTTTATAATATGAACATTCATTATAATGTATGACTGTCCTAAAGTAACACAATTATTGACCTAATTGATCTTTTTGTTAAAATATGCTGAAGAATGATTTTAAAGAATTCTGTCATGAATATTTAAATAGGTATTACCTTTGTAGTTATTTGGAAAAGTCATGCAGTATAAGGGATTGTTACACAATAGGTAGTCTTACCTAATGATGACTTAGCTTTTAAAAGGTCATAGGTTAAGCGCATTCAATATGCTTTTCAGAAAGGGAGAATCTGGTTACATGTACAATACAACCAAATTGATTCTCACGTATACATTGTAACTACGTCATTACTCAACTGGTATATATGTATGAAACTTATGATTGTAAGTTAGACAGTTTTTTTTCATCGGTGTTACCGATACCCTGTCTCACGTTTTTTTGTATTAAAGTCTGTTTGTTTCTCACTACTGCTCCGCTGTGTCTTCTTATAGTTAGGTTTAATCCTATCTACTAACCACATTTCCGAAGAATTCCTGGGGTTGATTCCTAATCTATAAATTTACAGATATCTACTAGAACTTCAAGACGATCTTCACCTCCTGACACAACTCTTACTTATTTTGATTATTATTTATACTTTAAAAATAATCCTTATAATTATAGAAGGAATCGACCACCCAGATATTACATGGTGGCAGCGCATCGGGATTGGAAAACCAGCGAGCAGTGAGACATCCGAAGGTGCGAACGAGCTGGAGAGACTCTTCAATTAGTCCCAGATAATTCAGAGCCTATCTCGAGGGATCAACGCTCCAGAGTAATCCACAGGCGCCGTGGTACCCGTAAACGCACCAGAGGAAAGCAGACAGTGGTCCTGAGGCCAACACCAGCAGCCACCGACGCGCTCGAGGGACGTCCTTGGTGTTCAGCCGTTGGCAGCCTGCACCGCGAGAGGAGTCGCACCCTGAGGGGAGCTGAAAGGCCATCACTACGACTCTGAACTGTGCATCTCAGACCACCCTACATCTTTCTTTAGGTGAGTCCAATTCCATTATGGCTAGCGAGGGCGATATTGATATTAGCGAGGAAAGCTATATCCCTGTAGTTCAAGCAGTTAAGTTGATACCCCGAACATTCGATGGAAACCCCAAACATTTAAGAGAATTTATAGAAGGAGTAGAAGCTGCGGTTCAGGTAGTCCATCCAACCAAACAACCCTTATTGTTAAGATTTATAGAATCCAAAATTTCAGGAGACGCTAAAGATAGACTTTTAGCTAGGACAGAGAGAGAAACTTGGATTCAAGTTAAAGCAATATTGGAGGAGAACTTTTCTGTAAGGAGAACGCTAGAATATTATGCAGGAATACTCTTTAATTCAAAACAAAGTACAAATGAAACAGTTGCACAGTGGGGTTCAAGATTAGATGGAATAGCCATGGATTTAAGAAGAGAAGTCAGAAATAGATTGGAGAGGTTAGAAAGACGCGATAATTCGAGATATGTAGAAGGAGGCCTACAGCTGATAGGAGAATTTTTAAAAGGTACTTTCGTAGCAGGGTTAAAGGACGATAAGATTAAGTATATAGTAAAGGCTAAGGGTGAAGAAGAATCATTAGCGCAACTAATCGAAACCGCATTACAGGAAGAAAGCGAGGTAAAGTCCACGAGATTTAGGGGTAATCAAAATGGACAAGGACATCCAATCACAGGGGCAGTAAAAAGGGAATTTAGAAGACCGTACGGATCAGAGATAAAGAGAGAGGTTAACCTGGCCACAAAAGAAATAAGGTGTTATAATTGTAATGAGATAGGGCACATTAGTAGAGAATGTGGTAAGAGACCGCAACCCCGTAGGCATGGAGGACGGGACAGAGCAGCTCTGGGAGGCCGCCAGGGAAACGAGAATTCGGGTTACCTGAGCAGTCGCAGGTAATCCTCCCGTCTGACTGCGCGCCAGGACTCATGGAGTGCCTGAGGGATCATACTAGGGTAAATATGGAAGGGGAATTACCTGAACTAGTTGATCAGAAGTTTAAGGATAGGATAGATAAAGCCGCTAAAATAGTTAGTGACGCAAACGAATCCCCAGATGACAGTGTTTGTTGGGCAGTGTCGCAAGGCGAACTGCATAAGTTGACTAGAACGCCAATAAATGGGTTCTGTGACTGTGGGCCTAGCGTGGTTGGGGAACGCCAAGAGACTGTAGGCTCGAAACAGTGGAATAATAGAGAGAAACGCCAGGAGATTGTAGGCTCGAAACAGTGGAATAATAGAGAGAAACGCCAGGAGATTGTAGGCTCGAAACAGTGGAATAATAGAGAGAAACGCCAGGAGATTGTAGGCTCGAAACAGTGGAATAATAGAGGGAAACGCTACGAGTCGTCCACAAGGGATAGAACTTGGGATAGTGGATTTAAGGAAAAATCCAAGGACACCAAACCTACCTCAATGGAGACAGCGTGTTGTGAGATCGAAGTAGGGACTCTTAATGCTATTAATCAGTGGGACGCCTCTGGTTATGAACCGAGACCCTGGGAGATGTATATCCTAAGTGAACAATTAAAAAATGGCCTAGGTTTAGTATTGATAGATACTGGTGCACAAATATCATTAGTTAAAGAAACATCACTAAAGAGAAACGTTATAAAGGATAACTGTAATATGAAAATACAAGGTATTAGTGGGAACTCTATAAAAGTAAATGGGATAACTCAATTAGTATTGAATAATTGTGAAAATCATACAGTTGTTAATTGTCATATAGTAGATAAATTACCCAGAGATTTAGATATAATTTTAGGCCAAGACTGGCTCATGGAACAAGGTTATATGTTAAATAAAAAGATGATTATTCCTCCGTATAGTGAAAATTTAATGGAATTTCCTACGAACGAAAGAGGGAACAGATTCATAGAACGGCAAATTTTACAGCCAGGGCTAATTTGCGCTAACGGGATAACAAAATGTGATAAGACATTCACATGCCTAGTAATTAATTTAACAGCTGACGCACAGATAATAAAGAAAATACCAGAACTAGTTAAACCGCCCACTCAAATAAGTAAGGAACAGGAAGTATCAGTTGAAAATTTCGTACCTCAAAGATTAGATTTATTAAATAAAAATCTGAGACTTGAACACGTGAAAGAAGGAGCCCATAGTATACGAAACATTTGCACAGAATACGCGGACATATTTAAGCTTCCGGGAGATAGACTAACAAGCACAACAGCTGCTACACATTCCATACCCACACCTTCAATTCCTAAAGGAAGAGCTATAACTTTGAAGAATTATAGGTTAGCAGAGGCTCATCAAGAGGAGATTGACAAACAAGTTACACAAATGTTAGAAGACGGTATTATCGCACATAGTAAGAGCGAATGGAATTTTCCACTAATAGTAATACCTAAAAAGGAAGATGCTTCTGGAAAGAAAAAGTGGCGAATTTGTATAGATTTTAGAAAGTTAAACGAAGTAACCGTAGGAGACAGCTATCCTCTTCCTAATATACAAGATATATTAGACAAAATAGGAAAGGCTAGATATTTTTCAGCAGTAGATTGCGCAAGTGGATACCTTCAGGTGCCGATCGCTGAGGAAGACCAATGTAAAACCGCTTTTAGCACCCCTAACGGACATTTCGAGTACAAGAAAATGCCTTTTGGAGTTAGGTCGGGACCAGCTACATTCCAAAGGATGATGAACTCGGTACTCCAAGACTCAATAGGCAATAGATGCTTTGTGTACATGGACGATATATTAGTAATGGGCGAAACCTTAGAAGAACATAATAAAAAATTACGGGAAGTGTTTAATCAGTTACGGAAACACAATTTAAAAATCGAACCTGATAAATGTGAATTTTTGAGAGAAGAATTAAAATATCTAGGACACGTGGTTACCGCTCAAGGTGTCAAACCCGATCCGAATAAGATACAGGCAGTTACCGAATTTCCAACTCCAAAGACACCTAAAGACATAAAATCATTCTTAGGTTTGGCAGGATATTACAGAAAATTTATAGAAGAATTTAGTGCGATTGCAAAACCTCTGACTGAATTGTTAAAGAAAGATAAAAAATGGAAGTGGGAAGATACGGAACAGAATAGCTTCAATAAATTGAAAGATAAATTAACGACAGCTCCGTTGTTACAGTATCCAGATTTCACACAAACCTTTATAGTAACGACAGACGCGAGTGGATACGCTTTAGGCGCAATTCTTAGTCAAGGAACGTTAGGAGATGATAAACCCATTGCTTACGCTAGCAGGACTTTAAATCAAGCCGAATCGCATTACAGCACTGTAGAAAAGGAACTATTAGCAATAGTATGGGCATGCAGACATTTTAGACCTTATTTACTAGGACGTAAATTTCAAGTAGTGACAGATCACAAAGGATTGGTCTGGCTATTTAAAGTGAAAGACCCTAGTTCGAGATTAATACGTTGGAAACTTCAACTTTCAGAATTTGAATTCGAAATTCATTATAGGGCAGGTAAAAGACACGTAAACGCAGATAGTTTGAGTAGACACCCTGTAGAATGTTGCACCTTGGATAATACGCACTTAACTGAGGATCGTAAGAAGGAAATAATCAAGGAATTTCACAGCTGTCCAATTGGAGGACATCTTGGAATCAATAAAACTACCGATCGAATTAAATTATACATAACTTGGCCGGGAGTAGAGAAAGACGTAACCAATTACATTAAAACTTGTAAGATTTGTCAATTTAATAAAGACGAGAAGCAGAAAGTAAAACAACCTTTAGAGGTCACGGACACACAAAAGGAACCTTGGATAAAAATTTATTTAGATGTAGTGGGACCACTTCCGCTAACCGAGAGAGGTCATAAATATATATTAACTTGTCAAGATAACTTAAGTAAATATTTAATAGTCATACCCTTAAAGACACAAACAGCTGAAGAAGTGACAGAAGCTTTCGTAAACAATGTTATTTTAATTTATGGGATTCCTGATATCATATTAACTGATCAAGGAACAAATTTTATGTCAGATTTATTTAAAAGAATATGTAAACTATTTAAGATTCAGAAACTAAGCACTACTGCTTATCACCCTGAAAGTAATGGAGCTCTAGAAAGAACTCATAAGACCTTAGTAAACTACTTACGTTGTTTTTGCAATCCTAGAGGAGCCGATTGGGACAAATGGTTACCTTTCGCCAGTTTTACGTACAACACTACCCCCCATAGTATTACTAAATACTCTCCTTATGAATTATTGTATGGAAGAAAATGTAATATCCCAGGAATTTTACAAACTAAATCACAACCTTTATATAATTACGACGATTTAATTCTAAATGTACGGAATAAATTGCAAAGTTGTCATGAGATAGCTAGAGAAAGGCTTATTAAGTTTAAGGAACTACAACGATCGCGTGTGAAAAGCAATTATGTTGAATTCAAGAAGGATGATCTAGTACTTCTCAGAGTAGAAAATAGGAATAAATTAGATCCAATATGGAAAGGTCCATATGAGGTTAAGACTACTGAAGGTCACAACGTGATAATACAAAAGTTAGGTAAACGCAAATATGAGACGGTACATTCAAATAGATTAAAGCCATATTTTCCTTTGCAGGGAAAAGAAAATGAAACTTCATAACACATGGGTAACGCTAAAAATGTTAATACCATTTTGGTTGGGGAAGCTTACAGACGCTCAAGAAGTAAAAGCTCTGGATTCGAAGACCGGTGTGTACTTTGACGAGATAGGAATTATACAATTTTACCCTATACAATGGAAAGTGGTAAGTTATATAAACTTGGAACCAACTAGAGATCTTTGGAAACAGACAAAAAATCATTTAAGGTTGATAACTGATTATTGTGATAAGATAAAGGGAGAAAAGTGGTATCATTTGACAGATTGTGGGAGTTTAAATCACTTTGTAAAACCAAAAGTCAGGTATGTTGAAAATTTAAAAGAATTAGTCACAGAATATTTAAAAACACCTAATGAACAGAATACTAGAAGCAAGAGAGGCGTTTTAAATTTTATGGGAGATATTGCTAAGATATTATTCGGTACTCTGACTCAATCTGATGCAGAGGAATATAATAAGCACATTTCACAGTTAGAGAAGGAACAGGCAGAATTTTTGCATATTCTAAAGGATGAAATTACAGTGATTAAATCAACCATTAATTCAGTTAACTTAACTATAGCAAGGGTGAACCGGAATGAAAATATTTTAAAAAATGGTTTAATAAAATTAAATAATTATACCACTAATAGGATTAACGCACTGCAGAAGGAAATAGAAGGTATTAGTTTAGCCAATGAACAAATAAGGATTTCTCTTAGAGGTGTGGAAGAATGCCAGCATTCTTTTGAGCTTCTTATAGACGCATTTGTACACGCAGAGCAAGGAACTCTTCAACCTCAATTAATTACGGTGGAAAGAATTAAGAATGTTATGAAAGCCCAAACGCTACCAACTGGTCTGGACTACCCTAATTTTTCTTTTTCAGAACTTCAAAATTTAATTACACCTCACACCTATTCTTATAAACAATATCTAGTATATGTATTACAAATACCCCTTCTCTCTCCTACTCCGTATCACTTGTATAAAACACTTCCTTTTCCTGTCAAGAAGGAAGGTAATATTTACATTTTTCTAAGCGCAAACAAAGAATATATTTTCAGTGACCCGTTGAGACAACATTACGGAAAAATGACAACTAATGAACTAACAGGATGTTTTCGTCCTAATCTTTTGCATTATGTATGTAAAGAAAATATACCGATTTATTTGTACACCCCTGAAGCTGATTGTGAAGCTTCACTTCTTCATCCATCCACCACTAAAGTTCCAAAAAGTTGCGAGACTAGAATTTTCACATTGAACAAATCCTACTGGATTCCCTTATATTTATCTAATGAATGGTTATTTGTCACCCCAAAACCAGATCGTATGACTGTGTTATGTGGCGACAAATCAACACAACTCAATATTGAAAAGGAAGGTAAATTATCGCTAGGACAGAATTGCAAGGCTTTTAATGCCCACGTAACCTTACATGCCATGAGTAATTTGGTAAGTAACTTAACCATAGATTTTATACCGACAGCACCTCTTGACTTCGACTGTTGCTTTGATATGGATAAAACTAACGACTACGAGAAATTACAATTGGACATGCCTATGTCTAACCTAATGTCATCGGTAGATGATTTGAGAATGGCCAGTATGAAGGCCGATGATTTAGGTAAGTTAATAAAACAGCAAGAAGAAAATGATTATTCGAAGTGGTATATACATATAACCACATGGAGTTCTGTAATGGGTACGATCATATTCGTAACCTTGACTTGTTGTTGTTGCATTTGCTGTTGTAAGAGCTACAGAACTTTAATATTTTGGTTATGGGATAAATGGACTCCAAGAAAATGCTGGAAGGAGACGACCGAGAGGCTGTGTGTTAACATACATAATTACTCTGGGCATGATCGTGTAGTATACACTAAAACTACAGGTAATGATGAGAGTTCACCTGTCGTGTCCCTCAAGTCATCACCGCTTATCGGAGAAAGAATTAGAGACCCCAGTTGTCCACAGAATGTATCCCCAAAAGATGAAGAAGATAAAGATAGTATTGCGCATAGAACTAGAAATAAAAATAAAACATTTCGTTAGTAAAGTTTCGAATTATGTAATTCAAAACTTTCTATAGGGGGAAGAGTGTAATATATATTGAAGTATATCATAATATATATTGAAGTATATCATAATATATATATATTTTATAATATGAACATTCATTATAATGTATGACTGTCCTAAATTAACACAATTATTGACCTAATTGATCTTTTTGTTAAAATATGCTGAAGAATGATTTTAAAGAATTCTGTCATGAATATTTAAATAGGTATTACCTTTGTAGTTATTTGGAAAAGTCATGCAGTATAAGGGATTGTTACACAATAGGTAGTCTTACCTAATGATGACTTAGCTTTTAAAAGGTCATAGGTTAAGCGCATTCAATATGCTTTTCAGAAAGGGAGAATCTGGTTACATGTACAATACAACCAAATTGATTCTCACGTATACATTGTAACTACGTCATTACTCAACTGGTATATATGTATGAAACTTATGATTGTAAGTTAGACAGTTTTTTTTCATCGGTGTTACCGATACCCTGTCTCACGTTTTTTTGTATTAAAGTCTGTTTGTTTCTCACTACTGCTCCGCTGTGTCTTCTTATAGTTAGGTTTAATCCTATCTACTAACCACATTTCCGAAGAATTCCTGGGGTTGATTCCTAATCTATAAATTTACAGATATCTACTAGAACTTCAAGACGATCTTCACCTCCTGACACAACTCTTACTTATTTTGATTATTATTTATACTTTAAAAATAATCCTTATAATTATAGAAGGAATCGACCACCCAGATATTACACAACGGCCACATAGCCCGGAATATTTTAATACTATAAGTGTTTCTGTTTTACATGCAGGGAGGTTCTTGTGGGATCCTAGCTACAGTACAAGCTTTCGTTCTGAAGAATCTACTATTTGAACAAAATGCCTGCAACTGTAGTGAACCTCTTCGTCCGACTAGATTAGAAGTGTCTTCAGCTCTAGTTCGAGCATTTGGAGATATGCTCTGGAGAGCTGGTTTGGAAGAATCAGCCATTCTTGCACTGTAAGACTTATTTATTGCAACATAAATATGTACTACAAATTGTCACATATATTTTTTTAATTTTCTCAACTTGTTTCCGACACAGGGCCGGGTCGGGGAATGAGATAGGCCTACGTTGAAGCTCCTTATATTGAAAGTGTGAATTACAAAAATGCCGAACGACCACGCGTGACTCACCATCGCAGGGGGAGATGAAATGAAACGAAATGAATGAGATGAGTGTGGAGAAATGGTGGAATTAAATTTGTGGCAGGTAAAAACGGGAGAAATCCCTAGAAAACCTGCCCACATTCTGCTTTGTCTACCACGAAACCAATATGGACTGACCCAGACTCATTCTCGAAACCCCGAGATGAGAGGCGAGCGTCTAATCGCTTGTGCCAAAGAACCGCCATCAAAATCTTTTAAAATTAAAAAAATGACATTTTTTAAATAACTTCCATGTCTTGTGGTTCCATCTTTCAGCTGTAGGAATGTTCAGATGTCAACTTTTAACAAAAACGTTTAAGGTATTTTTCTCCATTTTCCTATTTTAACTTCTTCCTTTGTTTACACTTTTTACGTGTCTCATGCCACCCAGGCCTTGGAGGGACATGACCTGTCGGGAGAGGATTTTAATTTTTGGATCTCATAAGTGCTTTTTTTACCACCAAGGTCATGGAGGGTTTACCCGGATGAGTGATCAGATCAGTGTCAGGTCACTTTCGGGACAACACGAATATTTAAAGACAAGACAGAACATTCACTAACACATTCATGTTAACAACTTTAAATTATATGGATGATTATGATAGTCAGTGCTGTGCAAGCACTAATTGAGCCTTAACCATTCTTGGCATTTGTTTTACAGGTGAGGAAAAGTTCCGAAATAACCTATCCCAGAAAATCCGGACCCGCTTGCCCCGATCTGTGATCAAACCCCGACTGAGGCCATAAAGGTATCCTAGATCACAGCGGTGGTTTGTCTAACAACCTAAAATTATATTCTGGCGCATTATTGTTATTAATTCAGTGATGTCCGTATTCTTGGCCTCAGAACATAGGGAATATAATATGAAATTCATATTCACAATAAGAAATGAGTTTTTCCGTGCTTGAAATAAATGTTATAATTATACAGACTTATTTAAGTTGTTTCGTTAACAAAAATTATGTATTATGAATTCCCGTGTTTTAATACGTTACGAAATTTATGGTCATATGGTCAGTGCATCTCAGTAACAATTAATGAGGTATTGGATTCGATTCCCGATAAGACCTCAGGAATTATTCCTATTCTCATGATGGCACATTGTCTGGAATTTAGTTTGAGTTTAAGCCTTAAATTGGCAATATGTGCTATAGGATACATAAATTGGTTTAATTATTTAATATTTTTAATAAAATAAAAGAAAACGAACGAATAAAAATTACATATAATGTGTGTTGAATTACACAATATACCTAATAATAAGTTAGGCATGATTCTGTTTTCACTGCGGTCCGCCACATTTATAAACTGACACGAGAAGTTAGTGTTTTGCCAATTTAAGGATAAATAAATGATATTTTGGTAACTGGTGCTTCGATGTGATTTATCACCCAATATAATATTGGGGTAACGTAACTCCGCCTTTCAGGTACCCTAACCTGAGAAGAGATTACAGTTTCGCTAGTGCCAGAAATGTCGTAAGATAACCTGGTGGCATTAAAACAAACAATTTTATAAAAAAGAGTATTATCAAATAAATTTCACAATCATGCCAATCAATTGCAATGTCATCAAGATCACCGACTCTATCGCGGAACAGTAATGGTTTGCGGGACAATGTTTGGGAATCACTATATAATTTAACTACTTTTTTTTAAAGATTGTTACTCTGTTCCCGATTTCCATTTCCTTCTGCCTAAGAAGTTCTTACCTTCTTATCCACGTCCTTCCATGGCTTCCTGGATATAATTCTTACAATATGTTTAGATTGTCACAATCTCTTCCTCCCTGGTAGTATCCTTTCTAAGATCTTCTTTGGCCATCTTGTTCTGTCCATCCTAACCACTTTAATAGTAGCTTCTGTATTTTATCAATGATGTCTCCTTCTCTCCTCCCATAACTTCTATTATTTGTATGTTTGGTATTTTATAATTTTTTTCTACGTCTTCTTAAAAATCCATTCTGGCTGGAAGATGTTTCTTTCATGATCTCTGTTTTACACTCAATTTTTTTCAAATCTATTTGCTAATAACACTTTGGAGAGTGCTTTACTCATATATCTTTATATTTTCAATTTATTTTATAAGATAGATCAATACTAATAAAATTCATGGTAAGATTCCGTTGAGATCTTAAGTCACAATAGTAAAATATGAATAAAATTGTAAAATAGTCACCTTATGGATCCTGAATAAAATTGTAAAATAACGCCCTGACAATATTACATAAAAGAAAACATACCAACGAGGATAAATATACTGGAGGAAATTGCGATTTTAAGAGAAATCGATAACAACCTGATTTTGAATGAGAACGTACCCATTCACACAATCCTCTATATAAAATAATCACAACCAAGTCAGTGCTTCAACGAAGGTGAACAAATACAGATCTACTTCATTCTGCTGATGATGGGACTAGTCCCGATAGACCTACAGAGTGATCAAATATTCTAAATTGAGGAGATGGACCTATAAGGTGACTATTTTACATTTTTATTCATATTTTACTTGTTATAAAATAGAGTTTAAAAATGTTTTAAAACTTTTTTTTATTCTTCTAGTAATTCCCTCAATGTTGCTGACCTCTTTGTTCCGATTGAGGGTCTTTCCACTTTTCAGCGGTTGCCCTTTTACCAGCCGGCTGCTGGCCCTTCACATCCACATGTGTCAATCACAGAGGTAGATGATCAACAGCCAGTGTAAGGGTGACATGTGGTTAGCATGTCGAGTCCCCCAGCCGTTATAGCTGGTTCCTCAACCTGGAGCCGCTACTTATTGTAGCTACCCAATTGCCTCACGATGCTGGGTGGGCACCGGTCACATACTGGTCGAAATACCATAAGAAAATTTCTTCCCACGTGGAGACTCGAACCAGCGCAAGTCCCGTAGCTCTGCGCCAAGGCTTCCTACCTTAACCGCGCGGCTACGGCGCGGGACTGGCCTCTTTGTTAAGTATGTAAAACCCTTACAATATTTGCATTTTTTCACGCTTTTAATTTCTTCATTTTCTAATTTTAAATTACTATTTTATTACTTGCTATTAAATAAACTAATTAATTAATTATGGTAAAAATAAAAATTACTGAAAATCTATGTCACAAAATGAAAAATACCTATATAAGAAATTGCCCAACATGGGACTCGAAATCACGATCCTGAGATTGTATCATATTCTATAGACCTGAGTTTCCTCTTAAGGCTTTATTCGTACTAACGTCGCCGTTCTTAATTTTTAGTATATATATATTTTAATTGATTTAATAAATATTGTCATATAATAAATTGATCAAAAATACGGGTTTGGATTATTTCAAATAAAATTATATTTTTATATTTAAAAAAATCGCCCAACGTGGGGCTCGAACCCATGACCCTGAGATTAAGAGTCTCATGGTCTACCGACTGAGCTAGCCGGGCTTAAGCAGAATTACGCTAATTTTATATTTCTATTCTTATCATGGTGATCTTTGGTTCTTGTTATCTTCTATCTCTTTCTGTAACACATTTTCTCCCTAATTTTAAGTAAATTTAATACATTATTTCACGCTGTACTGTCTGTTTTCAATTATAATTTTTTAAATAAAAATTGAAAAGAAAATATTCCTACTATCTGTGTAATAACTGGGCATCGGATTTTAAGTGAACGTCTAAATGACGTAAGAGCATTTTCACTTTATAAATTCCATGCTCTCGTTTTAACGTTTATTACAATCTCAAAAGATTTCACAACGATATTAGACCTATATAGTCTCATCGGCATTATAAATGTTCACTGTAATAATGTAATTTGTTAAGACTGGTCTTGTATTGAGCATTGAATCTGTTTCTTGTTACGTTAAGTGAAAGTGTAATAGTATATTACGATGTGAGGTTGGGAAGTGGTTTTTACAGATGTGAGGAAAACGTTTAAAAACCGAGCGAAAGCAAGGTTTTTCAATTTTCGAGATTCTGTATAACACTTTACAAACGTGCGTTGTACATTATTTTTTGCATGATGGTGTTTTCAAAATAATAAATAATAGTAAAATAATAACATATTTGTGGAAATGTTTGCGTTCATTATTAACAACTGACTAACCTTAACAGTATGTGTTAAAACTACAGCAGGTCGTGACACAAATAATTTATAAAATGGCGGCAAGTACTTATTTATTGTTTTATATTGTTTCAAATAAACTTTAGTTCATTTAAAAATGCAGTGATTTGTTTCGCATAATGTATATTAACACTACCTTTTGGATATATTTTTGTATATACATTGTACGTAGTATGCATAGAGGGCAGTGGTTTTACTTCTCACATGTAGTTTGCAATATGTAATATTACAGTATAGTTATTTAGGTTGGCAACCCCGAAATGTAGGAAGTTGAACTTTCAATCAACCGTTGCTGTAAGTACGACAAAACGCACTATCGCGCAAAAAAAAATATTTTTGCAACTTTGTAGAGAAAAAAGCTAGTGCTCCCTTGTTAACGATCTTGATATTCTTCAAATCTCGCAAATTATTGCAAATAAATATTTACATGGTGTTGTTCAGGTGTAATAAAAAGAAATAAAGATAAAGTGCTTCGTATATCGGTAATTTAAATTCCAAACAGGTATGGAGATTTCCTTCAGGGCTATTCTCATGCCTCCTTTTCAGTTGTTCACACAGGGGCATTGAGTTTATCTTGCTAGATGTCAATCATTCTCTAGATGAATGGATATTTGTAATGTAATAAGTTTTTACTTTATTTTATTTCTTTACCTTGTTTTAACTTTCCCTTTACAGGTACTCTTTATGCCCAACGTCATACGGCCCTTACAGTGACACGACCCTTCGGTAGGGGATATTTTAACTCTTGATCAAGTACAGTACATTCTTTTTCGACCATACAAGGACTTTGAAGGCCTCCCCGGATGATGTATCAACTCAATGCCGGGCCCACCCCCAAGACAAGTCCAACATTTAAGACAATATACACCATTCACTCATACATTGATACTAAACAAGGGGTGATCTGGAACTATAGGGCCCTTAAAATTTCCGGACATTTGTCTTTTCCATAGTTTTAACCTCTATGTATGTAGGTATGTTTATGCTCCACGCCTCCTGGGCTAATCTGTCAGAAGAAGAATTTAAACTGTAGATCACATACAAGCAATAAATGCTTTAAACTCTGTTTGGTCGAGCAAAAATATTACAAAAAATAGAAAATTGCAAATATATCAAACCATAATTCAGCGCATTTTAACATATGGTGCTGAGTCTGGCAAATTCCTACCAGGGAAATGAAAAGAATTTTAAATACAGAAATGGATATTTTAAGAAGATCAGCTGGAAAATCTAGAATGGATAGAATACGAAATAAAGAAATAAGGGAAATTATGGGTGTACAAGAGGAGCCGGACATCATAGACATTATAGAAAAGAAAAGATTGCAGTGGTATGGTCGTGTCAAAAGAATGCCAGAGCAAAGATTGCCAAAAATTGTTATGGAATGGATCCCAATGGAAGGGAGGAAGAGAGGAAGACCGAAGAAAACTTGTATAGAAGGGGTACAAGCAGCTATGAATATCAGAGGAATGGAGGAAGATCAATAGATGGACAGAGAGGAATGGCTTTTGGTTTCCAGAAGACGGCGGCAGCTGCCATGATACCGGATGATGATGATGAGATCGCATACATATTTTTCAGTATATATAAAGACATCCAGAGCCTCTCCTGATTCCTGGGCAATATAAACAGTTAAGACACAACATTCATACAAACAAGGGTAATATGATATGGATGGTATTCGGAGACTATATAGTAAAGTGATCCCACTACAGGCCTCAGGAGGCCCTTGCGGTAGTAGGAGGTTAAGGCTCCCACTTTTTCTAGACAGTCGGCATGACGGCCGCCTTTACCCCTAGAACAAGTGTCTGGTACTCATTTCCGTTAGAGGCTGAGGGCCATAGTGCCGCCAGAGGGTTTGGGTCAATTTAAAAATCCTGACCCCACCGGGACTCGAACCTGCGACCCTCCGGCTTGTAGCGCAGTGCCTTAACCACTACGCTACGGCAGTGCCCCCACATTCGGAGATTATATGGGGCTTAAAGTTTTTTGACATTTTCTTTCAAGGTGAGGGAAAAACCTTTCCTATAAGCAATATCCTTCCGCTATTCGCCCCACAATTATTGTCACTTTTAACAAGGAGATGACGACACAGCAACAGAAGACTCCATACTCTCAGCCATTTTGTTTCATGAGAATCGACTGAAGTATGACTCAAATGCATCACCCATATGTGATTAAGCTATTTTAAGATGTAATTATTGATTATATATTTTTTGAATATTTTGTATGTTTTGAATATTATTATTTTCATTCATGAGGAATAAAAAGTATATTCAGGGCACATATTTTATTTTAATGAAGGGAACTACTTTTTCGCGTACTTATTGCTTCTAGCAACGTACGTCGGTGTCCAATTCCAATGAAAGGCGAGCAGATCACATGGTTTTGTTTTGACGACGATAACTTATTCCGACCGGGATTGAATTCGGGTCTAATGCGACTGGGAGCACGAAGTTACCCCTAGAACACAGCGTTGAATTATTGTTCATTTCTACAGTCTATTTTTTTTTGCCATATAATTTCTATTAATTGAGTGATGTCAATTTATTTATTTATGTTTAGCCATGGATCACTTTTCTTTTTAGGGAATATGATATGGAATACTCATAGTAAAAAATCGGGCTTTATGGGGGCTACCGCCAATTTTATATTTATATTGTTATATTGGTACACGTTCAAGTTGATTACTTAGTGAAAATTGTTTTATTGAGTTTATAGAGTTTGAATATATGTTTTTAATAAGTTATATAATTTAATTTTCAAGTAATACAATTTAATTTTAAAAAATACCAAATAAATTTCTCAATAAATATTATGTCAGTATGACCACTGGCGAAATACTTAACACACGTCTCGCGGATCACTAATAATTTTCAAAACACCGTTTGAGAAACTCTATATTAATTAACCCCTATTTTATAAATTGGTACAAGTGACGTTGTTTCTCTGTTTCAAATTTTCATTTCCTACTATATAAGCAATAATTTTCTTCCAATCTCTTTCCTATCATGACTTCCTGGAAAGGCCTATTATTATTCCAACTGTGTTTGGGTCGTCCCTATCTCTTTCTCTGTGGTGGTACCCATTCTAAAATCTTCTTTGTACATCCTGAGTTTTCCATCCCAACTGTGTGCTCATACCACTTTAACTGTCGCTTCTGTATTTAATCAATAATGTCTCATTCTTTTTCCACAGCTTTTCATATTTGCATGTTTGAAATTTAATTAATTATATATATATATATATATATATATATATATGTGTGTGTGTGTGTGTGTGTGTGTGTGTGTGTGTGTGTGTGTGTGTATTTGTACTTTTTCTAGTTTCTCCCATCAGATAGCATTTAAACATTCTGTTAAATTTCTGGCTTTATCTATTTTACTTGTAATTTTCCCATCGTTACTGCTTACTGTACTTTATTGAATACAACATATAAATTTTCAATTTTCCACACGGCACCCTTAGTTTCTTCAATTCCTTATTGTAAATTGCCTACTACCAAATAAACTAATTAATTAATTAAGGTAAAATAAAAATCGTTATAAAATTATTCACATACATTTTTAAAAAATTACATTTTACTATATAAAAATCATTCAACATGGCATTCGAATCCACAAATTGATATATGTATTCTACAGACATGAGTTCCCTTATAGTCATAAGGTTTTTATTCGAAGATTAATCTCGCCGTTTTTAATTTTAACATCTTAGGCCTATATATAAAAATGAATGTTTGTTTGTTTGTTTGTTTGTTCGTACTTTATGCGCGACCATACCGTTGATCCGATTGTGATGGGGCTTTTTGCAAAATGTTTAGGAGATTCCCGGGATGAACATAGGCTATAAAGGTACGTAGACACTTGCGCGCCGCGCGGCGCGCACCATGTTCGTCAGATTTGGACGGGGTTTTAAGGTGCGCGCGAACGGCGCGCGCGTCTTTCACCACGATCCACTCATTGTCGGTTTTTTCCACAAACACTTTGATGGTTCGCTGTTTACATTTGGACGGGTACCTGAGAGGTTCGTCGTTTTTGGTGCGCACCTATTATTTGAGTATGGAGTGGTCAGAGGAAAACATGTTAAAACTTATTGATATTTATAGAAGCAAGCAATTATTGTGGGATCCTCAACATAACGATCATTTTTAAAAATCATTGAAAGGAGATGCCTGTTTTTTTTTTCAATGTTGTGTGTTTTTTTTTCATGTGTACTGTAATTGTATGAATAAATTAGAATTATTTAGAAAACATTATTTATTTAAGACGTTCATTTAATAATATTATGCATGAAGTATCACAAAACAATACAATATATAAACACATTTATTACTAATTATTTATTTATTTCTTCAAAGACTCCAAAGAGCAAGATTGCTCATGTTAAGGGGCAATATACAAAAAATAATGGCCATAAAACAATTAACAATAAAAACAAGAAAACAAATTCAGGCATAAGTTTAAATAATACAAACTACTATAGATGCACAATATATATATATATATATATATATATATATATATATACATATAAATACAATATTTAAACAGGATAATATTAATAATAATAAAATTAACAAAATTAACTAAGAAAGCAATGAGAAAAAATATTTTTTTTAATACAATTAGAAAAATGTTTAACATTCGTGAAATGTTGATATTCAATAGGTAAGTTATTGTAATGGTTGATTGATGCATAACGAATCCCTTTTATACCTTTTTTTTTTTAGAAACTAGTATCTTTGTGCAATAAAGTACAACCTCTAGTATAATAATCATGTACATCTCTATTAAAAATTAAGGCCATGTTATGGTGAGATAGATTCTTAATAATTTTAAACATATATATACAAATCATATATTTTTTTAAATTGCTTTAATGCTATAATATTTGAAAAAGTATAAATAAAGTTATAAGATGTAATAAGTAATAAGCGTGACCAGACGTCCCGATTTTGGCGGGACAGTCCCGATTTTTAACAATTTGTCCCGCGTCCCGCGGCATTTTAAAAAAAAAGTCTCTATTTTTAGGAAAGAATGCAGGACAAGCGGGAGAACAGAAAGGGAATAGACATGGCTGGTTACACCTGCTCTGCAAAATGTCTACTGAAGGTTTGTGGGTTTCCTATGGATCGCAGGAGGTTCGTTGAAATTAATCATTTCGACGAACATAACACGCGCCGCGCATGCGCCGCGCGCGCGCCGTTCGTGTTCGCGGCGCGCATATGTGTACGTACCTTAAGAGAGTTGTGATACTCAACTCCCACACCCTTAAAAATCGCCCTTTGTAGTGGAAAACGTAAAAAAAGTAGCTTTTGGATGCAAGGCTTACGCTGTCTGAACCATAACAAATACACAAAACTAATGAACACAGAATTGAATATCTCCAAAAACTCTACAAAAAAGTCCGCGACAGCATATGTTTATCTCTTACGGATAACTCACAATATCCAGTTTTGTCTTTCATCGATGCCAAGAAGATCGAGACAAGTACGTAGAGTCCTGTGCATGACGGGTATTCTTTTACGGATAACCCACAATAACGAATTTTGTCTTTTAGCTCATTTATGTCAAGAAGATCTAGATAAGTAGATTCCCGGGCAACACCGGTAATCAGCACGGGGTATCTAAAAATAATTACGATATAAATTTTTCCTCTTATTTAACTGAACATAAAACACATTAATTTTCGTATTTCAGCTCATTTATGTCAAGAAGATCGGGACAAGTAGATTCCTGGGCAACACCGGGTAATCAGCACGGGGTATCTAAAAAATATAAATTTATAATTATTTTTCCCATTACTTATTGAACTAAACATAAAAGCACATTAATTTTCATTTATTTAGGCGTAGCAGCGCATGCCGGGTATTAGCTAGTCTATAATACTATTTAATTGATTTAATAGATATTGTGATAATAATAAATTAATCCTAAAAATGGGCTTGGATTATTCCATATAAAATATTATTTTTCTATAAAAAAACTCGCCCAACGTGGGGCTCGAACCCACGACCCTGAGATTAAGAGTCTCATGCTCTACCGACTGAGCTAGCCGGGCATACGTAAACTCTCACTTATTTTATGTATTTCATACTTATCATTGTGATCTTTGTTCAACAAGGTCATCGGTATGTTGACGCATTCTTTTACTTGCTTTGTTTACTCGCCCGAGTTAAATCTGCACGGCTGGAGGGTAAGTATGTTAGCGCTAATGTCGCCACACTATTGGTCTATGGCAGGGTGAATCTCTAAACTCATGTGAAAGATCATTACATGGTTACCAAATTTGTCATTTAGTCTGCAACTGCTGCGGGTATCGGATCATTAAAAAAAAAGCACAGTATTTGCCAGCGCTCCCCTCCCAATCAATTCAGATTTAAAAGCAAGTAAACTGATGTAATAATTTTAAACTGCTTATATCAAATTCATTTCAAAACTATTATGATATCATGTGTGCTTGGAGGGGGGGATGCAAGTGAGAGCACTTGCGACTCTTTGAAAACGGATTTTTAAAATGTAATGAACAATACTTGTACACAAGTTGGGATTTTCTGTCTCACCAAATTAATAAAAAAAATGAAAACATTGTTTTTGGATTCAACAGTCCTATTTTCAAAATTAACTATTAATATAAATAATAGTTTAACCAAATTAATAAAAAAAATGAAAACATTGTTTTTGGATTCAACAGTCCTATTTTCAAAATTAACTATTAATATAAATAAACCCTCAGGGGTCCTCATCTAGAGGATATGTGGATGGCGACCACAAGGTGCCCAAGCTGAGCAAAACATTTCTTCCACTTACTTGTGTTTTGCACTCTTTTAACTTTACTATCTAACCTCCCTTGGTTAACTCTTGTTTTTTCGACCCCGACGCTATTAGGGCATCCGAGGGCTAGGGAGTCTTTCCTTTCTTCCATTTCTTCTTTCCTTTATTTTCTTTTCTTCTCCAGAAAAGCCTGACCAGAGGCTATAAGATGGCAGCCCCATCACTGGTCTTGTCTTCCTTTGGCCAGCAACCAATCGAAGGGACTATTATTATGCTTTCAAATCTTATATGAGAATTTTCCGGAAGGATCAAACTATTTACGCTGGAGGGAAAATTTTCTATAGGATCGTAACAGGCCTTGGCCTAATACTTGGAAGGAAGAAGAAGAAGAAGAATAGTTTAAAAATACTAAAACAACACGCTTTGTTAGAAAACCGAACTAAAAAATGAAAAATAAATTTAATTTCCAACGCGCTTGGGATAAAATTAAAGTGGTCAACAAAGAAATCATCTCCAACACATCTAGAATAACACTAGAGTTATCTACAAAAAAAATAATTTTACCATCAAAAGCGTGGGGTGCTCTATATCAATTAATATATTTGATAATAAACAGATATTGGTAAAAGTAAAGTCTCTAAGAAGAAACCGTAAGATGCATAAAAAGCACCCCACGCTTTTGATGGCAAAATTATTATTTTTTGTACATAACTATAATTTTATTCTAGATGTGTTGACCACTTTAATTTTATCCTAAGCGTGTTGGAAATTAAAATTATTTTTAATTTTTTAGTTCGGTTTTCTAATACGTAAAGCGTGTTGTTTTAGTTTTTTTTAAACTATTTGTCTTGTTTGGTTATCTAATAAAGCATGTTGTTTCAGTTTTCTTAAACATTTATTTATTTTTTAATTTCTAGTTTAATTGATTGTCATAAACCGGAATCCCACGAAAATTTAATTGTTTAATACTCATCTAAAAAAACCCTCCGGGCCGGATTTGAACTAGCGACCTATGGATTACTGAAACTATATACCACCGCTCTACCAACTGAGCTCTTACAACGATTGACTAGAAAGTCGATAAGTCCTCAACCTATTATACCGGTTTTTATTGTTTTGATTTTCTGATGAATCTGGCCAAGATTTTAGGAAAAAATTAAAAAATCGTTGTATTGTAATTAGTCCTTTACAAGTATACAAAGTTTCAAGTCTATCCAATGTTTTTAAGTGGGTGAAAATCGTGTTCAAAGATTCCGTTACATAAATCAGGTCAAGCTAATATAAAGCATGTAAAAATAAATAATAGTTTTAAAAAACTAAAACAACACACTTTATTAGAAAACCGAACTAAAAAATGAAAAATAATTTTAATTTCCAACACGCTTGGGATAAAATTAAAGTGGTCAACAAAAAAATCATCTCCAACACATTTAGAATAAAACTATAGTTATCTACAAAAAAAAATAATTTTACCATCAAAAGCGTGGGGTGCTCTATATCGATTAATATATTTGATAATAAACAGATATTGGTAAAAGTAAAGTCTCTAAGAAGAAAATGTAAAAACCATAAAAGCATCCCACGCTTTTGATGGTAAAATTATTTTTTTGTAGATAACTATAGTTTTATTCTAAATGTGTTGGAGATTATTTTTTTGTTGACCACTTTAGCCTAATTTTATCCCAAGCGTGTTGGAAATTAAAACTATTTTTTATTTTTTAGTTCGGTTTTCTAATAAAGCATGTTGTTTTAGTTTTTTTTAATTATTTTTTATTTTTTAGTTTTAATATTTTACAGAATAAGATAAAAATGTAAATATCTTTAAATTCGATACTATTATTGTAGTATGAGCTAAAAAAAACTCTCCGGGGCGGATTTGAACCAGCGACCTATGGATTATATATACCACTACACTCTACCGCTCTACCAACTGAACACTTATAACGATTGGCTGAAGAATTTATAAGTCCGCAACCTATTATACCGGTTTTTATTTTTTTGATTTTCTGATGATTTTGGCTAGGATTTTAGAAAACATTTATGAAATTATCGTACTGTCATTGGTCCTTTACAAAACTAGCGTTTTTAACCGTACATTATATTACTGGGTCATTTACAAGTAGACAAAGTTTCAAGTCGATCCAATGATTTTAAGTGGGTCAAAATTGTGTTGAAAGATTCCGTTACATAATTACACAAACACTTTTTTTGATTTTCGATGATTCTGGCCAGGATTTTGGAAAATAAATTATGAAATTATTGTATTGTCATTGGTCCTTTACAAGTATACAAAGTTTCAAGTCAATCCAATGATTTTAAGTGGGTGAAAATCGTATTGAAAGATTCCGTTACATAACTACACAGACACTTTTTTGATTTTCTGATGATTCTGACCAGGATTTTAGGAAAAAATTATGAAATTATTGTATTGTCATTGTTCCTTTACAAGTATACAAAGTTTCAAGTCGATCCAATGATTTTAAGTCGGTGAAAATCGCGTTGAATGATTCCGTTACATAGATAGATACAGGTCAAGCTAATATAAAGCGTGTAATGAATGTCCTGATGTCTGTGTAATAAGTAGGCATCGGATTTTAAGGCAAATGTCTAAATACCAACTTCCCAGTTGTAAGACTCTATTTACACCTTTAAAAAACTGCATGTTCATGTTTTAACAACGTTTATTAAAATCCTAACATTTCACGTTAGTAACGCTATATTGTAGTCTCGTTGACATATGCATTGTAATAAAGTGAGTTCTGTCCACCGTTGTGAATCTCGAGGTAGCATGCTGCCGTTACACGCAACGGGCTCGTGTTCATTCCCCGGTCAAGTTTCCTGGATGAGGTTTTTCCAGATTTTTTCCTCACCAATAAGATACCGTCAGGAAACTTTAAGGCTCAAACGGTCCCCGAACGCCATTTGGCCATCATTATTATCACCAGCCTCATTAGATTAAGGTCTCTCCTGGCGCATCAGTAACCCTGCCTTCCAGATGCCCCAACCTCAGAAGTGCGTTACAGGTACGCCGTGTCAAAATTCCATATAAAATATTATTTTTCTATAAAAAAATTCGCCCAACGTGGGGCTCGAACCCACGACCCTGAGATTAAGAGTCTCATGCTCTACCGACTGAGCTAGCCGGGCGTATGTAAACTCTCACTTATTTTATGTATTTCATACTTATCATTGTGATCTTTGTTCAACAAGGTCATCGGTATGTTGACGCATTCTTTTACTTGCTTTGTTTACTCGCCCGAGTATGTTAGCGCTAGTGTCGCCACACTATTGGTCTATGGCAGGGAGAATCTCTAAACTCATGTGAAAGATCATTACATGGTTACCAAATTTGTCATTTAGTCTGCAACTGCTGCGGGTATCGGATCATTAAAAAAAATCGTTGAAAGATTCCGTTACATAGATAGATACGGGTCAAGCTAATATATTTATTTTTATTTATTTATTTATTTATTTATTTATTTAGCCTGGTGGAGTTAAGGCCATGTGGCCTTCTCTTCCACTCACCAGGACAAACATATATTACATAAGAATATAACAATATTAATTAACTCTAATATTAAACACTAAGTAAAAATTTGATCAAAAGATAATATCTAATATACATATTACGATCTATAATACAACCAGTTAATATTAGTTAAAATTAAGACTAAAACTAATAATAAAATGTATACAAGCAAGACATATTAAATTGTCCCTGTCTAGTGTATATAAAAAACAGGAAAATAATGAGATATAGAAAACTAATTTTACGATTATACAATATTTAAAACAAAACAAATAAAAATATTTGTTATTCTTAATATTATTTACATAAATAATTAAATATATTAATATTGCTAAAAGAATACTATCAGTGAGGTGTATAAGTTAGTTTGTTATTAAATAATTCTTTAGTTTGTTTTTGAAGGATGTTATAGTTTGACAGTCTCTGACATAGGGTGGAAGGGAATTCCATGTTTTGGTAAGTGACACCGTAAAAGATAATGAATAATATACAGTGTGATGAGGCGGGATATAAAGGACAATGTGCTGATGGGATCGAGTGTCAAGATTATGTGTGTCGGATAGTCTGATGAAGCGGCGTGATAAATAATTAGGCGATGATGTGTGAAGTATTTTATAGAGAAGGGATAGGGAATGGACAGTTCTACGATCTCTTAGACGAAACCACGATAATTGTTCCAGGGACGGTGTAACATGGTCAAATTTGCGAATACCACAAATAAAACGTGCGCAAGAATTATGAACACGTTGAAGTCTTTGAGTGGAAATAATATTTAAGTCTGTAAAAAGAGTGTCACAATAATCAAAATGGGGCATTGCAAGTGTTTCTACTAACATTTTCCTAAGGGCGAATGGCAAACAATTTCGTACACGATTTAATGAATGTATTATTGAGAAGACTGTTTTGCATGTATGGTTTATTTGTGTATTCCAATTTAAGTAATATAAAGCGTGTAATGAATGTCCTGATGTCTGTGTAATAAGTAGGCATCGGGTTTTAGGGCAAATGTCTAAATACCAACTTTCCCAATCGTAAGACTATTTACACCTTTAAAAACTGCATGTTCATGTTTTAACGTTTATTAAAATCCTAAAACATTTCACGTTAGTAACGCTATTTTGTAGTCTCGTTGACATATACATTGTAATAAAGTGAGTTCTGTCCACCGTTGTGAATCTCGAGGCAGCATGCTGCCTTTTCACGCAACGGGCTCGTGTTCATTCCTCGGTCAAGTTTCCTGGATGAGGTTTTTCCAGATTTTTTCCTCACCAATAAGATAACGTCAGGAAACTTTAAGGCTCAAACGGTCCCCGAACGCCATTTGGCCATCATTATTATCACCAGCCTCATTAGATTAAGGTCTCTCCTGGCGCATCAGTACCATCATCAATACCTTTCATATCATCGGGACAGCTTAACCCTGGCTTCCAGATGCCCCAACCTCAGAAGTGCGTTACAGGTACGCCATGTCAAAAATGTAATGACAAGCTGGTTGCATTGATTAAAAAAAATAATAATGTGATTACTAGAGGCTATTCTTATTTTGCCGCTTGAATCTGTTTTTTTTTTTGCGATCTTAGGTAATATGTATATAGGCCTATATATATATATATATATATATATATATATATTTCACTCCCTTATAGAAGAAAGCTATGGGCGCCCTTGGTGACGAGCATTATATCCATCAATTCCCTCAAAATATTGCAAGAAAATATTCACACATCGTGGAAAGCAACGGGAAGCTACCACACCTACAATTCCCTAGTAAAGCTGAAAGCATAGCATGAAAATGCTATGATTACAGTGAAAGGCCTGCCTTCGGGCAGAATTACTATGGATGGATATTCACACATGGCATTGTCTAGACATAATAAAGGAAATAAAAATAGTATTATTATGCCTTGGTGGAGAGCTACGGGACTTGCGGTGGTTCGAATCCCCATGGGAGAAGAAATGTTCTCATAGAATTTCGGATAGTATGGGACCGGTGCCCACCCAACATCGTGAGGAATCTGGGTAGTAAAAATGAGTAGCAGCTTCAGGTTGACAAAACCAGCTATAACCGCTGGAGAACCGGACATGCTGACAAAATGTTATCCCAATACTGGCTATATAATCGTCCAACTCTATGATTAACACATTTGAATGTGAGGCCAGCAGCTGCTGGTAGACCAAGGGCCTTCTAGGACTATCGCCGCAAGAAATTTGGAGTGTATAGGCTGCTATAATTTAAATTCAACACATGTACGGAAATTTTCTTCAGGAATCGTGCAACAATTAATATGGTAAATATATGAAATTAAAAATCTGTTATAAATCCAATTAACTATTTAAAAATATTCAGTGATTATTTTTGGAAATATTTCATGCAGAATTTAAGAATAGATTACCTCCTTTGGGATCTACTTATATTTGATTCTATTTTCTTTTTAATTTGGCCCTACTCCATAAGTGCCGTCTTATTGTCTAGGAACAGTGCATTCATCTGTTTTTTTTATCCCAGCCAAGGTGGATGGAAATATTTGAGCGCAAAAAATTCGAAGTTCAGATTAGTTTAAAAATTAAAGTTAATGAAACGCTATGTAAATTCGGTGTAGTGTCACGTATATCTGGGGCACATTCAAGAACTTTCTGATATTTACCAGGTGTAGGAGTTCCTCTCCTAGCATTCGATTACCTTATTATATAAGCCTACATAGACGATGTTGATATGCTATACAACAAATTGTGTAATTTGAAAAATTATTCATGTGATAAACTTTGACAAACACTTAATGAAATCAAGTCGCCTACTAGGTGGCTCCTTAAGGTGATATCACTGGCTGACATCTATAGAATAAGCTTAAATAAATTATTTTGGTTAAATAGTTCTCGCAATGGACCATACTTGCACCATATGGGTATGTACGGTTATAGATAGACAAGCACAAATCCTGATTGCTTATCCAATCTAATCAATCCTTTTACAGTTATAATAGTGCTTATCTAGTTGAGAAAAGTACGTGTTAATGCGTATTCTTCATTCCTCTTAATCTCTGTTTTATATATTTTCAGTCTAATTATTCATGTGATATTCTATTCTTTGTATTTAATGTATTATTTTAACAGTTTTTATTTTAGGTGATGGCGGCTCCATATCGCAAGCAATTAGACGCTCGCCTCTCACCACTTGGGTCCCGAGATCGAGTCTCGGTAACTCCATGTGGGTTCCGTAGTGGACAAAACGGAGTTTGGGCAGGTTTTTCTTAGGGTTTTCTCCCGTTTTTCCCTGCCACAAATGAAGAGGTGGATTCCAAATCCAATTAAGTCAAAAAAGTACTTTTTTTCAGGAGAGCAATAAAACAAAAATAACTATATTGGTGCTGAATGTCTGAGTAAATTTTAAGATTTAAATCGACATTACTTAGTTGGATTTGACTTTTATTCTATTATTAGACTTTAGACTTGAGTATCATATATAGGAGAATACACTAAGCAGCATAACTAAAAATCACAAGAAATTGATTAGTTGGTTTTGGAATCCACCTCTTCAATTTCATTCCACCATTAATCCGTACACATCCCATCCATATCGTTTCATTTCGTTCATCTGCCCATCAGGCGTGGTCGGCCGGCACCCTTGTCGTTTACAGACCTCTATAAATATAGGGACTTGATCTCATCTCATCCCTCGGCCCGACCTTCAATTGGACACGAGTTGAGAATATTTTATTTCAAGTGATGATTGATTGATTTTTAACTTTTTTTAATCTATCAGAACATATATTATAACGATCCAAAGGATATGCTACATGTCTAACACATCTGTAACAAGTTATTCTGTAATAAGTCACTAGAAACTATCAGTTCCTTATAATCACTCAACCAATATCCCTGATTAATCTGTGAAAGTTTTCCCGCATAATTCTGTTCCATATAGTATTTTCGAATTCCTAGCCTGGATTTCATATTTTGTTGGCAGAAGCTCTGACGTTAATCACCTGATGTGCTCCAGTAAATACATTCCAGACGGCATTACGGAGAAGTTGAACCTAACATCTTTTAATTCGAGAGAAGATCTCGAAACTGGGATTAAGAATAATTTGGATCAGTTTACTAACGCGACGGGCAGTGGATGCCTATTGATACTCTTCTCCGCTGTCCTCTCAAGAGGACTTCACAGGTAGGTTTAAACAGTTGCACATATATATCTACTCGTACACAAATATAACAAGAAGAATTTATTTCTATAATAATTATCTATTATTCCATGACCACAATGTATCTTAATTTCTCTTGCACTTTATCTTGTAAACATATAGTTTTAATCAATGAAATTTTGTGGTTGATTTTGATTTTGTTCTGCCAGAATACCACTTGCTATCTGCATGAATAAAAAAATAAAAACAATTCAAAACTAATCAATAATGACACTTGCTGCTACAAACGTATACAATCACCATGGATACTTCATATCATTATATTTATTATGTCCACCGCTGTGGTCTCGAGGTAGCGTGCTGCCTTGTCACGCAGCGGGCCCGGGTTCGATCCCGGTCGGGACAGTTTTTCTGGGTGAGGTTTTTATCGGGGTTTTTCCTCACCTGTAAGACAAATGTCAGGAAAACTTTAAGGCCCAAAGGGTCCCCGAAATCATATGGCCATCATCATCATCATCCTTATCATTATCATCATCACCATCATCATCCTTCACCGGTGTGGAAAGCAACGGGAAGCTACCACACCTACAATTCCCTAGTAAAGCTGTAAGCATAGCATGAAAATGCTATGATTGCAGTGAAGGACCTGCCTTCGGGCAGAATTACTATGGATATTTATTATAAGTACCGGTCCATAGCCGAGTGGTCAATGCAAAAAGCCTTAGCGCAGAGCTATGGGACTTCCGCTGGTTCGAGTCCCCATGGGAAAATAAATTTTCTCATGGATTTTCAGCCAGTGTGGGACCGGTGTCCACCCAGCATCGTGAAGCATTTGGGTAGCTACAATAAGTAGCGACTCCAGATTGAGAACACCAGCTACAGCGGCTGGGAGACCCGACATACTGACCACATGTCACTCCTACACTGGGACTAGATGATCGTCTACCTCTGATTAACACATGTGGATGTGAGGCCAGCATCCGGCTGGTAGGCCAAGGGCCTTCTAGGCCTGTCGCGCATGGAATTTTTATATTTGTTATAATATAATCTAAATTTAAATCAATTTCCAAAAATTTACCTGGGCTAAATACGCCCGAGATTTCAGTTAGTAATCGAAAGAGACTCTATAGCCAATAGCTTAGAGCTGTTTTAAGAAACTCGATTATCCGATTCCTAAAAATATAAGTTGTACCAATCGTACACTACTAACAAATTTTTGTGACATGTTGGCAATGTTATACATTTTTTCTAAATCACTTTTGAATTTCAAATACGGTAAATAAAAATAAATTTGTAACATTTCTTATAGAAATTATATGTTTTCTCAAAGAAAAACAAATATATTATTGTTAGTCGTATTTCTGCTTCGCCCTCTAACAAAGCAATATTTTCATTCATTTATTTTTTAAAAGTAAGATAGATTTGTATAAGAAAACTCAAACTAATGATTGAGTTTTCATAACAATTTCACAACTCGCTGTGGTGCTTAAACAGAAGCACATTAAATATGAAAATACATTCTTATTCTGTTGTAATATTTAAACAATTGTACTTTAAAACTGTAAAAAAATGTAAAATAATAATAATAATATGATTATAGTAATAATAATCATTAGATTTATAGTCCAAAATGAACCTAGATTTTCCCCAAAACAGCCTTCCATTTTCCTCTATCCTTAACTTTAATTTTCCATGTTTTCAATTTCATTTTTGCAATGTCCTTCTCAACGTAATCCATCCATATTTTCATAATCGTCTTTTCCTTGTTCCTCCCTGATTTTTACGTCTAACATAAATTTTGGAAGTATTTTATCTTGTATTCGCACTATTATAAACCAGCCACCTTAGTATTACCGATTAATAATAATAATAATAATAATAATAATAATAATAATAGTAATAATTTATTTTAAATATTTCTCAAACGTTTTTTTAATATTTAGTTCATTCCTATGTATACATACAAGGTGGAAGTAAATTACTATAGACCCAAGTGTGCTTATTTTTACATGTATTATTTCCTTGGGACATTGTCACTTTGAGTTGGAGAAGTAAGGTTTTCGGGGTGGAATTTACATAACTTTTTAAAATGTATTACAGTACTTTATAATAGGCTACATATAATAGGTAAAATGAAATAATCTTGTATAATTCATACAACTAATGAAAAAAAGCATGCTTGAAGCGAAATTTGAACCCAAGATCTCCTGCTTCACGAGTTGGTACTTTACCAATTGAGCTACAAAGGCAATCTAGGAACAGACAAAAATCCTTCTCACTTTTATAATTCCCCACATACCCATTGTGTGAACTTGTGTTCACATTACAACAGCGTTGCTTCTAAAGAATATATTATAATGGGATTTGCTCCATATTATATTAGCCAATTAGACACGAAAATAAAATTAATATTTTGCCTGAATATTTAATTAAAAAATTAATGATGTTCGTATAATGCACCTTCCTCAAATCATGGCTAATGCTATTGGCCTATGAACTGATTTTTCCTCTGGTTTTCCTACAATAATTTTCCATGCTCTTCTTTCATTCCCTCTTCGTGTCAAATGTCCTGTCCATCGGAATCTACGAAGCTCAAGTGTCCTTATTACACTGGTTTCTCATAAAGATCATATAGCTGACTTATGTAGTATTCTCCATTCACCTGTATTATTGTCTCTCTTTATCCAAAATATGACCTAAACATTCATTCCAATTAATATTTACTTGAAATCTGCGCACATATTTATTTCCACTATGTAGACCCCATATTTAACTATTTGCATTACATTAAAATTCTAGAACTGGTTAGCGAGGAAGTTATAAATACTGAATCTCATTATTGTTTGGTCTAGAACTCCTAGGTAATTACTGTTCTTAATAGTTTGGCGACTCTTGAAAAAGTTTTCTTTGTTAGTTTGTTGCATTCTTCACTAATTATTTAAGTTTTTTGTATTGTTCTCAGAGTAAAAAATGACATGGACGAATGCAGTCCACTAATTGGAAGTAATGGTCAATGTACCTTGGAGTTGGTGAATCTTCTACTTACGGGCTATGCAGTATCAAACGTATTCGACAATAATCTCCAAGTCGACTCTTGCTGGCTGCGTGGTGTGAATACGAGAGCCGACATCGGTTTTCTGTCACTTTTCGAGCACTATAATTCATGTCAGGTAACGTTCAGGAAAGCCACTTATTCCTCTTACTCAACATTTTATTACTTCTTCGCTTTTCGTTTAAAAGCTCATAAAAGGGTCGTAAATACAAAGCGCGTTCAACTTTATTTATTATTTAGCAAAATCCATTTGTTATTACGAACAGATGAGGGAAAAATGAATGAAAAACGGTATTGTATCATGTTAATCCTTTGAAACAAAATGCCCTTTATAATGAATATGATTATTTTTTTCAATATCCAGCTTAATACATGTAGTATTTTACTATTGCGTCAATTGTTAAGAATATGCTTACTTTCAAAACTAATTATAATGATGTGTTTGGCTTTCACTAATGGACAAAAGATCCTTAGAGGCCCAAATATCCTTATTTTATTTTAAAAATGCAAAACAAAAAATTTGAATGAAATATATAGTATATACGATGCGAGTTTGGAAAGTGGTTTTTACAGAATCGAGGAAAAATGTTTAAAAACCGAGCGATAGCGAGGTTTCTTAAATTCCGAGATTCTGTAAAACACTTCACTAACGTGAGTTGTACATTATTTTTTTTTGCGCGATGGTGTTTTCAAAATAATAAATAATAGTAAAATAATAACATCTTTGTTGGAAATATTTGCGTTCATTATAAACAATTGACTAACGTCAACAGTGTGGGCAATGTTTATTAATATTTTTGAAATTCATGTTAGAGCACCGTTGAGGTTATGTAATAGGATGTTAATTATATATATTTTTTTACCTGGTAAGTTAGTCGTCCTCATCTAAGTTGTTAAACTTCTTCAAGTTACTCTAATATAGAGGCCTTTCGAAAACAATGTTTCATCTTCTGCGTTTTAATTGGAACTGATCATGAAACATTGTTTTCGAAAGGCCTCCATATTAGAATAACTTGAAGAAGTTTAACAACTTAATTGAGGACGACTGACTTACCAAGTAAAAAATTATATAATGTTTATTAGTTGAGTAGCGTAGTGGTTAAGGCACTGAGCTACAAGCCGGAGGGTCGAGGGTTCAAGTCCCGTTGGGGTCAGGATTTTTAAACTGACCCAAACCCTCTGGCGGCACCATGGCCCTGGGGTCGACTCAGCCTCTAACGGAAATGAGTACCAGACGCTTGTTCTGGGGGTAAAGGCGGCCGTCACGCAGGGCTGACAACCCGGCTGACATAAAGTGCCGATTGTCTAGAAAAAGTGGGAGCCTTAACCTCCTACTACCCCAAGGGCTCCGGGCCTGTTGTGGGATCACTTTACTTACTTACTAGTTGAAACAACAGGAGGCCTTGAGAACAATTATTGATAACATGGCCGCAAGTACGTATTTATTGTTTTATATTGTTTCAAATAAAGTTCAGTTAATTTAAAAAGCAGTGATTTGTTTCGTATAATGTATATTAACACTATCTTTTGGATATTTTCTGTATATACATTGTGCGTAGTATACATAAATGGCAGTGGTTTTACTTTCCGCACTTGGGTGTAAATGTAATATTACAGTGTAGTTATTTAGGTTGGCAACCCCGAAATGTAGGAAGTTCAACTTTTAATAATGGTTGCCATTGCTGGTAAGTACGATAAAACGCGCTATCGCGCAAAATAGTATATTACAATGCGAGGTTGGGAAGTGGTTTATACAGAAGTGAGGAAATTATTAAAAACCGAGCGATAGCGACGTTTTTAATTTCCGAGATTCCGTAAAATACTTAACAATCGTGCGTTGTACATTATTTTTTGCACAATGGTGTTTTCAAAATAATACATAATAGTAAAATAATAACATCTTTGTTGGAAATATTTGCGTTCATTATAAACAATTGACTAACGTTAACAGTGTGGGCAATGTTTATTAGTTGAAACAACAGGAGGCCTTGAGAACAATTATTGAAAACATGGCCGCAAGTACGAACTTATTGTTTTATATTGTTTCAAATAAGTTCAGTTCATTTAAAATGCAGTGATTTGTTTTGTATAATGTATAATAACACTACCTTTCGGATATATTTTTGTATATAGCCTACATTGTATGTAATATACATAAAGGACAGTGGTTTTACTTCCCGCACTAGGAAGGTAATTTGTAGTATAGTTATTTAGTTATTTATAGGTTGGCAACCCCGAAATTTAGGAAATTGAACTTTCAATCATGGTCGTCATTGCTGTAAGTACGACAGAACGCACATCGTACAAAAAAGAATGTTTTCAGTGAAAAATGAAAATGTCCATTATGCAGGAACTGCGTAAAGAAGTGAATTCCTCAGCAAGTCGATTTATGGTACGATTTCAGTAGTTTACGGAATATAGTTTTATTTAGTTAATAAAATTGAACGTATCCAGTTTATTTGCGAGAAAACTAACGTGGCGGCGCTTGAATTGAATTTCTCGGATTTAAAAAAAATAAAAAAATCCGCAATCCAGCAAAATCGGATCATAAATTCGACACATGGGAATTGGCTTATTTTACGCGTAGCCACTAACAATTATAATGGAAACACTGCGTGACGGGCTTTTTTCTTTAAATTTGCTTCTTACATATCAGTTTGCCGTTGAATCACATTTTTAAAATATATTCAGTGTCTGCACAATTGATGGGGACAATGTTTATATAATATATTAATATTTATAGGGACTATTTAACTCATGCCCTAAATGGGAGTCAATGACCAATCACGTTTCAATGAATTTTATTTTACAACCAATGACAGTCGTGTTTCACCTCGATAATTATCGAATTTTGATTGCCAAAATAAAGGAAGCTCCTCCTTTTTTAATATTCTGAACAGGTCAGAGCATTATTTTGCAGTGACGGACTCTCTAACAAATACGTTGAATATAGCAAATAATGAACAGATTCCTTCGACCTACACATTTGATAATTGTGTGTTCAATAATTGTGTTTTTAAATACTGATTTTTACTGAGTTGTTTCCGAAAAAAATGAATTGATAACTTATAATGGTCCACCACTGTGGTCTCGAGGTAGAGTGCTGCCTTGTCACGCAGCGGGCCCGGGCTCGATCCCCGGTCGGGACAGTTTTTCTGGGTGAGGTTTTTATTGGGGTTTTTCCTCACCTGTAAGACAAATGTCAGGAAAACTTTAAGGCCCAAACGGTCCCCGAAATCATATGGCCATCATCATCATCCTTCACCGGTGTGGAAAGCAACGGGAAGCTACCACACCTACAATTCCTTAGTAAAGCTGCAAGCATAGCATGAAAATGCTATGATTGGAGTGAAGGACCTGCCTTCGGGCAGAATTACTATGGATGGATGGAACTTATAATGTTGGTTATAATATACAGTTTGATGTGTTTCATTTTTCTCCACTAGGGTGCATTCTTACAATATTGCGATCCTATTTGGCAATAAATAGTATGATCAAGTTGGAGTGATGAACAAATGAAACATAACCAAACATTTCTCATTTATTTTCAAACATCGCCGTTTACATTAAATATATAAATATTTTTAAATTACTATATTTAAACAATGATTTGTGAGTAAACAACATAATTTTATTCGTTAAATAGTCCTAACAAATGCCACTCTTGATTTCCAAATCATCTAGATAAAATTGAAAACCACTCGTGGCATTACTTATGAGAATTATTGGTGTTAAATATTTCAATTCCACTGTAGGGAGATAACCCATGAGGACTCAAGAAGTTACAATTTTTCTGAATGATTAATTTTATATAATTAAAAACTTGGACACTAAAGGGTTAAAATTAAATTGGATAGGATTAAGACAATCAATCATTAATAAAAAAGAACTTATTCTGAATCTGTAAAATTGGCAGCAGGTATTGAGTAATTCTTTAAAAGTAAATTTCAAACACATGCGTACTTTTATAACTTAATAGTTGGCTTTCTTCTAATCTCAAAATAAGATCTGAAAAATCCAAGGAACAAATCCTCCTCCTCCGGGAAGGACTTTAAGCCATGGGTCTGGAGTCTGAAGATTTTTAGGCTCGTAAAAGAACCGCAAGCCCGAATAAAAGGCATCTATGCAAAATTTAACCGACTATTATCCATCCAAGTAACAGCTTAGTTGCCTACTAGATGTTTCGTTGAGGCGATGTGCTAATCACATTCAATCGTTGACATCTGCAGGTAAATAAGCGTAATTAAATTAGCTTCATTAAGAAACATCCACTAATGAGCACCCATATCCCCACGCTGGACGTATGGGGAGTACCTATATGTGCAATATTATTATAGTTTATCCTTTATGATAGGCCTATACTATTACCACTTAAATTATATTAAATAAATTTATATTAATTTGGTTATTTTGGTATCACATTTGTATTCCATCCATCCATAGTAATTCTGCCCGAATGCATGCCTTTCACTGCAATCATAGCATTTTCATGCTATGCTTGCAGATTTACTAGGGAATTGTAGGTATGGTAGCTTCTCGTTGTTTTCCACACCGGTGAAGGATGATGATGATGATAATGACAATATGATTTCGGGGACCGTTTGGGTCTTAAAGTTTTCCTGACATTTGTCTTACAGGTGAGGAAAAACCCCGATAAAAACCTCACCCAGAAAAACTGCCCCGGATCCGCTGCGTGACAAGGCAGCACGCTACCTCGAGACCACAGCGGTGGAATATATTTTTATTAATTTAGTTATATTTGTATTTATTTGGAGATTTTATGATACTTTGGATGATTTGAAAATAAATAAACAAATTCCATTAGATCCGGAAACAACACATGATATTCGCTATATTCATCACTGTTCATTTTGATTCCATAAATCCAAATGTTTCGTTTCTTCGTTTCCGTTTTTCCTCTTCTTCTGTCAGCAAGCTGCTAATAAAGATCAAATCATCCTCATTTTCCAAATTTAAGATTTCCAAATCGCAAGTAGACTGAACCGCGCCATATGCTACAGATTCCTTATGGGAAATATGTATGATCCGAATCCGAATTGCTCATAATGTGCGCAGTTAAAAAATAAATCCGATCAGTCCGATACGCGCATCGTCCGTCCGTAGTTCGCATACCTTTATACTCTTATTTAAAAACCCTCATACCTGTGTCTGGCGCAATGCAGGTAGAGATATGAGATAAAGTTGGAAGGTCGGAGTTCGAGTCCCACCGGAGTCTAGATTATTAAACTGACTTAAACCCTCTGCCGACACCTGGTCTGAGTTCGACTCAACTTTTAATGAAAATGAGTATCAGATGTTTGTTCTGGGAATAAAGATAGCCGAAACCCAGAGGTTTTACAACCAGGTTGATATCTCCTGCTGATGGTCTAGAATGGTGGGAATTTTAACCTCCTACCTAACTCAGATTTTTTTCTGTGATCCTAGGTTCCCTATCTCACACATTTCTAGTCTCTAACTCCTCTTCAACCAGTAAAATTTCTACGGTTTAGTTTATTTTTTAATTACTCTGTATCTAGTTAACTGATATTATATCTTCTTTACCTATTCAACAACGTACGTGTTTCGCGTCCGAATTCAAACTGGGTGTGAAAGGGGCGATATATTTTGTTCAAAGACAAATTTTCAAATTGGGTGTGAAAGGGGCGATATATTTTGTTCAAAGACTAATTTTAGGCTCGAGGTCTTTGGATGTTCCGTAAATTTTTACGGAGCCCACGGATATTCTGAAGGTAACCATATTCAGGATTTTAGGAACTGAAAAAAATATCCATCGTAATTTGAACTCACGAACCTCAGATTCAGATATGAGCATGTTACTGAGACCGAAAACACCGCCCAAAGTGCTATTTCGGACCAACTATATACGTGGAAATTACCGAAATAACTTCACTCGACATATTTACAACTATTGATACCACGTAGGAATCTTTGTTTTATATATAGTGGATATTCTATTTAATAAATACAAAATCACTATATGTTACTATAAAATCGGTTATGATGAGGAAAATCTCATATTGCTTTTAGATTATAAAGACGGGAAAAGCTTAAGTTAAAACTATAATAAGTTGCCTATTAGATATTTTGTACCATTGGGCGATAGCAAGGAGATACTAAAGGCCAACACGCGCACACTAATGAGTAACAGTAAGTAATTGGGACTGAAAGCAAATATCAATAAAACTAAATATATGGTCACACATAGAAATACATTATTTAATGGAAATGGGCATCTAATAACAAATGAGGGAAATTTTAAGGAAGTGGCTGAATTCAAATACCTAGGAACAATAACCACAAATGGGAATTAGATGCACAAGAAAATGAAACATAGGCTCAATTCTGGAATTGCTTGCTATTATGCATTACAGAGAATTTTGACGTCCCAACTCCTTCCAAAAAACGTTAAACTGAAAATATGTAAAACTATTATTCTACCAGTTATATTATATGGATGTGAAACATGGACTCTTACTTTAAGGGAGGAAAGAATATTATGAGTTTTTGAGAATAAAGTTCTCAGGACCAAAGAGAGATGAACAGACAGGTGAATGGAGAAGACTGCATAACAGTGAATTACATGATCTTTATAGGAAGCCAGATATAATAAGAACAGTTAAGTCTCGTAGATTGCGATGGGCAGGACATGTGGCACGAAAGGGAAATGAAAGACGTGCATGGAAGCTTCTTGTAGGAAAACCAGAGGGAAAACGCCCAATTGGTAGACCAAGAATGAGGTGGGAGAACAATATTAACTATGATTTGAGGAAAGTACATTATAGGGGATGATTGGAAAACATTAGTTCAAGATAGAGATATATGGAGAGCTTATATCCGCGCGTCCATGAACTTACGGGTTCGATAGAGCCAGTGAGTTAGTAAGTTATTATATATTTTGAAATGCGGGCCTACTTAGTTTCTCACAACTATTTCTCATGAGACATGATTAACATTGATTTCTTTACATATATTTTTCTAATCAAATTTGTATAAATCTTTTTTTAAAGAGTCGCTATTCTTCCCATCACTCCAACGAATTACTACAATTTTTAAATTATATGGAGTTTAATCAGTTCCAGACATCGACCGCACTTGTGTCTACATAATATAAATTCTCAACGTAATCATGTCTGCTTACTATATTAAACAGAGCAAATGAGATTTGAATGTGCTGCTGCTTCAGGGAGTTGACAAAACATTTTTGTAATGCGTTTGATGATTAGTGCTGGAGGAAGTGAGGTCATGACCAGAGGTCAAGGCTTTCAAATCTTATTAATAGGTTACATGCGCATTACCAAAGTGTATTTTCTTCTATTTGTTTTATTAACAAGTGTTTAAATATTTAATTAGAATAATATAAGTTAATTATTTGGAGGAAAAAGATATATCTCCACTTTTCAATTTTTGCTGGACACAGAAAAAGGTTATAGCCATATATATATAACTCGCAGGCACTATCAAACCCGTAAGTTCGTGGCCGCACGGACATAAACTCTTCATACATCCCTATCCTGAGCTAATCTATTCCAATCATCCCCTACATAATCTACTTCCCTCAAATCATGGTTAATATTATTCTCCCACATGATTCTTGGTCTACAAACTGGGCGTTTTCCCTCTTGTTTTGCTACAAGAAGTTTCCATGCACCTCTTTCATTCCCCATTCGTGTTATATGTCCTGCCCATCGCAGTCTACAAGACTTAACTGTACTTACTATATCTGGTTTCCTATATATAGATCATGTAGCTCACTGTTATGAAGTCTTCTCCATTCGCCTGTCTGTTCATCTCTCTTTGGTTCAAAAATTTTCCTAAGAACTTTATTCTCAAATACTCGTAATCTTTTCTCCTTTTTTAAAGTAAGAGTCCACGTTTCGCATTCATATAATATAATTGGGAGAATAACAATTTTATATACCTATCTCCGGTTTAACGTTTAAGTTGAGACGACAACAGCCTCTGTAATATATAATAAGCATATATTTTCAGGTTGAGTCTATGTTTAATTTCTCTGTGTATCTTATTCCTATTTCTAATTATTGTTCCTACATATTTGAAATCAGCAGTTTCTTCAAATTTTCCCTCATTTGTCATTAACTGCCCATTTCCATTATATATATATATATATATATATATATATATATATATATATATATATATATATTTTTTCGTCTTCTTCATATCTCTACAGTTCAAAGTGAACTTTGGATTATTTCACAACAGCCTTCCATCGTCCGCTATACTTACCTTTAATTTTCCACATTTTCAACTCCAAACATGAATTGACCTTCTCGATGTTGCTCATTCATCTCTTGCTCGTACTCTCAGTCCTCCTCCATTCTGGCATCTAATATAAATTTTGGAAATATTTTATATTGCGTTCGTACGCCTACTATGTAACCCAGCCACCTTAGTCTTATCGACTTGACAAAATTCACAATATTCTCTCCTTCTAGAACTCATCAATTTCCTTAATTGATCTTATTACATATAGGTAGGTACTAATAATTTCGTCTATTGTTATTTACAAATTCGAATATTATTAACTTTCTTTGGAATACTGATACTTCAGAATTTAATAATATTTGAGAATTGCGGGTCTTTGTTGCCATAGCAATGCTTTCAACCTTGACGACACCTAATCACTGCATGTTTATTTCTTACGTATACGTCAGTGATTCCTTATCTTCTGCCCACCAACCCGAACACTCCCGCAAAATATTTTGAAATATTGCACGTTCAACCACGTGGTTTTGGCTCAGCTTTTGTTCATTAAGTTTGTTTTTAATTTTTATTATAAAAATTAGTATTCTGTTGAATAATGAATGTTTCTGTTATAATGTATTGTTAGTGATTATGCTTAATGGCTAGATGTTACAATGCCTTATTATAAATGCTGGTGATCTAGTCTCCCTCTCACCATAACGGTGTTACTCCACATATAAGCGGCAGCACTTAATCTTCCTCTAGACTCCAAATACCGTATCTGCCAGAAGTGCAAAGATCCGTTAATTCCTCCTCATAGACATAATATAAATATATAATGTCAATTGTATAGTAATCTTCATTTAAAAATACACTTTATGAGTAGAGTAAGGCAAAAGGAGCAGTCCGTCACGCTGGAACTGCATAAACCAGGCGAATTCCTCAGAAAGTCGAATGTATGGTGCAATTTTGCTGGTTTACGGAATGCATATTTCTTTCGTTCATTAAATTATGTGGTATACAGTTATATTGCTAAAAGACAAACACGACTGCTAGAGAGATTTTTTAATCTCGGATTTCTGGTAACCCTCAAATTTTAATGGTCGGATTTCGTTGATTTATTTTTTTAGAATACCTTTCTCATTTTATTTCAATAACATGCACTGAGTTTCGTTGCAAAAATATGTCATTGCGGCCGCTAGTTTTATTTCAATAGCGCGTACTGAGTTTTGTTGTAAATATCTATAATTGCGGCTGCTTCAGCGATTTTTATATTTTCGTTTCAAGTTAATGCCCACTCCACAGTCTGATTTTGCTGGTTAATGAATTCGGCCTTACTTTTTTAATCGATGGTTATTTATATACCGAGTTTGAGTCCGAAGAAAACAAATTGTGTTAACAGACCACCCACCCACCCACCCACACACACACACACACACACACACACACGAACAAACATACAATATATAACTTATTTATATACAGAATTTTAATGTTTACTCATCTTTCTGTGCCTAAAGTTTTATTTTTCTTCTCCACTCGTCTTTCTCCATCCAGTCCATGTCCTCCAGTCCTCTTGCTCTTATTCCAGTTCTTATTTCCTGCATCCACGAGTTTCGAGGTCTTCCTCTCCTCCTTTTTTCAGGTGGACACCATTCCAATGTTTTCCTGGGTAATCTTTCTTCTCGCATTCGTCGTATGTGCCCATACCAATTTAATAGCGTATACCGTATATAATCTACTATTGAATAACCAATATTCATTTTTTCTCTTATGACAGTATTTCTTATTTTGTCTAATTTTGAACATCTTGCTGCTCTCCTCAAGAAATCCATTTCCATCGACATAAGTTTTTGTTCTAAGTTTTTGTTGAATTTCCAAACTCCAGCTCCATATGTGACAGTAAAAAGGTAAAGTGATCCCACAACAGGCCTCAGGAGGCCCTTGGGGTAGTAGGAGGTTAAGGCTCCCACTTTTTCTAGACAATCGGCACTTTTATGTCAGCCGGGTTGTCAGCCCTGCGTGACGGCCGCCTTTACCCCAGAACAAGCGTCTGGTACTCATTTCAGTTAGAGGCTGAGTCGACCCCAGGGCCATAGTGCCGCCAGAGGGTTTGGGTCAGTTTAAAAATCCTGACCCCAACGGGACTTGAACCCTCGACCCTCCGGCTTGTAGCTCAGTGCCTTAACCACTACGCTACGGCGTGTTTACCCCAGAACAAGCGTCTGGTACTCATTTCAGTTAGAGGCTGAGTCGACCCCAGGGCCATAGTGCCGCCAGAGGGTTTGGGTCAGTTTAAAAATCCTGACCCCAACGGGACTTGAACCCTCGACCCTCCGGCTTGTAGCTCAGTGCCTTAACCACTACGCTACGGCGTGCCCACTTCTCACTATTGAATTATATATTTGTAACTTATTTTTTCAGTTTATACTGTATGTCTGTTCCATAAGACTCCATTCATCATTGCTGTTATTGCTATACCTATATTTATTCTGCTCTTAATATCACTTTCTTGTTTATCCTCTTTATCTAATTTTACCCCCAGATACTCAAATTCTTCACATCCTCTAATATACCCCTTTTCATCTTCTAATACCAAATCTTCGGTTTCGGCTCCACATCCCATATAAAATGTTTTTTAAATCCCAGTTATCGTATTCGTCCAATAATTTTCTGAACATAAACTTCGTGTCTTGTGCAATTATTATCTGGTCATCCGCAAATAACAATATATCTTCTTCTTCTTCACTTCCTGGTTTAGGCAAGAGTTGCCTGTTCCGTCTTCACTAATAGATCTAAGACCATCTCTTCCGAGGACGTCCGACATCTCTTCTTCCTCTTGGAAAATAATGGAAGATTTTATTTGGTAATCTACTTTCTTCCATTCTTTCTACTATATAACTTATTTATTTATATATTTATCAGTACCGGCAAATTTCGTTTTTTGTCAAGGACCAAGGTTATTGTCCGATGTCTACTAGAAAGGATATGTGTGTGTATGTGTATTCATGAGAATAATCTCAATAGCGCCATTCTCTCTGCATTCGCTAATAACATCAGAGTACGCGTTTAACTAGCTTGTTATAACCTGCGGTATACACGCCAGCTTCGAATAATAGAAAATGCAAACTTCAGTACTAAACATTATTATGGTTGTTAGTCGAAACTGAATTACTGAAATGTTATTGAGTGTGTCATTTTTTATGTGTCGTCTATATTTCAACACGTACACCGAGGAACATTTTACCGTTTTGAGTATATACCTCGTAAAGAGAAAGAAATTATCTATACATCCGCAACACTGTTTGTTTTGATATAACTCTGAAATCTGTAGCTTCTACTTTAGTTCCAGTCTTGTGTTTACTTTTAGCGTTTGATGCTAAAACGGAACAAAATTAACTTGGTCTAAATAAAGAATATATGTTGTTACCAAAAACTATCACTCGTAGTTCAAATCTTAGAAAGTTCTACGAAAACATTTAAACGTTTTACTGATCTATCGTTCTGTTAAATAAAATACTTAACATCCATTATGTGTGCATTCTATTTATGATATTGATACTGGCATTTGTATCGCAATTATCCTGTTTTTGCGTTACTTAATTGATAACTAGCATAGTAAGTAAGTTTTAAGAAGTAGAGGAGAAAAAGGCAGCCAATTTATTATTAGTTTGTTTTTTCTAAATATGATAGTTTATAAATAAAAAATGAGTATAATAATAAAGAATATATAAAGAGTTGGAAGAATCACGCCAACTATTTTCACACGGAGAGAGGGGAAGCCAATGAAATTTAAGGAGGATTGTAAAACGTCCTATCACAAACCCCGTCTTGAAAGGAAAGCTGTACTGTTTGAAATTAGTGGCGGGATCTTTAATTCCCTAGATAAAACAAGACTATAGCCTACAAATATCGAAATAGGTTAACGGGTGTCGCTAGTAGAACGAACTGGAAAACCTAACACCAGTCTTAGAATTTTTCGTCCGCAAAACATAAAAAGTGAAACACGGTACGCGTAAAGGATTTAACTATTTTACTTAAGAGTTAAAAACTGAACCAGGTCTATTGAAGAAAGAAACTACAGTACTTGATGCCTCGGCCTTTGTAGACTAATACATTGCATGTCTCTTCTGTGATTGTGAGTAATACCAGACCCAAGCCGTTTTAATATCCCCAAGACGTTTCAAAGCACACTTAGCAGTACGTAACCCTTGTTTGTATACAGGGAACATATCGATTGACATAGGAACCCTTCTGTTGCTGCCATTACACGGTTAATACTACTCTCCAGTTCGGAAAACTGTAGTCGTCTTGGTAAAACCAAAGGCGCGTGGCAGGAGGGAACATTGCAGAGTGGGGGAGGGAACTAATAGCCACGCAAAAAACATTATCTTAATAATAATAATAATAATAATAATAATAATAATAATAATAATAATAATAAAATAATCTTTTATAAAAACAACGCTACTCTATAATGAAAACTCCAAACTTATTAGACAACAAGACGTTTCAATGCACACTTAGCAGTATGTAGCCCTTGTTTATATACAGGGAACATATCGATTGGCATAGGAACCTTCTGTTGCTGTCACTACACGGTTAATGCTACTCTCCAGTTCTGGTAACTGTAGCCGTCTTGGTAAAACCAAAGGCGCGTGGCAGGAGAGAACATTGCCGAGTGGGGGAGGGAACTAGTAGCCATGCAAAAAACATTATCTTAATAATAATAATAATAAATAATCTTTTTTTTAAAAACAACGCTATTCTATAATGAACACTCCAAACTTTTTAAAACACAAGTGATCTTCTTGGTGATGTAATATTAAAATATATATGTAGTCAATATGCCCATTTCACCAATTAATGTTTTAAAATGGTCAACAAGTTTCTACAGCCAAGCTGTCATTCTCAAGACCAGATATTGACAGTCAATATCTGGTCTTGAGAATGACAGCTTGGCTGTAGAAACTTGTTGACCATTTTAAAACTCCAAACTTATTAGACAACAAGACGTTTCAATGCACACTTAGCAGTATGTAGCCCTTGTTTATATACAGGGAACATATCGATTGGCATAGGAACCTTCTGTTGCTGTCACTACACGGTTAATGCTACTCTCCAGTTCTGGTAACTGTAGCCGTCTTGGTAAAACCAAAGGCGCGTGGCAGGAGAGAACATTGCCGAGTGGGGGAGGGAACTAGTAGCCATTCAAAAAACATTATCTTAATAATAATAATAATAATAATAATAATAAATAATCTTTTTTAAAAACAACGCTATTCTATAATGAACACTCCAAACTTATTAGACAACATATATATTCACTAACACAGGACAAGTAGATAAGAAAACGCAACGTGGTAGTAATTAAAACATAATGTTTTCTAAATTGAGGATAGTTGCTGGACGTACCTGCTAATCGCCCTCCCCTCTTACCTTACTATAACCATAGACCATTCAAATACGACTAAAAAAGTCAGAACTGAACAATACTTTACTTACAGTATGCAGTTCGGAAATGTCCATTACAAACTTTTAAGGGTTGTATAGGGGTTGAGTAGAAAACATTTTGAATAGGAACCTTTGTCCAGAAACGTACCGTTTTCGTGCTGTAGATACAAAAGCTCGCATTAAGCGTTTAAATCTCCTGCGTCTGTCGGGGATATATCGATAGTAATTTAATTATATACTTATGACTCAATTTATTACATTTACATAACCCCACATTCACTAATTTCACGATAATGCCCAATGTCGAGGGAAAAATAGACTTCACTTTGTCCGAGTAAGAGAGCGAGTATTCAAGAACATGATTCGTAGGTACAATGTGTGCAACTAGCTTGATGGTAATCAAATCGAACCGCTGTTGTAGTGGATAAGTACTAACCACAATATTAAGTAGAAACAGTAGAGAAGTTTGATTACTTTGCGTACAAACAATTAATCTTACAGTAGCAAAAGTGAAGTTTCTCTATTTTTCCCTTAACAAATTCATATTACTTGGTTCTCTAAAAACCCATTGAACCCAAAAATAAAATTTTATTTATCATAATTTCACTTTAGGACTCAAGCATATATAAATGGTCATATAACATGATTTATTTGTTACGAGACTCCAGAGAGTGAACTCCAGCATGTAGAAATTTTGCTAGGGATACCGTATGATTTTCACACCCAACAATAATTAAGCGCCAAACATATCTATGATACGGATTATACACTTTTTACTTCCCTACAAAGGAAAATGCATCCTTGCACTGCATAACGATTTATTATTGCTTCCCCAAATAATACTACAAGACGAGATCTAGTCATTTAATCAATGATAATGGTAAAAAACATTCATAAATGTATGTTTTTAATGTCTCAATTATTATATTATTCTAGTCGTTTTTATTGAGACTCTTAGAAGCCCAGGGGTGTAAGTGACAAATTGCTAGTTTTGGAGTTAAGTTTAGATTTTAGTAGTTAAAGCAGATAATCTGAGTGGCCAATGTTACAATAAAAATCTGTCTGAAATCTAATGGCTGATAAGAAAACTGCTAACACAATCACATATCGAGTGTTTCAACTTTAAACATCATTTACTCAAAACTGACCTTTTGTCACTTACATTTACATCCCTTGGCTTCTAAAGGCTTCATAGATATTTCTTTCTCTTTCGTTCTTATTTATAGACTCCTTAATGTCTATAGGGGTTTTCATGTCTAGAAAAATGACGCAGCAACCCTGAACAACAGAGGTGGAAATATAATTATCTCCAAATTTTGTTCAAAGAGGTTAGTTCAATGGCATCTCCGCTACCCGCTGTTCCGGTAATTGAGTTCACCCCTAACTTTATTAAATATGTGGGTAATAATTATACATTCCATTGTTTTTTTTATAAATCGGGCACCCACCTTCTTGGAAAAAATGTAGATGAAACTATTTAGCTATTTTTTTCAAATGAATTAACTAATAAATCAATCTGACATAAGAGGGCACGTTTAGGCTACTAACAAAAAATTCTCCATAAGAGCAATGCTATTTTCCAGACGTGAAACCCTTTATAGGGTCAAATCGCGTCTAGAATTTCTATTGTGCGTCATGTTCATGTGTTTGTGTGGGTCATAGTGGACTAGTGGTTACTGTGATCGCCTCTAATTCCAAGGTTCGTGAGTTAAACTCCGTTCAGATTCGATTGAATTTTCCAGGACTAAAAATCCTTAGCATAGGTTCCTTTAGAAGGCAATTAAAGCCGGTATTTCGTCATATATTGTAAAAGAACCATCAGCATAAAAAAAGAGGCCTTTGAGCAAAATTTGTTGGCCCTATAATGCTAATATATGAATTGCGAATGGAGAAGATTATATGACAGCTAGTTACATGAACTTTATGGGAGGCCAGGTATAATATCAGTTAAATTTCGTAGACAGCGATAAGCAGGACATGTGGGGAATGAAAGAGAGTCATGGAAACTCATTGTAATAAAAGCGCCTAGTAGGTAAATCAATAATCAGGTGGACGAATAACATTAACCATGATTTGAAGGAAATAGATTATACAGGGGGATGAGTGGAAAACATTAGCTAAGGATAGGGGTTATGGAGAGCTTATGTTCGCGCGGCCATGAACCTACAGTTTCTTTAGTGCCAGTGAGTTAATGATGATGATTAATGGCGTAGCCCATTATAGAGTCATAGCCTCTCTTTTATCAGGAGTTTATAGACTAAGTTCATTTTTAGTTACATTATTTGTCCAAAGATGGCATGAGTGGCATGCGGTCAACACACCGACTCAATGAGACATCTAGCAGGCAACTAAGATATTAATAGGATGTTGCCAGCGAGTTAGTTAATAATAATATTACTCTACTGTAAATCCATTTCTATATGTAGGCTATAATAGTAGCCCATAGATGAATAGACAGGTCTATATTATTTTTATTCTGTCAGCGAGAATAAAACAAATGGATAAAATCTTATTATTTATACTTAAATGTTCGTTCGAAAAACATATTGTCGGGAGTGTTGAGATTTTCGCCTATTTAATGTTGCAAAACTGACTCGTGAAAAACAGTTCAATAAAATACTGTATGTCTACTAGCTATAAAACATTTTTAAAAATAAGATGAAGTAAAATATACCCATATAACCGTTATTTGTATGCATTAAACTAATAATAATCTACTGTGAATAAATTTATATCTCCAAGTTGACTTTTCACATATAGGATAAAGAAGCTCAAGTGAAAAGACGAACGACAAATGTGTAATTCTGCCAGGGAGAATAAAATAAATAGAAAGAAAGAAATCACTTTTAAAAATGATCATTCAGAACATACTATCAAAGAATGTTTGTATGTCTAGCCTATTGCTATAAAATTGGCATTAGAATTTCTGTTTCTAAAAACTAAATTGGGAAGGACAAAGTGTAGACAAGAGTTTTTTTTTACTTAAAATAAGAGACAATTGGAATATGACCGTTTGAGATAGAGATACAAATATAAGGGAAGAGGCAGTCATACATTGATCAATTTTATAAATAAAAAAAGTCGCCCAACGTGGGGCTCGAACCCACGACCCTGAGATTAAGGGTCGTATGTTAGAACATTACTCTCTCTCAAATTACTTCCAATCACTAGTGAGCTGCTTCGCCGTGAGCAATTGCTGAGAACGAATTAACGGCCGACTTACCGGTCATGCACGAGTGTCGACGTTTTCGTAATATTGGCAACGAATTACCCAGAATTCTCAGCGATAAAACCACTTCCGTTATTTTCGTCTGCTATCGAGGAATGCATTTATGCTTGCATCCCGCAAATAATACCGTATACAAACACGTCTGCGACACGCAATATTACGCCGATTCTCCTGTTCTTCCAGTTGAATTCTTTGGTAGACTCTATCAAATTCCTCTTCTCCGTGTATACCGAAAACATGATCGAAGTCTTCAAGGTCCGACATCTTGGATAAATGTTGGATAAAGCAGCAAAGTACATCGGTTCCCGTTCGGTTCCCTTCGGGATTTTAATTTGAGTTGCTCATGTAAGGTACGTCCGCAGGTAACTTACAAATTTAACCAATTATTAACGCATGAACAGATTTCTGAGTAAGCAAAATCGTATTAGCATACAACTTGCTCAGCAGAGAAGGCATTTTACTGTCTAATGCGTCCAAACATGCGACCCTAAGAGTCTCATGCTCTACCGACTGAGCTAGCCGGGCGCCTATTGTTAAACGGCTACGTTACAGCTATCGATAAGTTCAGTTAAGTTAGTGTTTTTAAGTTAATAGCGACTAAAGTATAGGGAACTCGGCGATTTTTATTTGTAAGAGTGTTTCTGGTTTCTCATAATTGGCGATTCTGTTTAAGCACATTTTCAACTGTAAATATGAGCATTAATAGGATATAATATTAAACCAGGCACGCTATTAGAAGACACACGCGGTAAGCCAATCCTGCTTCACTCTTCATGCGCCGTTGTCAGATATCGTAATGTAAGAGGGGAAGAGACAGACGATATGCCGTGGTTAAAGCGCCAATTGTACAACACCGCTCGATTATGATAGGCTAGACGAAATGCAGTAGCCACTCATAGCTTCGCCCGATATGTCTTCTAATAGCGTATGCCTTATAGTACAGATCAGGGAGATCTATGGTACAGACCATTTCATCGTCATCTCTACTAAAAAATACTAGCAAATAAATTCAATATGAAAAAAATCTCTGAAAGTAAATCTTAAGTAATGGCATTCAACGGAAAATACCATATGAGGTGTAAAATCAGCATTAATTACAGTACAATACAACAGATAAACAATTTAAATTATTTAGGATACAATGCATCATACTGCCAGAAGAAAATATTAACATTACTATTAAATAAAATAAATTGTATAGAATGTGTGGCACTATAAAACGGACACTGAAAAATGAAACTTTGAGGAGCACACAATTAAAATGTTATAGAATTATGGCAATGCCTGTCTTAACATATGCAAGTGAAAATGGGACTCTTAACCGTTCAAACAGAAGAAAAATAGAAACTGCAGAAATGAAGTTCTTACGTTCAGTAGCAAGTGTGGCAATTTTGGACAGAAAAAGAAATAAATATTTTTAATTTAAAAAATATAATTGACAATATGAGAAGCAACTGGTATGAACATATTAAAATAATGCCTACAGATCGAATCCCCCAGCTGTTACTAAACTACAAACTAATAGGACATACAAGTGTTGGACGCCCCTTTATTAGATGGGATTCATTAAATCCCACTTGATGTGAAAACGTGTCAAAAGGCCTAATTTCATGAGGTAGAAGAAGAAGAAGAAATATGAGAATTTTAGATTACTTCCCATCAACTTCAAGCTTCTTGTAGGAAAATGAGAGGGAACACGCCCAGTTGGTAGACCAAGAATAAGGTCGGAGAATAATATTATCCATGATTTGAGGGAAGTAGAGTATACAGGGGAAGATTGGAAAATTTTTAGATCAGGATAGGGATGTTTGGAGAGCTTATGTCCGCGCAGCCATGAACCTAAGGGCTTTTATTCTGTCAGCGAGAATAAAACAAATAGATAACATCTGACTATTTATACGTAAATGTTCATTCAATAAACATATTGTCAGGAGTGTTGACATTTTCGCATGTCTAATGTTGCAAAACTGGCTCGTGTAAAACAGTTAAATAAAATACTGTATGTCTAGTAGCTATAAAACATTTAAAAAAATAAGATGAAGTAAAATATACCCATATAACCGTTATTTTTATGCACTAAACTAATAATAATCTACTGTGGATAAATTTATATCTCCAAGTTGACTTTTCATATGTAGGTTATAGAAGCTCAAGTGAAAAAGACGAAGGACTAATTTGTAATTCTGCCAGGGAGAATAAAACAAATAGACAAGAAAGAAATCGCTTTAAAAACCTGTATGATGGGAAATGATCACTCCGTAAACATAATGTCAAAAAATGTTCGTATGTCTAGCCTAATATTACGAAATTGGCATTATAATTTCTGTTTCTAAAAACCAAATTGGAAGGACAAAGTGTAGAGAAGAGGTTTTTCTTAAATAAGAGACAATTGGAAGATGACCGTTTGAGATAGAGATACAAATATAAGAGAACAGGCACTCATAAATTGATCAATTTTATAAATAAAAAAAATATCGCCCAACGTGGGGCTCGAACCCACGACCCCGAGATTAAGAGTCTCGTGCTCTACCGACTGAGCTAGCCGGGCGTCTGATACTAAACACCTACGTTACAGCTATCGATCAGTTTAGTTAAGTTAGTTAAAGTCTTTTTAAGATAATAGCGACTGAAGTAGCGTACTCGGCGATTTTTATTTCTTACAGTATTTCTCATAAGTTGGTTATTCTGTTTGAAAACATTTTCTATTGTAAATAAGAGCATTTTAGATTATTTTCATCAACTTCAAGCTTCTTGTAGGAAAACCAGAGAGAAAACGCCCAGTTGGTATACCAAGAATGGGGTCGGAGAATAATATTATCCATGATTTGAGGGAAGTAGAGTATACAGGGGATGATTGAAAAATTTTTAGATCAGGATAGGGATGTTTGGAGAGCTTATGTCCGCGCAGCCATGAACCTAAGGGCTTTTATTCTGTCAGCGAGAATAAAACAAATAGATAAAATCTGACTATTTATACGTAAATGTTCATTCAATAAACATATTGTCAGGAGTGTTGACATTTTCGCATGTCTAATGTTGCAAAACTGGCTCGTGTAAAACAGTTAAATAAATACTGTATGTCTAGTAGCTATAAAACATTTAAAAAAATAAGATGAAGTAAAATATACCCATATAACCGTTATTTTTATGCACTAAACTAATAATAATCTACTGTGGATAAATTTATATCTCCAAGTTGACTTTTCATATGTAGGTTATAGAAGCTCAAGTGAAAAAGACGAAGGACTAATTTGTAATTCTGCCAGGGAGAATAAAACAAATAGACAAGAAAGAAATCGCTTTAAAACCTGAATGATGGGAAATGATCACTCCGTAAACATAATGTCAAAAAATGTTCGTATGTCTAGCCTAATATTACGAAATTGGCATTATAATTTCTGTTTCTAAAAACCAAATTGGGAAGGACAAAGTGTAGAGAAGAGGTTTTTTACTTAAAATAAGAGACAATTGGAAGATGACCGTTTGAGATAGAGATACAAATATAAGAGAACAGGCACTCATAAATTGATCAATTTTATAAATAAAAAAAATATCGCCCAACGTGGGGCTCGAACCCACGACCCCGAGATTAAGAGTCTCGTGCTCTACCGACTGAGCTAGCCGGGCGTCTGATACTAAACACCTACGTTACAGCTATCGATCAGTTTAGTTAAGTTAGTTAAAGTCTTTTTAAGATAATAGCGACTGAAGTAGCGTGCTCGGCGATTTTTATTTCTTACAGTATTTCTCATAAGTTGGTTATTCTGTTTGAAAACATTTTCTATTGTAAATATGAGCATTTTAGATTATTTTCCATCAACTTCAAGCTTCTTGTAGGAAAACCAGAGAGAAAACGCCCAGTTGGTATACCAAGAATGGGGTCGGAGAATAATATTATCCATGATTTGAGGGAAGTAGAGTATACAGGGGATGATTGAAAAATTTTTAGATCAGGATAGGGATGTTTGGAGAGCTTATGTCCGCGCAGCCATGAACCTAAGGGCTTTTATTCTGTCAGCGAGAATAAAACAAATAGATAACCGAGATTAAGAGTCTCGTGCTCTACCGACTGAGCTAGCCGGGCGTCTGATACTAAACACCTACGTTACAGCTATCGATCAGTTTAGTTAAGTTAGTTAAAGTCTTTTTAAGATAATAGCGACTGAAGTAGCGTGCTCGGCGATTTTTATTTCTTACAGTATTTCTCATAAGTTGGTTATTCTGTTTGAAAACATTTTCTATTGTAAATATGAGCATTTTAGATTATTTTCCATCAACTTCAAGCTTCTTGTAGGAAAACCAGAGAGAAAACGCCCAGTTGGTATACCAAGAATGGGGTCGGAGAATAATATTATCCATGATTTGAGGGAAGTAGAGTATACAGGGGATGATTGAAAAATTTTTAGATCAGGATAGGGATGTTTGGAGAGCTTATGTCCGCGCAGCCATGAACCTAAGGGCTTTTATTCTGTCAGCGAGAATAAAACAAATAGATAAAATCTGACTATTTATACGTAAATGTTCATTCAATAAACATATTGTCAGGAGTGTTGACATTTTCGCATGTCTAATGTTGCAAACTGGCTCGTGTAAAACAGTTAAATAAAATACTGTATGTCTAGTAGCTATAAAACATTAAAAAAAATAAGATGAAGTAAAATATACCCATATAACCGTTATTTTTATGCACTAAACTAATAATAATCTACTGTGGATAAATTTATATCTCCAAGTTGACTTTTCATATGTAGGTTATAGAAGCTCAAGTGAAAAAGACGAAGGACTAATTTGTAATTCTGCCAGGGAGAATAAAACAAATAGACAAGAAAGAAATCGCTTTAAAAACCTGAATGATGGGAAATGATCACTCCGTAAACATAATGTCAAAAAATGTTCGTATGTCTAGCCTAATATTACGAAATTGGCATTATAATTTCTGTTTCTAAAAACCAAATTGGGAAGGACAAAGTGTAGAGAAGAGGTTTTTACTTAAAATAAGAGACAATTGGAAGATGACCGTTTGAGATAGAGATACAAATATAAGAGAACAGGCACTCATAAATTGATCAATTTTATAAATAAAAAAAATATCGCCCAACGTGGGGCTCGAACCCACGACCCCGAGATTAAGAGTCTCGTGCTCTACCGACTGAGCTAGCCGGGCGTCTGATACTAAACACCTACGTTACAGCTATCGATCAGTTTAGTTAAGTTAGTTAAAGTCTTTTTAAGATAATAGCGACTGAAGTAGCGTGCTCGGCGATTTTTTATTTCTTACAGTATTTCTCATAAGTTGGTTATTCTGTTTGAAAACATTTTCTATTGTAAATATGAGCATTTTAGATTATTTTCCATCAACTTCAAGCTTCTTGTAGGAAAACCAGAGAGAAAACGCCCAGTTGGTATACCAAGAATGGGGTCGGAGAATAATATTATCCATGATTTGAGGGAAGTAGAGTATACAGGGGATGATTGAAAAATTTTTAGATCAGGATAGGGATGTTTGGAGAGCTTATGTCCGCGCAGCCATGAACCTAAGGGCTTTTATTCTGTCAGCGAGAATAAAACAAATAGATAAAATCTGACTATTTATACGTAAATGTTCATTCAATAAACATATTGTCAGGAGTGTTGACATTTTCGCATGTCTAATGTTGCAAACTGGCTCGTGTAAAACAGTTAAATAAAATACTGTATGTCTAGTAGCTATAAAACATTTAAAAAAATAAGATGAAGTAAAATATACCCATATAACCGTTATTTTTATGCACTAAACTAATAATAATCTACTGTGGATAAATTTATATCTCCAAGTTGACTTTTCATATGTAGGTTATAGAAGCTCAAGTGAAAAGACGAAGGACTAATTTGTAATTCTGCCAGGGAGAATAAAACAAATAGACAAGAAAGAAATCGCTTTAAAAACCTGAATGATGGGAAATGATCACTCCGTAAACATAATGTCAAAAAATGTTCGTATGTCTAGCCTAATATTACGAAATTGGCATTATAATTTCTGTTTCTAAAAACCAAATTGGGAAGGACAAAGTGTAGAGAAGAGGTTTTTACTTAAAATAAGAGACAATTGGAAGATGACCGTTTGAGATAGAGATACAAATATAAGAGAACAGGCACTCATAAATTGATCAATTTTATAAATAAAAAAAATATCGCCCAACGTGGGGCTCGAACCCACGACCCCGAGATTAAGAGTCTCGTGCTCTACCGACTGAGCTAGCCGGGCGTCTGATACTAAACACCTACGTTACAGCTATCGATCAGTTTAGTTAAGTTAGTTAAAGTCTTTTTAAGATAATAGCGACTGAAGTAGCGTGCTCGGCGATTTTTATTTCTTACAGTATTTCTCATAAGTTGGTTATTCTGTTTGAAAACATTTTCTATTGTAAATATGAGCATTTTAGATTATTTTCCATCAACTTCAAGCTTCTTGTAGGAAAACCAGAGAGAAAACGCCCAGTTGGTATACCAAGAATGAGGTCGGAGAATAATATTATCCATGATTTGAGGGAAGTAGAGTATACAGGGGATGATTGGAAAATTTTTAGATCAGGATAGGGATGTTCGGAGAGCTTATGTCCGCGCGGCCATGAACCTATGGGTTCGATAGAGCCAATGAGTTAATTAGTTAGTTCCCATCAACTTCTTCTGAATACTAGTCTCAAACGTTATCGCTTAAGCAAATTTGGTTGGTAGTTGTCTTTTTATTACAATACTGTTATTAATTTGTGGATAGTAAATTGTTTAAAATAAATACAGTACCTAAGAATAAGTAGTCTAAAGTCAGATCAGGGTTAGGGTATAGCCCACTTTATAGCTTTTTTTTTTATTTCGTGATCGTATTTCATGACTAACGAAATAATTAATGATTCTGAAAAATTAAGTTTTTGTGCAAATATAAACTGGATTGCGCGCTTCCGTGGCGCAAATAAATAATCACTCACTCTCCATCTCTGAGTCCCAAATTTGAGTCTCGGTCAATGCATGTGAAATTTGTTCCCTGGCAAAACTTCGAGAGACCGATTCTTTCTAGAAAGAAACGATCCTTGTTGAAAACACACCTGGAGATCTAGTTTGTGAGTTGCTCACAACTCGAATTCAAATCCCTATTACCTTATAAGGCGAAACCCGAGCCCTCTTCCTGATTGCTTGATCAATCATGAGCTGTACACGATCCGCCCAGTATAACCGGCTATCGAATGTAGTCAATTTAGGTTATTTTAGAAAGTTTGTACAATTCCTAATTATATCGTACCTAAGAATAAGTAGTCTAAAGTCAGATCAGGGTTAGGGTATAGCCCACTTTATAGCTTTTTTTTTTATTTCGTGATCGTATTTCATGACTAACGAAATAATTAATGATTCTGAAAAATTAAGTTTTTGTGCAAATATAAACTGGATTGCGCGCTTCCGTGGCGCAAATAAATAATCACTCACTCTCCATCTCTGAGTCCCAAATTTGAGTCTCGGTCAATGCATGTGAAATTTGTTCCCTGGCAAAACTTCGAGAGACCGATTCTTTCTAGAAAGAAACGATCCTTGTTGAAAACACACCTGGAGATCTAGTTTGTGAGTTGCTCACAACTCGAATTCAAATCCCTATTACCTTATAAGGCGAAACCCGAGCCCTCTTCCTGATTGCTTGATCAATCATGAGCTGTACACGATCCGCCCAGTATAACCGGCTATCGAATGTAGTCAATTTAGGTTATTTTAGAAAGTTTGTACAATTCCTAATTATATCGATCTCTCCAGACTGCATTTTCTTGTACTTACTTACTTACTTACTTATTCACTTGCACTATCGAACCCGTAGGTTCATGGCCGCGCGGACATAAGCTCTCCATACATCCCTACCCTGAGCTAATATTTTCCAATCATTCCCTGTATAATACACTTCCCTCAAATCATAGTTAATGTTATTCTCCCATCTCATTCTTGGTCTACCAACTGGACGTTTTCCCTCTGGCTTTCCTACAAGAAGCTTCCATGCAAGTCTTTCATTCCCCAAACGTGCAACATGTCCTGTCCATCGCAGTCTACGAGACTTAACTGTTCTTATTATATTTGGCTTCCTATAAAGACTATGTAGTTCATTGTTATGCAGTCTTCTCCATTCACCTGTCTGTTCATCTCTCTTTGGTCCAAACATTTTCCTAAGAACTTTATTCTCGAATACTCGTAATCTCCTTTCCTCCCTTAAAGTAAGAGTCCACGTTTCGCACCCATATAATATAACTGGTAGAATAATAGTTTTATATATTTTCAGTTTAACGTTTTTTGAAAGGAGTTGGGACATCAAAAGAGTCTCTGCAATGCATAATAGCACGCATTTGCAGAATTGAGCCTATGTATCATTTCTTTGTGCATCTCATTCCTATTTGTGATTATTGTTTCTAGGTATTTGAATTCAGCCACTTCCTCAAAATTTCCCCTCATTTGTCATTAGCTGTCCATTTCCATTATATAATGTATTTCTACGTGTGGCCATATATTTAGTTTTATTGATATTTACTTCCAGTCCTAATTTCTTGGTGTTACTCAATAGTGTGTGCGTGTTGTCCTTTAGTTTCGTTCTCTATGTTTAGTATCTCCTCGCTATCGGCCAATAGTACTACAACATCAGCATAAACTAACAGCTTATTAATACCATTGAGTTGTAAGCATTCCTCATTCTCTAGAGATTTAATGGCATGCTCTAGTACAAAATTAAATAGTAGAGGAGATAGTGCATCTCCTTGCTTCAACCCATTCTGGATTTCAAAAGTGTCTGAAAACTGTTTGCCTACACGCACCCTACTCTTTGTGCCATTTAGACACATTCGTATAAGTCTAACTAACTTTTTAGGAATTCCAAACTCCAGCAGGATACTATATAACTTCTCCCTCTTAATTGAATCATATGCTTTTTTGAAGTCTACGTAGATTTGATGTACAGTGCCATTATATTCCCATTTCTTTTCTAAAATCTGTCTTATACTAAAAATCTGATCTGGTGTAGACCTGTTTCTTCTAAATGCACATTGATGATCTCCTAGAATGTCATCAATATAGGGAGTAAGTCTGCTTACTAATATATTTGCATTTTCTTGTACTGGTCCAAATATTTTGGTAGCATTTTCCTTAACGCCTGCAAAAATCTATCGACCAGGGTTGTCGGTTTTTTTTTCTGCCAGATATCGGGAATTTTATGAAATAGAATTAGGTCTAAAAGAAACTGGTGCAGTATCAGCTGATTTTCGCAAGGACAATAATAACTTAGATATAAAACGACTCAAAGTAAAACAATATTAGCTTTATAATTATTTTAAAAAGGACAATAAGTGTTTGTTTTTCTTAATGTCATTTTCTCCCCTCTGTAAGAAACATTAAAATATGAAGGTCACACAGTGCAGCAAGCATTATAATAGTATTTTCCCTTTTTTTAACCACGAATATGTGCTGTTAAATATCCACTGTTAAATTTACATTACAACTTCTGTTTCTTTCGAACCGGTAATTGTTTTGCAGTACTTAGCTAGTTTCGCTATATTTTTTTGAAACCATGTTTAAAATACTTCAAAATACTTCACTATACGGAAAATGTATAAAACTGAAGTGTAAAGTTAGCTGTTAAAAAAGTATATTTTGACACTGAATGCGAAAATACAATTTGAAATATTAACTGCCACCAGCGATTACTGAACTCAAATTAATTGAAAGAAATCAGAACAAAAAATCTGAGAACGTGGGAAGAGGGGAAGTCGCAACACATGCGAGGAGAGCCGTGTAATGTTATTTTCCGTCATCTGAGTAAGTGCATCATCTCTTTATCCGTAAATTAAGAATTTCATACAACCCCGATTGGATTTAATCAGGATACGGGATTCCACCTGGGAAATCGGGATGCCTGGCAACCCTGCCATCGGTGGTATTTGCACTCGCGAACTTTGAAACCAGAGCCGTATTTGATAATCACTAGTGGTTTACTGTATACTATCTTACATAATTATATAGTTTTGTCATTGATTGTTTAACATTTCAATAATTATTGTTTCATTGACAGGTTGGTTCCTACCTCAAAACTCCTCGATATCCAATCTGGGTAATATGCAGTGAGAATCATTTCTCGGTATTGTTTTCGTGTCGGCGGGAATTGGTTTCTGACTGGAGGGCAGAAAAGCGATTCAATCTGTATTACTACGACGGATTGGCTCGACAAGATGACGAAATCAAACTCACAGTTGGTAAGTATATATATATATATGAAACTTTAAAATTAATCCATATATGACATGTTACCATTGCACAATGCGATCAATTACGCTTTACACCACATCAGTACTGATCTCCATCTGCAAGTTCTTAACCAGTGTGCCCAAAGAAAAACGCCACGAAGTAAAATATATCTGACCATGAATTTGATCACACAATACAGTATTACTTCATGATGTTCTGTGATTTTTCCTCATCTGTAAGACAAATGTCAGGAAGCCTAGGACCCAACGATCCCGAAAATAATCAGCCATAATTATCATCCATATAATTTCACCAGTGGAGAAAGCAACGGGAAGCTACCACACCTGTAATTCCCTAGTAAATCTGCGAAGCAAGGCCTGGAAATGCTATGATTGCACTGAAAGACCTGCCCTAGAACAGAACACTATGAAATAGTCTTGTAAAAATTGCAAGAAACACATTTTAAACCTCCTGCTTTGCAGTAGAAAAACTACACTGTGAAAGCGTGACGTTATGTTTCTTCTATTTATATTAATCTAACAGATTGCAGTAGGCATATTAGACTTTTTTGCATGAAATACTTTGGTGAAGAGTTAATATACGTTACTGTCAATTTATTGCATATTGCCCGACTTGTTCAGCTATCTCAAAGTTTAACATTTAAACTTGAATAATTGCAGACTTAACTTTTATGAAATAAAATTCTATTGTATAGGAATTTTATTTGATTTTTCTTCATGTAAACATTCTTTTACTGTATAAAATGCCATCTGCCTATTTCTAATTAAGAGAGAAATTAACATATTTAGACATCTGTAGCAATTAAAATCTTGGGATTTGTTCTGCAATGAAGGTCAAAAGAAAAAGAAAAACCGTTTTCTCTTAGAACATACCTCGAATGTTCAATACTACATAGTCTTTCCGGGCGCAAGGAAGTAAACATAGGTTACAGTATGGTATTATGCGGTTTGCAACTAGGCAAAGCAAGCTAGTAGTAGTAGTATAATTTGTTGACTTCTTTAAAGAGAAAATACTTCCATTTACAATAACTGCTCACGGGTCTGTTTGGCCGTTCGTGCCTATTTCTCTTCTACGATTAAAAAACAAAAACAGTGTGTAGGCCACATATATGAAAAGAAAAAAAGTCCACCGCTGTGGTCTCGAGGTAGCGTGCTGCCTTTTCACGCAGCGGGCCCGGGTTCGACCCCCGGTCGGGACAGTTTTTCTGGGTGAGGCTTTTATCGCGGTTTTTCCTCACCTGTAAGACAAATGTCAGGAAAATGTTAAGGCCCAAACGGTCCCCGAAATCATATGGCCATAATCATCATCCTTATCATTGCCATCATCATCATCATCATCATCCTTCACCGGTGTGGAAAGCAACGGGAAGCTACCACACCCACAATTCCCTAGTAAAGTTGCAAGCATAGCATGAGTGAAGGACCTGCCCTCGGGCAGAATTACTATGGATGGATGAAAAGAAAAATGAATGCTTGAGTCGGGATTTAAACCCGAGTCTCCAAACTCTGTACGTTTAGTGCTCTAACGAACCGAGCTACTCAAGTACTCCATTTTTCTTATATATGTAGTATGTAGTATACTCAATTCGCACAAGAGATAGCGGAAAGTTGTTCCGACTGACATCTAGTGGCTAACATAACAGTTAAGCAAATTTTTAAAGAGTATATTTACTTTATAGCAGTAACGCTTGTATAGTTATAACATCTAAATAAATAAATATATATGTGTGTGGTGTGTGTGTGTGTGTATGTGTGTGGTGTGTGTGTGTGTGTGGTGTGTGTATGTGTGTTGTGTGTGTGTGTGTGTGTGTGTGCTTGGCGTACATGTAATGGTCATTTTCGGTGTCTAATAAGCAGGATTTGTAAAACATTTTCATTTTTTTCATGAGAACAACCTCAATACCTACATTCACTCAGAATTAACTAAAACTAAAATGGCCTATGTGAACAAACGCTTGGCTCAATTACATAGATGGATCGAGAGATTTGATATGGTCTAATCTTCATTGTAGCTGTAAACCAATAAGTACGTTTCCGAATCTGGTTTCCATATCTAAAGTTTATCTATAAGATAAAAATTAAAATTAAAAATGTACCTGTTGGCAGGTGCCGTCGTCCTCAATTTTGTTAAAATGATGTATTTAAAATATTATTTGGATGCCTTTCGGATGTTAACTTCCATCATCTGCAGGATAAGTATGCGCTACTAGTTGAGGTATCCAAGATGTTGTAGACGTTGATGGTCTTAATGCGTCGCTAGTAGGAACTGACTGGTTTTTAACTATCTCGTATAGTGGATTGTACGTTTGGGGTGTGTTCTCATTTAATAATAATGTGTTGTTTATTTCTTTCATGATTTCAAGGTCTTCTAGTACATATATTTTCGCTGGAAGCTTTCTCTGTGAACTATCGATAGGGTGTTTTCTATTGAGTCCATTCGGTGACCAGCGTTAATTACGTGTTTTACGTAACTTGGCTTTCCACCCGCGTACATAAAATCTTTGAGGTGTTTCTTGTATCTAATATTAAAATTTCTACTTGCCCTACCTATATAAAATCTATTGCAATATTTACATGTCAGTTTATAAACTCCCTTGTTATTATAATTATTATGATTGTCTATGCCATTATGTTGTCTAATTTGTTATCGGTTCTATAAGCTATGTTTATGTTTTTATTTATTTTTTTATAGTTCTAGCTAATTTTGTGGTTTCATTGTCTGTGTATGTTAATGTTATATATGTTTTATCATTAACGGATTCTCTTTCAAGTTTTATGTTACGTATGTCATTTTTTCTTTTTTGTTTACTTATAAGTTTATCTGTCCCGCGCCGTGGCGGAGTGGTTAAGGCAGGAAGCCTTGGCGCAGAGCTACGGGACTTGCGCTGGTTCGAGTCTCCATGGGGGAAGAAATTTTCTCATGATATTTCGGCCAGTATGGGACCGGTGCCCACCCAGAATCGTGATGCATTTGGGTAGCTACAATAAGTAGCGGCTCCAGATTGAGGAAACCAGCTATAAAGGCTGGGGGACTCGACATGCTGACCACATGTCACCCCTACACTGGCTGATTATCATCTACCTCTGTGATTGACACATGTGGATGTGAGGCCAGCGGCAGGCTGGTAGGCTAAGGGCCTTGTAGGCCTGTCGCGCCAGGAGTTTGTTTGTTTATAAGTTTATCTATGATTTGTTTGTTGAAATCGCTACTTTTTGTCATGTTTTTAATATATTCCAATTCTTTGTTATAATTTATTTTGTTTAGGGGTAATTTTAACATTCTTTTAATAAAGCTGTTCAATGTGCTGATTTTTTGTTGGTATGGGTGTCTAGATTTGTTGTTAATGGTAAACATATTATTTGTAGATTATAGAAAATGTTTATTTCAAGTTTTTTCCTTCTTTATGTTTTTCGTTATTGTAAGGTCTAGATAGTTTATTTTGTTATTATGTTCAATCTCCTCTTTAAATTCTATTTTATTATGCATTTTATTTAGTTCTAGCAGTATTTCGTTTTCTTTTCTGTTCTCATTTTCATAAATAATCATGACGTCATTCACATATATTGTGTTTAGCTGTATATTAAATGTATTTATTAATTTTTCATAATGTTTGGTTTCCAAATCTTGTATATTTCTGCTAATATACCTGAGGTGGAAGATCCCATTGGGATTCCATATTCTTGTTCATATATTTCCTTATTAAATTGGAAGTAATTTTGTTTCATTAAATTTTATCTATACGTTTCCTCTACATCCCCTATAAATGTATAAATGAATTCTGTATATTCGTTTGGCATGAATAGGTTATTTGAGACTATAATAGTGCACATTGAGTTATGAGTGAAAATCGTTGTTAGTAGACCTTTAATACGTCGATGATAGCTCGCCAATTTAATTAGCTGAAACAACATATTCCATAGCCTACAGATTTTGAACAAACTAAAGCATGTTGGTTAATTAACGTATTACTATCGATGAAAAGAGAAGTGGGAGTAAATAATAGCATGTATATAACCACCGTTACCTTTAATATATACTTGCAGTGGCGGTTCATGGGTAGGGCATCTATTCGCCATTGAACCAGTAGACACCCATTTTACTTAAGAATTTAGTATTCTAATAAACTCTCATTAGTAATACAGAATTATGGGCCGCGCGGACATGAGCTCTCCATACATTCCTATCCTCGGCTAATGTTTTCAGTCACCTCCGGTATAATTTATCTCTCTCAAAGTTTGATTAAATGTTATTTTCCCACCTCGTTACTGATCTACCTATTGGAAATTTCCTTTCGGTTTTCCTATAAGGAGTTTCCGTGTCCGTCATTCGTGTCACATGTCCTGCCTATTGCATCTTTGAGACTTAATTGTTCTTATTACATTTAGTTTCTCACAAAAAAATTATGTTATACACTGTTATTTAGTCTTCTCCATTCATGTGTCTATTAGTCTTCTTTGGTCCAAATATGTTTCTAAAATCGTTATTCTCAAATACTCGTAGGCCTAAACTTTTCTCCTCCCTTAAAATAAGAGTTGATGTTTTGCATCCATATAATATAACTGAGAGTATAAACAGTTATATATAGGCCTAGGCTATTTTCTAATACATGTACATTTTATATACACCATTTTAACAGAGTTGAGGACGACGGCGCCTGCCAAAGGTACATTTTAATTTTTAACTTTTATCTTATGATTATTCATTTTTATATATATTTTATATATTTTTATATATTAGATTGTAGAGTGATTCCATCTCTGTAGACTTGCTAAATAGTATGTGTAGATTACTGTATATAAGCCTAGATGATTATACGAAGGATACATTTCCGCGAGAATAGTACAAACAGACAAAAAAGGAAATCACTTTGAAATCTGACTGGATATAAATGATTATAGATTTTTTCTAATGTTACAAAACTGGCATAAGCCGTTTCTGTAAACTAAAATAAAATGGGACTGCAAGATGTATAGCATGGTTAAACGACTATTTAAAATAAAGGAAGATCGAAAGAAGGCTGTTTGAGTTCGTTATTCAAAACTATGATAATAAACAATTAGAATTTAACGAATTTCGCAAATAAAAAATTCGCCCAACGTGGGGCTCGAACCCACGACCCCGAGATTAAGAGTCTCGTGCTCTACCGACTGAGCTAGCCGGGCGCTGCAGTTTAGAGCGCTAAGTTAGGAATGTTAATGTTTTGCTCTTCATATTGTCATATACTTCCATGGTGCGACAATTATGTAAGCAACAGTGAACGGTATAATATTGTTACGTACTTTACGAAGGGAAGTTTGAGGTTGAATATAATATTGTTATTACATCGAAGTTAATTCGTAAATTAATTAAATTTCTACAATCTGAAGGAGAAAGTGAAGCTGGTAAATACAGTTAATGGAAGGTAAGTTAATGATCGGTTCTCTATGGTTAATGATTGCCTAACTAAATTATGTAAAATGGCATACCGTATATTTTGTTTACATCAAGACATTATCATTCTTATGATTGAAATAAAATAACCCTTTAAAAAACGATTGTTTATACCCCACATTCATTTTTTATTTCTTAGCCTGTAATAGGGCCTATGTATACTTATTCGTGAATATTTATTTCACAGAATAAACGAGGCTGTCAAGATCAAATCCTATAAGTGTATTTTCTTATGACAGTAATTGAGAAGTCTACATGTGTAACATTTTAGGTAAGTAGACTTACATTTGAGGAGCTCAACTTTAGAATAATTTCCACTTGATTTTCCATACTATATTCTTGTAATTCTGTTCCTCTATGTACCTCTGTCTTTACTAACATTTTGTGCTATTTTAAACGTTTTACAACGATGCTGATATTTTCTTTACATTTATTAAATATTTATCTACATACTCTATAATTTCTTCAGTCCTACAGAACCACGATGCACATGACATAAATTTCAATGTACAGAAATCATAATAAAAACTTTGTTGAAGACATTTAACGGTGTTCTGCAAAACCATCATCGGATTGGTGACAATAATGGAAGTTCAAAAATGTTGACGTGGAGATTAATAGCGACATGCTACACTGCTCAAAACAATTAGAGGAACACTATGAAATATGCAAATATTTTTTTCATTGGATAAAGGTACAAACATGAAATTAATAAAGTACATTATTTGTGGTTATTTATTTATTTATTTATTTTTTGCTCATGTCAGTAAAAACAAATGAATAACGCTGACAATTAACTTTTCAAATAATTCCGCTATGTAAGCAATTGAATCTTGTGCTTATTTTTCAAAGTTAAACACTCGTTATATAGAGTTAGTATCGTGTATGGCCTCCACGACATTCGATGACAGTTTGGTACCTTCGTGGCATGCTCCCAATAAGATTCTGGATTTCCTCTTGCGGGATATTCTCCCATTCCTCCTTCAGAGCATCTCCAAGTTGCTGCAGAGTTTGTGGAGCTTGATGTCGGTTCCTGATCTTCCTGTCTAGAAGATCCCACAAGTGTTCAATAGGGTTGAGGTCTGGGCTGACCGCTGCCACTCCATTACCTCAATTTCATTCCTCCTCAGGAAATCCCTGGCGACAACCGCAGAATGTACCCTGGCATTATCCTGCATAAACAGAAATCCAGGGCCTACTCCAATGGTAGCAGGTACTACATGCTCTTCCAGAACGTGCTCGATATACCGGACAGCATTCAGTTGCTGGGGAACAAGTATAAAGTCTGTACGATTGTTGTACATAACTCCGGCCCACACCATTATGGAACCTCCTCCGAATCTATCAATTTCCTGTACAGCCTCTGCAGAAAATCTTTCTCCTGGCCGTCCCCACACCCTCAATCGACCATCACAACGTGTAAGACGATACCTGGATTCGTCCGAGAAGAGCACAGACTCCCACTGGTTCAGGTTCCAATCACCATGGTTTTCAGCATACGTATGTCTTGCTGCCTTATGCCCATTTGTTAAGCGTGGTTTTTTAACGGGCCTTTTTGGACGAATATTCTCTTTCCTAAATCTGTTCCTTATGATTTGGTCTGAAACCCGGATTCTGGAAGCCATATGAAGGTCATTCTGCAGGTCTTTTGCAGTTTTTGTACGCTGTTGAAGAGCAGAAAGAACAACGTATCTGTCATCCTGGGGGCTTGTTTTAAATTTACGGCCCTGGCCATGTCTTCTACAATACTGACCTGTCTCTCTGTGCCTGTTGCGTAACCTGGACACCACGGAAGGAGAAACCCCAAGCTCTCTAGCCACTTGTCGCAGAGATTGACCTTGTCGTAAAAGATGTAGAGCATGATACACTTCAAACTCATTTAAATGCCTCATTTTGTCAGAGACTACAATAAACAAGGCAATAATCAACATTCGTCACTCTAGCAACATCAGGAAGCTTACCAATTAGAAGTGGCCAGTGCCTTCCAAAATAAAAAATTTCTCTATATTTGTTATTTGAGGTAATTTCTCTGTATTTAGGCCATGGATCTTCAAAATTTGTATCCAATAATAAAATTAATAATTCAATTTACATATTGTCCAACTTTCAGCTTCACAGCTTTAAAAAACAATTATTTATTCAATTTATTACAAGTGTTCCTCTAATTGTTTTGAGCAGTGCTGTAGAAATGTTATGCGACGGAACCTAATGATGTCATTGATAGCATACGTTAGTTACATAGCTACCTTATCCCAGAACATCTAAACTATCCATTCCCACATCACATGCATGTGAACTGGCAAGAGGAACAGAGCTTCGTGTTAGCTGTTGGTCTAATGTATTGTTGTCACAATGTTTTCAAAACAGGAACAACAGAGTTAGATAGAGATTGAATGTGCCAGAGGTCGTACAGCATGGCAGTGTCATCAAAGTCTTCAAGAGGCTTACAGCGAATCTACATTGCCTTACAGAACAGTGGTATGGTGGGTAAAAGCAACATATCATGCCACTGTGCTGTAAGGCAATGCAGATTCCCTGCAAGTCTCTTGAAGACCTTGATGACACTGCCGTGCTGTACGATCTCTGGCACAAGCTTTATCCATCTCTGTAGTTCCTGTTTCAAAAGCATTGTGACAATACTACATTAGACCACCAGCTAACATGAGGCTCTGTTCCTCTCGCCAGTTCATATACGTGTGATGTGGGAAAGGAGAGTTTATATTATCTGAAGTAAGTTAAGTATATAATTGACATGTGCTATCAGCGATATCATTAGGTTCCATCACATGACATCTCTACAGCAGTCTAAAGTACAAACCCCCATAAGTGAAAATTTCTCACTTATGATTTGTTGTTGTTTTGGAAAAAGTATATTATAAAATACTTCATAGCACAATGCTAATTAGAAGTATAGAGCTATGAATTACATTTTGAATTTTATGTAATAATAAAGACATCTTGATGAGAAAGTTAACAAATGGCTTTTTACAACAAGAGTAGATGAATTTTAAAATAATAATAATAAATTTTAGGCACATCTCGCCAAGGCCAACTCGATGGTAGCTGACACAGCTGGTGTCACATGGGCAGTGTCACTTGACTTGAATTTCGATACTTCTCAAATAAAGAAGTAAACTCTAAAGATCCAAAATCAACTGATGTGATTGCTGTCACTGGCTAACAGAAGACAGTGTACTGAGTCACATGGTTAGTTGCAGTTTCCTTATTTGCTACTTGTCATATAAAGTAGCTAATATTAATCCATGACATATCATTGTAAAGCTGTTTAGAATATGAGTTTGATTCTAAATAAAACATTGTTAATGATCCTCCAATCTCTTAGAATAAAATAGGAAATTTAAATGGAGGATATGTTAATATTATAATATTTTTTAGTGCCAAGCTTTGTATTGAACTTGGACATTATATTTTTAAATTAATACTTTGCAGAATTGAATATAGTTATATTTTAGAAAGAAAACTATATTTGTATTGAACATTTTGATAATTTTTTTTAAATTTGTGATGTTTCATGGAATGATACGTAAAATTCTCTTGAATTCCGTATTTTATTCTTTTTCATTTTGAAGTATACTTTCCTTGTTTAATTTTTGTCTTCTGAATTTATTTATTTTCCTTTGTATCACACTTTCTTAAAACTCATTCTCTATTGATATTTTTATTATAAAATATGAATATATATATATATATATATATATATATAATGTCCACTATTTTATCTTCTTTCTGTAAATGAAATAAAAATTTATGTTTCAAGCAATATATAATTTCACTTACCTTTTTGTGTGCCACTTGTATTATTTTTCTTTATTACAATTCCCTCTGTCCATGGGTATATTTACCTGTCTATGTGTTACTTCATAAAAATGTTGTTAATAACAATTATTGTTTAAAAAAATTGACATTTAATGATTTAAATGGTATTTCTTTGTGATTTCTTTTTGCAGATTAAGTCAAAGAAGAAACTGAAATTGCACTGTAAAAGCCATATTGATCACACAGTTTTTATGTTGATGTAAACTTATATTTTTTTATACGTGACATATTATGTAATTTATGGTTACATTACAGCTGTGATTTGATTTAAATTGCACATTGTCTTATGCAGTTTTATGCATAAAACCTTTTGTATATAAATATAAACAAAAACAATCAGTAAATGAATCAGATTTATATTTCTTTTTCCAAGGTTTGGAGTAAAATAAACTAGTTTAGTAGTTTATTTAACTTTCACAGGGAAAGAACACTATGAGGTTTAATTTAAGAATTAAATTAATGTTTTTATTACCTCACCTCATATCCTTTTTCTTCTATACTGCAGTTTCGGAGCTTATCTCCATCGTCAGTAGCCTCTGGTCGACTGGTGTTATGTCGTTTCTTGGCGGTTTTCTTCTTACTTCTATCGGTGGACCGATGAACCTCTGGATCAGGTCAAAATTTGCGGGAGTTTCGAAATTCATGAGTTTATCTTTCTTGTTTTTTTGGATGTGGATTTTTTCCCAGACTGTGAGTTCTTTTTGTTTATCTGTGTGTTTGATTAGGCTAGCTTCTGTATCGATTAAATGTTTTTCAGACCAAGCATGGGCTGCTACAGTTGACTTGTCCATAGTGTCTTATAGTCCATAAATATGATACTTGTCACTCACTGACATCTATGGGAAATAAACATATATAAATTAGCTTGGTTAAGTAACTCCTTCAAGGGACCATCTTTACTCCATATGGAGATGATTGGGTATAGACATAGATTTTCTTTAGTTAATTTATAATTTCAATTAATGCAAGTTGTTGTCATTTTCAGATACTACTGGACTACACATAAAGAATCACAGTGAAACAGAACAAGTATCACCATTAGAACATTGCATTCGCACCAAATGGAAAGATGCAATTGTAGATTGGAATGGTTATCGCCCAATTCATTAGATCTACTGGTATTTTTTAATTACCATATATGTATATTAATTTACAAGTAAGCCAAAATATTTAAAAATAACTCAATAAGATGTTTATTCCATAAATATTTCATATTCATTTAAAAATAATAAGGATCAAACAATTGATAGGGTATTATTTAAACAAATAAGACATAAGCTTACAGTATAACCTCTTCAATCCCTTTATGAGATGAGCAATTAAATTTTTCTCATTTTATGAAAAAACTCAAAATCTCTTCACCCTCATGTCATCATTATATTTTAAATTGTTAAAGTTAGGTGGCAGGACTGTATAAATAGTAAAGTAATCTCAATGCAGACCTTTGGAGACCCTTGGGGTAATAGGAGGTTAAGGCTTCCACAATTCTAGACAATTGCCACAAGATGTCAGCCCTGTGTGATGGATGCCTTTATTCTCAGAACATATATCCAGTACTAATTTCAGATGAAGGCTGAGTTTATCCCAGGGCCATGGTGCTGCCAGAAGACTTAAGTCAGTTTATAAACCCCGAGCTTTCGATTTGTAGTGTATTGTCTTAACCATGTTAAGGCAAGCCCCCAACATCATTGTGTCAGTAGTAAAAAGTTAATAAAAAATCTTCTAATGCAGTATAATGCAAACCAGAAGGTCAGGGGTTCGAGTCCTAGTGGGGTCAGAATTTTTAAACTGGTCTAAACTGTTTGGTGACACCATTGGCCTGGGTCAACTCAGCCTCTAAACAAAATTGGTACCAGGTGCTTGTTTTGGGGGTTAAGGCAGTCGTCAATGTAGAGCTGACAATCCGACTAACATTTCATGCTGGTTGTCTAGAAAGGTGGAAGCTTTAACCTTGTACTACCCCAAGGGCCTCCTAAAGGCCTTGGGACCACTTTATCATAAATGATAAATCCTCATAAAATTTGTCCCTCAATTTGTTTTGTAAAAATGTAAAACTTTTGCTATTTGGTAATTAATATAATAAAAAAAGGACAAAATTATAACCTTCCAAATCATTTTTGTACATAAAGATTCTCAAATTTGAGCCCCCCCAAAAATACTTTTGCTTTTAAAATCAATATTACTTTGTGCTCTAAATCCATTAAACAAAAAAACAAATATTTGACTTAATGACTGAAGAGGATAAATTTTCATATACAAACACGTTTCTCAAAACAATTAGGGAAACAACACCCAAACAATTTAATAGTCTATTTTTTATTTCACTCACCTCATACTTCATAACCTCATAGTGTTATTTCCTATCTACATAACTTAATTTAATAGTCGTCTAAAATGAGGTTGTAACCCACATTTATTTCAAAATTTGATTTTTACATGGATAAAGCTCCCATATACTATTAACAACCATTTCCCATATAAAACCCCATCTTGGGAAAAAAAGTGAGAGTTACAACCTTGTTCCAGGCACCTATTCAATTTTTTTAAAGAGATCCCAGAAACTTTTTTTTTATTATTCCAGAAGATTATAAATACAAAAATTTAGAATGTTATTTAGGACAATTTAATGAGAATACTTTAATAAATTTTAATGTAGTCTAACAAAAGAAAAATGTGAAAAATCAATCAAATAGACCTAATGATATTTAATAAATTTTGGCCTAACTTTTCAAGTATTGATATCTAATTATATGGTTATAATTTCCAATATGACCTCTACATCTTTTGATATCTTGACACTTTCATGAATTCGTGTACTTCTTTACAGTTATTGTTACCTTTGTCCATTTATCTCAAGTAAGATTCAAAATTTGATAAGGACCAATATTTTGATCATCAGCATAATTTTCTTCTCTAGAAGGCCTAAAAATTACAGAGTTTTTGATGTCAGAAGTATATATTGTCAGCAGTAACTGTAACATCAATTTGTATTTCACTAAATGTACACAGTTATTGAATTTAGATATCCTAATGATCTTGTGGTCAGAGTTTCTGATTACAATTCATGAGATCCCAGGTTCGATTCCAATTAATGTAGGATTTTTTCCATAAAGGAATTATTCCTGTGGTCATCCATGGTCTGGAAATTAAGTTAAGTTTAGATTTAAGGACTTTCTTGGTGTTTCATTATCATTTATCACCCATTGTATTATCCGATCCCCAACCTCAGAAGAGGGCTACAATTCTGCCAATATTAGGAGAGAATGCCAAAAATGTAAGAAAAACCTGGTAACATTGGACAAAAAGAACATACGAGGTGTGATCAATAAGTTTCCGGAATGAGGCCATAAACACAACACAACCCTTCAAAGTTTCTATTCAGCACTGTCACCCTCGAAGTAGTCACCTTGGGAGTTGATACACTTGTCCCAGCACTTCTGCCAATGCTGGAAGCACTTCTGGAAGTCGTCTTCTTTAAATGTGTCCAATGCCTTCTGCGATTCGCGCTGGATGACATCAATGTCCTCAAAACGATGTCCTCGGAGCCAAATTTTTAGCCGTGGGAACAGGAAAAAGTCTGCTGGAGCCAGATCTGGAGAATAGGCTGGATGGGGAACAGTACTCATCCTATTTTTGTCCAAAAACTGGCGGACAGAAATTGCTTTGTGCGCGGGCGCATTGTCGTGATGCAGGAACCAGTCACCAGTCCTCCATTTCTCTGGCCGCTTGCGTCGCACATTCTCCCTCAATCTTTGCAACACTTGTTTGTAGTACATTTGATTCACTGTTTGACCCCGTGGTACAAATTCCTTATGCACAATTCCATTAATGTCAAAAAAAACAATCATTGACTTCACATTCGATCGAACTTGTCTGGCTTTCTTGGGGCGTGGAGATGCAGGACTCTTCCATTGCAAAGACTGTTGTTTAGTTTCTGGATCGTAGCCATAAATCCATGTTTCATCACCAGTAATAACCTTTTCCATGAACCGTGGGTCATTTTTAAGCTGTTCTTTAAGATCTGTGCAGGCAATCACATGACTTTCCTTTTGGTCATTTGAAAGGAGGCAGGGCACGAACTTCGCAGCAATTCTTCGCATGTTCAAATCGTCTTTCAAAATGCTTTGAACACTTCCAAACGAGAGTGCTAGTGCATCAGGCAGTTCTCGTATTGTAATGCGCCTATCATTTAATACCATTTCCCTCACTCGATCAATATTTTTATTGGTTTTGCTGGAAGTTGGTCGTCCCAGACGATTTTCATCCTTAACCGATGTCACGCCCCTTTTAAATTTCGAAAACCGCTCAAATGCTTGAGATTTGCCCATTGCTTCCTCCCCATAAGCTGTTCTTAACATTTGATATGTTTCTGTTGCAGTTTTACCAAGTTTAAAGCAAAATTTGATGCATGTTCTTTGTTCCTCGTAATCCTGCATTGTTGCTACACAGAGAAATCGCCGCACGCACAAAACACGTCTTCACTTCAGAGCTTCTACCAGCATACTGCAAGGTCAGAGAAGGTCGCGCGACCCCTCAAATTCATCACAAGGAAAATTCTGAGTGTACAGCCTGGGTGAAAATTAAAAACTCCTCAATGGCATAATTGTTTTGAAGCCATTCCGGAAACTTATTGATCACACCTCGTACACATATTTATTTATATACACACACACATAGTCCTAGAAGTTTGTAATGGGAATTTTCAAACACCCTGTGTATTTATTTTGAGTTGTATTTTGACTCACCGTATATTTCAAAATACAACTCAAAATACATTAAAATAAACCTCATAGTATTATTTCCTACCTACATAACTTAACCCTGTGTATGTTTTTATATGTATATATACCCCCCCCCCCCACCGAATAAAGTCCTGAAAATTTAACAACCCCATCTAGAGCAATTCTACCATAACAATTGGATAATTTTTCAGGAATTCTTTATAAATTCAGAGTGCAAGGTTTATGATATAATATAAAAATCATATATATTTTAATCGACACAAAAAATTGTGATAACGTCAGGTATTTAGAATCAGAGATATTGTAATAATTTTTCATTTCATATTTTAAATTAACACTTTCCAGGATTGGACATAGTTTTTTTCTAAAATAAAATGTTGTAATAATGTCAGGTAATTAGAACCAGAGATATAATTGTTTTGTTATGAGGTATATTTATTTACACCTCTTCACAGCCGAATCCCCTTAAAATTAATCTGGGAAAGAAGGCTTATTATTTGCAACAAATCCAAGAAAAGAAAGTGTACCTTGGATATTACTTTGTAAGGAAACAGTGTTCTAAGATGACTTATGTAATTGTAAATGTAGGCTGATGATGACATACTGTATTGAATATTCACATCATACAGCATGCTTAAAATAGCTTTCATACAGTACCTTCCTATAAATCTTTAATGAAAATATCAGCACTATATTGGTACAATGCATTATTAGAATATAGTACACCATAATTCACATATTTTTATATTCTTATTTTATCAGACACACAATATTTATAAATATATACCTATAAATAGAAAATAATGTGCTGTTTATTCATATGCAGTTTAAAAGGAAACAGTTTACAAGAATTATTAATTATGTTATAGATCAAATAGATACCATAATTTATTTAATAAAAATATATATTGATAATAAAACTATATACAATTTTAGCCTATATAATATAATTTTTATAAACAAATTGTACAATATTTTACAAGTAATATAAGTGAAGAGAAAATACAAATATGAATCGCAAAATATACACCTTACATCTTAAACCCTCTGCATGCCACTGGTAAAATCTCTTATGTCAGAGATTTAAATCACATCTGCCGATGTGATCGGCTTTGCAAGTTGTTTAAGTATATTGTCTGGCAGGTAACGGACAAGTGCATCAGAGCCAATCTAATCGGCTCTCGGCACCTAAAGGGTTAAAATACGATCAAATGTATTAGGTGAGGTATAACTTTTAGATTTATATTTGTATTCAGTATTGCTATTTTCCTCATAATGTCACTTCCCATGCAATTTCTAATAACTGAAGATGTTGGAGCATTTAAATTAGATTTGCACAGAAAGAAAGTAATAATGAAATTTTTTTTTTCAACATTTTTTCTTGAAGTGAAATCATAAAAAAAAAAGCATCAGTCAGGAAAGTTAACCATTTAAACAAAAAAATGTATCCACAGGTGACAAATAATTCAGCTTTTCCATTAGAGTACTATTGTACATTGTTCTCAGAGTAAATAGATTAATGAAATATATTTTTCTCTATTATATGAGTTTAGAACCATTAAATTAGATTATTTTATTTATAATTACAGAGCAAATGTTTAGAGAGAAGTAATATGCATATATATATCATAGTGTTAAAGAGAGAATTTTAGTGCTGGTCACAAATTTTATCAGTTATGGAAAGAAGAAGTAACTTATATAATAGATTATAGAAATCAGCTTTATAAGACCAATATAAGTAGGAAATCTAGTGAAGACAGTGTAGTAATTTACATGAGAACTATGGATTATTGAATTTTGAATATATGAGTAATTTTATCCAAACTATGTTTATGAAAAAATATAATGAAGAGAGTAAAATCATTTATATGGGAACTTATATATGTACACTCAGATACATTAAGTTATTGGTTCTGACTTCACTGTAGACTTAAACATGGAGGAGAAAAAGTGTGTTTATGCAGATAGAACTATCTTCCTTTTATCAGGATTCATTTATTCCCATAATCATTTTTTAAATTTAATTTCAGATGAATTTAGTGCAATTTTATCCTCACAACTCTACTTTTTTAATCTGTTCTATCTCTTTTTTTGTATCTGGGTGGAGTTCAACTTAAAATTCCTCTTTCGTAAGTATGATGAATATAATAATTATAAAAATGTTAGACATTTAATATGTTATTTATTTTTTGAAGTCCAAGAAAATGTGCAATAACTGATTTACACACAAAACTGATACATATCTGAATATTAAGACCATATTTTATATGCATTTAAAATTTAATTTTGCTAGTCAATACTTACAGGACATTATGTTATTGCAAGATTAATTATTTTAAATTATGTTTGATAATTTTAATAAACTGACGTACTGATATATTTTCTGGATAAAAATGTATATACATAAGAGTTTTGTATTGATTTATGTAAACTTGTATATTTGTTATAATTATATAATTTAGGTATTTATGTATTAGTTATTGTCTTCAAAAAATATATATATCAATGTTACGGTAATTTATTTTTTAATAATTTCTTGTCATATGTCAGAAATACTTCTGAATCAATTCCTTTTGTTTCCATTTTCTTAAAATGATTCCCTCATGAATTAATTATATTTTTTAAAAGTAGAAATAACAGTTTTTAATGGGAGTAGAATATCTGATCCAGAAAAAATTCCCATCACACTAAAACAGCATATCCTATTAGAATGGCTAAACTAATATGCTGCTTAAAATATTGTTTAAAGGAACAATCTTATGATTGTGTGAAGTCATCATCCAATCTCACCAGCAAGGACTTCAGTTTCTGAGCACCATGGACTTAGAGATTTTATTACCAGAATTACAGTAGAGCAGCTTTCTCTCTCTTATTTTTAAACTTATAATAAATTTTTAAGAGCCTGGACATTCATTACTTTATTCTGGCAAGATAAATCCAATCATCTGTACAATTAATTTCCTTTCTTCTTCATCTTCTTCATCTTGCGCTTACAACTCATAGTTTTGTCAGTTCCTCCTAAGCTCATTTAATTCAATTTACAGCCATCTACTTATACCCTTGGGTCCTTCTCCACAAATGTTTATATATAATTTACATACATCCCAGGTAACAAAATAATTTATTGTATCCTTTTCTTTTGCCTGTGTTGTCTTCAAGTTTTAAATCTCCCTTTAATTAATGTTAATAATATCAAAAGATAAAGTGATCCCACTATTACACATCCAAGTTAACTGTTCATGGGCGGAGGGGAAGAGTTTTAGCGCTAGTGTTGCCGATCAACTGAATCTGTGGAAGGGATGTAGGAGAAAACTGTATATACGATCATGTATTGAAATTTTTCAACTTCAAATGTGGGTGGAGAATCTCTAAACATGTTTGAAAGATCTTAACATGGTTGTCAAATTAGTCATTTAAGCACGGAATGCTCAAGCGGTCGGATAATTTAAAATCACGGTATTTGTCGTCTCTCTGTTACTAGCCTCACAATAAATCACAAGTGGCAACATGCCCCAAAAATAACAGGGTTGTCAAGTTAGTCATTCTGCCACTGACTGCACAGAACGACAGATCATTAAAATACATTGTATTTGTCAGCTCTCTACCTGCCAATCAAACAACATAATACAAAGGACAGGAAGTGGCAACATAGTAAGGAAGTTAACATATTTTCCGCCTGCACAAAACACTTGGATGGGTAATATATGCCTTGGAAGTTCATGGGGTAGTAGAAGGAGGTTAAGACTCCCATCTTTCTTAACTTTCAGCATGAGATGTCAGCTGAGTTGTCAGTCCTGCATGACAGCTGCTTTACCCTTGGACCCATGTCATACTCATTTATATTAGAGGCTGAGTCAAAACCTGGAGCATGCTGCTGCCAGACAGTTTAGACCATTACTTATTTTAGGAATTCACACTATGAGGTATATTCATTTAGGTAAAATTTTATCACTCACCTCATATTTTTCTGGACAGAACAACGGTCACAGGGATGCTGATGATGGAACTGATATGTAAAGTTCGAAAACTAGTTTAAATCATAAAAAAAAGAAGAAAAATGTGAGGTGAGTGATAAAATTTTACCTAAAAGTTTAGACCAGTTTAAAAATCCTGACCCATTGGATCTCAGACCCCTGACCTGGCTTGTAGTGTATTGCTTAACCAACAATGCTACAGCATAATAAAGAAGACACCATTTCCAAGATAGAAGCAAAGGTTTCATAGCATTTGATGTGCGGGAATTAACAACGTATATAAGAGAAAAATTTGCATTTAGATTGGAGCTTGCTCAGGTAGCTCAGTCGATAGAGTATTGGCCTAGAAAGCCCAAGATCATGGGTTCAAGCCTGAGTCTGAGTGTATAATTTTTCTCTTCAAATATTCTTTATACTATTTATATAAGTAATTCTTTATACTAGTTTCTTTGGTGTTCCATATATGCTACATCCCTTCTCTAGTTCAATTTGTTTTTAACATTCATTAATATAAGATTTATCAGAAATAAATTACGTAAAAAAATTAAAATACAAGACTTATATTGATGATTTTGATCTTTGGTTTACTATAGAATAGGAATTGCAATGTTTTTTTTTTGCAAGACAGTGAGTGAGTGACCTCTAGATGCAAGTTCATCATCACAATTCCTCTCCTCATTAACCCTTTCCTTATTTATCAGTAATGCCAGCGGTGACTTATTCTTTTATTATCCAATATTGTCTGAATAGTGCATATTCTATTCATAAGTGTTTTCAATACTACCTCTGCTGTCATTTTTACTGCATCCATGCTAAGTCTTTACTTTATGCAAACAGGTGTAATTTATATTGTGTTTTGACTTTGTGACTTCTGTACCTCCTGCTATAGAAAATACATATATAATAATTATAATTATTGTAAAAAACAGTAAACAGTTAAAATCAGAACTCTCTTCATGATAAAAATAATTTCAACTGGAAAATTCTGATTTTAATTACTATAAGAAGGACTTTGATAAAAATAGGGAATTCTAATCATAACTGACTTTGTGATTTTATAAGTAAAATTAGGGACAGCTGCTCGTATATGTTCAATGGTATAATGAACCTACCCAAAAAAAATTAATTTAATTAAAAATAGTGAATATTTGTAATGACAAATAATATTTTTGCACATTTTTAGCAATTTCCTTAAATAATCCAGATATTTTGAATCAGCAATATAATCTCTAATTTATAAATTAGTTGGATAAAATATTTTTACATTTCAACTCATAAAGTTCTGTGTTATCTTGGCCTTTGAAATCGGTATCGTGAAACTATGGAACTTTATGACATGAGATGTAAAAACATTTTATCTAACTCATTTATAAATTGAAAATTATCTCATGGTGTTACTTGCCATGTAATTTTGATTATAAAATGTAATTTATACTGTGGCAAGCATTAGAAGCACAACGGTGCATATTCTCCTATGAACCTGCTGAAATTATTTTGGAAGGTTGGAAGAGACATGAGAGGCTAGAGAAAAGATGGCTTATTTTTATGTCTCTTGTCGCTAGTGGAACAACCAACATAAATATACAAATTCTGGCAGAAACTAACAAGTCAAGAGATAAAATTGAATCCCTATGGTGCAACAGGCATTCACATCTGTTAATTATAGAGGTGGACAATCATATACTCAGTATAGCGGTTACATACGGTCAATATGTTGGGTTCTCTCAGCCAATACAGCTGGTTTTCTCAACCTGGAGCCCCTACTTATTGTAGCTATACAAATTCCTCATGATGCTGGGTGGACACCAGTCCCAAACTGGCCGAAACTCAATGAGAAAATTTCTTCCTCCATGTGGACTCAAACCAGCACAAGTCCCATAACTATGCACCAAGGTATGGTGCATTAAACTGTTCGGCAATGGCATGAGACTAAAATTAAATAAAATAAAGTAAATCAGGAACAGTCGATAAAGTTTTATCCTTATTATGTAAATATAATACGAAGTAAACATTATGAGATTCTCAATGTTTTTATTATTAATTTCATACATCTCAATGATGGATAAATCATATTTGAAGAGAAAAATTATATGCTCAGACTGGGACTTGAACCCAGGATCCTTGGTTCTCTAGACCAAGTGCTCTACCAACTGAGCTGCCTGAGCAAGTACCGATCTAAATGCAAATCTTTTTCTATATACATTGTAATTCCCGCCCACCAAATGCTATGAAGCCTTTGCTTCTATCTTTGCAAATAATTGAAAAAAGCCATACTGGCATTTATAATGTAATGTATAATTCCCAAATATATGTCTTCTTAATAAAGAAGCTGCCATTTGCAAAGATAGAAGCAAAGGCTTCATAGCATTTGGTGGGCGGGAATTACAACATATATAGAGAAAGATTTGCATTTAGATTCGTACTTGCTCTGGTAGCTCAATTGGTAGAGCACTTGGTCTAGAGAACCAAGGGTCCTGGGTTCAAGTCCTGGTCTGAGCATATAATTTTTCTCTTCAAATATGATTATGAGATTCTACTTAATACATTTATTTTATCCTTATACCTATGATACTAATGGCCTATTATACAGAATTTATTGTAGTGACAGACTTAAAGAATGTTATGTCAATTTTTTATTTTTTTATTTATTGTGCATGCATATATTTGTATTACAGTATGCATTTACAATATAAGGAAACAATTGTATAAAAGATTCAGTTCTATTTTTAATTTGAAATAAAATGAGGGTAATAGATTAAAGTAAAACATTAACATTTTGTGCTGTATAACACTATATCTGTTAATATAATCCAGTCCATACAATATTAATCTTGTGCTTTCTTAGATCGAAGTTTGGTTAATGTATTTTCCACAATGGATGAAAATTTGCTTCCTATTCCTCCTTGGGTTGGAAGTTCTTCCATTGAAATTCCTGTAAATATATTTAGAATATATATTAACAACTTTTCCAAAAAAGTAATTATGGTGAAGTATAATAATGTTAGTTATTAAAATATTGGTTCTCACAACTTGCATCATTATTCTTCCAAAGAATTTTTGTATTTTATTTTGAAAATTATATCATATTGACTATATTGCTCTTACACTAGATATTAAATATTGACCAATCAAATTTAGAACACATGTCAATTTGAACCAATCACAGTTGATTATCATGAAATATTGTCAAAATGAAATATTCAGACCTGATGCACAATTTGTTTGGAAATTGTCAAACTTGACTTGTTTCTGATTTGTAAGCTACAAAACACAGAAAGCTGTTCTACCAAAACATTGTTAAACAATAAATAAAATAAAATAATATAATTAAAATAACCTCAAAATATAACTTCCTAAAATTAAATATCATATAAAGTACATAACTTATTTCAATTTTATTAATACTACTTATTAAAAATGTACCGTATTCATTAAATAATCTTTTAATTTCATTCACTAAAATAATCTCTTAAAGTACCATTGGAGATAGTCTTAATCAAAGCAGAGTGGAAGTAATATAAATGTACATTTTTGAAGTATGATTTGCTTGTTTTCTCAGAAAAAAATATTTTCATACAAATGTTTATTTGTGCATTTTTTATAATGTTGTGAGCATTGAACTGATTTTCAGAGGGGACACAAAATGAAACAAATTTCTTCTTTAGAAATTTCAATAAAATACATAATACATCTCTGCAATGTTGTCCATATGTTTATAATATCATGGACAAGTTTAACCAAAAGAACTAGATTTTAATAGTTATGATTTTGATTAATCCCAACATTTTATTAATCCAAAGTATCTTTTCGGGCTTCTTGGCTATGTCTTGCAGTGTTGTTTTGATCTGAGACACAGCCAAGAAGCCCGAAAACATAATTTGGAATATATAGTGACAGCCGTGAAAGCCATAGTCGATTCATTTTAATAATCTCTTGTATTAATCTGCATGTATTTTTGGTGTTGTAGTGTTGATGAATTATTTTATATTAAGCCATTTCTAAAATTTAAAAGAAAAGATAATTTGGTTTAAATATGACTTATTCTAGATCAAATATTGAATCTCATTTGATGAAATTTGACCTAAATGAAATAAAGCACTTTCTATAATGTTTACTGGGACGCGCCGTAGCGTAGTGGTTAAGGCACTGCACTACAAGCTGGAAGGTCGAGGGTTCGAGTCCTGTGGGATCAGGATTTTTAAATTGACCCAAACCTTCTGGCGGCACTATGGTCCTGGGGTCGACTCAGCCTCTAACGGAAATGAGTACCAGACACTTATTCTGGGGGTAAAGGTGGCTGTCATGCAGGGTTGACAATCTGGCTGACATAAGTGCCAAATGTCTAGAAAAAGTGAGAGCCTTAACATCCTACTACCCCAAGGGTCTCCTGAGGCGTGTAGTGGGATCACTTTACTTTATAATGTTTACTTAATTATTTAGATTAACTGTTAAATTACAATTAAATTATATCTGCCACTTGAAAACTTATTCAAACTAAGTTATAACATCCCTATGGGATAAAGAAAATTTCTCACGGAATTTTGCCTGTATCGGACTGATGCTCATCCAACATCATGAGGAACTTGGACAGCTACAATAAATAGCAGCTCTAGGTTGAGAAAACCAGCTATAATGGTTGGGGACCAACATGCTGACCACGTGTTACCCCTATGATGGTTGGATGATTATCCATCTCTGTGATTAACACATATGGATAAGAGGTTGGTAGGCCAATGGACATCTAGGCCTGCAACTCGATGCAGTTAATTTAAGTTATAACAAATAGTAATTTCCTTGATCATGAAATAATAAATTTCAGTAAATGTATAGTTAATTCAGAATACTGCATTTTATTATATATTACAGAAACTGATATTACAAAACTGACCTATGTTTACATCTGAAGCTTTGCGATATGTTGAAGATGTTTCATTTTCTGGAATTAGAAGGGAAGTTTGAAGATCCTGAAGTCCTGTAGTTGTAGAAGGTAAAATTGCTGGGCTAGAGCAGTTATTGCAGCATCCTGAACTGAATGTGGCACCAGACAGTGCTTCTGATTGGGCAAGACTGTCTGTGTCTGATTTAATTTCTGCACGTACTCTGTCCAAAGCTGCTTCATGATTAACATAAAATATTATCAAACCTCTCAGACAATAAAATTATAAACAAACATCTTTTCTACATTTATATAATTAATTATTAATTAAAATAATTCATATGGTTAAGAGATAAAAGCAGTTATAATGAGTACAGTTCAGCTATAATTTGTAAAGGAAACAGTAATACATTTTTTGTGTTATATAGTTTTCAATTTATTTATCAGAAACAGAATTAGAGATCCTTTACTTAAAGGAAACATTTTATTATATAGTATATTAAAATATATTGTACCAGTATTCATTTAAGATGAATATATAAAAATGTCGGCTGGTAGGCCAAGGGCCTTTTAGGCCTGTCATGCCATGGAGAAGAAAAAAATATATATATATAAAAAATGTAATACATTAATCTATAAAAACCAGGAAAATTATTAATTTACTGAAAATATCTAACACATACATTTTTATTATGTTTTGATTAATTGAATCAACATTGGCCTTGTGCTGTGGCCAAGCAATCTAAGGCATTTTGTCTTGGTGCATAACTGTGGGATGTGTTGGTTTGAGTACCAATGAAAGAAGATATTTTCTCATAGAATTTTGATCAGTATGGGACTGGTGCACATGAGGAATTTGCACAAGCTCCAGGTTTACAAAAATCATCTATAACACTTGGGTGAACCAACATGTTCCCAGGTACTGACAGGATGATCATTCTCATATGTGATTGATACATGTGGATGTGAGGCCAGTAGCTGGCTGGTAGGCAAGTGTCTTTAAGGCCTGATGTGCCATGTTAAGAAAAAGAATCAACATGCTATCTTTTTTCATAGTTCAATATGGGAAATAACATTATGAGGTTCTTAATTCAATGAATGAATGAGTCATTTATTATCTTACCTCATAGTTTATGTTTTCTCAAACACGGGAACTTCAGTTTTCAAGAGGAACATCCCTCCCATTTTCAACTGTCAGTTGAGGTAAGATAAGAAATGACTCATTCATTCATTGATTGCTGGTTTTTCTTATTTTTTTAACTGAAGTTACATCTCATCTCAATAATATTAACATATGAGGGATAATGTAGCTCTCTCTAATTGAGAGACTAGGAAGAGCTGTTTGATATTAACACCTTTTATATAGCCATTAGCAGTCTGCTAATCAAGTAGTTCCTGTATCATTACATTTTGGGAAAAATTACCATCAAAATTACTGTATATATTATCTAATAATGCATTTTAAAGGTTCCATATTTAGTTAACATGTCTAATCATAATTCAAAATCATATGACAATAAGCTGAATAACAGTATTTTCTTTGCAGTTAGATTACTTACAGCACCAGTAGCTTTTCATTAGATCCCCAGAATTTTTGCCTTATAACATATTTCTGATGTGTGAAATGTACTGTTATAATACACATATTCTCATATCTTGGCACTCTCCAGATCTGGTTAATGACAACTTGAGATGGATTCAAATGATTTTGTTTTTTCTGACAAGATGGAACACAGCATTAAGACTTGTGAGTATACCTCAATCAACATCTCCTACATTGGTGGATAGGTTGCATTGGTACAGATGATAGGGGATTGATAAGATACGGTATTCCCTGATATGACTTATAGTAATTTATTCTGCTAGGGAGTTCATAAAAAAGAGAGCCTTTGTCTTACTGTTACCTCAAGATATTATGGAGTTCAGAAAGTGGATCATCAGGTTTTGCTGCTGTCACAAGAGACATATTGATTCAAATATGAAAGAAATGGACTGTAGAACTAGATGCCTATCACATCACAAGGAATGATTATTTTTAAGGTAAATAAAACCTTGGTACATTAATTTTCTTTTGATATAAACTGCATCCTCATATCACATCAGGGAAATAATATTTTCTTGAAATGTAAACCTTCTACACGTGTCCAGTTTATTGGCAAATTGAGGGGTAAAATAAGATGAAGCTCCTATTCATTATTGAAAGTCTTTGGTGTACAAGGATGCTGGATGACCAGGCCTTTTGCACCATCACAGGAGCAGATGAAATTAAACAAAATGGATGAGATGAATATGGAGAAGTGGTAGAATGAAGTTTTTATGAGACAGGATGATTGAGATGTAAAATGGGTCCCAATGGTGGAGGGCAAGTGATGATACACTTGAACTATGGAGCTACTAATATTTTCTTATAAAAGGTACAATATTTTTCATACATGGTATAGATACATGGTCTACTTAATGTGTTTTTATATTATATTTAAGCTTTTAATATTTATTACTAGGGCCCAGATTTTGATGAAATGTCATCTTTTTTATGCAGATTAATAATTAAGTGCATTGTGCAATAAATATGATAGATATATGAGGTTTTTTTATAGGTTATTATTAAAATGCATTTTTTCCACATTTTTCTGATAAAGTCATTTTAAAAATTTTATTTGTAATTTTAGGTAATTTTATTTACTTTTCGTACTTATATTCATCAGTTTTTAAATAATCTATGGTGAAATGTTCATTCTTATATATATATATTTTTTTTTTGCTATCTTGTTTTTTTCTTAAGCTCAGGCAAGTCAGTGAGAAACCACTGTGCTCTGCCTCCATGTGGATTGATTCGGGACTTCCCCTTCAATGTGGGAATCCTTTGAATTGTAATATTTCCATTTATCTCACAAGAATATGGTTTCTCCATGGTTGTGTTGATTTTTGTGCAGTGCAAAATGCCAAAACAAAAAGTGTCTAGTGCTATCCGTTATGTAGCAGAATTTGGTGAACAAGTATTTTCTACTGATGGGAGTGTATTATTTTGCAAGGTGTGCAAAATTAAAGTCACTGCTGATAAACATTTCACAGTACAACATATCGAGCGGGAGAAACATTAGTGGGCTCTTAAAAATGTGAATAAAAGAAAAGTATCTCAATTACTGTTAAAATAAAACTGCTTCCACATCAAATAGCAAGTCATCTTTATTTTTTAATGTAATATGTAAAGTGTTTATCAGTGCGAATATTTTAGAATTTTCAGATGTAGATAGACTAATTTCCACAGTAAAGAAAGTCTTTGTTAAAGCTCCGTCCCAAACTAAATGTTTTGAAGACAAGGCCCCTGGTGTATTTTACCCCCAGAACCAATTTTGACGCATTTGGGCATGCAGTTGACAGCATGCATATACCATTGTGACAATTTTCAGATAATGAGAGAGGTAGTAAATAGTTTTGATAGGGCAAATGCTAAGGCAATTGGGAGTGCACAGGACCGTTTTTTATTATGAAATCGAAGATAAATAGGCTTGCATTAAATCAAATTTTGCATTTTTGCCAACAACTATAGCTCCAAAAAATGTGGTATACTATTGGAAAAGTCAATAGTGCTGAAAATTGTATAAACAATGTAAATGGAGAGTTTGGGGAAACAGTTAGAAATTTAAATTTGTTTTAGATAAAAATAAAGGGTTTCAGACAATGCGTCAAATAGCCTGTATAAAACAGTGTTAGCTGACAACTGCCGATCCTTCACTTATGATAACTTAAGGATCACTAAGATGGTGTATTTCAATGCCAACTAAAGTATGTTTAGTTAATAATTTTTCATATTAGTTTAGTAGAAATTAAATTCACCTAGTGATGATTATTATTTTATAATTATTTTATATTACTACTAAGGACATAAATTGTTTTAGAATAGTTACCCCAATCAATAATCATTATTAGTCTTAGACCATTTCTAATTTCTAATTATTAATTAGTTAATTACTATGAAATTTATAATTTTCATTAGGTAATTTTTTTTACAGTTTTAGGTCATTTTAAGGTAATGTTATAGGTAATTTTTTTAACATTTTAAGGTCATAACCATCTGGGCCCTACTTATTACATATCCAGAGTAATTTTTAAAACATCAGTGGAGTGAGGAGTAGGCAGCTAGATGGCAGGTAGGCTTGTGGTAATATAGTAAATTTCCATGCGAGCTCAGTGGCTATGCATGGTTCGGCCCGTAAGTCCAGATCATAAGACTGCAAGCACCAAAATAAACTAAATGTACAATTACCTGACCAAAATGTACAGTTACCTGACTGCATACGAATTGGCTACCATTTTCATTTAATTTTTTCTATGTTATAATTTGAGGTTTTCTCTTGCTTTTTGTTGAAGAAACTAACAGTTTTGCAGTTTTTTTCACTAAATTATTAATTGTTTTTCAGTGGGATACATAAATATGGGAAATTTGTATAACCCTCTGCATACCACAAGTAAAATCTCCACATTGGAGATGTGATCAGTTTTGCAGATAGCAGGTAATGGATAGAAGCATCAGAGCTGACCTAATTGGTGCATGGCACTTTAAAGGTCAAAATCCTTTCTAAATGAAAGTGTCTTTGTGTAGTAATCACACATAAAAATACATATATTTCATCTTATCTCATATTGGTAGTTTTTTGTAGGACATGTTTTAAAACATCATCTTTGATACAGATAATGTCTGTACAAGTTGATGATGAAGCAAAGATGATGCTTTGAAACATGTCCTACAAGAAACTACCAATATGAGGTAAGATGAAATATAGACCCAATTTATTTATCAGGTAGAACCTCGTAATGTTACTTCCAATTGTAATTATAAAAGTTATTAAATAATCCAATTAGAAACAACCACAACTTTACAAATAAACAGCATTTATGTCAGTAACCAGCAAGCAATATGATAAATAGTCAACTATTAAAAACTAGCGATTGAGAAGTGTACTGCATTATCATGAGTCCCCTTACGCCTAGAAACCTTTGATGATGTTTTAAAAAATTCACATCATATAATACAGTAATAATAATAATAATAATATCAATACTCATAAACGCATTAGAAATTTTTCTATTTATCACTTTAAAAATTTATTTTAAAATAGGGTAATTTGAATCATAATGAAGAACGATGGCATCAGTTCCAAAAACATTAAGCTATAAATGTCTTCTTCTTCTTCCTTCCAAGTATTAGGCCAAGGCCTGTTACGATCCTATAGAAAATTGATCCTTCTGGAAAATTCTCGTATAAGACTTGAAAGCATAATAATAGTCCCTTCGATTGGTTGCTGGCCAAAGGAAGGCAAGACCAGTGATGGGGCTGCCATCTTATAGCCTCTGGTCAGGATTTTCTGAAGAAGAAAAGAAAATAAAGGAAAGAAGAAATACAAGAAAGGAAAGACTCCCTAGCACTCGGATGCCCTAATAGCGTCGGGGTCGAAAAAACAAGAGTTAACCGAGAGAGGTTAGATAGTAAAGTTAAAAGAGTGCAAAACACAAGTAAGTGGAAGAAATGTTTTGCTCAGCTTGGGCACCTTGTGGTCGCCATCCACATATCCCCTAGATGAGGACCCCTGAGGGTGCTATCCATTATATTTAATCATAATTTCAAAGAAACATTGGTCTAAATATTTTTGTGATTTGTTATAATTTTATTTACTTTTTATATGAAAAAAGTAGATTAAATTCTATATTTGTTACCATCAAAATGCCAGGTTGAGGGATGAGATGAAGCCCCTATTATTTTGAAGATCTGTAATATACAAGGATGCTGACTGACCAGGATGTCATATCATCACAGGGGCAAATAAAATTAAACAAAATAAAATGGATGACTAGTATAGCCTGTATAGAAATGGTTAAGTGAAGTTTTTGGCAGAGGAAATGGAAGAAACCATAAGAAAATTTGTCCTGGACATGTTTTCTCCTTCATGAACTCCATATGGAGTAACCGATATACAAACATGGGATCCAAATATGAAGGGTAAGTGTTCAATCTCTTTTGCTATGGAGCTGCCTTATTTGTATAGCATTAAGCACTATTTATTAATCTGTTCAATTAAATTGAATATGATAAAAACTTTTAAGATCAATAATTACATGAATTTATATGCTAACATTGCATAATTTTGAAATTTATGTCTTTATTTTAAATAATAGTAATAATAATAATAATGTTCTTGAGAATTGAAGGAATGTAATTTAGTTGCCATGCTATAACTTCGGTGTAATTTATTTTTATCGTTATTTTATTTGTGTGACATTATTTATATATTCTTAAAATTATAGTTGACACAATTGTAAAAGTTGCTGATAGATGGCGAAAGAATTTGCTCAGTGAGCCATCTCCTGGATAAAAAGTAAACTACATCGATCTTATCTTGTTACTTCAAGTGACTCCAGTAGTCAGAAATTATGAAGTGTTACAGGCGCCATATTCAAAACTGAATATTTTGTGACATTGGTTACCGTGCGTTAATATTTCTACTACAAAGGTATTAAAATTTAACCATTTTCATTTTTATGTATAGTGTATTTTATTAACCAACATATGGAAAGTGTCATGCCATTCAAATTTGAATGTTTTGTAACATTGGGTGCCGTGATCTATTGTTTATATTACAAGGGAATTAAAGGTTAACGAATTTGATAATTATGTACAGAATATTTGATTATTCTATCCAGGCATCAGTCTGAATTTTCGGTAACCATAATTACTTATCAATACTTATCAGTAGGGCTAGGATTTTTATGTAATAAAAGGTAAGGTTGCAATGCAAATAGTATGTATTATTCAACTGTTTGTGTGTGAAACGAAAATAAAAGACAGTCAGAAGTCTAACTTCTCATTATACTCTTCAACTGTTTGTATGTGAAACCAAAACAAAAGACAGCCATAAGTCTAACTTCTCATTATACTACGTTGCAATCTTAACTTTTAGTACATACAAATCCTAGCCCTACTTATCACATAGCATTCGTGCTAGCGACATGGTGTTGGCAACATGTTTATTGACTTTTCTGCTACAGTCAATTGCCAACATGTTTATTCAGTTAGGTTAGGTAGGTTAGCATAGATTAGGTAGATTGGCTTCGATTAAGTAGGTTAGGTTAGATTAGCTAGATATTCGGCGACGTTAGTTTTTTTTAAGCGTGTTTCTCATCTGTTCGAGTAGTGATTAATAGACTCTTATATTGTTAATATGGCATATTTTAGTTTTTTATTTAAACTTCTCGTTCTATGTAAAGCATTTTTCGCATTTATTTAAAAAAAACACATACAGTAGGCTATGTAGGCCTATTCCTCATGTATATTGATATTTTCATAGGCTACTACTATAATGTTTACATTTTTTGGTTTTTATTTGAATTTATGTAGACTTATACATGGCATAGAATCCCCGAATATTGTATTAACAAATTATTTTTTTAAGTTGTCGTCTCTATTATATCCGACCAACGGGAATCTTGCAACTCCTGATTTTGAGTTTCCTCTCCGATGGTGGAGATCACGCATTCCCGAGAACCGATGTCACTGCAAGAGGAGACTGTACCTCTTTTCAAATCCATGTCGTCCATCTCAGAGTTCTGAATTACTTTTAGCTGCTTTTTAAATTTCTTTGTCAGTTTCTTCCTCACATAATCAGCTTCGATTTCCTGTTTCGTCCTCGGTATCCGGAAGCGGATGCAGCAACATAGGAAAATCACTGAAACCGCAGACAGAATTGTCATTTTAATATAACTCTATTTAAAAAAACCCGAGCACTAAAAGTAAATATCTAGACATTATAAGCTATTTTGATCTGCATGAAATAAATAGACAATATTGAAAGACAGTTTCCACTTAAATAATACAATAATGATGTTCATAATAGAAAAGCTTATATTTGTATTATCTTTTCTTATTTCGGAAATGTTTACATCAATTGTCTATTTCTTGATTTTAAAGTTACATCGGGATCACATCTGAATATTTTATTTTAAAGATGTTAAATAGATCGTCTCTTATATTTTAGAAAATACGAAGACCTTTAATAAATTGGCGCATAATACTTCTGATGTTTACCTTAGATTGCAGATATACTGTTTTCAGCCATCTAAAATGCATGATCTCATTTCTGTATAGCTATTTATATTGCAATTGACCCGTAGTTGGTCGTTTTATGAAATCGATTTTCGGAACATAATTTAAAATTGATCCACAATTTGACATAATTTAAAATTGATCCACAATTTGACATCTTTCTATGCCGATCCACAAGCTAAAGTAAAATAAACCGCCCCTATAGGCCTTAGGAGGCGTCTGTTACTCATTTAAGTTAGAGGCTGTGTCTATTCCAGGGCCATGATGCCACTGGAGGGTTTAAGTTTAAAGAATTTTCACCCAACGGGACTCCAACCTGTGACTTTCCAGCTTGTGGTGTATTGCCTTAAACGACTACGCTACAGTGTACCCTCCTAGTATAACTATATTTCTTAATTAATTTTCAGTGTTTATCAGTGTTTTCTTGCTATAATGTTACGAAGTTCTATTTATTAAGTTACATTAACGTTTTAAATACAGTAAAACTTGTTTAATCCGGATCGTGAATAATGCGGAAATCTGTCCAATGTGAACAAATTTATTGGTCCCGGCGAAATAATAGTAATTTTACGTGTATTTTGCATAAAACGGAATATGTCCAACGTGGAAACGGAAGGATCGGTATATTATTGTTAAACTTGTTCGTTGCAATAATTTTGATTGAATAACACGTGTCTCTTGTGATTTGTTCCGAGTTTATAATGTCGAGTAAGATTAAAGAAAAATAATGCGGGGGGAGAGAGGGAGAGAGAGAGAGAGAGAGAGAAGAGAGAGAGAGAGAGAGAAGCATAGAGAGAGAGAAAAGAGAGAGAGAAGAGAAAAGAGGAGAGATGAAGAAGGAGAGAGTAAAAGAGAGAGAAGAGAGAGACAGATAGAAGAGAGACATGAGAGAGAGACAAGAGAGACG